>CM064879.1:86165952-86899886 GCA_003313485.2 Penstemon barbatus | reverse complement strand
GGATGAAGTTTATATTGTCACAGATTTTACTATACAGTACTCTGTACTTATTAGCCAGATGTGAACCTATTGAAGATAAACAAGCTTTACTCGATTTCGTTGATAATATTTACCACTCACGAAACCTAAATTGGGACGAAAGAAATCCAGTTTGCAGTAGTTGGATTGGAATCACTTGTAATTATGATAATTCAAGAGTTATAGCAGTTAGACTGCCTGCAATTGGACTCAAAGGTAGCATTCCTGTAAACACTCTTAGCCGTTTATCTTCGCTCCAAATATTGAGTTTGAGATCGAACGGTATTAGTGGCACTTTCCCTCTTGATCTTTTGATGATTCCGAGTTTGATGAACCTTTATCTTCAGTATAACAAGTTTCAGGGTCCATTGCCTTTGGACTTTTCCGGTGTGAGAAATATTTCTGTGTTGAATTTGTCGAATAATAGCTTTAATGGGAGTTTACCATTTTCGTTTTCAAATTTGACTCATTTGACTTCTTTGAATCTCGCTAATAACTCGCTCTCTGGTGATATTCCTGATTTTAATATCCCTAGTTTAGAGTTCTTGGATTTGTCTAATAATAACCTTACCGGAGTTTTACCTCAATCTCTTCTTAGATTTCCAAATTCATCTTTCTCCGGTAATAACATTTCTTCGCCCTCGGTTCCTCATCCCACGACATTACCAAATGAGCATTCCTCGAAATTTAGTTTATCTGCCATTCTTGGAATCGTTATTGGTAGTTGTGTAGTGGCTTTCGTATCAATTGCCTTTATTACTAGTCCTTACCAATAGAAAGAAAAACGATGATGATAAGTCGACTACTTCAATTCCTCAGAAGAAAGAAAAATCTAAAAAAAGGATGGTTTTCGAGAAAGATGAGAATAGTCGGTTAACGTTCTTTGAAGGATGTAGTCTTGCTTTTGATCTCGAAGATTTGTTGAGGGCTTCCGCGGAGGTCCTTGGTAAGGGCACGTTTGGCACCACGTATAAGGCGGCGATTGAGGATGCAACAATAGTTGCGGTTAAGAGATTGAAAGAAGTCATTGTTGGTAGAAAAGAGTTTGAGCAAGTGATGGAGATTGTTGGGAGTATAAGGCATGAGAATGTGGCTCCGTTGCGATCTTACTACTATTCGAAAGATGAAAAGCTCGTGGTCTACGACTTTTACAACCATGGAAGCGTGTCTACGTTGCTACACGGTATTCTAAAACTTAATAAATATGATTTACACTATATGTTATAATATAATGGAGCTATTTGCAACACACTTCACTGTGTTTATCTTAACTGGCAAATACACCCGTGTTATATGAATTAGAATACGTCCCATAGCCTCGATCTTGTTAAAATGTAGCAATGAGACCCCTCTGCCCTGTAGGCAGCTTGTTTAATTGCGACTGGTGATTCTTTCTTTCTTTTTTTTTTTTTTGGTGACATTATCTCTAGATATCTGTGTGTTTTGTATATGATGGCATGCCTTTTAAGACCTTTGCATTTTGACACTAAAAAATTGAAATGTCTTTTCATCAAATAGAGTTGTAAGTTCGGGTAATTATTATTTTTCTACTCAATAATATGAAATAATGAAATGGTTTAATATATTGAATACTGATAGAAGCATAATTGCAAATATTATTGAATTTTAGCATAATGGTGGTAGTTTGCTACAATTCTATTAACACGAGTGGGTATCTGCCAATAAATGTAACACATAGATGTAGTTGTTGCTGATTGAGCAAGCACAGGGGTATATATAGCACATAAGAGATTTTCTCTAATATTATTTAGTAGTATGTTAGAATTTTATTGTCCATACTTTTTTGAGAAGTTAGTCAGTTATGCTTACATGATTGTCACTTTTGCAGCAAAACGAGGAGATAATCGAATCCCATTAGACTGGGAAACGCGACTAAAAATTGCAATAGGTGCAGCAAAGGGCATAGCTCACATCCACACAAGAAATAATGGGAAGCTAGTTCACGGAAACATAAAAACCTCAAACATATTCCTCAACTCCAAACTAAATGCCTGTATGTGTGACCTCGGCTTAGCAACACTGACGAGTCCAATCGCTCCTCCAGTTATGCGGACCGCAGGATACCGTGCACCTGAAATCACGGACACTAGAAAGGCAACACAAGCCTCTGATGTGTATAGCTTTGGGGTTGTACTTCTTGAACTTTTAACCGGAAAGTCACCTGTACATTCGTCAGGTGGTGAAGAGATCATTCATCTTGTTCGTTGGGTTCATTCGGTTGTACGTGAGGAATGGACTGGTGAAGTATTTGATGTCGAGCTTATGAGGTATGCTGGTATAGAGGACGAAATGGTGACTATGTTGCAAATAGGGATGAGTTGTGTGGCTAGAGTGCCCGATGAGAGGCCGAGAATCGTGGATGTGGTGAAAATGGTGGAGGATATTAGGAGTATTGATTTAGGGAATGGATTATCTAGTGGAACTAGGTCTTTGGGTTCGACTCGAACTACGACTCCGAATCGAACTCCGATTTCATATGTGGGTGAAATTGGATCATCTTCCGTTTAAAATTAGATTTTTTATTTTGAAGGTTTTATAGGAAATAAGGCAATTTCAGTTTCATACAAGTTTTCCCTATAAATAGTCAGACTTACTATTTTATCCCGTAAGTCTCTAAATTGAAGCTAATTTGGGACTTTTTCGGCTCGTTTGGGAGAGTGATCAGCTTCACTTAATTCTTGGCCCCAAATTTCCCTCAATTTAGTGACTTTTGTGGTAAAATTAGAAGCCCGATTACTTATGGAGGCAAATTTGCTGTCGATCATGAGTTATGGGACCAATTTATTCTTTTTCCAAAGTATTTTACTTAGGGAAGTTATTGGGGTGACATGGTTTGTTCTTGGTTTAAGTTATGTGTTCTTGATATTTTTATCTTAATTTTTATGTAATGCTTCTAAGGTCAAGTCACACCTCTATATCTATAATTTTATTGAAATATTAAGGACGTGTTTGTAGCGGTTAGCAATAAAATCAAATTACACCGAATGTGTAATGAATATAATTTTTTTGACAATAAACACAATATTACATCAATTATTAAGTCATATTTTTTTTTCAATTATTGTGAAAATATAAAGAATAAACTAAAAAATCCTTTCACTAATAAAAATCAAACCAAAAGTTTTCTGATTTTGGAGTTCAACTTCGCCAATAAACTACGATCTCATTATCATTAGAAAAACTACTACCATTATCTATCGATATTATAAAATGAGCTACATCCAAATATAGCGTAACTTTTCTTATTTACAGAGTCAAGATCATTGGTCAAGCTCTCTAAAATGAAAAGTGGCCAAACTATTTTAATTGTTTGAGGATTTGAATCGTTAACACAACATACTTTCCCCATTAGTTATGAGTTCAGCTAATTTGAGTTAAATAAATATCAACATTTGACACCAACCAGGGTTGGATATAACTCTGTTGGCGTTTGTTTGTCTGTTTCTACAAGTAAACAACTAAAATTAATACATAAACTATTTAAATAAAAAATACTTTTAAAATTCAACTTATGGCTTTTGGTGTTTGGCGTTTGTAATTCTAAACGCCTTGAATCTCACCGCGCGCTGAGTATAATGCGGTGAGCTTCAGGGTGTTTGACGTTTGTTCTTCCCAAACACCAAACGCCATAAAAACGCAAAAAAAAAAAAAAGCAGATATTTTTTTCTGCGTTTTTTTACTAAAAATCCACTTAAAAATCTAGGTTTATGTTGTTCTCCTTCCCTTTCCACTTTGATTTGAGTGAAATGTGTGTGAAAATTTTAAAAATTTATTGATTTAGGGTTTTAAGAGAGAATGAAAAATGAAAGAAATGGGGTTCGATTTTATTTTTTGAAATTGAGGGGTATAGTTAATAATTTATTAAATTATAGTTTAATTAGGATGAGTTAATTAATATACTCTCAATGGCATTTTTCAAAATTTTAAATATTTAATGGCATTTTTCTGATTTTATTATAATTTTAAATTATTATTAACTTCTCACCTTTGGATGAAAATGTAATTGAATTTTGAAAGCTGAAAAATGTCTCATGTATATGACAACTGGGAGAGGCTAGTGGCCGCCGTGGTGAAAAAGCAGCAGCTATGGGAACTCTTTCACGCCCACTCCAGAAACTCCAGTACCTCCTCCTCCGTCTCCACCGATTTCAGTTCTACCTTCAGCCGAACAATTTCTTTGTAAGTATAATTAAAAACTAGTACTACTGAATTGTGTTTTCCCCCAATTATAATGGCGTTTGAATAGGATTTGTGTCTGACAATAGCACAAATTGAGATGTCGTTTAATCATCATTTCATTACGGTAACAAATACTCATAAAATTGAGCAATCTCACTTGGAATTGTGACGTAATTTTGGCAAATGAACACTCGAGAACAACTCTTTCATGATATGGAACTCGAACTTGAGAAGCACAAGCATCAGATCCATATCATCATCTAATTTAATCTCCAGTTCGAGTTCGAGTTTAGATGAAAACTTGGAATTCAGTGGTTAAAGAAGCTACTGATCAAATTCAGAGGTACTGCACAATCGAAAATTTTACTTGATATTGTAGTAGTAATCTGCTTGTATGCCAATTATTATGAGTCTAGTCTATGACCATAGGAGAACTCTATGCAAAAGTTAAGTACCCCTACGCATTGTCTAATTAGCAAAAAAACCCCTGTTATTTTTATTACCAAATATCTTCCATGTGCTAATAAAAAAAGAACATGGGGGGGGGGGGGGGGGTTTGCTAGTAAATTTTATTTTATTTTGTATTTAGCTCTAAAACTAGCTATTTGAAGTGGAAGTGCTTATAGCTATATTTATTCCCACGGGCCACATAGTTAAACTCATATTATCTCCCTAATGCATGCAGCATAAGAAGATCCAAGGAACCAATTTTAGAATTTAATTTCAATGAAATCCTTGAAGCTGAAAATCTAGACGGGCCTGCAAGTATATTTCAAGATGAGTGGATTGAACGATATGAATCTGGCGTGTACATGACACTTTCAGCTCTGAGAGATGGAACTCATGTAGATGTTAAACGAGTGCAGTTCAGGTTCTTCTTGCTCGGACTATGTGTACATGAACATTAATCAAGTTAAAATCTTGCCATATTTATTGTTTCGATCAAAAGCATCAATCATGGACATCTGAAGAAACAAGAACATTAATTGAGCTCGTCCTAAAAATGTACAAGTATTATACTAATGGATCATTCCTAGCTTTATAATAAATTTTGTTGTGATTGCAGTGGCATTAGATTTGATGCAGTGCAAGCAAAGATCTGGTGGCTTGAGAATCAGAAAAAAGTTTACGAGACATACAATGTTCGGGATGGGTAAATGTTCGACTTCTTTTGACTTCATTATATATCACACACAAATTTTCCTTAGAAACCCAACCCCTTTAAGAAGCTATCCTGGTTATAAAGATTCCTGGATCAACCCAAATATGCAAAATTTAAATGCCACTTACTTACACATGAAACAAAAGAATAAGTTGATTTTTGAAATGGATAGAAAGAAGATAGGATATAGTCCGACATTAAACAGAGGGACCTCGAGTTGAAAGTCGGATGCCCTTTTGGTAGCATATACTAGGACACTCAACAATTTCAGTCTTCCAGTACTAGCTGTGAGTAAATCATATTCAGTGGAAATAATAATGGCAAAGAAATTATCACTTAGTTCACTTAAACAAAGTTTTCAATTTTTCATCAGTATTAGAAGAGCTGCAACGTCAATGTACATTGCTATAAACTCATTCCATCTCCATATTGATTTATTGGCAGCCGTAGAAGATTCAAAAAACAAGAAGCAGAAGCTAGGTGGTCATGGAAGAAATGGAAATTTTACAAGTTCTTCAATGAGACAGCTCAAGTAAGACAGTTATCAAGCAAAGCAACTTCGAACAAGAAGGAGCTGTTTAGTAAAGGAAGTGAAGAAAATAAATCCTTGAACAAGCCTAAGAAACTTTTTCTAGAACACGGAGGAAAAAAAGAACCAATTTTAGAAATTAATTTCAACGAAATCCTTGAATCTGCAAATCTAGAAGGGACTAGTGTTAAATTTAAAGATGAATGGAGTGATGGATACGAACTTGGCAGTGGCATATGTGAGAAGTGGATTGAACGATATGAATGTGGTGTGTATATTACACTTTCGGCCCTCAAATATGGACCTGTAGACGTTGAACGAGTGCGGTTCAGGTATTTCTTGCTCGGACTATGTATATATGAACACTGATCAAGTAAGATCTTGTCATATTCATTGTTCAAAAGCATCAATCATGGACATTTGAAAAAACAAGAGCTGCTTCTAAAAATGTACAAGTAATAACACTTTTGTTGTTTTTGTAGTCGGATTAGATTCGATGCGGAGCAAGTAAAGACCTGGTGGCTTGAGAATCAGAAAAATGTTTGTGAGAGATGCAAACTGTCACGACCTTCCAGCCAAGTCTGATCTAGATTGTCCTGTAAAGTATCAAAAAATTTATTTTCTGCATTATCAAAGTCAAGGTATATATTTGAACTTAATCATGACTTGACGGTTCTATGTTATCCATCTCTGTAATTGATCTCAACAAATCATCTGAAGTACCATCGGATCAGCTCTTTTGCTGTTCTATATATTATCTAATGAGATGCAGTTAATAATGATAATATTAATCTAACCAAGATATACATACATACAGACAGTAGTACTTCAAGCATCTTTTCACAGTCGAAACAAACACATCATATGAGATCCACGTACACTTTTACTCTTTTTAGTTACGTTCATTGAGTCAAATATCTTGTTCTGGTTTTAAAGGACGAGGTGAGATATATTCTCCATTTATTTATTTGAAATCATTTTCAATAAACCAGATAAGAAAATGATTTGAAGTCTACCACCCACCTTTTCCCAGCATCCAAACAATTTAGATCAAAAGTTTCAAATTGAACAGTGATATATAAATAAAATCATGCGATGCGCTGATTCAGATCATAAGGATAATAGCAATTAATTAATAGCCCCACACATTTAATTTGCCTGTGCAGGAGTAGCTCTATGCAAAAATACCCCTATATATATATGCCTTGTCTAATTAGCAAAACTCCCTCTTTGTTATTTTTATGACCAAAAATTAATCTTCCATGTGCTAATAAAAAATTAAAAAAAGCCAGGAGGGAGGGGGGTTGCTAATTAAAAATGAACACTTTTTTTTTTTTTTTTTGGAAAGCACAATTACTATATATATATATATCCTCTTTGGAAAGCACAATTACTATATAGCCAAGACCTAGCTATCAGCTAGATAACTAAATTCGCGCATCCAGGGTGTCGACGCGCTCCGAATTCGCGAATCGGAGCGCATTTGCGAAATTCGCAAAAAAAGCGTGAATTATTGAAAGTGAGAGCGCGAATTTATAATATTCGGAGCGCGGATTTATAATTTTGGGAGCGTGAATTTTTTATATAAAGAGCGCCGTTTTAATTTTTATAGTGCGTGTATTATCTCTATAAAGAACATGCTCTACACAATTTAAATTCACGAATTTTAACAAAAAGAATAATTTTTACATAGATTTTGTAAAGTTTAATAATTTATTGGTTTATTTTGTCATTTATAAATACTTTTAACTTGGAAGCTAATCAATTAAAAATCATACAAAAAAAAACACAAATAATACTTGTAACTTTATTAGAGAGTAGACTAGAGACTAATAGTATAATGCATCCACGCATACACTAAAATTGATGCATTAGCTTTTTGACAACTGTTCATCCATGTCAAGCTATTTTTTGATTTGCCGACAACCAAAACAAATTAAGTTGTAAATGTTTGTTGATTATTTTGACGCACTAAAGTGCTAGATGTTAGAATTTAGATACCACCATAGCGTGGCACTTTTGGGAAAACATAGTGAAGTTGTAAATGTTTGAACTTTGTACTTTTGCAGGTTATTTTGATGCACTAAACTGATAAAGAACTAAATAGTAGATAATCAGTGTCTATGTCAAGCTATTTATTTGAGAAAACATATGTCTATATCAATGAAAATACATTTTCGGGTAAACACCACTATTGGTTCTCCTTATCATTAACTTTTTACAGATTGGTCCCTCTTGTGTTTTTTTTTTCTCACGTTAGTCCCCACTATGAATTATTTGTTTCAATTTGATAATTTTCAGGTGGTCCAATATGATCTAAAGTTCCAAAATAGTTTTATGAGGGACTAAATTGATAAATAAATAGTTTTATGAGGGACTAAAGTAATACAAACTAATTTTATGAGGGATTAAAGTATAACAATATAAGAAAAAGACCCATTGTAAATGACCAAAATGAAACAAATAATTCATAGTGGGGACTAACGTGGGGAAAAAACACGAGGTTTCAGTCTATAAAAAATTAATGATAGGAGGACCACTAGTAGTGTTTACCCTACATTTGTTCATGATATTAAGTCATTTTAGATAATCATATTCATATTTAGTCATCATAAACTATACTTATTACTTGAATGACATACATTTTGCTCTTGAATCTTTTAAAAATATAGTTGTAATTTATCTCTTTATTATATATTTCTTATTTTAATACCATAAATTAAATATTCTATATTATAATAATTATTTTAATAGACGCTCTCATATTCTGAAATTTTAATATGTCATGCTCTCACGCTCCCGCTCCCGCACCCGCTCCGCGTTTTAGTTACCTAGGCTATCAGGTTGATGGTAGTCGATGAACGACGACTTTCAAGTGCGACGAGACATCATTTCTTATATATGTTGTTGTTGGATTTAATTATAATTAGCTAGGACACGATTAATTACCATTAATTAATATCCTCTACCTATCACTTGAGGTGGGTGTACATTGTTCCTGATTAATCTTATCATCCTTCCCCTTCCACGAACGTAGACAGCCGCACCAATACAATACTATATAATTCAAAACAATTACTTCTATGATGTATTGTAAAAAAACATAAAATGTAATTTTTTGGATTTTTTAAGGTTTAATTCTTTTCTAAGTGCGTCGAACACGTTTAACAAAAAATTTGGAATTCGAACTTGAATTCGCTAGTTTGTATTGATTAACTAGTCCCTTCTATTAAAATAATCATACGTTGATACACATAATATAAACTTACTTAAGTAATCAAATGACATATAAAATTACGATACTCGATCACTCTAAATCTTTTATCGTATTTCTAACTGTTTATTATTTTTACATTAAGGCTATGGATTTGCATCCTTCTCAACAAATGTAAATTGTAGATCTATTCTTGGACAATGACTTGAAATGAGGATGAATTGATAGAGATATTTAATTTATTCCTCTCCATATATTCATGTAATGTCGACGTCAAAACGAAAGAGAAATTCAGAAATTTATTTGTCACACTCCAGACGGGATCCAGCCAGAAATAAGTTGTCCACTTACGTCCAAATTGGATTAAACCTAAAACGTGCTTTCTTAAAAGCCTTGCATATTAAACACGATTAGCCGCCCCAAGTGGGCCTTTTCAAATCCAGTTCATGCACATGAAAATCCAACTAATCATGCATTTTACCAACTTAGATTCTGTCAAATCCTCAATTTGCCCCTCAAAATTGGATTGGATTGGATCAAAATAAGTTCTTTTTCTTTTGGGAAAATTTTTGTTTATTTACTTGGTTTAGTTAGTATAAGTAACAATAATTGAGGGGCTTATTGTTTAGTGTTTGGGAAAGTAGTGGAGATTTGTGAAATAATTTCGATTGTGTAATGTTGTTTGTTTGGAATTTGAGAGAGATGTTTGAAAAATAAAGTAGGCGTACGTTTTCTTTGGAAGAGTTAGGTTGTCAGTGTAAGATGTGTAAGACTTTATGTCAATCATGTTTGTTATGTGAGATAAAATATGTAAGAGATACGTTATTTTATGTTAAATCATAGTAGAATTTATATAGATTTTATTTACAAATAATAAAATTGTTATTATTTAGCGTTTGAGAGAGTAGTTTGAAAAAATTAAAATATGAAAAATTTATTTCAGAAAGTAGAGAATATGTTTGTTTGGAATTTTTCAAACATAAAATAATTTGAAAAACGCCAAACAAATAGAACTTAAGTTTTTGCTATAATCTTAAATGAGTTGACAAAACAATTGAGTTTTTTTAACTATAAATGATTTGATAAAACTCAGACCACAAGACTTTAATAAGAATTTTCCATTTGAAACGAAGGGAGTATTAGGCCATCTCCAAAAGTTGGGGCAAAACTACCCCCTTCCCCACGCCCTCTCCCCCTTCCCCTTTCCCTCCCACTCCATAATCGTCTTCAACAGTTAGGGATATAGAATAATAATAATAAAATAATAATAACAATTATAAAAATACAAAAAAGTAAAAATAATAAATAACAAAAATAATAATGAAAAAATAATTATATAATAATAATAAGAATAATAATAATAATAATACAAAAATTATCATTATAAAATAATATAATAATAAAAATCCAAAAATATTAATAATAATAATACAAAAATAATTATAATAATAATAAAAATACAAAAAATTATAATAATAATAATAATAATGTGAAAGATAAAGATAATAATAATAGTAATAATAATAAGACTAATAATAATACAAAAATTATTAATATCAAAATTACTAATAATAATAATAATAGTAATAGTAACAATAATGATAAATAATAATAATAATAATAATAATAATAATAATAATAATAATAATAATAATAGTAGTAGTAGTAGTAGTAATAATAATGATGATGATAATAATAATAATAATAATAATAATAATAATAATAATAATAATAATACAAAATTATTATTATCAAAATTACTAATAATAATAATAATAGTAATAGTAACAATAATGATAAAATAATAATAATAAATAAGAATAATAATAATAATAGTAGTAGTAATAATAATAATAGTAGTAATAATAATAATAATAATAATAATAATAATAATAATAATAATAATAATAATTGGAATAATAATAATAATAATATTATAAAAGTACAGGAGATAGAGTGCTATTTTTTAAATCACAAGGGGATAAATTGAATATTATGCATTTCATAGGGGGGTGAATTATCATTAACTTTAGAGAAAAATTGAGTTTGGTACCAAAGTTGCAATAAAAATATATCATGTGGTACCAAAGTTGCATTTTTGTAACCAATCGTAAACTTCGGGACGACTTAGTTGCAATACGATCAGTAGTAGCCAATCGTAAACTTCGGAACGACTTAATTGCCCATGTGTGGGAAAGGCACGGTTGATGATTTTTAGTATGTATTCTTATTTGTTTAAATATTTTAAGTGTTCTATTACGAAGTTTAACTTTTTTAATATGTAATTTTGTTAAATTAAATCGTACTTATATAAAAGATTATATTTGAATATTAATAATAGTAATAATAATAATAATAATAATAATAATAATAATAATATATCAAGTTATACTCGAGTTTTAATCATATTAAAGTTCATTTATTTGATAAAAAAATAATTTATAATTTGATTCATTTGTACATTTTATCTAAATTAAAATACAAATTTAAAATATCTAATTAAAACTAATTCCTGTAAAGATTTAATTTTTTAAAATATAAAATTTATTAATCTATACATGAAATTTATAAAAATAAAAACCACCAAATGTGCAAAAAACGAAAAAAAAAAATGTAGCGTGTGAGAGCCGAGGGGTAAAGGAGGGGCAAGCTTTTGCCCTTTCTTTCCCACTCTCACTCCCACTCTCCTCCCCCTCCCCACATCCCCCACCATTGAAGACCATAATTCTAGAAAAACCCAAAAATACCCATCCCCCTCCCCCTTACCATTGAAGATGGCCGGAGGACATGTTTTTGCCCTTTGTCTCTCATTCCCCCTCCCACTCTCCCTCCCCTCCCCACTCCCCCCCACTATTGAAGACCACAATTATTTTTCCCCCTCAAAATCCCCCTCCCCCTCCCCCTAACAATTAGAGATGCCCTTAAAGTAGGCATCTTAGAGATGCCCTTAAAGTAGGCATCTGGAATCAAAATATGATTAAATTACAAGTAAAGCTCATTGGAAAATCCCAATCCCATAAATTAATTGGTGGTGATAATTATCATTTTCTCCTTAAATTTTCGAAGATGGAGCCCACTTCAAAAATTGGAATCATATCCCCAATTAGAAAGTGACTGGCAACACAAGGAAAATTATTAGAGAGAAAATCACTCTCCAATAATTCAAAAATACTTGATATGCTTTGATTCCTTATAATTTACCATACCCAATATATTCTCCTCCATTTTTTTTATTTGTTGTTTGTAAGATTATATAAAGAATTTTGAAGAAAATAAATCGTTTTAATCAAATAACTATAATGTTAATTAACATTAATTAAAATCATTAAAAAAGAATAGTAAAAATATATAAAAAAATTAATTTTACATTAAACTCCTAAAATGACAAATAAAAGTAATTTTTTTTCAAAACGTCAAATATGAAAACAGAGAGAGTAATATTTAATAGTAATATTCTACACTAATAATAATATGGTATCACTAATTTTTCTATTACAAAGAAAGATAAAACACATACATATATCAAAAGTTTTAATATTAAATTATTAACAGAAACTAAAAATAGAAAAAATTACTGACCGACGGTTACTAAATACTACCTATAAAATTCATTACTTGGCGTAAGGAACAAACATTTCCTCTGCAATTTAATCCCTTTTTTTTCACTTTTGCAAAGAATAAAAAGTTTCCCCTCGAATTACGCCCGTAGGAGGATCCAATCTTTCTCTCAGGTAATATTTTTTTTCTTCCCTTTTTTCAGTTTTTATTCGTTTATTTGATTAATAAATTGGATCTGGGTTTTCTTTTTTGTTGGATTACAGGAATCGCTAATGGCTTCAAAGCGGATCTTGAAGGAGCTCAAGGATCTTCAAAAGGATCCTCCTACCTCTTGCAGTGCTGGTATTTTATTTATAAAAATAAATATAGTATTGGGATTCAATAAAATAAAAATATTTATTTTTGGCTTGTTTAAGGTACTGGGTATTTTAATAAGTTTTTTGTGGTTGTTAAAGGCTGGATCTTTGTAAAGAAATTTTGTGCTATATAACCATTTTTTTCTTGTGGGGGAATTCTTGCTTTTTTTTTTTAATTTTAAATATCCATATTTCTGATTTCCTTTTACAGGTAGCTTTTTAATTTTTTTTTTTTGGTGACAGAATTCATCAGCCTTAATAGCTTTTGCTTGTGTCAGATTTGCTTATAACTTGGGATTTTCTTAGGTTGTGTAGGGATTGTGTTGTGACTTAATTTGGAAAAAACTGTTGGTACAATTTTTATTTTTATATAATAAGAGAAGCAAAAAGTTACAATGTATGTTACCATTTATGACAAAAATTCTATTTAAGTTAATGAAATCAGTACATTTGGTATTTTGTTTGAGGAGTGAATAGCAAATTAACTCATTTTGTTATCTTAAATAAACAATTTCACTCTCTATGATAAATAAAAGGGCTAAATATCTCCCAGTGTTTTTATAAAAGAAGCACACTGTCTCTTTCTTGATTTTTGCATTTTTACAAGGAGAAAAAATGGCCATTATTTCATTTCGTTCCAATCCAATCCATGAAGCACTCTTTTTTCATGACAAATTACCACTTCCAAATCCCATTCTGTTAAATTGATGGTCCCAGAAGTGGCTTGTACTATGCCAATTTCTCCATATACCTTCTTGTTTTTGTATTTTTCGACTTTTGCCCTTTCTAAAACCTTTGTTAACTTGTTCATAAAGCTTAAGATTTTTATAATTTCACGCTAATAATTTGCTTTCGACTATTATATAATTTCAGGTCCTGTTGCTGAGGACATGTTCCATTGGCAAGCTACGATTATGGGTCCTCCTGATAGTCCATATTCCGGTGGGGTTTTCCTCGTTACCATTCATTTCCCACCGGACTACCCCTTCAAGCCTCCTAAGGTAATTTCACTTTTCTTAGTGTCTTTCAACATCTATTTATCTCCTTCATTTGCTAATTGCTAAGGAAAATAGGGTTTTGCTTATGGTTTTGCATACAATGATCTTAGATATAATTGACTAATTGGAATTTGCACCCCATTATTATATCATTTTGGCACTTTGCACCCTCAAATTGCATATTCTTTGCATTACATCATGAATTTTGCTTCCTAATAGAGTCTAATGTGACAAAGAATATGCAATTCGAGGGTGCGATGTGCCAAAGTTTTAACTGAGGGTGCAAAGTGTCAAATAGTTCATTTATGGGGTGCAAAATGCCAGTTACTCGATAAAATCTTTTTGGTCATTTCTGTAGATGGCACATTTTCTTAGAGCATGGCTTAGTTTCCTAATGATGCATTTAAAGAAGGGAAAAATTTCCTTTTCGGGTGTTTTGCACTTCTTCCGCTAATCGGTTTGCATTGAGTGAAATGCAGAAATACACCCAAAGCTTTGCCTAATTAGCAAAAAAACCTTGTATTATTATTTATTAACCAAAACACCTTTGAACAACTTTTTGTAAGCAAAAACCCCCTCTCAAGCTAAAATGACAATTATACCCCCATCAAAAGACCCTACTCACTCAAAAAATTAATCTTGATGAATATTGCAGGTTGCTTTTAGGACAAAAGTGTTCCACCCGAATATAAACAGCAACGGGAGTATATGCCTCGACATATTGAAGGAGCAATGGAGCCCGGCATTAACTATTTCCAAGGTTGTCGACTAATTGCAATCACCCCCTAAACTTTCAACTGCATCGCGTTCGCGCTACTAAACTTTTGTCTCATGTTTTTTCAGGTGTTGCTTTCAATATGTTCTTTATTGACGGACCCAAACCCAGATGATCCATTGGTACCCGAGATTGCACATATGTACAAAACAGACAGGACCAAGTACGAGACCACTGCAAGGAGCTGGACTCAGAAATATGCCATGGGATAGCTACTGACCATGTTTCATATCGTACGAGGGGAGGCCTATTAGGTTTTTTCAGTTATTGCGTTTTATGTATGAATGAATTGGTTTCTACTAATCTATCTTTAAAGTTCTAAACTTGGACTAAACATTGGTCCAAGATTTGCCCTGAAGAAAAGGAAAGACTAGACGTGTTTATGTTCTAAAATGTTTGTATGTTTAGTGTATTTTTCGGATGTTTACTATAAATTTTATTCGGTGGGTTATCCCATCCGTTGCTGATTGATTGGCACTTTGTACCTCATAAATACACCACTTTGGCAGAATGCACTCTACTAGGGTGCAAAGTGCCTGTTGTGCCAAGAATATGCAACAATTTGAGGGTGAAAAGTGTAAATGCTTTAATTTCAGGGTGTAAAGTGACAAATGGTGTATTTGGTGCAAAATGTCAATTACTCTCTTGTTGCTTCCTACATTTTCTAACCATTGAGATATGTGATGATGCTGGCGAGACTTAAATTGTGTTTAATATTTGAGTCATTGTGCTATTTGACAATATTAAGTGCATAAATAAGTAAATCTCATTTGTTTTGAAGATTATAAATACAAATTGCAATTAATTGTCGTAATTGATTGGGTTGAAGTCATTAATTGATCGGGTTAAAGTAATGTGTAAAAATTATTGGAATTGTAGTTGATGCTAACTAAACTCGATCTCCATCAAGACCCAGATCCGAGTTTAATTATTTTTTTATTAATTATTCGGCTACGAATTTGATCAATGATGAAATAATTCAGTTAAATTTTTTATGTCAAAAAATCAATGATGAATTTTTTACCATCAAACCGGTAGATCTTACCCAAACTCGATTTGGCCGCACAACCAATTTTACATTACATATTTTAAGAAAGGATATTACTACTTGGTAAAATAGCATAAATCGTTTCAAATTAATTAGTGATTTTGGATTTTCGTCTTAAACTATATTACCTCATTTTGTCTCGTAATTTAATATTTGTTTGAAATATCGTCCTAAACTAATTACTAATTTTAATTTTTTGTCCCAAACTATATCAACTCGTCGAATTTTGTCCCATACCATTTTGTTTAAATTTAGTCCCAATATTAAATTTTTAATTTAATGAAAATGACGGTTCAATCTTATAATTAGTTTGGGACAATTCTGCAATATTATATAATTATTCATGTTAAAATTTACCATGTCATGACACGTAAACAGCCATTTGGTAATTTAACGGCAAATGTGCGATTTATGTCTTATAATTAACGGTGGAAAAAAAAATTAAATTACCTGATAAAATTCGCCAAATTAAATAATTTGAATTGAAAATCCAAAATTAATAATTAATTTGAAACAATTCTACAATTTTGCCTTACTATTGTATTAAACTATTAGCTAATTGGGCTAAAACCTTTTCAGAAACTAATCCAAAAATACTACTTACGTAATTTTTGATTTTTTTTGGATAATACTACTTTATTCATTTTTTAGAATACTCTAGGATACCAAACCAAACGAGCCCTTCGTCCAAAAGTCAATTTTTGCTTCGACTGAAAGTTGAAGGGCCTAGTCATTGGGCCGCCCTACATATTTACGTTTAGATAAGGTTTAGCCCAAGCAGCATATTAAATTGTTAATTATGGGCCCCAGTATATGGGTCCGTTTCCAGTTCATTTACATTTTCCAGTTGGGCCTTAGGTCAGTCATCTCCAACAGTCCTCTTAAATTCGAATTTCTTATCTTAAAATTGAAGGGGTGAACAATGTTATGCATTTCCACTTTTTACATATATATATATATATATAATATGCAAAAGTTTTATACTTTCAATGCAAAAAGAAGTTTTAAGAATTAACTTTGGCCTCTTATAATTTTTGTTGGGTCTTAAAGGGACCAAATTTTGAGGACTTGAGTCCTCTTTATAGTTTGTTTTATTTTAAAAATAATTGTAACTTATTTTGTATTTTGATAAATAGTCATCTCAAAATATCTGTTTGAGGCATCAATACCAAGAGGTCTCGGATTTAAGTTCAGCTAACATATCTCTTTTTAATTTAATAAAGTCTTAGTAGTTATTTATCATTAATTGTAATTTGATAATAATCAAATAAAATCGAATTGATTTTCTGATGTAATGATTTATTCATAATTAGATAATAAAATAAAATGTGCTTAAAAAAGAATACATATACTTCCATCATCTTCATAGTAGTTTTATTATTTACTTATGTAGTAAAGAAATTTCTAATGTCGACATGGGCTATTATAATGCTTAATAATGATTTTTAATCATGCTCGACTTGATTTTTTGTACAACAGCCCATACAACTTTTCCTACCTTTACGTAATTGATGAGATTTTCAAAAAGCACTTTCTGTATAGTGATTGGCTCCCAAAATCGCGTTCTTCTCATTGGTTGCCAAAAGTCGCTTTCAGCAAGCCTAAGTCGATCTAAGTCATGATAATCAAAAGGTGATTTTGATGATTAGTGAAAGAGCTATTTTGTGGTAGTAGGAAAAAAATCCAAACTTTTGATATTTACGGCTTATGTGATTGTACTATAAGTACTATATGATGTATTAAGTGTTCGTCACCTAACGTGGCATTTAAACTTTTGATCTCACCTCTCTTATCTCGATACTTACTTAAGCATCGGAGGTTTATTACCGGGTCACCACCGGTATTAACCTAACGTAGCCTTCTTTGATTACATGTTAGGATCCCTTAAACAAATCGAGGAAAAACTTGATTGACCTGCTAATCCTCATATTGACGAGTAGTGTTTCAATTGACACCTGGACATTGACCTTAATATATTATTATACCGAAAATACACTAATCTCTATATAATAATTTATAGTGTCTAATTTATTTAAGGGTGAATTTGTAAAGTCTAGTACATATGTTGAAATTGAAGATTGATAACTAAATTCGATATAATCAGAAACACTTAAAAGATAAATTTACATTTCATGAGCATAAAACTAATTTATCTTGAGAGAATGTGAATTTATTTTTCAAACATCAAATTGCTTCGTGCGATGTCAGAAAAACTCACAAGCTATTTGCAAAAGAGTTTGCAAACACACCCTAAATCTATTTAAGTTGTTGGAAAGAAAAAACATTTAGTATTTATAATTTATCATGTCACGTCATTGTGGTATTTATTTTATTCAAGTTTAACATGACCTCTTCTTATGTTTCGAATCTAATACTTTATTAAATATCAACTATATTCTAATTAAAAGTCAAAATTTATTTGAGAAGACAAATATTCAATAAAATCAATATAATGAAATCGTCTGGCTGATGAACAATAAGGTTCTTTCTCTGAAAAACTAAATTAGATTCTATAAAACAATAGATCTAACGCTTGACATAATTAACCACTTTTTGTGTCATTTATATATATTGAGACGTGTTCAAGAAATCTGAATTGAAAATTTTATTAAGTCAATACTTAACCCCTCTTTTGGATTAAATTAATACAACGTGGTCCTCTATATTTTGATTTATTTGCATTCATTTTCTTTTTCTTTATTCATTTTCTTGATGAAGTAAAATTCACTAAAAATTTAGAGAAGATGGATGTAAATATATAGTTAAAAATCTACGAGAGATTAATGCAATTACCACTTCTTCTTGGATTATTATCTTACCAAGTGTAGTATATGTAAAGTGTAAACATGGTTTGAAATTTGAATCATAAAAAGAAAAACACATGGGTTGAATTTTTTTTTCCTTTTTAACAAGTATGGGTTGAACTAACATGAATAACCAATACTACTATGCAACGACAACAAATTAAATTGACAAAAATCACAAAATCTTTGCCGAAAGAATGTCGGAAAGTTGAATGTAATGCTTTACACAGCTTTGACTACACAACATACAATATGCAAATATTTGGAAGTATATGTGCTGATACAAGGCACGAGTTAAAGCTAGTCTAGTTAAAGACTTTTTAATTCCTATTAGTTCATACAATAAAAAAAAAAATCTTAAGTCTAAAATCCTTGCATAATGTTCGCCTTTTTGTCTTCTCATTGGCTCTTTTAAGGCTAACTTTATGTGCAAATTGCACATCATGCTAGGTCAAACCGTACTTTGTCGAGTGTTATTAATATGATAAAGAAGAGAAAGTAAAAAGAAATAACGCATGAAAAGTCAAAGTTCGATTATTTTACATATATTTTCGTTATTTTTCTTGGTTTAAATTAGGGGCCGTGTAAATTTAGTTCCCACGAAATACATAATATTTAATTTATTCACATGTGACTTGAAAAAAAAATTATTTTACTTCCATGTGAAAATTTAAAGGAGCAATATATGTCTTTTTCTGTGAATTTGAGAGTGAGCATGAAAAAATGTTGCTTAAAAAGATAAAAGTGTCCTTAGAAATGTAGATTATGATGAATTTATTCTTAAAAAAATAAAAAATTATATCTCATCGATACGGAGAGAAAGCACAAATTTTGATATTTTATCCACAAAATAATAGATCTTCAAAGAAATAATTAGAAATGCAATATTTTATATGTTTAAGACACTGGTATAAGATTTTTATTTTTTTATATTTTACTGTAAATATATAATGTATGTCTACTTGAAAATAAAAAGTTTGTTGACTTTCCAATAACTAATTCGACGAAAATCTTTAATTTGACAGTCAACATTAGTATTGTGTTTAGCACATGTGGTTAGGGTCCATATATCCAGATGTTACAACTTAATGGGCCCTACGCATTAGGGCCTGAGCCCACAAACATCCAATTCTTCTAAGAATTACAGACCCAAAATTACGTGGGTAATTATGTAAAGTTCTGATTAGTATAAATATTTAACAGCAAGCCCATACACATTTCACGTTCTCTCTTCCACGCAATTGATGTACCATCAAAAGCGCATGCCATTGACACTGTTATCGCCAATGTGCGTTCATATTAGTTGCAAAAGGCTGATGTCGGGCAAAAGCGCATGCCATTGACACTGTTATCGCCAATGTGCGTTCATATTAGTTGCAAAAGGCTGATGTCGGGCAAAAGCGCGTTTTCCTAGTTTGAGCACAAAATTTGAATGTCTACTTTCAAAGATTGTGTTCTATTCTACCCTAACAAAATGTAGTCGACTATGCAGGGATAATATATATTTCTTCTCTTTTTCTTTAATTACCTTTTATTTCCATACTTGTGGAAGTAAATATTTTATAAATTTTAGATAGTTCCGACATACAGTTTTATATATTACGCCATACTTGGAAATTATTTAGTTTATATCAAAGCAATAATGTTGCAACACCGTATCGAAAAAAAAAAAAAAAAAAGAATAAATTTGCAGCACGGAAATGTAATTATTTAAACATTTTAGGAAAATTATTCAAATTATCCCTATATTTTAGAGTAATTACACGTGCCACTCTCCATATATAGGAAATTATTCAGATTACCCTTAAAGTATTAGATTAATTACAATTAGCCTCATACAATGTTAATTTCATCCAAAAAAAGTTCTAATTCGAAAATTACCCCTAGTTATATTCTAATTAAGAAATCACAAGCACCAAATGTGATTTTTACTCATTCTTCCACATATTTTAGTCATTTACTGATTCAACTCAATTAAACTATTTTTTTCATAAATTTCACTTGTTTTTCCACATAAACCTCTATTCTTAGTACATAGGGGAATTTTTGGAATTCAATTTTTCTTTTGATAAAATTAAAGGGGAACTGTAAAGAACCTGATACCTCATATCAAGATAATTTGAATAATTTTTCAAACATGAAAGATGATCAATATAATTTAAGTAAGTTTCCCTAGATTATATTATAGTGCTCCAACTTCCAACCATATTTTCTAGCAACTAATTAATTAATAGAGTATTTCAATTTTTTCTATTTCCACACTAAACAAATAAAAAAGGAAAGAACACGTACGTACGTACATGTCGCACTTCTCTTTCCCTGGGAGGGTGTACCCGCCACTGAGGTTCCACGGCTCTAAAAAAAAAAAAAATCTTAAAATTGATCCGCACATCGTCTTATTAGAACTAATTTTAAAATACAGCAACAATGTTGATTAAAATATTCTCTCTATTACAATCCATCAGTATTCTAAGATAAAATTGTTGAAAACGTTTTAAATTAATTAGTGATTTTGGGTTTTCGTTTTAAACTATATCACCTCATTGAATTTTGTCCCATAATTTAATATTTTTTTGAAATATCGTCCTACCGTTAATTATGATACGAATTACTAATTACAAGACTGAATCGTGAAGAAATTCGTCGAGTTGATATAGTTTGGGACGAAAAACCAAAATTAATAATTAATTTGGGATTATAATCCAAAAAAATATTAAATTACGGAATAAAATTGGATAAGGTGATATAATTCGAATCGAAAATTCAAAATCACTAACTAATTAGGTCGAAATTTTTTCTACAATTTTACCATATACTAATGTAATAATATAACACGAGCCAGTCAGCAGCAGCTTACGTAAGGTTCAATGTAATTAAGATTGTATATATTTATTTTGACGACTATATATGGGAACTGCAAACAAAATCTATAAGAAATTGACATTAATAATATTTTAAAGTTATGTGCTGCTCAATTTTCTTTCTTTTTTTAAAAAAAAAAATGGTGGGAGTGGGGGACCAAATAAAAGCAGAAAGAAGAGAAAAACCAATGGGGCGGGGTCAGTAATTGTGTTGTCATTGTTCATTAAATTGCAGGGCTGTGCAAAAGTTCGGCTCTGAGCAATTTGGTTCTTCTTCTTATCCTAATTTTAATTTTATAATTTTCTGTGTAATGAATATATAATATACTTGGTTAAAACCATGTGACACCAAATATTTCATTGCACCATCGTCATGTAGCCTTTGTATTAATAGAGTATTGGGTAATTTGTCAAACAAATTAAACAAGTTAACATGGTAATTAAGATGTCCTTAAATACATTATTTGTACCGTAATTTACTGTTTTGCATTTTTTATCTCAATTTTTTTTGAAGTTCCGTTATTAATTTGACTGTGACTAAAAGTGCACAACTAAAATTATGTAAGAGATCTAGATAGTCGTGTATTAGAATTAAACACAATTAAAAAGTAAATTAGCATATATATAGTAATGTTTTTTTGTTACCTGATTTAGTAAACCAAAGTAGAACATTAATAATGATCTACCGAATATCGGTCCAAAATCAAATTTGTATCGATTTGACATAACAAAAATTTAGTTGAATATCGATACATATATATGTACTGATCACTGTATCAGTTCAATTCGATTAAACTGATTTATCAAACTGAAATTAGGAATATTTTTCAATTAAACTTTAGGAGTAATTAAGAGGCTCTTTCTAATATATATAATGAGATCATAATAAATTGTTTACCTCACAATTTTTAATTTGTGATGAATCTTTCCCACAAAAGGTAACATCTCACGTGAACGAAGAAGCATCATCATGACTGACCAGTTAAAAGAATTTAACATTAAACACTTTTACATTAATGCAGAAGTACAGATAAAATAATACTCCGGCCACTAGTAAAAACTTTTAACAATTTGAACAAATGATTACACGATGATTTTACACAATTTCGGTAACCACCAGTAATCTAGGCTTGAAAATTTAGTCATTCAATAAATTCATTTACTATTGATTTATATTAACTAGTTATTTATTTATGTTTATAAATATTACTCACATTATATTATTATATGAATTGTGAGTAATTTATTTTAATTTTAAATGGTCGTAGGACATAATTTATAATTTGGTGTTTCTTTAACGGTGGCATTGAATGTGTTAGACATACAAAGGAATTAAGGTAGCATTTTAGCACGAGTTAGCTACGTTGTGTTTGAACTATAAATAATAAGGATAATTAATGCTCAAGGGTAAATAGGAGATTTCTCTCCTTTATACTATTAACATTCGTATTAAATCCTAGCCTCGAAACGGTTTCAGGTGAAGATTAGATCAATTTCGAGATGGGGGAATATCAAATTACCATCCTATTTAGACTTGTAACATTTTTACGCCACATCAAAAGATGAAACGTGTGTTTGAGCCTTAAACAAGTCGGATCATAGAGGACGAATAGTCCATGATAGATTTGGATCGACTTTCTAAAATTACTCCAACCCTGATTTTAGCCGTTTATTAACATATTGAATTCATTTTTTACCATCTACTATGAGTTCAACTACACACCCTTTGGAGTTTCTTTCACCAATTATATTATTACGTAAAACATTTCATGGATAAGACTGTAGTGGACTGGAGGCAACTACTATACTATATATTATGTATAGCTCATATTCCACAAATAACAACATGAATAGACCATCTGATGATTTTCAACATCTTTTATTTCAGAAAAAGAGCCACAAATTGGACCCCATCTCCCTCAACAAATAAGTACTTGGGTTGGGGGGAGAAAAGCCCTTGTCAAATTTTCTATTCTTCATCACTTTTCCACTTAATAGTTATTGTTGTTTCAATCTATCACTTACAAATTACACTGAAATTCTGTTATATTTAAATTATTTATTAAATAATAACAATACATTTGTGTTTTTGTAATTGAATAATATTTATAGAAACTATATCTCATATCATCAAATTAAGGGAAAAATGCACGATACTATCATGTGTTATGTGAAGTCTGCACAAAACTATCATGTGAAATATTTTTTCATCAAATTCCCTTGTACTATAAAAATTCCTGCCTAAAACACCCAATCTCCGTTAGTTACTATCTCCATTAATTTTTACTAAATTTCCTAAATTACCCCTAGATATATTTAAATGTACAAGGAAAATTTGTTCAAATGTTAAAAAGTACAATGGAGTTTTAAGCAAGCATTCAAGAGTACAAGGGAGTTTTACGCAAACATTCAAAAGTACAATAGAGTTTTACGCAAACAAAAGTATGCAAAATTAACGGTGTTAGTAACTAATGAAATTGAGTGTTTTATGCAGAGGTTTTGAAATTACAAGGGAGTTTGGTTCAAAAAATATTTCACAAGGTAATTTTATGCATGTTTCGTATAACAAGGGTAATATTATGCATTTATCCCTCAAAATACGCTCTTCATAATTTGAGAGCAATACCATACCTCAACTTAGATTTTCTTACTTTTGCATACACAATTCTAAAAATAACTAAAGAAATATTAAGAACTTTTTACAATGTGACATCAACAGAGTACAAGTATTATAATTTAAATAAAAAATATAACAAAATGGAATTTTCCGCCTCATGCATGTATACGACATAGTAATAATTAAGATATATTTTTTTTTATCAATATAAAATAGAGACTAGATAATCGAATTTACAATAGTACCCTAAAAATATTGATAGGTGTGTGGTACTAAAAATACAAGTAAATTTCAGACATAATCATTTAATTGGGGACTGCGCGTGACATGTAACTGAAGTCAGATTCACCTTGTGAGAATCTATGTTATCATAAATCAAAATCAATTAATCAAATTAAATTACATCTTCGACATAATTAGGGCGCGTTAGTCATGATAATTGGCCCTTATCCTTGCATGTACATATATTCCTTGTTGGAGTAAAATGCAAGTAAGTGTTTAATTATCAGGCCCAACTAATTATTTAGAGTACAGTACCTTGAGCCCACACTACGTACCATCGATCAATCCCCTTCATAATGTTTTTCTTTTAGTTAGCTACTTCTTCTTTTATAATTAATATATATTAATATTGTTTTTTTTTTTTTTATGATTTTATTACATAGTAAATTATTATTTCAATGTGAAAATGTGAAGGGTGCGTTTTTTCTTTCTTTCTTTTATCAGAAAAAGTCCAAACCTTGACCTGACCCCAACACTCTCAAATCTTGTTAAAACGAGTCTGAATGAAAATTAAATAATTTGCATACACACTCAAGCTTAATCAGACTTAAAAGACGTGACACTAAATTGGATTAATTTTAAGGTATTTACAATCCTACCACGTCAATTTATTACAAGGAGATTAAAAAATATTTGTCGATAACCATAATAATAATAATAATAATGATAATATTTACTAGATTTTTACAAAGTACTGCATATGTACAATGTAAATGTATACCCATAATATAATAAATGCAGACACGTACCAAGCTTAACTGCACAACAACGTTATGTCTACCTTAGTAAATATGAGCCATTCTCTACATTTTTCAACCTTAAATAAATACCTAAGTGCATATATTGCTATCAATTACTTTCGGAACAACTTTGTTATCATCAAATCAAGTTAATTTTGCTTTTAGTTCTCAAAAAATATATATGGAATTAAAACATTTTTCTTTTTATTATTATTATTATTATTATAATTGGTGAATCTAAAGGGGAAAGATTTGGTGAACTACTATTTTCACACTTGCAAATTGTTAAGCCAAACATGGACATTAGACAATCGTTAAATGCACCTACTCGTGTGGCAAAGACAATATAATGCGGCAAAAGGAATGCCACTTTGGCATTACTAGATTCACATGTACAACAAGTCAATTCAATATCAAAAAATTTGACTAAATATTTCAGAAAAGAAATAAAAATGGCATATTTAAAAGAACATGTGATGTGATACTAAAAACTATTGAAAAGGGCAATTTATTTTATTACTCAAAAGGCTATTATATTTATAACAACTTAATTAAAAAAAAACTACATAATATCTTCATTTTACTTTTCATAGAGATACTCAAGTAGTAGTAGGTTCCTAATATATAAACCATAATTATTGTTAATTCAAAGAAAATACAAGCCGATAATCAAGCCGGTAAACAAAATTTGCCATTAATTGGCAAGCCGGCAATACTGTAAACTTTTTAGAGCGCCAATAATCCATCAACTCCTGCAAAATCTTGAAAATAGTCATCCACCTCAAGCGAACCAATATCTTGATCCTTAAACTCTCCAAAGTCATCAACTTCAACTTGTTCGAAAGCTAGAAATTCCTCATCTGTAATAAAATTCTTAATATCTCCAAACTCTGTATGACATAAGTTACTACTGCCCAATCCAGAAAAATCTTCAAAGGACATATTCATATCATTAAAAACACTCGGCACCTCGTCAAATAATGTCTGATTTTCAGGTTCAAAGTTGAAGAAATCATCTAAGACATCACTAGACAAGTAGTCATTACACTCCATACTCGTTTCACCTTGACACTCGGCCACTTCTTGAACCGGTTCTTCACCCAAACTGGCTTCTTTGACCGACCGGTTCAAATGATCGGTCGAATCAATAACCCAAGTCTCAACCGACTCCTGAACCGGACCGGACCCACACGGCTCACCATCTTCACTCGAGTTATTACTCCTGAACCGGAGAACGGAGGTTGGTGAAGAAAGATTCCGTGACTCATCACCGGAATCATAGCCGGAAATTGATGTCACATTGGTATCCACCGCCTCGACTTTCTCCGGTGGGTTCGTAAAATTCCTTAAAGCATCGGGCCCACGTAGCTTTATGGCCGCGTTATCATAAACCATAGCTGCCTCCTCCGCGGTGTTGTAGGTGCCTAACCAAAGCCTTACCCTCCTAGCAGGGTCTCTTATCTCCGCCGCCCATTTTCCCCACGGCCGCTGCCGTACGCCCCTGTACTTTCGAGCTCCGCCGTTCGCCTTCGCCGGCGCCGGCGGAGAGTTCTGTTTTTGTAGTTCCTTCACTTTCATTGACTTGGGTTTTGAATGGAGACTGCTCTCAACGGTTTTGTTCCTGCAGTTGGTACTATTAGCACTGGAAGTTTCGATTTTGATTTCAGTGATGTATTTCTTGACACGCTGGACCACGAAAAGATCGTTCTCCTCGTCGCTTGAGGAATCCGTGGCGTCTGGGTCTGTAACGGAAATTCGAACGGTTTTAGGGACTCCATTGCAATTTTCTTTGGCTTTTCTGTTTTCAAATTGGTGTTTTTTGGTGCTCTGTTTTGTGGGTTTAATGAGTTTTTTGGTAAATCTTTTGTGCTCTGTGTATTTCACCTTTACTGGCCATAAAAAGCTTTGATCCATTGGAGTAAATCTTCAAAGACACAGACAATCTTTAACATACAAGAATGAATATATATGAGATTGATTTGAAGACAAACTTCAAGAACAAGCTTCAAAAAACAAAAAAGAAAAACAGAGACCACCTTAAAAGAATGAACTCAAAAGATGAGAGCGTGAGAGGTGAAAAGGAGGATTGATTGTTGGGGGGATTTAAAGTGGGAAAATATCTCTGCGTAAAGGAGCAAAAAGGAAATAAAATTAATACTATAAAATCTGTGTAGCTATTGAAGGATCCTAGTTGTATTGTTCTGCGAAATTAGAATCAATTTTGTGTATATGATGCTAAAAATGGTTGTGTTTTATATAGTGAGAATTCTTGAGTTTTGAGGATTTTGTGAAGAGACCAACAACACTGAAAACGTTGTCTTATAGGATCCCTCAAATTGGTATTACCAATATTTTCCTTTTTTTTTTTTTTTCGGTACAAACAATATTTTCCCCTTTTTTTTTTTTTTAAAGAAGAGGAAAAAAAATACTCTTTTTTTTTTTTTTTTTATTATGTAGGATTAATTATCCGAACGGATTATCTATACCATTTCACGTGTAATAATAATAAAGTTCAAATTTAAAATAAATATGAGCTAGCCCACATATACAGTTGTCAATATATACGTTGTTGGCTTTTTGGTTATTATGTAGAATTATTAATCCGAACGGATTCTCTATTCCACTTCACGTGTAATAATAACAAAGTTCAAATTTAAAATAAATAAGAGCTAGCCCACATATACAGTTGTCGATACATATGTTGTTAGAATTTTTATGGTTATGTAGGATTAATTATCCGAACGGATTCTCTATAACATTTCACGTGTAATAGAAATAATGTTCAAATTCAAAATAAATATGAGCTAGCCCACATATACATCTGTCAATACATACGAATGGATTCTCTATACCATTTCACGTGTAATAGTAATAAAGTTCAAACTTAAAATACATATGAGCTAGCCCTCATATACAGTTGTCAATTCATATGAACGGATTCTCTATACCATTTCACGTGTAATAATAATAAAGTTCAAACTTAAAATAAATATGAGCTAGCCCACATATACAGTTGTCAATACATACGAACGGATTATCTATACCATTTCACGTGTAATAATAATGAAGTTCAAATTTAAAATAAATATGAGCTAGCCTACATATACAGTTGTCAATACATACGTTGTTGGCTTAACGGCATGAGCTGTCAAAACATTTTTAGACTCCTATGGTGATTTTGAAAATATTCAAAATTAGTTTCATTATGAATTGTGATTTTTGTGGTGTATGATCTTCGGTGTCAAAATTTAATTGAAATTTTAGTCGCACAAAAGAAAAAGGAAAAGGAATTTTCAAAATATAGCTTTTGACAAATGCAATTTTATATTAACAATTTCATCATAATCTTTTTTATAACTAATTGAAAATAAAGCTCTAGTAAATTTGTTTTACACCAAACCAAATCTAATTTTTCAACATTGGACAAATATGACTAAAACCATTCACAAGTAGCATCACTAAGTGAACGATTAATCACAAACTATAGATGTGCATTAATTAGAGTTGAATCTGATTAATGAGATGGATGCGTTGATATATAAGTCTAATACAAGAACAATATCTACTTTAGATTAATATATTTGTTATATGATATGACTGATAAAAATAAATATCATAATTATCAAATATATAAATAAATGTCAAGTAAATAAGTAGTAATTTAGTAGTAGATTCTAAAACATCTTAATTAGTATCAAACTTAACAACGGCCGTATTAACGATTCCGGCCACCGTTAACGGCGGAAACGACCAGCCGCATCCAAGATAGACACGTGGCCACGTTGGTCCCACTCACGGGGGTTGGTCCAATGAGTGAAAATGTAATGTTTGCTGAGTCAGTGGTGAGTGAGTGAGTGAGTGAGTGCATGGGATGGGGATTTTTTAACCTCGAATTACGTGTGGCCGGTCACGTGAGGCCCAGGATGCCCGGCCCAGTTAAAATAAGTCGGTCAAATTATAAAGCAATTTCCTCACTTCTTTGACTAGTTAAAAAAAGCTACTGTATTTAAATTTTATTAACCGAAGTGAATTTAGCTGTTAAACACAGAAAGGGTGTATTGGTCACTTCGGGTATTTTTTTTTAAATTAAAATTGGAATAAATATATATATTTTTACAGCTAGGATTAACGTGGCGGGCAGCCTAGGATTCGCCGCCATTTATAATTTGGTTATGTACGGCTCTCTGGGTTTTACCTTCATTTCTAGTAATTCCTCCCCTCGAGATATTGTCCCCCACCTTTAATAACCGGCGCGTGTTTGCTTTCACTTGAAATTAGTTAGTACTCATAAAATTAAGATTTTCATTTTCTTTACATTAATTTTACAAATTTTTTTACGAGGTGTAGGGAGCTTAAAAGATCTAAAAAATTCTTCAAGAAATTTACAACCAATTTTGAATATATCATAATAAATTTATATATTTGTTTTTGTAAATGAAATTTCTGATAAATATTTCTTTGAAATTAATAATGTCATTGGTTTCTTTATACAAGAGTCTACATGAGAAGATGTTCAATTCAATAATTTAGATTGTTAGGAACATTCTAAAAGTAGATATAACAAAAAAATTGCGTTAACTTATTCAATAAATTTATGTACCCACTCTCGGTCAATTTAATCTTCTTTAGATGTATATATATTCGAAAATACATTATACAAATGTAAATAAAATATATAGAAGAATTTTATATTTAAATTCATGGATGATATATTTGAGATTTGATTCAAATAGTATAATTTATATTTGGAAGAAAAAATTTCATGTTTATGTTGACTGTTTCACACGTGGGGGATAAAAGTGTGTGAGAAAAAGGAAAAGGAAAAAAAGAATACCTTTTTTCTAGTAAAATTTGTTTAGGCAACAACAATCTTTACCGCACACAACGCACATGGTAACTGTTCAAAACCTCATGAGTTGGTCTGTAGATAATCATAATTCTCGTGATAAATTGTGGGGGCTGCACACGTGATGATTATTGTTCACAATTGTGTGATTGAGTTTTAGTTAATTAATTTCCTTCTAATTCAGATTTTCATATTTTGGAAAATATTGGTCAGATTAATTTGCTAAATATTGTGGACTTTTTAGGTGTTAAATAAATAATCTACTAGTTGTCATTGGTAAAAAAAAATTAGGTACTCTTGTCATTTTAGGATTTTAATTTGATTCCTCCCTAATAAGTCAATTCTATTAATTGGATAGTAAAATTTAAGTTAGTATATTTTTTATTCAAGGGAGTCAATATTTTTGGTATTTTGTCATAAATTTGTTCTTATCTTCAGATAATATGTTTCTGGAGGCCAACCTATTACAGTTTAGTGTTTATTGGTTGAGTTGGTAAATTCTTCATGGGAGTTTTAACCTTTTCGGATTCAGCCAAAAAAAAGTCCTAAACTATTGGAAAAGCGAAAAAGATGGAAGGTCGATCTGTCAAAATTCAATGTCATGTTTATCTATGTGCAAATTGATAAGTATTATATAATCTCTTCGTTCCATTATTTTTACTCCATTAGCTATAATATCCGGTTAAACTTTTCAATTTTTTAAATAATTTATCATGTTAAATTATTCACATTTGTAGTGTATTAAACCTTTTAAATATTAATATATATAGTGTCATATAATATTATCAACTTATTAGTGAATTATATTGATTAAATTATTTATTATAATCTTTATAAATTTAGTCAAGTTGGGATAAAGAAAAATGGGATGGAGGAAATATATGCCAAATTCAAAAAATAATTTTAGCATTTCTATCATGCCAATATTTTATTATATAGTTTTAAATATATTTGAAAAAAATTATGCACTAAAATAGCGACCATATATATGCGAGAGATTTATACTAGAAAAATAATATTTTTAAAAGAGAGTCATAGTTTGTCGTTACGAAATTTAAAAAAAAAAAAACAAAATTGGGCACAAATCGATATTGTTTTCCAATAAAATTAATTAAGAATAAAATAATATAATAAGATCTCAAATTTATTTGATGTGAAATTTCTTGTGACAAATTTCTTGTATCATGACAAGGTCCATTAGCTTCATTTGGTGCAAAAAAAGTAAGAAATGCGCTTCTTGTTTTCCAAACTTGCAAGCATGTATGTCGAAAGGAGCTTATTAAGTGAAAAAGTTCAAATTTCCATGTACCACTTTTCATATATAATTTCTATGAAAAATAATATTTTTAATATCCATGATACGGAGTATATTATTACACAATTACTAATTAATATGTTTAACTCATACACTTTACAATTTTATCATAATTATGCAATATCGATTTGACCTCATGAATCAACCTGTATATATCAGTCAAATTCTACTTAACTCAATTCTAATGATATAGGAATAGCAAATGAGCCACCCGTGACTTGGTCCAGGCTCGATCGAGTATGATCAATCGCAATTAAGATAGTTACGCACACTGGCTTCTGCCCTAAGCCTGCAGCTGCTTGGGACTCGGTAGTTTAACATGCCTAGGCCAAGCTAGCAATGCCAAATAGCAACCTGTTTGGCCAAACTTGAGAAAAATGTATCCAATCTGTCTACTTCTACTTTTTTTAGATAACGTGAACTCGATTATGGGAACTCCTCCCATGCATGAAATTCAAATCCCCCAAATCAACAATCTTCCAAACAAGATTGATCCCTAAAATATCAGGTAACTCTATATATTGATGTATAACCTAAGATGCATAATAGTATTTAGGTTATGAATTTGTGCCTAGCTAATTAGATTCATAACCTAAATACTATATATTATGCATCTTAGGTTCTAGTACTCTTTATGACTTCAACATCGGAGGAGGCTCCGCTGGTACAACATGTAAATTTTATTCAGTTTTTGAAGCGGACACAACTGATCTAATTCAAGTCAGATCCAAAGGATTTTAAACATTTCATCTTTTTTTTTTTTTTTTTTTAATGTATGTACGAGTTAAAATGAGTTGTGTGTTGATATTACTTTTCCAACTGACTTATGCAAGTATCATCCTTTACTCATATTGAATATTTAAGAGTGTCCTAACTCCTAGCTCTTCCTCAGAGCCCACATTTTGCAGCGCATTGCTCGCCATCGTGTATTTTTTTACTACCCCACAAATTCCAAAGGTGATCACATATACACGTACGTACCAACATCACAATTATTTCAATTTATTACAAAGAAGGCCTATGAGCATATATATATAAATGCAATTACTTTAATTAGTGCTGTTTGTAATTATAAAAAAACATCCAAGTATTTCGATGAGGTTATAGTCCAGTGACAAAAAGTGATGCCTCAATATCAAGATTTCTTGAATTCGATTCCCACAAATATGAAATTTATCTTTTTAGTGATAAAATATAGATTCAAATTGATTTCCTAGTGTAATGATTTATGTAACAATGTAGACAATCTTTTTCCACATGTATAAGTTTAACTAGTAAAATTCTTTGTGTTATTGAGCTTAATAAATGAAATAAAAAACTATGATATAAACACATGAATTTCATGTACATATGCAATGACATTTTCTTTAAATTTAGTTTGGGTTCAACTCCCACTATAATGTGAGTTTTTCTTTAGTTTAATATTAGTGTTTAGTAGTGATTTATTATTTATAATTCTTTGTATTTGGACAATTATTGAAATGAATTCTAATATAATTATTGATGATTAATGTAAATATTCTATATTAAAAAAAATTGAAGTCTCATTTTAACCGTCGAACATTGTGCCATTGATTGAATATGGAATTTGCTAAAGATACATCAATTAGAAGGAGAGATCACGTATATGGATTTGTGAAGACAAAAATGTATGTACAAAAAAATTAAAGTAAGGTATAGTACTCTCGGAGTTTGGCCTCCCCATTGAGCCAAGTGTCACATCATAAAACAAAAGATATAAATACATCGAGCAAAACAAAGAGAACTTCGAACTACGTTCATTTTAAAAATCTTAATCAATAACTATTACTACTATTTTATAATTAAATGTCAAAACTAAATAATCAAATTTAAATTAATAATTAGATTATGAAACCTAAGCAAAACCGCAACAATTAATTTGTTTTCTTGATTTGTTATACATATGTGGAGGGTTACTATATTTAGTTTAAAAGTTGTGAGATAAGTCAAATAAGCATCACATCCAAGATAATTTTAATGGTAATTTAGTGATTAGTACTCAAATTGGCCCCTTGATCATTTAGTTAATTGTCATCAAACCCTAGATGCCCTAGGTTTTAGTGAAAACCCAGCTATTTATACTCGTTATGTCGTTGTATAAATTAGTTAACTAGAAGGTTATTATGTTATATATACATGTGTGTGTGTATATTCATGCATAAGCTGGCTAGTTGATAAACTAGCTAGCTAGACTACTTCCGTGGTAGATTTTTTGTAGGTGATTTGATAGATTAAAAAATTTTGGTTTTTGTCTTATATTATGGCCATCTTTTCATCTATTTTGACTGAATTTACTCAATTGTAATCAAGTTTCAAATCTTAAATATAAGATTCATAATATATATATGATTCTTTTTATTAATTATTTTTTACATATCATGTTTCTTAACTTATATGATTAAAGTCTTTCATACTTAACTTTTTTCTTTCATAATTGTTCCTCTTTTTTCTTCTTTTGCTATAATTATTTCTTAATCATTTTTCTTTCTTAATGATTCTTATTTTGATCTTGATAAGTAAAAGATTAAACTTACTTACGTGAACTATATTAATTACATATACTCGTAAATTTACTTCCGCCAAAAGAATATTTTCAAATTAACTTAGAAGTTAGGAAAATAAATTCCCGGTGAATCGTCATTTAATTATCTATATGAAAAGTAATATGTTAGAAAAAGTAATACTCCTATATCAATATTTAATTAGTATTTTTGCATTTTAAAAAAATGAGTATACTTTTTCTATAACATAGGGCCTCTATTTTAGGCCCCAAGCTAGGATAGATTCTGATAGTTACTTGTGTGAATTTATGATATTACATGCATGTCCATAAAAATCAACTTATAATCTAAACAAAAGAATCCATGACATTGTCATCCATATCTAGGATGATGAAATTCGTTTCATCCTAAAATTTATGCTCGAGTGTTCGTACGTGCAACATTTGCAATTTACTTTAGTTTATAATAACACAAAGCCTACTATAATTAACTTTAGAATTATCCTACACGTACGTATTATAAATTGTAATATGTTTTAAGAAGCATTGCACGCACATAGTGTACGTGTTCACCAAAATATCAATTGTTACTTTCTCACTATTTATCATGCATATACGTGCATCCAATTTTTTATTGGTTGAGTTTACTCCCTTTTCAAGACTTTTTAAAATAATTTTTGTTTTAATGTAAAACTCAAATGTCACTACAATATATAGGATTAATTGAAATCAGATTATAAACCATTTGAGATTAGATTCGAATTCCATCTTTGTTTGAACTTCGATTGCTATAATTAGCTAATTATATTTCTAGATAACTCGATTATAAGTTAAAACTAAAAATTCATATATGAATTAAACATCAAACTTTTTAAGTTCAATATTATGTGTTCCGACTCGAATAGAGCTTGCTCGATCTTGATTTATTTAAATTATCAATATACATACGTTATTCTACTCAACTTTTTCATACCCTTATACATCATCACAATCCAGGACAAAATTATAAATATTTTAACTTGCATTTACCCCTTTCAATCATAGTAGAGGAAAATGTTGAGTACTAATACTATTGATTAATACAAAAAGGAAAAAAGGAAAAAAAGGAAAAAAAGGAAAAGTGTACCATGAAAAGTTACAAAAAACATGTTTACCAATTTGGAAAAGAATAATAAAATTAGGACGGAAAACGAAGGGCCGTATTTTGGAAATTGAAATCTCTAAAAACCAAAGAATGATGGTAATAATTATCTAAGACAGTTTCCGATCATAACAGAAAAACGCAATTCAAAAAAGAAGAAAACGTTCGGAATTTTGATCCTTATATATGTTTCACTAATTAATCGCTAATTTAAATTACTACGAGATCTCTTCTGAAAAGAAGGGCCACCTTAAGTATTATTATTACTATTGTTTATTAATGAGACTTTGGTATAAGCAAGGAGAGATTTAATTAATAAAAAGCTCGAATTTTCATGTGCACAAAATTAGAATTAGGCAACCAGAATTAATGAGTAGTTAAAACACGCTTACTGAAACAAAAATTAAATGCTATCTTCAACAAAAAACGTGTCACATGGCGTCGAGTTGAAGCAAGAGATGTTGGTTCCTCTTTCAAATTATTATTTACGTTTTGTTTATATTAATTTCGTATTGAATAAGTTATCCATATAAAAATATTCTATATTATTTCATTTTCTATTTTGTTACAGACACTAGATTAAAAGAAAACACTTTATTTTTACACTATCTTATAGATAGTTGTTGATTTTAGATATTTAAAAATCATATGTAAATGTAGCTATAATATAGGAAAATTCTAATGAAAAGTATACAACAAGAAAATAATTATGATAACATATATATTGTGTTGAGACTAAATTTACCACATAAAATGAATATAAAAAAAATAGCTATATACAAGGTTTTAAGCAATCATTAACTACTAAACTAGTTGTTTAGGCGAGTTGGGCCAGAACCATATTTGAGCTCAGTTCAATTTATAATGTTTGGCTTTCGTATGTCATATGTTGGCTTGTTTCACCACAAAAGATTAAATATCAAGAGTTCAAGACTAATTTCATCTGATAAGGTCTCGAGCAACATTGACTTCTTGAAATAACTTTTGAGGTGAGTTAGACCCAAGTCATATGAGACGAGATAATTACACTTTTGGTACCATATTTAATTATACATACTTTAAAGACACTATATCAAACTTTTAAAAGTAGAAACATTACATATAACAATTTAACGACACATGAGACATTCGATATTTGCATCAATTTTTAAATGAAAATGGCGGTTAACTCCCTTGCCAATCCAACTATTAGCGACAAATTTTTCGCCGCAACAAATTACCCTCGCTAAAAAGTATTTACTTTCTTAAAAATATTATTTATATATAATAAAGGTAGATATTTCAAATGAAAATATACAGTCAATCTAAATTCTAATCTATACGTACCTTCATTATAAATAAATAAAATAAACTAATAAAAAAGGCCAAGTTTAGTAAATTTAGAATAGACTCAACCAAAATTTTGTGTTAAAGATAAAATATCAAATAAAAAAATATTAAAAAATAATTAGCACAAAATATTAGATTACTTAAAAAATAGTAATCTTATGCAAAAGTAAAAAAAATAAATGGAAAATTCTGAAAAATATATTATTCAAATATTCCAATCCGGCCATATTTACTAAAAACTATAGGTAATTAATTTTATCATTAAATTTTATCTTAAATACTCTCCCAGTAAAAATTACATGGAGTAATTAATTTTATTTTGATTGAGCTGAAACATATATACTTTTATTCGTGGATGTAATTTTCTGAATATTTTATTTTGATTTTCTGAATTACAAGGGTTCGTCCATTGTCAAAGAAATGAGTTATTGGTCTCAAATTCCCTAATCCGACCCGTTCGTAAATAAAACCAATAACATAGCGTCGTTGAGGCTGAATATATATAGTTCACATATACTACCTGATCAAATCAAACGGGTACACAAATATATATCATTAATTAAACTATGTTTTTTTTTTCCGGTTACGAAAGGTTTAGCTTTTTTATTTATTATTATATTAAAAATATGTGCTTGCTTTTAAGTGAGAGAATGGGTTTGGTGATATTGGAATTTCTGTCTGGGATTCCAAGTGCCCGGAAAATGGGGGAGACATGAAATTGTTTTTTTTTATGAAAATACCTTAGGATGGGGGAGAAAGAAAAGGTCTTTTATTTATCTTTTGTCTCCATTTTCCTCGAAAAAGCTTGGTGGTTTTGGTACTTACTTAATTAATTCTCAGCCTACCTTAATTTTGGATTCAGATATTGGTAATTTGAAACATTTCCGTTCGTCTCTTTTAATTGTTTGAATTTTTACTTTATTTACACTTTATGGATATAAATGAACCAATTTGAGTTGAACAATGCATTGAATAGAACCAAATATTGTATTTCTACTTAGATTTATAAGCTAGTTAAATTTTAGACAACTATATGTATCTTTATCTACTAATTAATCACGTTGAACTTGAACTAAGTTTAAAAAACTATATACTAATTACTCTATGTCGTTAAATTTTAATCAACAATCAACTCCATCAGTTTTTTCACTCGATTTCAAGCTAAATCTTAAAGATTTATTATTTGGTTACAATAGCCAAATGGTATACAAAATTAATTAGGAAACCACTTAAGTCGATCATATGGAAATTCATATGAGCTAATCTTAACAAGCTAGCTGACCACTATATATTAATCTACATTAAGTTTTTCCATTTAATATATATATATTAGATATTATGAAATTATATTTTAATCACATCATATTATAACCACATAGATAATGTAATTATTACATGTATAGTAGATATTAAAGTCGAAGTACTTCTAATAAATAACAAAAAGATTTTCATTAATTGGATATGTGTTAAACCTACGTACACAACTAAAAAAATGAGCACAACCGATTCTCAAAAGAAAATGGGAACTTCACAACTCAATGGATCAGAGTTGGCATAGTGGACCTGAGTCTCGAGGTTGACAAATAAGATTGGAGTGGATCAAATTTAGGTTTTGTCGTGTAAGATGTAAATCCATTTAATTTTATATCAAACAATTAACATATTTTGCTTTCAGAAATTTATCCTCTATTAACAAACAAAGCTCATCTTAAAAAAATATATATATCTCTTAAAAGAACATACACAAATTCTAATTTAATTTGACTTGACTCAAATAAACAACACAACGAAAATTGAGACATTCTTAAAATCTCAATTTATTTATGAAACTACTCTCAGAAATGCGAGACAAATAAGGACAGAAAATCCATGTGAACCCAACTTATTTTTAACAGATTGCATATGGCCTCGATTTTTTTGGCCAATTTTAATGATTTCAATTCGTTTTCTTTTTTCATTATGCCATATTTTAGTAATAACCAGCTACACATAGGGGTGAAAAGAGTCGAATTCAAATTTGATTTAAAGTTTTATCGAGCTTAAAAATTATATTTAAGCATGGTTTTATTGTTCAACTAATCGAGCTCGTAAGAGCTTTAATTGAACATAACATGAGTTGAACTCAAGTATTTGATATGTTTACATAGGTTTTTCACTTTTTAGCATATCAAGTTGACCTCGAACCAAACTTTAATATTTATAAAACTCAATTATTATTCAAGTGTGTTTGATATGTTTAACAAATCGAAATGAAATCAAATTTTAGCGGACGAGTTTGAAAGTCCAATATTGAACTCCAAACAAGCTTCTACATATCAATATTTCTAATCAACTAATGACTTAGGTTTGGTTTGTCTCGCATTTTCTAAAATTATTTCGTATTTGGGAAAATTGTGTTTGAGAAAAACATGTTTTCTATTTTCCAAAATAAATTTATCTCTCAATTTTCCAAATTACTTTCTCGAAAGTCAAACAAATAATAATTATAATTATTTTTCTTAAAAAACGACCTACACAAACTCGACATTAATTTGAATTAAAATAACATATCTCTTACATAATTTTTCTAACATTACAAATATTATTTGACATAAAATCTTATAGATCTTATATTTAGTACATAAATTCTTCCAAAAAAAAAAGCCTACACCTATCTTATTTATCTCAAATCATTCTCCGAAAACTCAAACAAACAATATCTTACAAATTGTAATTATATATATACAAAACTTCGCTACTCAACCAAACACCAAACATGTCCTTAATGTTCTCATTTCCAAGCACAGACCATTTAATGTGCTTCCCAACATCATATGTCTCGATAATAGACAATTATGAGTACCCTATTATTGCAAAATAATTGAGTGTAGACAGCAACCCCACCTGTTCCGCCGCTTTCCTCCGGCGGCTGCGCGGCAGCTCAACCACCACTCCGCCACGCAATCCTCCACTCACAAAACTTCTTGAAGTGGGATTCAACTTGTCATTCTCAATCTTGTCTTCAGTTAAGACAAATCCCACAAGTACAAAACAACTGACAAAAAAAATTAATCTAATTAAATAAATAAAAATATTTTTGAGTTTGAGTTAGGTTTATAATAAAATAAACCAGATTTTTAGGGTCCATGCCTCTTCCCTTTTCCTTCCACTCGTGGGCACGACCCTTTTGCCGGAATTAAATTAAATGAATTATATAGTTCGTATCAGATTCTTCTATAGATATGGAGTTGACACGTGTATTTTATTTAATAAAAAATGTAACAAATACACGACATGGGTCACCATGTACTATTGGGCTAGCTAGGTAGCTAAACGAAACGGGTGTATAAAATTACTAATTTATGGGGAACAAGAAACATAATTTATTGGTTTAGGATTCCTAGGCATATTTTTCTCAGTTCTTAGTTACTGTCTTCATTAATATCATTATTTAATTACTTGAAGTACTTTAGTGTTGTGAAAATGACCCCTCTATGCATATGAGGTTGATAGTTAAGATCGATTCGTCTATTTTCTATTGTATGATTTATAATTAATTGTTGCTCGATCACTCTTTTAACTAAGAGTAGTAAACAAAAGTAGTATATATATTTTACTATAATTTAAATATTTTATGCCTTGGTACATATATGATTATTGTTTTGTACTATAGCTGTATAAAGTTTCACATATGAGATGGTCCAATCAGTTCAATTAACAGTGAAAATGAAATCATTAATTCCTATTAATACTTAAAATTAAGAAGCAATGAATTCTAATAGCCCAACGTCACTCTTATGGGGAATGCACCAAGAAGAAATTCTCACGATCATATATATATATATATATATATATATATATATTAATCATTTTAGTAGTCTATCTATATTTAATCCCTACTTGTCTATCTATATTTAATCCCTACTTGTCTAATGATATATTAGTCCTACAATAAAATGCTATAAAATATATATATATATCATAATTATGTTAATTCAATGTAAAAGAGCAAGAAATATATATAAAAAATAAAGTTTATTTAAAAAGGGAATTCCCATCACAACAAACACTGATAGGAATTAAATTAAAAGAAATACAAGATAAACAAATAATCTATTAATTATCAACAATATCATAATTCAAGACATAATATTCTAATAAAACCCAACAAAATCAATAATTACTAAATACAGTGATGCCCATTTTTTCACTTTTCATTGATCGATCTTGTTTTGTGACAATATAGTAAAAAGTGAAAGTTACGTCTACGTTAATCTTTTGAAGAAATAATTTTGAGTTTCAATTAAACTCTTTCGTTTTTTTTTTACCTTTGAAATTATCCTTTCGAGTCATAAGTGTTTCACAGAAGAAAGTTCAACGTGAGTCGTCGAGGTGAATTTATTTACAATTATTGCAGAACCGGCCCACAGCGTCTCACCATTTTATATATTTGAAGAACATGCCTGTAAAAATAGTAAAAATCTCTTTTAACATTATTGTAATCTGGTCCTCATAAATTGTATATCTAGATAATCACAACCCCAATTTTAAATAAATCTGTTTGTTTTGATAATAAGGGGGAAAAATGATTTAATACATGACTATATATCTATATATTTTCCTTTTGCATTTTTTTTTTTCAAAAGCCCAATTAATTATTCCATGGCCCAAATAAGAGACTACGTAGTATACTCGTTCAATCGCAATATATATATACTTACAGAAGTTTTATGATTGATCGTTTTTCTAAGAATATACTTATAATTATAACAACATAGCATGTTCAAAACACATAGTATATAGTACATAAGAATAACTTGAGTTCGACCAATTCAAATTCATACTAGGATTAAATTTATATTTTTAAGGCTATATATGATTCATTACGAATTAATCATCTACTAATTTCTTACTTTAAGTTTAATGGTGATGTTATGGTCGCGTAGTTGCCATAATAGAATTAAAAGAGTATACGTACCCCTAAAAAGGTGTGATTAAGTGTGATTATCAAAGCTAATCACATGCATTGAAGAGATATTTAGGCAATTAAGAGACCTCTAACGGTTAATTAATGATGTTTTTATAATTTCTATTTAGTCAAAATAATTTTTAACCTGGCCAGTATCAAATCTTGAGTCTGGAAGTGGCAGTGACTCTTTACAATGTTGAATAGCTAATAGATTTATGCCATTAATGCTGCAGATATATTTGACTTAATTAGACTCACAAATTTTACATAAGTTATATATATATATATATATATCATCAGCTAGCTAGTCCATTAATTTGATTTATATATATTTTGGTTTACCTTTTCCATGCAATTGAACTTTTATTATTGTAATACTAGCTAGCAAGTGGTACAATCGATTTCAACGGAAAATTCTTGTATAGACCTGGTCTATGAGTCTTTCATAGACCTTGTGGTTGTAAATGAACCACATCATACATTTTGCTGATGTCATACTCTCAAAATGTATGATATGGTTCATTTACAACCACAAGGTCTATGAAAAGCTAATAGACCAGGTCTATGCAAGAATTATCCGATTTCAACCATTACAATTTGTTTTCTCGGTTTCTCAATGGTATTCAGGTCTCATGAGTGTTTGCAATAATTGAATCAGAAGGACCTATGGTGTGCTTATAGCTTATCATTTTATTTTAGGAGAATCGATAGAAGTTAAAACATCTCTTGCAAACACTCCAAATTAAATAGCTTATGAGCAATAATAAGTTCCGAAGCAAATAATACCTAAGACATGACAAATACTTAATCTATTTTGAAATGCATCATGTAAATTATATGAAAATTTGTCCCAACGGGGATTCTCCACAAGTACAATTTCGGCATATATATATGACTGTAATTATGAATAGAAATTATGATAGAGGAATCTTCTAATTAGTATTTCAATCACCAATATTGATACCGTCCCTAGCTAACTAGTGGCCCAGCCAGACAGAGTTTTAGTAATCTGTTACACTATATTTAAACAGTTATGCTAAGTGGTTGGAATGAGGATGTTAAAAATTGATCAAGTGAAGCAACTTGCAAATAATTAAATTATTATAAATAACAGAAATTAAATTAAGGAACTTAATGAAGGGAAATGGTTAAAGATTCACTTGTATTGGAAGAATATACAGGTTGTTATGTGAATTATTATTAATAGTTTTGTGAGATTTAAACTATCAAACTTCATTTACTTGGATATTGAGATTTAAAGTTATACTTACCTAGTAAATAGCCTGATAGCTTATATATTAGAGTTGCAAAATAAATATGAACCCTTTTTTTTTGTTGCATTTTCTATTTCGAATATTAGTGAAAATCCAATGCAATTTGAATGAAAATGAGTATTCAAGGGGTTATCCCGTTATAACAAAACAACATTGAGGTAATAAATTAGAAATGGACGAAGTCCCACCCAATTCGAAGGAAAGCCCAATAAACAAGGTTATGCGCTGCGCTAATTTGAGTCACCGTGTGGTTTACTTACTTTAAATAAGCTTTTTGGGCCAGGGCGTAAATTAGCATGCAGGCAGGCCCAAATTGATTTACATGAGCGCAGACTAATCTTCTTAGCTTAAGGCAGTGCTGGCCAGCAATTGAGGCCCATAATAGATGGATCAATATTTTATCTAGTGAAAAATTAGAATTCGAGGGCCTCAAATTTCTCTCCTTTTCTTTTTTCTGTAAATGTACAAAATTATTTTGAATTACACTTTATAAAAAAAATAACAATTTTAAAGTTACTTACCATTACTACACAACAAATATTATGATATTTATCTATTAAATTATATTTAAAACTCAGACGTTAGAACTCAGACGTCAAGCCAAAAGAAACTAAAATTGGCGGGATAGAAGGAATATTCTTAAAGGATTTAACTTATGTTACTTTTAGCTTTCATACTTCATGTTAGTTGGAAAACCTTATCAAACTTCCTCTCTAATCACAATTAAAAATTTAAAATAATATTTTTCCCTATTTGATGCAAGTATAATACCAGAGACCAATTTTATCAAATCTCAGTGCCAAATTACAATATTTGGTCACACAAAAATACCTTTAGTTTACAACTTTACATATTCGGCCAAGATATGAAGTGCTGTTTCATAGTTGGCTTAATTATAGTAAGCCGGTCTACATTTTAAGTATAATCGCACTAAATAAGAGATATTGTCCAATAAGGTGATTTTTTTATGAGGGGGTCAATAAGGTGTTGTTCCTAAGGATTTAGGATGATACATATATTATACTTAGGCTGTCAATGGGTCGGATTTTGGTCGGATCAGACTCGTCCAGATCCGGCTCCATTTATATCGGATCGAATTCGTCGGATTCGGATCTTGTTTGGATTGTGCTCGGATCTAGATTTTTTTAATCCAACGGATCTTGGTCGAATTTGGCCGAATATCGGATATTTTTCGGATCCAATAAATTTGTGTTTAAAAAGTTAAATTAATATTTTTTTTTCCTAAAACAAGTTTATTATCTTTTCAATTTTATTTAATTTTAACTCACATTTTCAAAGTTTCTTTACTATATTCATATTTGTAGAATGAATATATTGGTTTAAATAAATTTATAAACGAATTATAAATTACTATCTTCTTAAATTGACGTTGAAATATTATTAATGATACTTATTTTTAGAAATAATTTTCTTAAAGTTTCTTAAATTTATATACATACATACATATATATATATATATATATATATATATATATATATATATATATATATATATATATCTTTCTTTCTTTTTATTTGTTGTCGGATACGGATCTTTAACGGACCGGATCGACCGAAATCCATATTCGCTCCATGAGTTTTCGGATTTCGGATCTTTATAATCGGATCAATTCCATCGAATCTTTAATCGGACAATTATCCTAATAAATAGGACCGAATTCGGACGGATCCGAATTGAAATTCGCCCCATCGACAGCCCTAATTATACTGGCCTATGGATCCACTATATAATTTGGCCCAATATAATTTATTAGCCGACACCAAATACATTGTAAATTTTATTCCGTCATTTACTATTTAAGTTGTCATTTGAAATTTGTAGATTTATTTTTATTTTTTTTATTTACAATTTGAATTGAAGAGTGCAAATGATATATGTTCTTCTTAGTATGATGTTTCAGTAGGATTTAAACTTGAGTTTCGTCTAATTTATGAAAAATATACATTTAAAAACTTGATTGAAATAACAAAAAAAAAAATCTTTGAAAATATAAAACAAACAAAAAAAGAAGTCGATATCTATGTATGTTCATGTGGGAACGCGGATGGATGACTTTGAATCACATAAAAAGCCCTTGGACTACAAAGAAAAGAATTTCCTTTTCGATACCGATTTAATAACAAAAAATAAAAAAGGAAAAAGGAAAAAGGGGTTGTATTCATGTTTGCCCTCTCCTTATTATTATTATTATTAAGTAAATAAATAAATAAATAACTAGAGATTCGAAACATACACTACTAGTATTTCAATGGCTGGTTAAGAATAGCCCTAAATCGAGAAACTTCCTCAACACTCTTTCTCTCTCTCTCTCTCTCTCTCTCTCTCTCTCTGTGTGAGAGGTGGGGACGACTGTTATCTTTTTCTCCAAGGAAATAGGAAAAAGCAAAGGTAAAAGTAGTAAAAGTGTTATGCTTATTATTCATTCATACATCAATTCATACCTGATATCATACTTAAGGTTCGGATTTAGTTTCCTTCTTTGTTTTTTCAGTTTCAATTTGTTCCGTTTCATCTAGGGTAAACTGTGTACGATTTCGATGGACAATGTGTTGTTTATTGAATAGCCAGATTGTTGTTGAACAATAGTAGCACTCCGTTTTCTTTGTTATTTCAGTTCCAATTTGTTTTGTTTTAATCTAGGGCAAACTGTTATATATGATTGTTTCATTTATCTCCTCTTGCTGTTTATTTTTACGTGTGATGGTTTGACATAGTAGAATTCTTTAATTCAGGTTGATTATAGGTCGGAACTTTATTGAAATCGAAGATGATTGAGCAATCAAAACACTCGGAAATGCCATGGAAGGCTTCAGTGGAAGAATCTTCCAGAATTTCGACCATTGATAAACATGTGACATTGATGTCTGAATCAATGGTTATTTCAGATGGAACTGAAACCTCTGAAATCTCACAGCCTCATATTCACCATTCTATTGCCACTTCCGGTGGCAAATTAAGGTTACACGAGCACGCTCTCTCTGCTGCTGGCGCTGCATTTCTATCAGCCATTTTGGTTAATCCACTTGATGTTGTTAAGGTATATATGATTTTTTTGTTATTCGTCTATGTAATTTCTTGTGTTTTATTTGCAACGAGTATACTCTGCTGTTGTGTCTCTTTTGTTTTCATACAGCATACACAATACAGTTTTTTTGTTATTGGGTATTCTGCCTTTTCTTATATGGCTTCCTGCAAGCTTAAGAGTTTGTTTGTGCATTTAGGGTGTCGTGGTTCCTGCATTTGACCGTCTTGTTGTTTCTAAATTGTGATGTACACTTTTGTTTCTAGTAGTATTACTCATCTTACTAATTTGCTAATGCTCTAACTGGTTGCTCTCCTCAGACATATGATTTAAGAATGAGACTTGGTTTATTGACCTCACTTTTATTTTGGTCCATTTGCGGAAGGAAACAAAATTAATCTTTTTGAATTCTAAGGCGACCACCTTGTGATGTACCTGTTTGTATTTTGTGCAGACAAGACTGCAGGCACAGGCTGCTGGAGTTCATTACTCGCATCCGTTAAGTAATGTTACAACTCGCATGGCATTGTTTGGACCGCACATGGTATATTTGTATTTCCGCTGTTATTACATATTTTGTTTTACTATATTTTTTCTCGCTCACTTTGCTAAATGAATGCCTTTTGTTTAGCACATTCTAATGGTTCGGAAATATTAGAGCATCGGATCATCTTATGTCTATAAGATTTTAAGCGCACCTAGTTTCTGTTGTCTTAAACTATATTCAAGATCTTTTTGCTTTCAGTACTTATTAATATTGAGTTGTCCAAGCTTAACATGATATGTAGGCATGATATTAGTACTGCTACTGATTGTCGTACCTCTTTTCAATTCTGCAGCTCTCTGAGCTAATACAACAAATATTAATCTCATTTGTTTATTTACTTAATTTTTGTCCCAATGTCCAGACTAATATTTTTAGTGTAACAGTGTTGAGCGTTATCTTTTATTATTTATAATACACAATTAATTCAAATCTGGTTTATTGGCTATTTAGGTAGTTGTTGGACTTTCAGTAAGTTAACCCAAAGCGGTGTATTCAGTTAAATGTATTGAATATAATTTTCTCCCTCGCTCAATACCTACTTCAACCCTGAAGACGATCAAAAGTGAAGTCCTCAGACTTAGAAATATGTAGTAATTAAAATGCACGTCTAGTATTAAATGCAATCAGTTTTATTTATGTTGATTCATATGCATCCTTAGTGCATTTTATAACCACTAAAATTTATAAAAGAACTAAGGTTTTCTAAAATAAGTTGTTAGCCGGTATAGAAGCTGTTCTATTTCTACATCTCTTTCTTTCACACTTTTCAGTTTTCACCCTTTCTTTTGATTTACTGAGTTGTAATATGTTTGCCAGATGTTTGCTGATCTAAGGTGTTCTCCCTCATGCACCCGAGCTGGGGTTCATGGTACAGTATCAATTTGCCCACCTGATTGTTTCCATTACAAAGGGACACTAGATGTCTTTTACAAAATTATTCGGCAGGTTAGTAAACAGTCCATCGAATTTTTAGACATAGTTGTTATTTTAGAATATGATACTTCCTCCATCCCATTTTTCTTCATCCCTTGATATAGTTGACCAGTCAATTTAACTAGATTTATAAAAATTAAAATAAATAATTTAATTAATATATCCCACAGACAATGGATGTGATTTTAGCACCCAATAGCCATTTGGATTCTCAGGAGGCATCATCCTTCATCCATAAGTTTGTGGAGCACTCATTTTCTCCTTGATTGATTTAAAGTTGCTTTTGTAGGAGGGATTTTCAAGGCTTTGGAGAGGCACACATGCTGGCTTAGCACTTGCGGTCCCAACTGTAAGTCTTAAATGACTACCCTCAAATTTCAGATAGCAAATATTCGGTGCCACTCTTCATATGAATTCATCTGGACTTTTTTTTTGGGGTCACATCAGAATTGACATTATCACAATTTTTAATGAAAAATTTCCCTTAACTTTTAAAACTTATACCTTTTAAATAATAGATACAAAAATAATAGTTTTAGAGTTTTTATAATTATTTAAATGAGTTAAGGGGCTTTGGCGTTTTACAAACAGGTTGGTATCTACTTGCCTTGCTATGACATATTCCGCGAGAAATTAGAGAAGTTTACTGAACAGAATGCACCAAGCTTAACACCATACGCACCATTAGTGGCTGGTTCTCTTGCTCGCTCTTTAGCTTGCACAAGTTGCTATCCTATAGAGCTTGCCAAAACACGTATGCAGGTATTATATAGATTAGTTGCTTAATAGTACTCTTCTAATTCTAATTACATAAGTGCCTTCTTCTAACTATTAAATTATATATCACTTATCGTGCGTAGGCATTTAAGCTCGTTCAAGGTGATAAAAGGCCGCCTGGAGTCTGGAAGACATTAGTTGATGTTGTTACACAGGTCAAGAGTACGAGCAGCTTCAATAACAACTGTAAGCCGATTTTATTTTAGTTTGCTAGATAACCTTAATCTTTTTGCTTAAAAAGTTAAATCTGTGTAAGCGTAAATAAGATCCACTTATCATAGTTTGTGAATTCTGAGCCACTTAGTTATGCCTACAAGAAATGATATACATTTGTTTGTTATTGACCTATAGTGCTAGACCCATGTGAAATAAATTTATTTACCTTCTCTTAACAATTATCTGTTTCTTGAGTCATAGTGCTATGCCCAAATGAAAGGAATTTATTTACCTTCTTTTAACAAATCCATGTAATTTTTTAATTGTGAAATGGAAAGTTCGAATGATTTAAATACAGTTCCCTGCATTTTCATAATTTATTTATACCTACGGCATTTTCTGGTGCAGTGCAAAGCTATCGTCACTTGTGGACAGGGCTTGGGGCTCAGCTTGCTCGTGATGTTCCTTTCTCTGCAATCTGCTGGTCAACTCTTGAACCTGTGAGAGCTCCTGTCACTATGTCATTTAGAATTTTTATTTTTTGTGCAAGAAACTTTTTTCACATAAGGAATGTTGTATAGGTAAGGAGGAAGCTTCTTGGTGTGGTTGGAGACCAAGCTAATGCAGCTAGTATCTTAGGAGCAAATTTTTCTGCAGGTTTTGTGGCTGGGAGCCTTGCTGCTGCTGCCACATGTCCACTAGACGTTGTGAAGACCCGTAGGCAAATAGAGGTAATCCCTCTTTCTAGACCATCCAAGTATTATAGTTGGGGGGTGTGCATGGTTCGGTAAACCAGATGGACCGGTATTGAAAGTTCGGTATATATTGGTTGCCAACTGGATTAGGTGCAGGTTTTATGGTCCTTTTTATTGAACCGAATATCCAATTTCTTTGTAAATTGATCCACTTTCCACACGTTTGTTTACAGAACTCAGAGGTGAAGAAGTTTCCTAACTGCTGCAATTTTTTTTTTCGTTTCTTTTTTTTTTCTGTTTCTATTTACAGAAAGATCCCATTAGGGTTCTAAAGATGACGACAAGGCAAACTCTCCTGGAAGTGTGGAGGTATGTAATGTCTATATTTGACTAACTAATACATTTTGTGTATTGATAGCTTTTCTGTTATTTGTTTCTATTCAAATTTAGCAATATTAAGGCCTGTTTGGTTTGTATTTCTGAGAGTGGTTTTAGAAACGTATTGAAATTTTAGAAATGGCCTAGGTTTTCTTGCATTAATTTTTAGAGTCAAAATGAATAGTAGGTTTTGGCTTTGGAAAATGGAAAAAAGTTAAAATAAGGGTGGGGGGTTAATTTGTAAGGCCCTTGTACAGTCAGTGGGGGTTGAAATGGCTGGAGAAAGAGATAAATAGAGAGTGAGAAGAAGTGAGATAATGTATAAGTTATTGTCTTTGTTGGTTATAATTTAGGAGTATAAGTTTTCTCTCAGAATTACAGTTAAATAATTTCTAATAAGCCTTTATGAGAGCGTACAGTTCTCTCCAAATTGCAAACCATACAAGGCCATGGTATTTTGTTTATTATGGAGCTTTCAAATCTCAAGTTTTAGGATGTTGATTATAACCAAGGAACTCTATGATCCTCAAGTACCATGTGGAGCAAATTCACCCCTTCTTTTATGCTGGTTTATATGTAAGAATTAATAAATTTATTATTATTCATAATTTTCACAGGGATGGAGGGATGAAGGGATTGTTTACGGGTGTTGGTCCCCGTGTTGGGCGTGCAGGTCCTTCCGTTGGTATTGTGGTTTCATTTTACGAAGTTATGAAATACGTACTTCATCACCAGTATGCTATTTCTTAATACATGAGTTAAATATCTCGACTCTACATTACAAAGAGCCGCGGCTGCTGACTGGAAGCTAACACTGGTTCTTTAAGGTTGCACCAAAGCAATTTTGATGTCAATAAATAGGTAATAGATTTGGACAGTTTTCTTAATATGGTAGAAAGCATATATGCTGCTGCAACAATCCTTTTTGGATGAAAGGGTGGAAATAATGTCTCTTCTTATTTAATTTTCTGATCCAAGTTAGATAATTAGTTAGTTGTCTTTTGGGTCTCTAAGTGGGAAGAGATTTTATAGAAATTTTGATGATTGGTAAGCAGTTTTTGCTGCACTTTGTAAACATTTATCAAGATTGTGGCCTGTGGGTTCTTGCAGAATGTCTACACAGCTAATTTTGATTTTTATCTGAATAGAATTTAGACTGCAGCCCATTTTTTTCACAAGTGATTGCAGTAGCCCACTTCCAAGTTTGTTTGTTTGGATTTTCTAGGAGTGTTAGTAGAAATTTGGAGGAACTTTTGAGACTCGCTTGATTTTTGTACATTAGACAAAAATAGTGTTTTTATACGAAAGTGACATAAATTTCAAGAAGTGGATACAATTCTCTCAAGAAATGTAACAAGTTTAAGAAATAAAAAAAACTTGTCATGATTTCCTAAACATTTAGATTTACATTTTTAGAATTGAGACTGTATGGAATTTTTTTATTTTTAACCTAATTTATAATTTAGGTGAATTAATTTAAATGCTATAATACTGGATTTGGTTCATAAATGGCCTAGGTTTTGCGAGACGAAGATGGTTTCGTTAGCATTTCGGTAAAGTTTTCGTTTTGGTGCTTGACATTAATTTCCTACACTTCCGATCTCTCCTCGTATGTTGAAAATATGGGAATACGTGCGAGTTTGTCTCTGATTTTAAATTTTTTAAAATTAAATAAGAGTACATATCTTTAGAGAAAATCTAATACTATTGTCTGACTTTCCACTTGGATTATGGAATATCGAGATTTCAGGTGATGATTTCGTTATATAACTTTTAATTTTGATGAATTGTTAAAATTTATACGAAACCAGAATGATTATATGTCTTTATTATACTCTTTTAGCTTCTATCTTTCAAGTAGTAATTAATTACACGCCATTTGTAGAGTTACATATTGTAAATCAGTAGGTAGTGTTTGTCTTAATTAAACCTCTAGACATGCATTGTTATCAATAACACATTATTAATCTTAATAATTTAATTACACTAACAATATTTGAAAAAAATCTCGCTACTTTAATACAGCAAATTTACCATTACCACCTAACAAACAAAAAAATATACAAACCAAATTTCTTCAAATTAACAAAAAGAAAGAATAAAGATAGAAAGAAAGAAAAAAGTACATTAATTGCTTCTTCAAAAACTGAACACTCTCTTGAGCAAATTGAGGTTATAAACTGGGCATTGTCATTTGCTTTTCTAGTGTTCTTTAGGATCAATCAATCTGAGATGCATAATTTTAATTGATAATAATTGGTTAGATTTGAAAAAATAAAAATTTAATGAATGATGTACGTCAGCACCAAAGCCAACAACATTAGACCATATGCTATCCCTTGATCTATTGATGTCCCTGTAAATTATTAATTTAATTTCCAAATATTAGGTCGGATAAGAAAATAAATTTATAAAGCACATAGACAGTGTGTATTTGTATTTTATTAATAATATGAAACGCATTTTATTTATACCATACCATCTCTTGTGGGAGAAGGCGCCGGTGCAAATGAATTTGAGTCGGCGGAGGCGGTAGTGGCGATCGGCTCCATTTTAATTTCTCCCTCTGCGAAGACTCGCGGCGGCGGTGGTGCTACCCGGCGATCGAGCAGCAGCAGAGAGAGAATTAATAATTATACGCTTTAATTACTAGTATTTATTTATTTATTCTCTTTAGTTATTGCTGTGCTGGTTAAATTTCCTTTTTAAATAAAGTCTTTTTTAGAGGAATGGTGGGGAGAAGAAAAAGGCAATGTTATTAAAACCGGACCGGACCGGCCGGTCCGACCGGTTCGACCGCGAACCGGAGGTCGGTCCGGTCCGGTTTACCCATTAAAACCAGTATCTCCAAAAACCAGTTTGGACCGGGTTGAACCGGTCCAAAACCGGTGAACCGGCGAACCGGTATGGACCGGTTCAACCCGGTTCTGATTTTTCTTTTCTTTTTTTTTTTTTTGATTTTTTTAATATTAAAAATAAACTAGAAATTCTTGTACAAGGTGGGATTTGAACACCTAACCTCTAGGATGATACATGACTTCCTTACCATTTGAGCTACACCATTTTTTTGAAATTTTAGTACAAATTAAAATTTATAAATTATAAAAACTTGTAGCCAAATTTATTTATAAATTAGATAATTAACTTAAATAAATATTTCACACATTATGAATGAAAATTAATACTCAAATAATAGTTTTTTATTAAAATTTATTCTATAAAATATTCTTTTCAATATTATTTTTAGGATAAAGAGTTAAATCGATATAATATGCAAGTTTGACTTTGAATATTAGACTTTTATACATAACCATATTTAAAAATTTATGAATATCTTAGTTTATTGTATTTTTAACTTACACTTTTAAATTTTTAAAAAGAAATATAATCATATTATATTTATATGAGCATACAAATTAGTACCATATTACCGTGTTATGATATAAGTTAGATAAATATTATATGCTTTAATTTTATCATATTATAATTTTTTTTTATATTTTTAGTCAATTGTATGATAATGTTTAAATTTTATGCATATTACATATACTTTAAAATTAAATATATTTATTACATTATTATTACGTCATCCGGTTCGACCAGTGGTCCGACCGGTTCGACCAGTAAAACCACTAACCAGTTGGCTCACCGGTTCACTATCCGGTCCGGTTTTAAAAACATTGGAAAAAGGAAGGAGGACGTGATGACCACCGCTTTTTTCGTTTTAACATCATCGTGGGGTCCATATTTAATAATTAGAATATGAGATTTAAATCTTATATTTTTAAGTATTATTCTAAAAATCAGATAAATAAAAATAATACTATCCAGTATCCACTAAAAAATAAGGTTCTATAGCAAATCACCTCCATGTGCAATTTTTAAACCGCTTATGATAAATAAAACGATAAAATATCTCCCCATATTTTTGTAAAATAATTACATTATCTCCTTCTTGGTTTTTCATTTTTTATAGGTAAGTATCCACTATATATGCAATATTACATGAAGTTAAATTTACTATTTATGCATATCATAGGGGATAAATAGACTCTTTCGCATATTACAAGAGAGTAAAGTGAATATGTAATCAATGTAGGGTAAAATTGATTACTTTTACACCGAATAAAATCGACTCTTAGGTTAAAAAAATAAAGTAGTTTGTTCGTTGTTTCATTCACAGTGAGTAAATTTCATATTAGGTACATCATAAGAAGTTACTTATCAAAAACCCTACAGAATAAGTATAAATATCCCACTTTGCCCCATAATTTTTGAACGTGTTTTCACTTTGCTATTAATTTTTGTGAGTTTTCACTTATTCTCCTCAGCTATTAAGGCCATCTCCAGTCGAAGGGGGGAGGCAAGCAATAGCCCCCCCTTCGGCTGGAGAAGAGCTCCCCCCGGAGCTGGCAGGCAGGCATCCGGGGGGGAGATGCTTACCTGCTGGCAGGCAAGCAGGCATTCTGCCTGCCTGCCAGCAACTTCACGCTCCTCTTTCTTTTTTTTTAAATTTTTTTTTTTTGTTTTTTATCTTATTGGCTGCTGCTGTGCATCCTTCTTTCTTTTTTTATTTCTTTTGGTTTTTTTTGTTGTTTTGCCTGTTGCTCCAGCGTGCCTTTCATTTCATTTCCTTTTTTTTTTCTTGTTTTTTTTTTGTTTTGCCCAAGTTCCAGCGCCTTTCCTCCTTTTTTTTTTTTTTGGTTGTTTTAAAAGTTATAAATTAATTGTAGGAGAAATTTATAAGTAATAAATCCTGCAAGAATGTAATTTAAATGTATAAAAAGATATAAATTAATTCACTATAGGTCTCGTTTGACAATTTTAATTCACTATTATTAATTTATTTTAAATTGAACGTTTATTGTGATATTTAACGTTATTATTATTATTATTATTGTTGTTGTTGTTGTTGTTGTTGTTGTTATAGTTAAGTGAGAGTGGAGAAAGTTTGAGATTGAAATAAATATTTTGAATTGTTGGTTCGGTTGGAGATGACTAACTTGGCATGACAGGCAGGTAAGTAGGCAGGCATGCAGGCATGAGGGGGCTATTGCCTGCTTCGGCTGGAGATGGCCTAAGAATATCACAGGTGACCTTTGAACTTTTGTCGATGGAAGTTGTAAGGAATATTCTGTTAGATTCTAACTTTTTACATCTTATAAATTGCTTGAAAAATATTTAATAGTTGAGGGGTCAAGTAAATAACAAAAAGTTCAAATGTTATAAGAATGCAAAATGAAATTTTCCCATAAGTATATTAAGTTTGTCTTCTAAACAGCTCTTTTTTTATATCCCAATCAAGAATCGGACTAGAGTTTTCCGAAAAATGATTTGGACAATTTTTAAAGTTGTTGTGGTGTGCCATGTCGAATAGCACAAAACATTATCCATCTACGATAAATAAATATCCATCAAATTAAATTAGAGATAATTAATTAAGTGTATTATGATATGAAATAAACATTGCCAAACATGACAGATGGCGTACTAAACTAAACTACACTATTGAAAGTGAAAGTAGATTTGTAATCAGAGAATTAATGCCCGACAAAGACAGTGCCTGAATGACGAGAAAATGTTCCCATTGACTGGGAAAATCATTTAAAAAGGAAAATAGAAGAAGAATATTTGTCGCAATGAAAATCTTATCTTTCTTGCTTTTCCTTTTGGCCTATTAGGCCATCTCCAACCCGTAGAGCTATTTACAGCATTGGGGTGTCAATCTCCACCCGGGAAATCTGCATTCCCCTGAGCATCATCTCCAACTGATAGAGCTATCTCCTCCAATTAATTAAAAAAAAAGCCTTCCCCACTCTCACCTATATTATCTATTATAATAATAATCATAATAATAATAATAGTACCAATAATAATAATAATAATACCGAAAATAATAATAATTTTAAAAATAAGTAATATTAATTTAAATATGAAAATGCATAATAATTAATTTTAGAGACAATGATAATAAAATAATAATATTACATTCGAGACAAGAAAAACAACAAGGATTACACGAAAATAACAACGAAATTGCAACGATGAAGACAACATTGAAAATGCAACAATACAACATAAGTAAACAACAAGAAAAATGCAACGATGGAAACAACAATCATTAGGCGTTGGGAAAATAATCAAAAGGGTTGTTTCCTGGATTCGACGACCCTCCTCCAAACAAGTTTTTCGCAAGTTGTTTTTGTTGTATCTGTTTCCTTTTAAGCTTAAATAAAGCTTTTGTGTCTGGAGTGAAGGTAGATGTATCCATCGTCAAAATTTTCAAATCATTCTCCTCCTCTTTCATCGCCATTAACTCGGCGTGCCTTCGGACACGTCCTTCTTCTAACATGCGATTCACTTCGTTTGTTTCTCGAATGCTTTGGGAATATGATTCTAAAGAGGCAGAATTAGCAGAGGCCTTGGCCTTGCCCTTTTTTGCCTTTTTAGTTCATATTGGTCTCCCTGATGTATTTTCGGAACTTGGAGTCCCCAGGCTAGAAGGTGTTTCAAATTGAGCCTCCTCAGGTGTAAAGTTAAAATGCGGAGTATAACCTGGTGGTGGGGATTCCATTTGTTGGGAGGAAATCTGCGATGATTGCGTTTGGACTCGATCCGGCCCAGTTTGCGTTGGAGTTGGAGCAGCGTTGCTTAGATTAGTATAAGTAATACGATGTTGCAAAATTACCCAGCAGTGGTGCAAAGTAAAAGTCGAGCCATGTTGGTTCTTATATATTGCGTGTGCCATACCTTGCTAGAAATATAAATTGAGAGTTAATAAATATCATATAATTGAGTATGAAGTCCTAAAGTCCGAAAAATTACCTCGTCTTGAAGGTTGGTTCCACTTGCATACGCTCTTTGTGCTTCAGTGAGTGCGGAATACCATTTGTTGCAATCTTTATAAATGACCTTCTTCCATCGGCACATTATTGCTTCTTTGGATCGATGTTCAACTTGAATGCCTTGAGATGCGATTGCTTCATACATTGAGCTGATGATATCATCCCACATAAGCAGGCCTCTTTTTTGATTTCCGCGGATTGGATCATCGGAATGTTGGACGAATGCTCTGCAAAGAGCTTCATCTTCGTATGTGTGCCAATTTTTCTTAGGAGCCATAGAGAGATGATGATAATTTTCTTAGAAGAGATAATAATTTAGTTGGAAGAGATGAAGATAGTTGTGAAAAAAATTTGTCGTCGACCATCTCTATTTAAGGACCGTTCACTATGCACTGTACACTATTCACTATGCATTATACACTATGCACTATGCACTATTCACTAATAATAACGATTGCAGAGTCACGGGTGTATGCACTGTACAAAGTCACGGGTGTTAAATTGGCTGATATTTTTGCTGTCAATTTGACAGAGTCACGAGATTTCAAATTAAAGCCTGGGTTTTTTGCTGTCAATTTGGGCAGAGTCACGGATTTCAAATTAAAGTCTGTGGTTTTTCCTGTTAATTTGGCAGAGTCACATGATTTAAAATTAAAGCCTGAGGTTAATTTGCTGTCAATTTGGGCAGAGTCACGGATTTCAAATTAAAGTCTGGGGTTTTTCCTGTCAATTTGGCAGAGTCACGGGATTTAAAATTAAAGCCTGAGGTTAATTTGCTGTCAATTTGGGCAGAGTCACGAATTTCAAATTAAAGTCTGGGGTTTTTCCTGTTAATTTGGCACAGTCACGGGATTTAAAATTAAAGCATGAGGTTAATTTGCTGTCAATTTGGGCAGAGTCACGAATTTCAAATTAAAGTCTGGGGTTTTTCCTGTCAATTTCCCGTGCTAATATGTATCATGGACCTGAAAGAGATTACCAACCAAGAACAAGTCCTGATATATCCCTCGAAGAGTATATGATGCGTCGTCACACAATATGATCATTAGAAGTCAATAAACAACTTCAAAAGGACTTAGTCGCTCATGCGTGGGCCTTTCATCGTGGCTAAGATTTAAATTATTAAAATGTTTTTATAAGTTCTTATAAGTTAGTATCTACTTAATATGTAATTTTATTTATCTATATAAGTTGTTATTTGTATCGACGTATGTGTACAAGTATTTGGAGTAATTTAATGCAAAATTGTATTTCTACATTTTGTCTCAATTATACATTGAACATTAATGCTATATTGTTTAAATAAAATTAAAATATTTCAAATCAAATTTTAAATGTGGTTAAATAAATTATTGTTTCATAGACAAATATATTTAATTTAAAATTAATAATGGATAAGAATTTTTTTATACTATAATTTTTTTAATTTTACTTTCATGTTGCAATTTTTATATCTAATAATGTAAATTAAATTGTTATTAAACCTACACCAATTTTTATAATTAAATGTAACTTTTATTTCTAGTTAATTAAAATAAATAAGGTATTGTTAAAATTTGTAGTTAATTTTTTTAACTATTTTTATTATTAATTTACTTATTAATATTAATTTTTAAATTTAATAAAAAAAATAAACAAAACCATCAGGTGGCGCCACATGATGGCAGCTTACTGGGACGCGTTGACAGCGCGTCCCAGAAGCTGGGTGATGGGCTGGGCGATTAATCGCCCAGCCCAAACACCTGGGCGGTCCATTTGGACCGACCTTTATCATCTCCAACCCGCAGCTGGCGGGCTGGCCCAAATCCACCCACCCCAGCCCGGGTTGGAGATGGCCTTAGGTGGCTAATAAGGGAGAACTCAGAAGTAACTGGTCAGTCCTTTAACAAATGGTCAGTCCTTAAACAAGTTTATTAGCTTAGATCCTACAAAATTGTGAATGAGCCACTTATTCCAAGTTATAAATTGACTATATATGTGATCATAAAATCCGATATTCTTTAATTTGTCAACGTAGCACAGAAGAATCAAAACAATCTCTCATTGGATAGCGTATAAAACTTGGTTCAGAAGTTTAAATAACAATAGAAATACAAGCATCAAATTGTTTAAACTCGACTAACTAAAGCATGTTGGAGCATGATTTATTTGACAATTTAATAAAACTTTTTTCAAGATCTTCGTAAGTTTAAAAAATAGAAATAAGAGTATCGAATTGTTTAAACTCGACTAAAGCATGTTGGATCATGATTCATTTTAACAATATAATGTTTAATTAAACGAAATCTCAAACAAGGAAATCCAACCAACCTTAATTTGATCAAATCTTGTATGATTCTACTCATGTACTCTACTTCTCCAACCTGACAATTACTGCAAGATTTAACATCTTCCTACCCTGCCATTTATACTAATTACATGTTAATTAACTAATTCAGAGGAATATGAACAATGGGAATTAGAAAAGATATCATCACATAGTCCTTTTCGGACTATAACAAAAGGAGAAAGAACAAGAAGAAGAATATAAATAGCTTAAATCACCTTAAAGTGTCTAACTTTTAATCTACTTTCTTTTTGGTTTCTGCATCAAAGAATGTTGGAACTAAATGTAAATACACACCCTTTTGCTTGGTTATAGTATGTGACTCATTAATGTTCACTTGAGCTTGGTTATTGTAGCAGTCAACACAAGTTCAAAAGCAATCAAAATTCGATAGGGGTAAAAGAAAAGGTAAACTTGAACTCTCTATGTCTCCTGTGCTACCTCGCGACTGTTTGCACTCAAAAGTATATTGTTCAAAGAAATCACTTTCCTTTGGGAAATGCAAAAATACCCCCTATACTTTGTCTAATTATCGAAAATATCCATGTGTTAAAAAAAAACTCCTTCCATTCCGGGATACATATTTTGCAGAAAAATAACAATTATACCCCCACCTAAAATGCAAAAACACCCTTAATAACCTAAAAAATTATCAACAAATCGCTTTCAAGATTTACAATAACTTCCCAAATGATTTATGAAGGAAATTCAAATGAGTTTTTTTCTAATAAAAAAAGAACATGAGGGGGGTTTTTGCTAATAAAAATAACGGGGGGGGGGGGGGGTTGCCAATAAGACAAATCACATGGGATATTTTTGAATTTAGCTCCTTTTTCTTGCAAGCACAAGAGTTGCATATTCAAAGTCAATTCCCCAAATACTCCCACTTAGGCAATTGGCTCAACATTGATGTTGGATATTTTGTGAATATAGTGAAGAAGAACAATAAGGAAATGTCTGGAGCATGTCTTTCCTTTCCTTAATTCTTGTCAAAGACTTGAAGAATGACTAGTACAATCTCCACACCTATTTATACTATTCTAGGCATATAAATTCATGTACCTAAATACTTAATTAATTAGCATGCACCTAAGTAATCATGTATCTAATTATTTATGTACCTAAATGTTTGTGTATCCTATCATACAATGTCACTTGTAGTTCATGTATGTTGATATTCATTCAATCATGTATATGCATTAACTTAAATAATTGACAACAAAGTGAACATGATATCATACATCTCATGAGAATCAGTATATTTTCAGCATTTTCAACTCTAAGTGATATCAACACTGCCCATATACAAATCTAATTTCAAAAAAAAAAAAATGACTTAGCGTAAAATATTATTAATATAACGATTGTCAAACTCAAGAATAAGCTTGTAATTTATTAAATTCGATTAGTAACTCTGAAATATAATCTTCAGCCTATTTGTGATCCAGAAGAATATGATTCCAATCGTCAAATTTCATCGGACAGTCCATAGAGCTAAGAAAGTGTAACGATACTCGATTAAACAAATATTAAAAGAAATTCAGAATATTAGGAATAATATGAATTTTGAGTTGGAGAACATTAATTCAAGTGCATAAATATGATAGAATTAAGCATCAGATTTACTAATGGCTGGTTGAGGATATAAATATTCACAAGATAGTTGAGCTTAGATAAAAAGAATAGAACACAATGAAAATGAAATGCTCAGATCAACATCATGTAATTGGTATTTTTCATCTGGAGTTGCTTTTTCCCAGTCATCAAAAAGATATTATTAAGAAATTTCATTCTCATCCCTTTCCACCACCAAAAGTGTTCATTTCCATTTTCTCCCCTATAAAGATGCTATATCACACAAAAAGATTCACCACACAACCCACCTGAAGAAAGATAAACATGAATAGAGACCAAGATTTGCGTTACTAAGATTATATTCTATTAAAATGTAGTTGCTTCGTTTGTTCTAATATGCAGGATGTTTGGATGTGCACTAACACCTTAAGATATACTATTCTTTTACTGATCAAGACAAACTTGTCCTATAATACATCATCGTCTTTTTATTTTTTAGTTTGTGGTTCAGAAATACCGATCCTTCAAATAATCTGAAAAGATAATGAATCATCGAGTAAAATGCCATTAGCTGCTATTTTTCTGTATGAGATTTCATAATAAATGTATATATTCGACAAACAAAACATATTACAGTTAGGACAACTAGAATCTTAAACAAAACAAAACGTAGCATAACACGAATTAGTCTTCAAGTTCTTGAATAAGATTGGTTTTTTTTTTTTACTACCAACGTATGTAAGTTAAAAGAGTCACCGGCATATAATGAACTGATATCAATATATATTCACACAATAAGTACAAGGCCTAAATAACAAATGGTGAAAAGAATACCTCGACTGCATCAAGTAGACAGTCGAAGTCTTGTGACATCTTCCACTTACAAGAGAACAAAAATAGCAAATCATTTGCATTATATTTTTTAATCCCATTACTGTTTAATCAGAAAACACTAGAAGGGTTTTGAAGCATATCTAACAAAATGAATTTATTTTTGCCATTGTTTTCCCTCCACAAACTTATTTCTTTATTTTCTGTTGATTATTTAGGTCCACAAGTAGAAAAGATGTAGACTGCACTTCTCTTATTGCTACAATCTTCTGCATGTTATTCCCTTTGTTTCATATATTTCTTTGCACTATATATCTCTCTCTTGAAGCATGCTAAAAAGGTCAAGGGCAACAATAATTTTCGGTTATCCTCCACAGTCATTCTTAAGCATCATAGGACATGGAAGAGAAAATCCGCTTGGCAGTAGGCATTATGGGTAGACTTTCTCCCCCTTGATTCTTCTCAGTAGATACGTGATTTTTAGAAAGCCTCGAGTCTTAAAATTTTTCAAATTTCTTGCAGGGAATGCAGCCTCTATGTTACTTTATGCCACACCAATGTATATATTAAATATCCAACTTCTCTTTTTTATTCAAAATTATTTAAAAAAAAAAAAAATTTATTATATACAGTAAAATGTGACTGACATTCTAATCTAATATCATACTTCCAGATTTACTTTTGCAAGGGTGGTAAGAAAGAAAAGCACTGAAGAATTTTCATGCGTGCCATATATCATAGCCTTACTAAACTGCTTCCTCTACACTTGGTATGGTTTGCCAGTTGTAAGTCACAAGTGGGAAAACTTTCCTGTAGTTACAATTAACGGATTAGGGGTCCTTTTGGAGCTCTCCTTCATACTAATGTATTTCTACTATGCTTCAACTAATGGAAAGGCAAGTTACATCCAATCAGGCAAAGAACATGGGATAATTTTTGTATTTAGCTCCAGAAACAAAATCTCAAAATATCACTAATATTAAGAATTGATGAATACGCAGAAGAAGGTAGCCATGATGACGATACCTGTCCTCCTAGTATGCTGCATCACAGCAATATTTTCAGCACTTGTATTTCATGATCACCGTCATCGCAAGGCATTTGTTGGAAGCATTGGACTGGTAGCATCTATAGCAATGTATGGTTCTCCATTGATTGCTGTGGTAAGTCATTTTCATCTCAAGCAATGTCATTATGCACACTAGATAATAAAATATTTACAATTAATAAATAAAGTTTATTCTAGTTTATTACGCCATATGCTCTTCCTGATATTGTTGTTCGAATTATTCCAGAAACAAGTAATACAAACTAAAAGCGTGGAATTTATGCCATTCTACTTGTCATTTTTCTCATTTCTGGCTAGTTCACTTTGGATGGCATATGGGCTTTTAAGCCACGATCTCTTTCTTGCGGTTAGTACGACTATAAGACTTATTTAAAGAATATGTTGCACAAAATAAAAAAGTTTGATTTTCTGACTGCATATATTGAAATGTATTCTACAGTCTCCAAATTTGGTTGGTAGCCCTTTAGGCATCCTCCAGCTCTTTTTGTACTGCAAGTACAGAACAAGGGAATCTATGGAAGAACCTCAAAAATGGGATATGGAGAAAAACTCTGAGAAACCAATGCAACTCCCTAAAGTGAAAGCAGAAAATGAAGAGAAACCAATGCAACATCTCATGGGAAATGGAGACAGCAATGACGAGAAAGCAAAGCAGCATCTACAGATGGTGGTTACTGGTGCAATTGGAGAAAATGTGAAGAATTTTACATGAGGTTTGGACTTTTCTCTTTCTACTATCATATTATCCATGATCGAATTTTCTTCAATAAAATATAAAAAGGCATATATATAATTTGGTAGACCCTGATCTGCCTTCTAAGAATAATGTCAAAACTGAGTATAAAGAACATGTGAATTTAGCTCAAGAAAGCAATCAATAATTCAGAAGGCAATGACTTTAAAAACGTTATGCAGTTGATCGTGTTTACGTAGTTTGCATTCCAAACCCCTGTGCTAGAATACTCTCACAAATGTTTCTGAGAGTCTTTTCAAAGTTTTTAACTCTCGTATTTGTTTTTTCTTTGACAGGGAGCATTTTGTTAATTATTCGATGAAATAAATGTCATGGACATATGCATGCAGAACCAAGGCATGAAATCTATGAAAAAAAATGAAAAGGATAAAGGAAAGGAATGTGAAATTGTACCTGCTGGAATGTAATAAACAATTTAATATTGACAAACAACAGCTGATTACTTTGTGTAGAAAATTCATAATTTTTAATCACAAAAGCTTCATTAATTGCAAGCACAAGCTGATCTGAGACAAGAAAAACAAAGTAGTAATAGTAATAATATCTGATTCAACGTACATTTAAAATCACCATTTACAAACTCATTTGCATTCCAATACCCTGGAGAATGGAGATCGTCCTGCAGTATCTCTCAATCGGTAGTCAAAGTTCTCATGACCATCTATTTCGCATATGTTATTATTATTCCTATGAAAATTGCGATGGCTGAAAAATATGCTAATATCTTAGTTTAAAGCCTCCATTATCGAAAAGCAACCACCAACTGCACTTACATAACAAGAAAAATAAAAACATTTAATAAATTTCAAGTAATGCTTGCGTTTGTGAAGGCTGTAAAACGTCTGAATTTAACAGATTTGTTGGAGATGGTCTAACTCACCAAAATTCAAATTCATCCAAAACTAATTAGCATTGAATGATGTAATTAAGAGAACTTTGTCTCGTTCAATTGACTAGAGCGTCAGCAGGAAACTTTCTCTATTTAGAGTATCCAATGATCATGGCGTTCTGCAACACGAATGTTTCGTATGAGCATTTTGTCGAACAGGTGGCGAGCATGTTCAATATCGCCGGTTTCAATGTTTAGTGTAATCAATGTAGTGGGAGTGGAGTGATTGCTTTGTTTGCTGAACCGGCGTTCGAAGTCTTTGAGAACTACGATTCTCTTTCCATTATCGGATTAGACTTCATCACTTCAAGTTATAATTAATTTGGTTAAATAATAAGATTTCACACATTCATTTGTATAAATGTGTTTTAATTTAATTCGTGTAGTATATATTCATTTTTATAACCTTATTTGATTAGAAATTAATATATGCATAATGTTGCATTTTATCCCTCTTTGATAATTATCACCTTCAAACAGATAATGTAACTTAATTGTGAAAATTAAGAGGTCTGTGTATGAAAAAAGTATTTTTGCTATGTAAGGGATAAAGTACAATATTTATCGTAACACAAGTTAAAATATTACATTTAGTATAACACTAGAATAAAGTGTCATGTATAATATAATAGGAATAGTTTTGAAAATTCATACATATTTTAAATTAAAAAATGTCAGAATTTCTTTCATAGGATTATAGAATACTAAAATGTTTTTTTTCTTCAAATTACATAAAGGTGAACATTAAGCATATCATAGTGGGGAACCATTAACTCTTATTATTGTCATGTGACGTTAATAATATGTTGGAATTTTAGAAGTTTTTAAACTTCAAAATAAAAAAATAAATTTTGTAACGTCAAATGCATTAACACCCCCCTAATGCACCATTATGTGGCTCTTAATATTTGACCATTAAGGTCTCCCATGTACACTATAAATAGGGGTGTCTTAGGGTCTTAGAAACACACACTCACTAGCTATAGTTTTGCATCCACTAAAATACGTTTATATTGTTATTGGGCACTAGAGACAGGGACGGATTTAGCCCTTTTTTGGGGGGGCCTTGGCCCCCCCAAGATTTTAAAAAAACAAAATTTATGCTTTATATGTATATGTGTGTATATATATAAATAATATCTTAGTATTAGTATATAGTCCAATTATAAATGAATTTAACTTGTTATAGTGGATTATTTCCCAAATTACAAATAATGTAATAATGCATTGCAACTAGCTAGTTTATTTGTTATACAATAGATGGTGAGTTATTATTAATTATATAAACTCGAAAGTATAAAAAAATAAATCATGATTGATGCATGTTATCAAATAAAGAATGTTAAAAATCTGAAACCTAAATCCTAATGTATAAAATTGTGTGTTGAAGGTTAATCCATCAGTATGGTTTATCCCATACAAAAATTATCTTCATAAAATGTATGGATTGAAATAACAAAAAATTTCTAGAGTTATGTAAAGAAGTGAATTTGAAAATCACAATGAGAAAAATAACAGTAGTGAAATTCGGCCCCCCCAAGACTTCATTCCTGGATTCGTCCCTGACTAGAGATAAAGTCTGGTTCTTTGTCTTCCTGTGAACGTGCTCACGGATGAGGACGCGGCGTGGCCATATGGGTTTTATCTTGGGATTGTGATCAGCCGCCAATACCTGCACGAGGGGAGGCAATCACTTTCTTAGGACGAGCGCCTAGTGGCGTGACTCTCATCAGGTCAGTCGTTCTATATTTTAATTATTTTATGTCATATATCATATTATAAAATTATATGAGTTGTTTATTTCAAAACTATGATTTACTTAAATTTAGTGTAAAACCAAAATTTCACAACAATCTAAGAAAGTGATTTTTATGTTTTAATTGGTTTTGATAAAAAAAAAATCAAATTTATGAAATCTCAAATTCATGTCTATTGTGAATCAATATTTGGTTGATTTTATAGAAAAATTGTCTAACCTGTATTTTGTGTTATCTACATGTGAGATGATCAATATCCCATCAATGCTTTGAGAAAAGTCATACAAGTGTTGCTTCATCAATCCGCTGATATTGAGTACCGAAGTTTTCATATGATTTGTTGGAAGAAAATATATACAATATGCGGTAAATATGAATCTATAATATTGACATGGGATGAAGGTATGATTCCTTGACATTCATCATAATTATGTGTATTATTCTCTGAATATATAAAAATCATATGATTTATAAAACTTAACTTTAAGTTACGTTATAATTTTCTAGTGTCATAAACGAATCAAAATGTTATAACATGTACTGGAATAAATTGACAAGGATTCAAAAATAGAATACTAATGTTAATTAAACTGCTTTAATGGAGAGCATGTACTACTTTATTGGTTTTCATGTCATGAGTAATTATATTACCGTTTCAAAAAATGAATTTGCTTTAATTAGCATTTATGACCTCAAATGTTATAATTTCCCGTTAATATCCCATCGTTTGTTCAAATGGTCATATTAAATTTATTGTTGGGCTTTTCTATATTAGCTTAAATGATTTATTTAACCCAAAGTTTCGTATAGAGACATGATATTTGGTGGTAAATTATACATCTAGCATTGAGAATAAATAATTCTTAATTTTATGTTCACTAATTGAGTGATATTTTAAAGTAAATAATTTCTAGAAGATTGCTAAATGCTAATGCTATGACCTATATAACAAAAAAAAATTGAGAATTTCATGGTTCACTTTATATGTTCTACGCGCGTATTGCATTATCGTTATAATTTAAAAGAGAAAAGGAAATTAAAATCTCCTTATCTTATTCAAGAGTTTAAGTTTAATTAGTATTTATCTTACATACAACATAATGCGAAGAGATTAAACTTTTATTTTCTTGTATGCTATGAGTTGGATGATATAACACGAGACTCGATATGGAAATAATCGGTTTGAAGTACTCGGTAACTCATAAGATGCACGTGCACGAGACAAGGAGAAATATCTAGAAATTAATGCGACACATATCGCACTTAAAAAAAATGGTGAAAATTAAAATATAAGAGGCAATTTATAATAATTTCACGAGGTGGAATTTTGTCTCAGGACTAGCTATAAAGGCTTGATCCTTCATCGAGGGGGATGGGCGTAAGCCCGTAAGGGAGTCACATCCGGGAGTAACCCAACCTTTGTGATTGGAGACCCCGTGAATAAGGTTCAATGGGTAGAAACAACCCGTAATGCGTGACTCGTTTAACACTAATTTATAGGAGAGCACCTCCTTCCCATCCCTATGGTGATAGTGTTTCATAGTGTGATATTACGGTTGTGTTTAACCCTTAATGAAATCAAGGCGGGAATTCCGCAGGGTATAGTTCGCACGTACCCTTGGAGGTTTCACCTAAGTGAGAGTTGCCATGGGGCCGTGGCTATGGGTTTGGGCTGACCCTAGAAACTCTCATGAGAATCAAGATTCGAGCGCATGGCCGTTAACGCGCTAACCCGCGAACTAAGACTGATGTCGATACTGTGTATGTGATGTATTGAAGTTTGGCCAAGGGACCTAATTCAAAGCGCTTGCGCCATTATGGTTTCCTCAAATGAATATCATCAACACTAAGTGTAGGTTCAAGCCCGGAAGGCTCCTGCACCCATTGCATAGTATTTTAGTGCCCAATTATTTTTGCATATTTTGAAGTTTTAAAACTTGTGGGGGATTGTTGGAATTTTAGAAGTTTTTAAACTTCAAAATAAAAAAATAAATTTTGTAACGTCAAATGCATTAACACCCCCCTAATGCACCATTATGTGGCTCTTAATATTTGACCATTAAGGTCTCTCATGTACACTATAAATAGGGGTGTCCTAGGGTCTTAGAAACACACACTCACTAGCTATAGTTTTGCATCCACTAAAATACTTTTATATTGTTATTGGGCACTAGAGATAAAGTCTGGTTCTTTGTCTTCCTGTGAACGTGCTCACGGATGAGGACGCGGCGTGGCCATATGGGTTTTATCTTGGGATTGTGATCAGCCGCCAATACCTGCACGAGGGGAGGCAATCACTTTCTTAGGACGAGCGCCTAGTGGCGTGACTCTCATCAGGCCAGTCGTTCTATATTTTAATTATTTTATGTCATATATCATATTATAAAATTATATGAGTTGTTTATTTCAAAACTATGATTTACTTAAATTTAGTGTAAAACCAAAATTTCACAACATAATATAACAACATTATCTAATTATGCCAAATATATGAAAGTTAATTGCACATCAATATGTGAATACAATGTATGAAAGGAGATACATATCTATAATTGTCCACAAAAGAATATACTTACATGTAATCAATTTAAATGGCAAAAATCAGTTTCGAAGCTAAAAAATTAAGAACATCATTTGAATTTATACGGTCTCATGCAAAAGTTATGTAGAAATAATCTTTCATCAGTTCATCATGTCAATGTCATGTATACATGATCGATTAGCAAAGCTGATTATCATGTTAGCACAACATTCATTAATTCAAAATTAAATAAATAAATTGGATGGTAATACACAATTTGACTGGAGCATGGTAACTGGGCCTACATTTAAAGCTGGCCCTAATAGTTGGCCCAATATGGGCCCTTCTTGACATTTTCATTATCCTCTTTTGGCTATTCAATCGAAGTAGCACGATTTTAATTTACAGAGGCCCCCATTCGAAGAGAAATGGTTGAAGAAGAAACTAGGGGCTCGTATGGATGTAATTTGGCTCCAATTTGGATAAAGGGTCAGGACAGGTTTCAGTCCAGACCCAAGTTTCAGCCCATGACCGAAACCAGCCAAACCATGGCTTATGGCTAGGGCTGAAAATCAAACCAAGCTACTCGATATTCGGCTCGAGCTCGGTTCGTCAAATAAATCAAACAAGCTTGAACAAGATTTCTCGTTCGATAACTTTTGAAGCTCGGCTCGAACTCGACTCGATAAGCAAAAAATGGAAAAAGTACATGTAAAATACCAAGCTACTCGATACTCGGCTCGAGCTCGTTTGATAAAAGCTCGTTTGAGCTCGGTTCGTTAAGAAATCAAACCAAACTCAAACACAAAATTTCAAGCTCGATAAATTTAAAACCAAGCTTGAACAACATGTCATTCGATACTACTCGGCTCATTTACACCCCTACTTATGGCAAGTGTACGGTGCTTTTCATTGTAACATCTTGCCCTTTTCATTGTTCTTTGTTTTCTCTATTTTTTTTTTCTATTTCCATATCATCAATCCTCAATAGAAGTATTATATTAATTTTTCAATTTTATCAATTACATTAATAATTTTTATTATAGCATTCCTAAAAGGAAATAATATATTTAAATTGAATCAATTACGCTTTTAATTTTTTATCATATCGTTTGATTTTTGCATTATCATTTCTTTTACATTTATCAATTGTTATCAAGATATCTAATTGCAAATTTAAATGTTATATCCGTTTATATTAGTTGGAGAAAATTAAGTTCATTTTAATATTGTATATATTTTTCTCAAAATAATAATAATATATATATATATATATATATATATATATATATATATATATATATTAGAACATAATTATAATCAAAATAAAATAATTACAATTATTTCTCAATCATCACTACAATATATAATAATTCACCATCTCAATCATTACACAATATAATATACTATTTTAAATCTTATAAAATTATTGATTTGACACCTATCATTTATTTTTCTCCCTCAAACTCCAACATCCAAACCTCAATCCAAATCAAATCTCAAATTTTCAAAATTCAATAACTATTACTCCTATTTAATAATATTTTACAATCCCAATATTCCATTGAAACCATTATCCAAATCGAGTTTCAACGGTTTCGCCGAAACCTCCGAAACCATTTGTTGAGACCAAACCCAGTCAAATTACTTCCATATTAACCCTAGGATTTTGTGGGAGTAATGGAGACAAAACTAATTTGGACCTTGTGAAAGGGATGTTGACTGACAGCAGCTGCATTTTGAATGTTAGATCAGAGACACGTGGCATAGTTGGGCCGTTGGATTTGAGAAGACCGGTATCGTTAAGTCAAGTGAAGGGCCGTTAGTTTTGACGGAAGGGTAACAAAGGCTTACTGAATTGATTAGTCATCTTTATTGGCTTATAGTATCACTACACCTTGCAGTATTTTACAGTTATTTTATTTTTGTAATTTTTAGCGGGAGAAATTAAATACAGTAGTACATAAAAGCGTTGTATCCTCATAAGAGATCTAATATGATCAATAAATCACTACAAAAGCCATAAGAGAGGATGTCAATGCTTAGCAATGTAAAATTCTGTTTTTTTATGACTTATCTAGATCATAAATGGCATTGCATACTTAGCTATATATTTTTGGGTTTTGGTCAGGCTTTAGAGATCAACAATTGTGATGCTAAACTACTGCTTCAATCTTGTGGCATTTCGATTGAAAATAACTTCATGGTGATTCAAAGATGTGCCCTTAAGCGGTCAAGCCCCCAAAGGTATGTTTCGAAGATAATACAATGCTAGAGTTCTTAAATTATCAATTGATTGTTGTTTATCATTACAGAGGAAATTTGGAAATGGTGAATATATATTCCAGGGGAATAAGGGCAATTGGAACGTCCATGACAAGGTACATAATTCGTCAATCAATCTTCAAGAAAGTGATGTCTAAAGCTCATTCATAGTGTGTATTTCTTCAAAAAAAACATAAATTTGTTGAGCCGTGCAAGATGTAGGGATGGGCCGTGGTGAATTTTTCAAGTCATTACAATGTTAATAGCTTGCTCAATAAGCTCATGAAAGTTGGGAAAACGTTAGGAATGGTATGTTTAATGTTCCAATTAAAATTTAATTAAAAGTTCATGAGACATTCTTAACTTTTGATCTTTTTTCAGGGAATACGAAACTCAATAGGCGTGTTGCTTGAGGACAAGGAGCACCGAAATTCTGCACCCAATGTGAGGGTGCACAGAATGTTTGATAAACTGTTGTCCAAGATTTCTGAAGCTCGGTTTATTCTATGCTTGCTTCCGGAGAGTAAAAATTGCCCTATTTACGGCTTGTCTAATTTAGTTAGTGTTGTGATCTTACTTGACTTTTTAATTGTAACATGATATAAACTTGTAATGTCCTTGAAAGTAAAGGAGCTTGTCTGAATTAGGCATTGTTAATGCATTTCTCCATCTCCAGAATGACTAAACTACAATTATCTGACAGACTGATAATCAAAATCAATTCAAAGGTTTATTGCTCATCAAATTTATTTGTAGCATGTTGTCACGGACTTAAACTTCTCGAAAGTTACCCTGCAGCATTTATCCACTAACGCCTCTAGCGATCGTCCGCCCCTCTGTCGGAATTGGCTAAGTTAGCCTCGTCTTGTCCCTAAGAAAGTTGCTAAGTAAGTTGGAAAGAAAGAAAAGTGCACAAGTGAGAACTTAAGGAGTGCTTTTTATATTTACTACTTGGAGAATGCTTGAAGTTTTGATGGTTACAAATGAAATGCCCTATACCTATTTATACTTGGAGCCTTCCCTAATGGATGGCTAAGATTTACTTAATCTAAGGGCTAGTAATCAATCTCTAGACCTTCTACAAAACTCCTACCAAACTAGAACTTTGTACAAGTTTCTAGATGGCCCTACTATATACAAGATGTTTCTACATGTCTCTTGAGCCTTCCACAAGGTTCTTGATCCTTCCGGCGTGTTCTACACTTGTGTAGGCTCCTCCGGTCTCTTCTAGTACCTTCCGGCACCTTCCGGACTCTTCCGGACCCATACGGCACATTCTGGCTTCTTCTTGACCCTTCCGGAGTTGTGTGGAACCTCCCGAAACTCTCTTGAACGTTCCGGATCCATGTGGAACCCTCTAGAGTCCTCTGGAACCTCTAAGGGCTTGTTAGTTTCTTCAAAACGTCCAGGGCAGCCCCTGGGACGCCATAGTGCCACCCAACGGGTCGTGTCTTGCCACGATGCCTTCCCGTCTGCCATATAAGTCCCTGCCTCACCCGGGCCGCGCCCCGGGTGATATGCTGCGTGCCCGGCAAGCCCTCCAGCCTTGTCGGTAGTCTCGTGATGTCCCTTTCGGCCTTTGCCTCGGTCAAATGCCTTGCTTGCTCGGCCCCCGTGGTCGGGCAAAGTGCTGGGGCGTGACAATGTGGTCTTTAGGGCTGAGCATTTGGATCGGATCGAACCGAACCGAACCGAATTTCGGTATCTAACCGGTTCGGTCCTTTCCGGACCTCGGACCGTTTACCGGACCGAAATATTCGGTCCGGTTCGGTAAAAAACCGAAAGGTTCGGTTCGGTCCATAAATGGACCAAATCGGAATTTTGTAAAAAAAAAAATGTTTTACTCATTTGTAGCAACTTCAAACTTCACTCTAGATCCAAGTTTAGTACTCTACAAAGCAAGCAACCATGTTCCAACTTCCAAGTATCAATGCATCCACTGTTTAAATAAGTCCCAAATTCAAGATTTCACCAAGAAAATGAAGGGCGGCGGACGGTGGTGGGTATTCGAGATTTAAAGATGCAAGTAAAGAAGATGTAAGATTTTGAGAAAGAAGATGGTGGTGGCGGACGGTGGTCTTGATTCAGACGGAATGGGGTGATCTTGATTCTTGAAGGCGACGGCTTGGCTTGGGTGTGGAAGTTAGGGTTTGCCCTTTGTGATTTTGGGGAAGAAGAAGAAGAATGAGAGAAATTTTTTGATTAATGGGTCAAGATATGATTTGGTGAGAGAGAAATATTTCAAGATTTGATTTGGAGATTTGATTTGGTGAGAGAGAAATATTTTGATTAATGGGTCAAAATTTGATTGGGGAGAGAGAAAGTGGATCCTGATTTAAGAAAACCGGTTTTAAGAAAAGAAAAAAAAAAATCAGTAAAACCGGTTCGGTTCGGGAAACCGACTGGTTTTACCGAGAACCGATAGCATGGCTAGGTCGGTTCTGAGGTGAGAACCGTTTACCGGACCGAAATTTCGGTCCGGTAAACGGTCCGGAGCGAAATTTCGGTTCCGGTTCGGTCCGGTCGGTAAACCGGACCGTGCTCACCCCTAGTGGTCTTGATTACAATATTTTTCTCTTACTTATAATAATTTTCTGCTTCATGGCATGCAACTCGGTGGGTTGAGCTCTATGTTAACTCTAGGGCCGACCTAACATATTAAGGGGCCATATGCGAAATTTAAAATTGGGGCGCTCTTTTGAAAAAAACAATGTATTATTATAAAATTAATTTTCTTACTTTAAAAATTTTAAGATTATGTTTAAGTATTTACTAACATATTAGTAATTGATAGATAAAATGACAAATTAACTGATTTTTTTTAGATTTAATCGGAATGTTTTTTTATAACATTTCATTCTGAAACTTTCTCATAACAAAAACAAATATTGCAAGTATCGTGTGTGTGTATATGTTGATAATTCAAGTATCGTAAGTGCAGTTATAAAACTAATGTACGTAAACAAATATAACATTTTATTTGTCAGAATCAATGAATAGATAAAATGTGAAAATAGAATATTCCTGCTCTCGCTACAATCTTAGGGGTGTGCAACCGTACAAATTTTCAGCATATAGACTGGTATGGTAATTTTAAAATTTGTACCATATGTCAAATCAAACTATTCGGTTCGATTACCAAACAGCTCAGTCCGCTACAAAAAAAAAAAATGAGACGTGTATGTAGTTTTGAGTCTTATTTGTAATAAATTAATATTGAAAAATGTAGCTTGACTCAAACTCGTCGAATTTAAGTTATATTCACTGCTAAATTTAATGTATTATCACAAAACTTCATTATCATAATATAAATTCTTCAAAATACCAAGATTCAATAAATAGAAACATGTACTATCAATTAGCATATAATATTTATAATTTGACACCAATAATATGAAATAATCACTTTTACATAAATTAGCATAACCGATTTTACATAACAAACACAAGAAAGATTTCAATAGAATGTGTATTTTTATTAATCGAAAAGTTAATTTGACAGAATAAATCTAGTTTACTATCGCGCTACGATCATGTGTCCGACACATTTGAAGCAATACATGACGCATTAATGTCAATATTTGCCTCAACAATACTTGATCAATTAGGTCTGCCCAGGAAATTATGCATGAAGATATCTAGGACATTTTTTAGCTTATAAATGATTTTAGAGTATGGAGTAAAACATTCTACATAAATAGATAAGAAAATTCTCTCGAGCATCAGTTTTAACCACTAGATCGAGTTAATTTTCACCGTCTGTTTGAGAATATAGTTATATAAATATGTCAAGACTTCATTTAAAAATTATACAAGTTTGTTGCATAATTATAACTCTACTTTGTTCAACCTAAATTTTTAATTTCTAATATATAATTTATGTACAAAAAATTATAATTTATCAAATTGAGATACATATACCATTACAAAATAGTTTATTTGAGGCACCTCTATAGTTGTGGTTGTAGGCGGGGCCCAAATTGTCTAGCTATAGGTAACTGCTAGCAACTCCTTAAACAATCCGACAATAATTGTTGGGATGAATTTAACTTACCAGTTTGATAAATCCTCAATCGCTACGGTTAAGTGATCCCAAAACCTTTTTTGCAACTCTTTGATTAATATAAGCACATTTTTATTTTTATTTTTGATCAATTAATCAAATAGGTGGTTGGATCCATGAGTTGGCATTCCATCTCAGTAGTATGGAGCACGGCTGCGCACTGAACCTCCAAAAACTGGAATATAGATTCCCCATACCTACCTGTGGCAAACATCGATCAAGGCATTTTGTAATCTTTGATAGTAACCAACTCCTATAACACACCCCATTTATAAAATGTGACCAGAATGACAAATTTTTATTCATCCATAATTTTTGGCTTTTACTCCCTCCGTCCCAACATATTTTTCCCTTGATTTAACGCGAAATTAAAGAAGAAAGTTGAAAGGGTGAAATATATATTTATTTTGACTAGAAAGTAGTGGTCAGAGAAGTTAGTGACACGTCATTACAATAAGTAAAATGATAGATTTGGATGCAAAATTTTATGTTTATCAAATGGAGTTTTGTTCCATCGAGATATATACACAAATGTTGGGGGATTCTATAGTGACTCTTGCTAGCAACATTTACAAATGAATCACAACCATTCAAAAATAAAAGTGATTTATCTTGATCTTTGATTATATACAAATGTGTATCACCCTTACATTTATGTATTACACTCTAAAATTTAATAATTAATACATTGTAAATAGTACATTTACATTACTACTCTCAAATCAAAACAAAAAAATACTCAAATTTTACTAGGATGTTCCTCCTATTTCTTCTACCCAAATTTCTTTCCTAAACCCCTCGTATTTCCAATTTCTAACAACCACCACTACCCTCATCCCCGTCCCTCTCTGCTCCTTTGTCGTGACAGATCGACTGGCAGCGGTGAACTGTCGCCTCCGTTCTTGTCTTGACCAAAGCGATGACACTTCATTCTCCGTCGTTCTGGTCGCAATGAGAAGGGAATCGACACTTCACCGCCACCGTTATGCTCATGACCGGAAGATAGGAGGCGTTTCGCCACTGCGACCAAGAACAGAGTTAAGCTTAATTATTTAGTGTTGTAATATAAGATACTCACCAGCTACTGATGTTAGTTCATTGCAAATAAACAATCTACCGGATCTGATCCCAACATTTGATATAATTCAATTTGAGTCTTCAACACGAAATACATTGCCACATCGTGGTGACGCTTCACTTACCAGTGAAGCTTTCCTTCACGAGGAAGAAGATCCCAATTTTTTTTTTTTTTTTAAATTTTGAGAATTTTTTTTATTTAATTATAGAAACAAGTCTTGTGCCATCTCCTAGAACATGTTCTGCAGTTCTTCAGTGCTATAATTCTTGTCCTGTTTCCAGATAATTTATTAAATTATTAATTTATTTTTTAAACAAAAGTTCAAATTGGGACTTTTACAAAATAAAGAGTAAGCGTGTAATTGGTATTTCACATAATTGTTGTGTTGTACATGAGATGATTGGAGTTGTAGTTTAGACAAATGTCAAAATTTAATTGGGTTTAATTGGGGTTGTTGGTGACTCACTTTTTAAGGGTGAGTCACAATAGACCATCCCTACTCTATTTTAGGGGGTTCATACTCTGGGAGAATTATTTACTTTTGCTTTTCTTATAGGGCACTACTACTAAGCCAACTCATTTTCATGTGCTATTAAACCAAGTTGGTTTCAATGTGGAAGTTTTTCGGGAGATCGTGCATTGTATTTCGTATGCGTACCAACATAGCTCAACTGCGATATTTGTTGGTAATTATTACTTCTTCTTTTTTGGACTTAGTCTTACATATATTACACATACGAAATACAACGCGTACCAATAAAGTAACATATCTCTTACACATATATTTCACATAACAAATATAATTTGACATAAAATCTTACATATATTACACATATAGCCTAACTCTTCCAAAAAAACCTAAACTTATTTTATTTTCGCAAACAACTCTCTCAAAACTCAAACAACAATATTACGCAAATCGAGATTATTTTATAAATCTCTACTACTCTCCCAAACACCAAACAAACATGCCCTAAAAATTTCGGGAAAAAAAATTATTATCACTAACTAAAGCAAACTAAATGGGCCAAATTGTTTTGCTCATGACTGGCAAAAAATACTAACATGTAATCAATTTATATGGCAAAAATTAAGAACATCATTTGACTTTATACGGTTTCATGTTCATCATGTCAATGTCATATATAAATGATCGATTAGCAAAGCTGATTATCATGTTAGCACAACATTCATTAATTCAAAATTAAATAAATAAATTGGATGGTAATACACAATTTGACTGGAGCATGGTAACTGGGCCTACATTTAAAGCTGGCCCTACTAGTTGGCCCAATATGGGGCCCATATAAGATATTTTCATTATCCTCTTTTGGCTATTCAATTGGAGTAGCACGATCCCATTCTAAAATACGCCAGCCACGCCGCGTCCGGAATCTCTCCTCATAGTTGCAGCTACTCTGCGCTTTCGGAGCCCCGATTGCTTATCTCTCTCAGGTAAACATGCCGGTTTCTCTCTCTATTCCCTTTCTGTTTTATTCCAGTTTTTCTGGTTTCGGTTAAATTCATTAAATTAGGGTTTTTTTTAGAGTTGAAGTTTTTCGTACGAATTCAATTATTTTAAGTTTTGATGGCTGAAATGATGTAGTTGCTAATCTGTCATGATTTCATTAATCTTAGTTTCTCAAATTACTATTTTACTTTTTATTTATTGGAAAAGTAAGTGGAGTTTTGCTTGATTTAGATCAGGTTTTTTTCCCCCTCCCCCTTTGGCCTTCAAACAGTAAACAAATTGAGGGTGGGATTTTTTATTGTTCTTCAGTTATCTGTAGTTGATTAGTGGAATATAATGTTGAAAGTTATCTGGTGGATTCCTTTGTAATGAGCTGGGTCGCTTCTTATGATGTTATGACTATTCAGTGTTGTGATTTATGCTATTAAAAGGTGCCTTAACTTTCGATGGCACAAAATGTGAAATGAATCCTTTGAGATTATATCCTGGGATTAGAAACTTGCCTTATCTTTGTGTGTTTTATCAACCAATTGAGATTATATCCTGGGACGCAGAATAACTGGTTTACAAAATTAGAAAGATGCATAGCAGGGACATGACAAGGTTGGCCTAAGATTTTCACTTTTCTTATTTTTGTGTAAATCTTGATTACAATTTACGTGTTCTGTAAAAAAATCTGATTGAGATTGCATTATGTATGTCTATTTGCATTGATCAATTCCTGAAGGACTTAATATTTAGTTTACCATTCTGCAGTTAGGGTTGTAGTGTGGAATGTCATCTGTCTCCAGCCAGCCACAGTTCCGATACACGCAACCTCCCTCTAAGGTTCTTCATTTAAGGAACTTACCATGGGAATGTACAGAAGAGGAACTGATTGAACTGGGGAAGCCATTTGGTAAAGTTGTTAACACAAAATGTAATGTCGGAGCCAATCGAAATCAAGCTTTTATTGAATTTGTAAGTGTAATTGTCAATTCTTCCCTCCTATCAACTCGACACTTCGTAATTGATTGAATGTTTTGATGATTTCTTTGATTAATTCTTATTGCTTTGTATCTCTCTTCATCCTTATAGGCAGATCAAAATCAAGCTATTTCAATGATATCATATTATGCATCATCTTCAGAGCCAGCTCAGGTTCGAGGGAAAACTGTCTACCTACAGTATTCCAACAGGCAAGAAATAGTGAACAACAAAACCACTGCAGATGTTGCTGGAAATGTGCTCTTAGTAACAATTGAGGGGGATGATGCACGTCTTGTCAGCATTGATGTTCTACACTTGGTAAGCAGGCATCTTCCTCACAAAGTCAGAGCAATGCGAGTTTATCAGCAATATAAGGATGTTCTCTGTGATATTTATTTTTTGTGTCTTGATTGTAGTATGCTTTGCTTTCTAAAGATTTTATTTGACAAGAGTGTGAATGAATCAGCAGGCACATGTCAAGGATATATCTACAATGGCAGCTTATTGCATCGAGAGAAAGAGCACACGTGTGTTTGTTTCCTTTCTCCTTTGCTTAACACTGACTCTTTCTTCCCTTCTTCCTTTTTTGATTCTACACCTAACTTTTCGAGAAGCCTAGAATGAGTTTCTTTCCTTTTCCTTTTTTGGGTCTAGGTACCCCGCTCTTTCAATTTAATACTTCATTCGTAATTTCTTGTTTTTTTCCTTTTTGTAGCATAGTATCCTAGAATTCGATGTAGATATTTGTCATTTAGTTTTTCATTCTGATTAATCATATATAACCATTTTTGTTTTAGAGGTTTAATGCTAAAAGAGATCTCTTAAAAATCACTTTGTTTTAACTGTGACAGCCTGAAATTTCATGCAACTTTTGGGGAACAACTTAGTTCCCTGTGGAAAACACACCTATTCTAATCTGAAACTTGACAAAACTATTGGGTGTTTTTGCAACGTATAAAGAGTTGCCTTATTTATTTTTTGAATTACTCAGTTTAGATCCTCGCTCAAATTTTGTCTTCTTATCTGTATCTTATTTATTACATGGAAACATATTGTCTAAAATTTCTTAAGCAAGTCATTATGTACTTCACATAATATGTAAGTAGCTGCTTTCCTGCTTCCAGTATAAATGTTTTGGGTCAGTATAATTTACGACCTATTTAGGTTACGATATGATTAACCTAATGCGAGAATTTGAAATTGTTTGAAAATCATGTCTATACTTACAGCTGAATTTTTAGCGTGCGTACGACATAGAGCACTTCTGTCAGCAATAGGTTTTTGTATAATGCTGCCAAATTTCTTTACTGTATTCTATATAATTAACATTGCACATTATCCATAAAACTTAATAATGTTTTTCCTAGTCTAGGTGATTGACTGTGGCAAAATTGTTGTTGTATCGAACTGAAGCATATTCTTGCAACCCAACCCCCCCCCCCCCCCCCCCCTCCTTTTGGTGATTTTTTATGCAACTTTGTCTTTGGGAGAGCAATGGCCATAATAATTTGACTTGTTATGAAGTTACATAAAGTAATATGATTTAGCTGCTACTGAAACTAATTCTTGTCCGATATGCAGGTGTTTTCTGCATTTGGTTTTGTGCATAAGATTACTACATTCGAGAAGACTGCTGGTTTTCAAGTGCGTAGATTTTGCAAACCTTATCTTCAACTGATTAATTTCTTCGTGCTCATGTGAGACTTTTGTCACTCATACAATCTCTATGTTTTTCCTCCCTTACTAGGCTCTGGTGCAATTTTCTGATTCAGAGACTGCCACTGCTGCTAAGGATGCCCTTGATGGAAGAAGTATTCCAAGGTGAATATAGGTTTATATTTCGGCTTCGGATGTACCCCAACTGTTATCAGTCATTTGTCTGTAGATATGGTGATCATACAGTGGTCCGGACATGTGTCAGGAGCCTTATTAAGAATTGGTACATGCGTACTCCTTACCCCACTTTTAACTCTCCTCTCTTTAGTTTATTAAGTCGCATTTACCTTCCATACAAGCTATACTGTTGTAGATTGAGCCTGGCCTAGGTCTCTATAGCTAACAAATTTGGGTGGAACAAGGATAATGATACAACATTTCTCCCCTTTTCCCAATATTTTTACTCGCTTTTTATTTAGCGCAGATTTAAGATAAGAGTTAAAAGTTAAAATTTCAGGAATCTCTACATTATTGCTCAGGATCATGGTGGTTGGGAATTAATGTTGTTACATTATGTGGAATAGTTGTTTTGAGAAAATTATTTTGGGAAAGGGAACCTCATGGTGGTTGGGTGTTGTTACATTATGTGGAATAGTTGTTTTGAGAAAATTATTTTGGGAAAGGGAACCTTATTTACTGATCTCTCTGAAAAGAAATGGAAAAAAAAAATTGGGAGGGAGGGAGTATAAGATAAGGAGAATCGAAGGAGCATTTGGAGTTGATTGAATAACAACTGTAGTTGAAAGGTTGAACTTCTGAAGGCTGCGGAAATTTTTCCCTCCTGTGTCTGGTTGACCACACCATTTTCATGCTAAATTACTAGCTAATTCAAATTGTGTTTCACATCATTTTTCTTAGATGTACTCATTAATGTATAAATAAGTGGAATTAATTTTGTTAACTGTTCCTGCTACACATGTACCTTAGCTTTGATGATGTGTTGTATGTCTTATTTAGTCACCCTTTGTGAAATATTCATTTTTGTAAAGCTTAATCATGATTTTACCGCTTCTCACTGTGATGTTCAACAGCTATTTGATTCCAGAGCTGGGGCCATGTTCACTTAAAATAACCTACTCTGCACATACAGACCTCAGTGTAAAGTTCCAGAGTCATCGTAGCAGGTAAAATGAGTTTGATTTTAGCCAATTGCATTATGATATATAGATCAGAAATGGCATACAGCTATTCATTAAACTATTGTATTGTTTCCATCTGTTTTATTTACTAATATTTGGGACTACTCCTGTGTTGAATGCCAATACATCATATTATTGTATTATTTTCACTATAAACTGATCTCTGTTGAGTTATTTCTATCATCTGAAGATTGCTGTAGATTTTAACGTTCATATCACATGTGCTTTATGTCACTTTAGGGACTATACCAATCCTCTCCTCCCTGTTGCCCCTTCAGCCATGGATGCAAGCGGCCAGGTAAATATGAAGATGCTATTTAATTAATATTGGTTAGTTATTCACTCATGTTATTGGAAAAGGGTGAGACAATGGGATTCTTCTAATACTTGGTAAAGTTGTGAAGTCTCTTGATATGTATCTGCTTTTTCCAAGTAACCTCCAAATTTGTAAATTGCTTTATAATACAAATATTTTATGATATGCAGTGAAAACATGTTACTTGTGGAAATAGCTTGATATTTTAAAATGCAACTTAAAACGCAATTTGGAAACTGCATTTTTCTTATATTCATCTCTTGCAATTTCTGTTTATCATTTTGTGGAGTCTCTGTATTTTTAGATTCATTTTTTTCTTGCAATTGCTGTTAATCAGTATGTAGACTCTCTTTCTTTCTCTGAGTATCTGTCTCCTTATAATCTGATTGAATTCTTCACCGCGTTCTTACAGTTTAGTGTAGGAGTTGATGGGAAAAAAATGGAGCCAGAGAGCAATGTTCTTCTTGCCTCAATCGAAAACATGCAGTATGCAGTCACATTGGATGTTTTACATACGGTAACCTCCTGCAAACATGAGATGCCTTTTAGATTTAACTGTCGGGTGCATTTTCTGTGTGGACAATCGACTTACTATAGCTGTGTTTATTGTTTAGGTCTTCTCGTCTTTCGGGCATGTCCTGAAAATTGCCATGTTTGATAAGAATGGGGGTCTTCAGGCTTTGATTCAGTATCCTGGTAAGATGATATTTAGCAACTTGTAACCTGTTCCTTTTATCACTGTTGACCCCAATATGATATGTGAGAACCAAAAAAAAATGGGCTAACAATCCAACCTTGGCACCAAATAGAAAGGTAAAGACATAGATGCAGCCAACGCCATAGGTCTGGTGCAGTATCATCTCCTGCAAATCGTTTTTCAAACTTCAAAAGAAAAATAATGATTTAATAACCAAAAAAATGTGATTTCAGTATTTGAGAAAACCTATTATGTTAATAACAACACGACTTGGTAGATTTTAACTATTCTAAAGTTTTGTGTATATAAATATGTGATTGTATGTATAAAAATCGACCTTTTTTCCAGGAATTGCAACAATCAATTTTCAAAGAATTAGGTTATAAGTCCAATTAAATACCCAATACGCAAGTTGGCTTACAAAGTTGATCATGATATGATCAAGTGCGTTTTGGGTTGTCTTGGACTTTATGGTTCCTATTTATCTTCAAAATAGTTGTTTGACATCACCGGAAGAGAAACTTTCTATGAAAAAGACTAGTAAAGTTGTTTTAGATTGAGATAGTGACTAATACACATTGGCCTTGCAGATGTGCAAACAGCTGTTGTTGCAAAGGAGGCCTTAGAGGGACATTGCATATATGATGGTGGATACTGCAAGATTCATATGTCGTATTCTCGGCACACTGATCTCAGCATAAAAGTAAGGCCCTCAGGATGTCGATTCAAAAACATATGGCCTAAAATGTTATGTTATCCTCTGTTTCTCATGACGTGGATTGACCATGATCTGTCTTGTTTTTAGGTCAATAATGACAGGAGCAGAGACTATACCATCCCCAGTACTCCAGTTTTAAATTCACAACCCTCGATATTAGGGCAGCAACCATATACGATGGGTGGTCCAGGTGGTCATGCTTACAGTGGATCACAATATGCTCCAGCTCCTGATCCTCGTGGATCGCCTTCCCCTTCAGCCGGGTGGAACCCAGCAAGACCTCAATCTATGCAAATGCATAATAATTATTACCCTTATGGGCCTCCTCCAGGGACTCCTACAATGGGCCCTGCGTCAAGCCCATTTAATGGGCAAAATGGGCTACCATACTCAAGCCATATGCCCCCTTACCATCCCCGGTAACCCAATTTAACGAATGATGTTAACTAGAAGTGAAACTGAAACTGCTTCACCCGGCTTTGGAACTGTTATTTTACTCTTAGGTTTTCTTGATTTACGACTTTCACAAGTTATAAAGCCAAGGATTTCCAATGTAAAGAATGATTCATCATCTCTTTTTTGGGACAAGGAACGTCTTTTGTGTTGCTCTTTGAACTGTACTATATATTGATTAACCATTACAGTTTTCAGCCCTATATTTTGATCTAGTTTGGTATTTAGTGATAAATCTTCCAAATCTTTGATAGTTGCATGTTGAACCATTGTGGTTTTGAATGCTGATATGAAAATCAGATCCTTGTGCAATCTTTGAAGTCGATATGCTTTAGTTTGCGCCTCGTGGTCAGGTAATGGATGATTTATATATATGTTGATTTGTATATTGTAACATAGTCAGGTGAAAAAGTTCAAAACGTAACCTAACCATTGATAGTTAATTCATTCATATTTCATACCACTTACCCAATTATTGCAAATGATTTTAGTTTTGGATATGCATTGAAATTACATAGTCCAAGCATTATTGCAAATGTTTTTAGTGGTATGATTTCTTATATGATACTGCTGCATAATATAATTCCTACATTTCAAAAGCATGGACTTCAGTTGTGTTAATTCCGAACCTTTATTATTGCCTAAGGATATTTCAGGGTTTAATTTAATACTTCAGATTTTTAAGTTGGTAGAGTTCTATATTTCTTAATTCCCTATATCAAATTAATATATTTCATATTTTGAAATTTGGAAATGAAGAGAGACCAATGCAATATCTCAGGTAATGGATGATATACAAAGTCTAATTAATTTACTCTCTTTCCTCATAAATTGGACTTCAAGTTGGAATCCTCTTCCAAATTTGGAGACCCTTGTCCACATTTCTTTTCCCACTCAAAAACTCCAAAACACAACCTTTTTATCTACATAATTATAATTATAATTATAATTTGTGTTGTTTACTAAATAATGTTAGATATGATAAAATAAAATTCAAATAATATTGAATTTTCATGAAGTATAAGTGAATTCTTAAATGTTGTTGGTTTCTATTTATAGTTTTCATGTAATTTAAAAAAAATAAAAATATTCAATTTTTTCTATATTAATTTTTATTCATTTATAAATTTTCTAACTAAAAACAAATATTTACTATTTAAAAATTAAATATATCTATTAAAAAAATTCATGTTTTATATTATTAATTTAAAAAAATAGAAATGATTAATATCATAAATGATGTAAAAGTAATTAAAAAATTAAAAAATATATTTTTGGACACAATTGAAATTAAAACAAGTGAATAGTGATCTGGAGAAGCCTTCAAACCACTGTTCAAAACTCCAAATTTGGAGTTTGCTATTTAGTCCCTCCTACATATTCATCAAATATGGAGGTGGGTGGGAGATGCTCTTACTTAGTCATCATTTTCATTCACTGGCAACTTGTCAAGTGGACACGTGTCTATGAAGAAATGGATAAACTGAAACCATTTAAATGCAAATTCTTAAGAAATTCATATTCAGGACGTTGTGGATTGAGTTACACAAGGACTAGCGATCAATGTTTTAAAAATTGGATCGGACATTTAATCGGTACTCTTACTGGTTACTGATTAAATCGGTTTAACTGTTTTAACCACTGGTCCAACCGGTGTGACGGCATTACAATATAATATTTTAATTTTAATATATGTAATCAATTATTTAAAACAATATATTATTTATTTTTTCAAGTTTATTTCCATAAACTAAATATTATTTCATGATCAATTATTTTTCCTATAAAATTTGAGTTAAGAATGAATGATAGCAACAAAATTACACGTATGATAACATGATATCAACACAATAATTCAAATTATAATAAACATCATATCAAAAACAATAATTTTATTACTAATCACCAATGAAAAAGAGAAATTATTGATGATATAAAAAAAAATTAAAAATACTTGAAGTTTGTGAAAAAAATGACTTTTCTAATGAATTACTCATATATATTTATATAACTTATTATATATAAGATTTTTTTGTTTCTTGTTGATTTGTTCAATTCAAAGTGAAAAATCGAAGAAGAGATGTGAGTATTGTTGAAGTTTAAAGGTCGCGGAAGATAAATAAAAATACGTAGCGTAAACTTTTTATTTTTATAAGTGAACTAGTGATTCAATCGGTTCACTGGTTCATTGATTTTATCGATTTTTGACAGGTTTTTTCTGGTTCAAACTGTTCAGGAACAAAGCTGGTTTTGGAGGGTTAATCGGACCGAATTGACAACTGGTTACCGATTAAACCGATCGATCCGGTCTGGTTTTTAAAACACTGCTAGCGATATTGTCGAAGGAATTTTTTCTGATTTCCTAATTTTCCCTTATAGTCAAATTAATGTCATAAACTTTATATTTTTCAATCCCCATAACAATTATTATTACTCAATAGACAACTCAATCTTCTCTCTCTTATTAATATATTATTAATTTTTTTTTTTTTTTTTTATCTTATATTTTAACAAGGAAATAAATCAATTCTCTCTTTTTGAAATACCCACCATCACGACATCATCGGCCAAGCACACAGACACTTCATCACCCTTCCTAACCATTTATAATAGCTGGTCTGATGATTGATTTTTTTTCCCTTCCCAATTTCCCGTGCTATATATATATATATCAATATGACATTTGTAATATGGTTTTTAAATTTTGTGTTGGTATTACTACTATTTTTGTATGTAAAGATTAATTAATACTTTGAATTATATATACTCATGCATGATTCAAATGTACGTATATACAACTTCAGTAATTAATCAGTATTTGAAATATGATGAAACTCGATAAATACATCAATAAGAGGCATCGATCAACTCGCATGAAAATGAATAAACTCTAAAAAAAATTATATAATATGTTAAAAGACAATTTTTCATAACGGAGGTGAAACTTATAACACTTAATATGTCACACTATCAATAATAAAAATAATGAACATATCTCGAATAAGTTTTAATTAATGAATACATTGTATGTACACTACTCCTATGATTTTTTTTCTTATTTTTCTAAGAAATCTTACATAACTTTTAATTAACCATGACTTAGTAGCTAGGTTGCACTTTCCTATGAATATGGTTATCAAGTAGATGCAAACAACGTCTAGCAGAAATTAAAATGGCTTGACAAATAATTAAGTAGATGGAAAGCTTTGGAGAATACAATTTATAGTCTTATTATTTCATTTCATTAAAACATATATATATGGATGTTTACAAATGAAAGGATTAATTATATATATTTATACTACCACCTCATCAAAGTGGAGATCAATATATATGATCAAACAACTATGATATGATTGATCATCTGAATTCATAACATGCACATAACAGTACTTGTAATATTCCCTCCAAAAAGATCTAGAGAATTCATAAAACATTACAGTTGCAGTCCCTCCAAAGCCTAAGAGGTTCAAAAGTGGTGAACTAATTAAATAATAATTTAACTAATTGATCATAAGGTATAAATTGAAAGAAACAAATTTATAAATTGAGAGAACAAAGTGTAACAATAATGATAATAAATCAACTTCACTAACAATATTATATATAAATAAAGATACTAATATATCCAAACTATTAGACAATAACAGATTGGAAAGTAAATGGTGCATGGCTCCCAAAAATTAGCCTGTCCCATTCCCTTGATCTATTCCTACAACTTGGACATTTATAGGACTGCATATATTTAGTATTTACAATACAATATATGCTACTAACTGTAAATTTTATAAATCAATAAAGGATGGATTAAGGTAATCCCTCTCCTCCCCATCGAGCTAGGCGTATGAGAAAGGACATAACATCTGATGGATCGCGTAGAGAATGAGAAGCGGCAGTATCTCTTGGCGTGGTCGACACGATAATAGGGTACCCTTGTCCTCTGCTTCCAAGTACCTAAACGTACAAAAAATTTATTAAGTGAAGAAAATGCAAAAAATAATTAATTAATATTCTCAATTAGGAGCTCGATCGATCGGGTTATATATAAGTGATCGACACTACGTACCTTAAACGCGTCTTCATCAGTTTTGTCATCGCCAAGGTAAAAAGGGAGTACATGATTATTAGAATCCGAATTAAAACCAAGAGTGTGGAGTAGATAGAGCAAAGCGTCCCCTTTGTTCCATTCAATGGATGGTCTAATCTCTAAAACTTTCTTGCCTCGAGTTAAATGAAAACAAGGATGATATTCTAAAACCACATCTTTTATTATCTCCTCAAGCATCCCATAATCCTGCATGCAAATTAATTAATTAAGTTCATATATATATATATAAATTATTATTAACAATTTACATAATTAGCTAGGAAAACTAACTGCAATTAATTAATTAATTAATTAAGATCTTAATGAATTACCTCATCCAACACATGTCTGTAATGTACTGAAATACAGAACCTATTGTCCTCTACTAAAGCACCTGGTACGTCGCAGGTTCTATTTTTCAGCTCTTTCAACATCTGTTACGTACACAACGTACAATATATGTATTCAAAACCTAACTTAATGAAAAATATCAAATGTAATGTTTAATCAATTTGTAATTAAATTACCTTCTTGATTGAGGGCAGATACTCCTTAGCAGGTTGGAAAATTGTGAATTCATTGCCCTATATATATATATATATACACAAGATCATCATTAATTAATTTTTACAATAAAATTATATATGTCAAAAAAAGAAATCTAAAAATCAATTTATAGTATACTCCATATAAATAAAAACTGACCTTTTCATCCAGGGTATTTGTTTGATACTTGCTATGAAGATCATATGATTTTTTAATTACATGCAAAGGTGGTCCCATTATATCCATTCCATGGCTCCCAGCATAATATACTTCATCTAACTTAACAAATCCATATACCTAAAATAAAACTTCACAAATTATAACATTATTATAAATGAAATATAATTAATATATATAATCATCATCGATCACTTTGGTAAAATTGCATTTTTGGTCCAACTTTTTAAATATATTTTGCATTTTTGGTCCAATCGCCGAAAAGTGCAAATTAATTAATTGTGAATATGGACTATATATTCTGTCAGACTAAAATATGTCAAAAAATTGAGATAAAAAATTCAATTTTGGTAGCAGTATATTTTACCTTGTCTCGGCTCCTACCGCTTATTATAGCAGTTGGAAAATGTTTAGCCACTTCGCGTACAGCAGAGCGCATCTATATATTAAATTAAATTAGGAATTAGCAAAATATATATATATGAAGATTTATTTAGATACAAAAGAAGAGCGATTTTACCGGATCAGACATAAAAGCGCGATCGGGATCACTAACAATAGGTGAAAGTGTTCCATCGTAATCTAAAAACACGACTATTTGCTTTCCTTGCATAGTGGTCATCATTGAATTAAATGAAGTTAGTGCAGAAGGGTGTTCCTCCTGAAAAATACAAAATTTATTTATTTATTTAACAAAAGTAAAGGTTTAAAATTTATTAGTATATCAATTATAATTAACAAAAGAAAAAAGTAATGTTTGTTGTGAGTATATAAATAAATTAATGGGAACGGAACTTACCAACCAAGAAATATATTTTGCATCTGAAGTATTTGGCCCATTGGGCTTATCAGTGGGCTCCAATTCAACTGAAACAGACTGATCCACTTGGGTCCCACGAAGCTTCCTAAAATTTTCCTTCACCATACTTTTATCTGCCAAAAAAAAATTAAATATAGTTCATAAAAGTTTCCAAATACGTATATAACTTATGATTCAGAAAAAGAATAACCAAATATTGAAGGAAAATAATTTCCGTAATTTCCCATTGCAAAATCAAATTTTATCTATTAAAAGAAACAATCAACAAGTTAAGGCCCAATACTTGCAAACTTGGTCTAAAACAATGAAAAGTATAAGGTCCACCAATACAAGACAACTTCAAAAAATAAAGTGCAATAATGGTGACAAGTGATGAAAACACAAGGTAAAAAGAAAACATAGGTGTCTTGATCAAGCCAAACTTATGGTGCAGGCTAAATGCCTTTTCAAAAATTAAGAACTCATGGGCCCACATGAAAATTTGTTACTACATTTTTTTTTTGGTATCCATCCCAATAAAAATAACCTAGGGTCTATCTGGTTGAATTTTGATCCGATCTTGCGAAATTGAGTTTTGGCCCGATCTCGTAGGTTTCGTGAGATCGGGCCAAAACCCACAAAATAAGTTTTCGTCAAACTCAAGAACCTCATCACAAACCTATTCAGAAATCAACATCCAAACTTTTGAAATCTATATAAAACTGTGATTTAACACCTTACACTTAATTTTTTTCCACAAAACTCTATAAAAAAGACATTGATTTGACACATACCACCTATTATTTTTCTCAAACCCCAGAATCTAAACTCAATTCAAGTGAGGTTTCAGATTTTTCAAAACCACAAAACCCAACATCCAAAACCAAACTAAATGAAGTTTCAAAAGTTTCACCGAAATCACCCAAACCATTTTTTAAAATTGGGACTCCCGAGTCAAAAATCTTCCAAATAGGCCCTAATTATCCATAAAACATATATCTCATAATTGCATAATCTCTTTAACATGGAGAAATAAATTTTTATTTTTTGTTTAAAAAGATTTTGGTGATGAGAAGTACGCAAAATCCAGGATAAGTGCACAAATTATATAGTAATATCTATAGATCTTATATTGAATTTAGAGAAGGAAATCTAATTCTGACCTAAAAATTAAAATAAAGAATACCCAACTATATCTTAGAGCTTAAGCAAGAATAAGTAATTAGATCAAACAACATATAGGGAGTAAAATATTAGAGTTGATTAAGAAATAAATGGTCAATCACAAGTTATGAGCCAAATATATAACATAATTAAGTAGTCATTTTCATCATGGGAAACAAGTACAAAACATATATAAGATATTATGCATCTTAAAGAGAGGTCACATATAATAACATGACTTGATTTGAAAATAAGTGCTTAAAGAATAACTTTAATGTATTTTAAATAATTTAAGACAGATTCAAATGACTCAACAATTGCATGGCTAATTAAAGAAAGGGTCTAATCAGAAGGGTAATTTTCAATCAACACCGACAATGATAAAATGATTATAAATATAATATTTTCGGACATCATTTTCAACAATATGAGACAAACAATAAATGACTCATCGTTAGTTAGACAAATATATATGCCTTTTTTTTTTTATTCTTGATATATAATCAGTCAAATATGGTTTTCATGGATGCAGTTGGCATAATTCCAACTACCATTTCCAACGGTTGCCATCTGTGCTTTGCTTTTCCTTAAAATTTCTGTCTTTGCACAAAACACAATCACATGTATCATATAACATATTATGCACCTATGATATATCAAACACAATATACTTTAGTATATAGGCAACACCTTTAGAAAAATTAAAATTTTAAAGCATGTGCTACATTAAAATTCAATATAACTCATAAATGAAATAAACAAATAAAACAAAGCTCAAACCTCATAATTATGAAAGTTGAAATAAGTGTAAATTATAACTGTTTTATACATCTATCACAACCAAAATATTGAAAAATTAAATAGAGGAATGAATTTTTTAAATAATTTTGGCAAATGGTCAATTCATGTGAATTGGTATGGGTCCGATTATGTCGATTTTGATTTAGAAGAATTGGTTTAAGTGACTTAAAAAAAAAATAGAACAATTACTATTGAGTTTGACTTTTGAAAATCTAAAAAATATACTAAATCAATAACTTTTGTATAAAAAAAAATGTGATATGTATCAAACAAAATTCTTTCAAATAAACACTATTATATATCTTCGTTTTATCAAATTTAGACACAAGTATAGAACTTTTGGAAGTATGACCATTTGCAAGCGAGGTATGATATTTCTTTCACATGAAAATTAAATTAAAACCAAATCCACATAAATCATAGGACGCGCATACTGGCCTATTCAGTCAAATCCAACAATTAAAATAACAAGTAAAATTCAGTTATTAGAAAATTATTTTATTCTCATGACTTGACTTGAGGAAATTATACTTGAAATATTTCAAAGGTAATTTAATCAGATTAAAAAGTGTAAATTATAAAATGACAGAATTGTATCAGATAAAAAAGTGACAAAAAAGACAGAAACTGGATGTGTTGTCGAAATGGGGAAGAGATTTTTGAAAATATTAAACTGAAGGAGAAATTGTACCACGACACATCAACAACTTTGAGAAAAAAGAAGTGGTAAAAAAGCGACTTTTGATTTGAATTTTTACAATACATTTATATAAAGAACACAACATGGCGACAAAATATGCAACCCTTATGAAACTACTTACATTACATGTACCAGAAATAAAATAGTAATACCTGGAACTGCAATAAATTAATAAATAACTAGTGAAGAAGTAATAATAAATAGAACACAAAGGTACAATTCCAACAAGCACTAAATTATGATACGTGTTGCCATGCCAATTTATGTTTAATTGTCGGTGGAAATAGATCTTACTAACTCGTATGCATTTATAAACACCAATGTGCGAATTTGTAATTTACGTGAATTTACATTTAAGACAAATGCAAAACAGAATCTTTAAAAAGAATATGAAATACGAATAAAAATCAAGGATCAAAACGCTTTCAATAGTAAATATAGTGTTAATGGTAATTCATTCTCTTTGATATGTATATTTATCTTTCCAAGATTTGAAAAAAAAATCATTTTATTCCTATAATATAATCTTGTGACTTGAAAAAAAAATAGTTTACTCTTTTTATAATTATTTATCTTGTGATATTGAAGGGATTTGATTGTCATTGCACTACATAATAGTAGGACTGGTCAATGGGTTGGATTTTGGTCGTATCAGGCTCGTCCAAATTCGACTTTATTTATATCGGATTAGATTCTATCGAATTCCGATTTTGTTCGGATTGTGATCGGATCTAAATTTTTTGAATCCAATTGATTTTGGTGAATTTGAATGGACCTTTTGTGATGCAAGTGAACATGTTATCATTGTAGCCAGCAAGGAAGATTTCCATTCTTATCTTCCAATCTTCAAAACTCATGCCAGCAATGTCGGGAACATGGTTGATGCACTCCATTTTCAAATAGTTTTTGATTTTTCAAAAATATGCACTTTTGAAAAAGTTTGAAAACCTTTGAAAAACACTCGGATCAAGCTCGTTGATCAGACAGCTGATTCAATGCAATTTTTTGGCCATCGATAATAAATTAAAAAGGTAGCAAAAAATTTACGAAATAGTTTTTGACTAAAGTGATAACAATCATTAAAGAAGGAATTTTTGACATTTTACCATAGAAAAATGATTAATTATGAGATTTTTAAAAATGTGTGAAAACAAAGAATGTTACAATTAATTTAAAACGGAGGGAGTACATGTTAGTAAATTTCCGGAAACACGATTAGTTATACTGTTGTCCATATTTTTATTTCCCAAAGGGGTATGTATATTTTTTTTAACACATAAAGGTAAATTACTTGAAACCCTACAATTTCTCTTCATTATTTAGCATTTAAATTGACAACACAATTTTTTCTCTCGTCCAAAAGGAGCTCATCGATCTGTCGAAAATATCTAACATTCCAAGTCATTAAAAAGCTAACTAACTCTCAAAACATCACAGGAACAAGTTCAACAAGCATAAAATCAACTGATCAAACTCAAACGATCACTTAATTTATAAAACTCAACAGAATAAACCATTAAATTACTAAAAACTCTACTAAGTAGGATTACATTTACAGATAAGATTTTATTATGGGATTGCATAACATTTTCATACCAACAAAATCAATTATTCCAAGCATCGATATAAACTATAAATAAAACAAAAAATTTAACTTTAACAAAAAAAAAAAAAAAAAAAAATAGAATTAAATACGCCTCTAGATTTCACCATTCAAACAACTAATCTACTCTTAGTCTCATTTGATTCTGGTAGGTAATAGAAGACTTTCATCAAAACACAATTTTGAAATGATCTCCTCTTGATCACCAAACTTTTTCTCCTCTGGATTGTAGGCAACTATAGTTGAATGATGTGGAACATAGATATCAAGAACAACATAGTTTTCATTTGTCAAACACAATGGCGTAACTTGAGAACATGTTTTTGGCACAGGCACATTCTCAATAGTCAGAAACTTCATCCAAGAATTACAAACGCCATACTCTTTCATCACCCATATCTCAACCACTGTATAATCATGTGTGTTACGGTACAGGCACAATTGCCCCCTCAAATCAGCCAATCGAAATTTAAAATTGATATCAACACAAGCGGGCTTAGATAACTTCTTGAACTTTTCTTCTTTAGGATCAAAACAACATATTTCATATTCATATGTTGTAATCTCACTTTTCCAATACATGCAATCACGACGCTTATAGCGTGCCTGTTGGAATTGAATATCTTTATCTTTGCTCCTTTTGTACGCAACCCAATGAAGAGCTCCTTGAACGAAGAGGCCTGGTTGCGGCCAAATTTCTAAAAGAGAATGATCTTCCTTCTCTATCCAGGAATTATTTTTATAGGAATAAATGGCATAGCGAATGGCATCGCGAGTGTGACCGATAGACAAAACAAACTTGTAATCATCATTGAATGCATCATAACAAAACCCAAAAGTGTTACTGAAATTAGTACTTATAAAATAATTGCATGAAAACATTGTTAGTGCTCTAGTGAATGGATTCCATATACAAATATTGTTAATTTGAGAGTATCTCTTGAATAAAATAAGACCATCACAAGAACACAAGACATCGTTTGGTCCAAATGGCAGAGGTGAATTTAACACCTTTGACTTTGTAGGGTGAAAAGACTTGCTTTGGTTTGTTAATTTGAGCCAAGTATATATTTCTCCAGGATCTACCATAAGGAACGAAAAAGCAAGTATACTTCTATAATTTGAATTTTTCGATTGATGAAAATGAAATCTAGCGAATTTAGGATCAGAGATTATTGAATACCATTGCTTGGACACAGATTTGAATCTGAGCAGTGATTTGACTGGCAGCCTTGAGAGAATATTTTCGATAATATCATATGGAAGATTTGATGTACGTGGTTTCTTAAGTATTTTCGTCCTTCGTTTCTTCCTGGATATTGAACCCATTCTGGTGATTTTTGTTTCCGCCGCAGCTTTGTCTGAACACAAGCTCTTCAGTTTCGTGATTATATATGAGAGAAGTATAGGGTTTAAATCACCTGGCCTAGTCACCCTATAATTGGGCTTCAGATTTGGGTTCATAAAATTATTTTGTACCTTTATAGTAATCGGGCTTTCCTTAAACTCTTCAATATAAAGTGACTAAAGGCTATTTGGTGTTTTAAATAACTCTTTATTTTAGGAAAAACTAACATTATAATTTTATCCAACAAAAGATTAAAAAAACATAATAGCAAAAACAATTCCAACAAAACATGAAAACATATACTAGCCATTTTTAAGAGTCCTCTAAATAAATAGTACCAACAAATTGAGGAATTAACAAATTACGAAAAGCATTTTAAAACATAAAATTCAGTCTTTAGGCTATAAAGGTAACAAGAATTACTAGTGTCTAAAACCCTTTTTTATTGAAAAAGAAAAATCAACTTAACTGCATAATATTGAAAAAGAACAAACTATATATATATATGGAGGAAAAAGTTGTCCATGGGTTTTGAAACCATCAGTCCAGATCTGCTACAAAGCTAACCCAGTGGGCTAAATGGATTTGATTGTCATTGCACTACATAATAGTAGGACTGGTCAATGGGTTGGATTTTGGTCGTATCAGGCTCGTCCAAATTTGGCTTTATTTATATCGGATTAGATTCTATCGAATTCCGATTTTGTTCGGATTGTGATCGGATCTAAATTTTTTGAATCCAATTGATTTTGATGAATTTGAATGGACCTTTTGTGATGCAAGTGAACATGTTGTCATTGTAGGCAGCAAGGAAGATTTCCATTCTTATCTTCCAATCTTCAAAACTCATGCCAGCAATGTGGGGAACATGGTTGATGCACTCCATTTTCAAACAGTTTTTGATTTTTCAAAAATATGCTCTTTTGAAAAAGTTTGAAAACCTTTGAAAAACACTCGGATCAAGCTCGTGATCAGGCAGCTGATTCAAATGAATCACCTGCTCTGATACGACTTGTTGGTCCCAAGTGGTCAGATGAGGTCTAGAGGGGAGGGGGGTGATAGACCTCTAAAACTTTTTCTTAAATTTTAACTTTATAACTTTTCACTTAGCTGTCAGCACACTAAGCTGTTATAGAGCAGTAAGTTTACAAAGCTGATCGCGAACAAATCTTTGAACAGCTTGGTTGACCACTAGTCTAATAATGACTTAGCTGATTCCAGCAAAATCAGTTTTAATACCAGAATACTTGTGTAGGATCTCAAGCGCTTTACCACTGCACCAAAAGCAATTGTTATTAGTGATGGCGCAACTACTAATCTTTAACCCAAGGTTGATTCATGTAGGGCACCCCCTACAGTTCACAACGGCAGCGCAGAGCCCCACACTAAGCGGTGGACGGACATGAGAGGCTTCGCAAGAATTCACGTGGCTCCTCGGGTCTCCTCCGTGAACCTCGGCAAGTTGGGCTGCCAGACTACGATGTAGCAAGCGCCACATCGAATCCGTAAGGGTGACTGTTGGAACCCCATAAATCCCAACAATCTCCCCCCAAGCGGCACCCGGGAGGATTCGAACCTGCAACCTCGCTCTGATACCAGTTGTAGGATCTCAAGCGCTTTACCACTGCACCAAAAGCAATTGTTATTAGTGATGGCGCAACTATTAATCTTTAACCCAAGGTTGATTCCTATAGGGCACCCCCTACAGTTCACAACGGCAGTGCAGAGCCCCACACTAAGCGGTGGACGGACATGAGGGGCTTCGCAAGAATTCACGTGGATCCTCGGGTCTCCTCCGTGAACCACGGCAAGTTGGGCTGCCAGACTCCGATGTAGCAAGCGCCACAGCGAATCCGTAAGGGTGACTGCTGGAACCCCAAAAATCCCAACAAAACTGATTTTAAGTATGCGCAAAAAATTTGTTAAAATTGCGAACTTACCCCTTGAAGAAAATTTTAATTTTTCCACTGGCTAAAAATGTTACAAAACTGACCTGAATCATACGAAATATTGTCGAGGGTTTTGTAATTACCTCTATAAGCTATTTTTTGTTTTTATAAGATTTTATGTATCCGTAAAACATTGGCAAAAAATGTGGGCTTACCCCTTCGAGGAATTCAATTTTTTCACGCAGTCAAAATATAGGAAAAACCAACCTATAACATAGGCATAACATTTTCCAAGTCTGTGTATGTTCTATTTTTTATTTATTTTTGTATTTAAACTTATTTAAAGTTTACGCAAAAAATTTGTTAAAACTGTGAACTTACCCCATGTAGAAAATTTTAATGTGTCCACTGGCTCAAAATGTTATAAAACTGACCTGAATCATACGAAAAGTTGTCGAGGGTTTTGTGCATACCCCTATAAGTTATTTTTTGGTTTTTATAAGATTTTAAGTATCCGTAAAAACTTTGGCCAAAATTGTGAGCTAACGCCTTCGTTGAATTCAATTTTTCCACGGACTAAAAATATCAGAAAACCAACGTATGACATAGGAATAACATTGCCCATGTCTCTGTATGTACCATTTTTAATATATTTTTGTATTAAAACTGAGTTTAAGTATGCGCAAAAAATTTGTTAAAACTGTACCCCTTGTAGAAAATTTTAATTTTTCCACTGGCTTAAAATTTTACAAAACTGACCTGAATCATACGAAAAATTGTCGAGGGTTCTGTACTTACCCCTATAAGCTTTTTTTTTTTTATAAGATTTTGTATCCATAAAAAATTGACAAAAATGTGGGCTTACCCCTTCGAGGAATTCAATTTTTCCGCGAAGTCAAATTATTGGAAAACCAACGTACAACATAGGAATAACATTTTCCAAGTCTTTGTATGTACCATTTTTAATATATTTTGGTATTTAAACTGATTTTAAGTATGCATAATTTTTTTTTAAAACTGTGAACTTACCCCTTGTAGAAAATTTTTATTTTTCCACTGGCTCAGAATGTTACAAAACTGACCTGAACCATACGAAAAGTTGTCGAGGGTTTTGTACTTACACCTATAAGCTATTTTTTGGTTTCTATAAGATTTTAAGTATCCGTAAAAAATTTGGCCAAAATTGTGAGCTTACCCCTTCGATGAATTCAGTTTTTCCACGTACTAAAAATATCAGAAAATCAACCTATAACATAGGAATAACATTGCCAATGTCTGTGTATGTACCATTTTTAATATATTTTTGTATTAAAACTGATTTTAAGTAAGCGCAAAAAATTTGTTAAAACTGTGAACTTACACCTTGTAGAAAATTTTAATTTTTTCATTGGCTCAAAATGTTACAAAACTGACCTGAATCATACGGAAAATTGTCGAGGGTTTTGTACTTACCCCTATAAGCTATTTTTTTGTTTTTATAAGATTTTATGTATCCGTAAAAAATTGACCAAAAATGTGGGCTTACCCCTTCGATGAATTCAATTTTTCCACGCAGTCAAATTATTGGAAAACCAACCTATAACATAGGAATAACATTTCTCAAGTCTTTGTATGTACCGTTTTTAATATATTTTTGTATTTAAATTTATTTTAAGTATGTGCAAAAAATTTGTTAAAACTGTAAACTTACCCCCATTAGAAAATTTTAATTTTTCCACTGGCTCAAAATGTTACAAAACTGACCTGAATCATATGAAAAATTGTCGAGGGTTTTGTACTTACCCCTATAAGATATTTTTTGGTTTTAATAAGATTTTAATTATCCGTAAAAAATTTGGCCAAAATTGTGAGCTTACCCCTTCGATGAATTCAATTTTTCCACGTACTAAAAATATCAGAAAACCAACCTATAACATAGGAGTAACATTGTTGATGTCTGTGTATGTACAATTTTTAACATATTTTTGTATTAAAAATATTTTAAGTATGCGCAAAAAATTTGTTAAAACTGTGAACTTACCCCTTGTAGAAAATTTAATTTTTCCACTGGCTCAAAATGTTAAAAAACTGACCTGAATCATACAAAAAAATTATCGAGGGTTTTGTAGTTACACTTATTCGCTATTTTTTTGTTTTTATAATATTTTATGTATCCGTAAAAATTTGGCCAAAAATGTGCGCTTAACCCTTCGAGGAAATCAATTTCTCCACTGACATAAAATATCAGAAAACCAACCTATAACATATGAATATCATTGCCCATGTCTGTGTATGTACCATTTTTAATATATTTTTGTATTAAAACTGATTTTAGGTATGCGCAAAAAATTTGTTAAAACTGTGAACTTACCCCCTGTAGAAAATTTTAATTTTCCACTAGCTCAAAATGTTACAAAATTGACCTGAATAATACGAAATATTGTCGAGGGTTTTGTAATTACCTCTATAAGCTATTTTTTGTTTTTATAAGATTTTATGTATCCGCAAAACATTGGCCAAAAATGTGGGCTTACCCCTTCGAGGAATTCAATTTTTCCACGGAGTCAAAATATAGTAAAAACCAACCTATAACATAGGAATAACATTTTCCAAGTCTGTGTATGTACCATTTTTTATTTATTTTTGCATTTAAACTTATTTTAAGTTTGCGCAAAAAATTTGTTAAAACTGTGAACTTACCACTTGTAGAAAATTTTAATTTGTCCACTGACTCAAAATATTACAAAACTGACCTGAATCATATGAAAAGTTGTTGAGGGTTTTGTAAATACCCCTAAAAGTAATTTTTTGGTTTTTATTAGATTTTAAGTATCCGTAAAAACTTTGGCCAAAATTGTGAGCTAACGCCTTCGATGAATTCAATTTTTCCACGGACTAAAAATATCAGAAAACCAACGTATGACATAGGAATAACATTGCCCATGTCTCTATATTTACCATTTTTAATATATTTTTTTATTAAAACTGATTTTAAGTATGCGCAAAAAATTTGTTGAAACTGTGAACTTACCCCTTGTAGAAAATTTTAATTTTTCCACTGGCTCAAAATTTTACAAAACTGACCTGAATCATACGAAAAATTTATGAGGGTTTTGTACTTATCCCTATAAGCTTTTTTTTGTTTTTATAAGATTTTATGTATCCATAAAAAATTGACAAAAATGTGGGCTTACCCCTTCGAGGAATTCAATTTTTCCACGAAGTCAAATTATTGGAAAACCAACCTATAAACATTTCCAAGTCTTTGTATGTACCATTTTTAATATATTTTGGTATTTAAACTGATTTTAAGTATGTATAAAAATTTGTTAAAACTGTGAACTTACCCCTTGTAGAAAATTTAAATTTTTCCACTAGCTCGAAATGTTACAAAACTGACCTGAATAATACGAAATATTGTCGAGGGTATTGTAATTACCTCTATAAGCTATTTTTTATTTTTATAAGATTTAAATATCTGTAAAACATTGGCCAAAAATGTTGGCTTACCCCTTCGAGGAATTCAATTTTTCCACGCAGTCAAAATATAGGAAAAACCAACCTATAACATAGGAATAACATTTTCCAAGTCTGTGTATGTAACATTTTTTATTTATTTTTGTATTTAAACTTATTTTAAGTTTGCGCAAAAAATTTGTTAAAACTATAAACTTACCCCTTGTAGAAAATTTTAATTTGTCCACTGGCTCAAAATGTTTCAAAACTGACTTGAATCATATGAAAAGTTATCGAGGGTTTTGTACATACCCCTATAAGTTATTTTTTGGTTTTTATAAGATTTTAAGTATCCGTAAAAACTTTGGCCAAAATTGTGAGCTAACGCCTTCGATGAATTCAATTTTTCCACGGACTAAAAATATCAAAAAACCAATGTATGACATAGGAATAACATTGCCCATGTCTCTTTGTACCATTTTTAATATATTTTTGTATTAAAACTGATCTTAAGTATGCGCAAAAAATTTGTTAAAACTTTGAACTTACCCCTTGTAGAAAATTTTAATTTTTCCACTGGCTCAAAATTTTATAAAACTGATCTGAATCATACGTAAAATTGTCGAGGGTTTTGTACTTACCCCTATAAGCTTTTATTTGTTTTTATAAAAAATTGACAAAAATGTGGGCTTACCCCTTCGAGGAATTCAATTTTTCCACGAAGTCAAATTATTGGAAAACCAACCTATAACATAGGAATAACATTTTCCAAGTCTTTGTATGTACCATTTTTAATATATTTTGGTATTTTAACTGATTTTAAGTATGCATAAAAATTTGTTAAAACTGTGAACTTACCCCTTGTAGAAAATTTTTATTTTTCCACTGGCTCAGAATGTTACAAAACAGACCTGAATCATACGAAAAGTTGTCGAGGTTTTGTACTTACCCCTATAAGCTATTTTTTGGTTTTTATAAGATTTTAAGTATCCGTAAAAAATTTTGCCAAAATTGTGAGCTTACCCCTTCGATGAATTCAATTTTTCCACGTACTAAAAATATCAGAAAACCAATCTATAACATAGGAATAACATTGCCTATGTCTGTGTTTGTACCATTTTTAATATATTTTTGTATTAAAACTGATTTTAAGTATGCGCAAAAAATTTGTTAAAACTGTGAACTTACCCCTTGTAGAAAATTTTAATTTTTCCATTGGCTCAAAATGTTACAAAACTGACCTGTGTTGGTCCCAAGTGGTCAGAAGAGGTTTAGAGGGGGGGGGGGGGGTGAATAAACCTCTTTAAAAATTTTCTTTCGATTTTAACTTTAAAACTATTACTCTAACTGAACAGACTAAGCTGATCAGATTAGTTAGTTACAATTCTGTTCGCGAACAAATCTTTGAACAGCTTTGTTGACCACTCGTCTGATGGTTACTTAGCTGATTTTGTCAAAATCAGTTTTAACACTTAGAGTACTTGCAGCGGATGTTTTTCACAAGTAATCTTAGCAGTTTGAAAAATGTTTCCCCAGTTTTATAAATTCCTGTTAACTCTTTTTCAAACAGTTAACTCAACGTGTTTTTATGCAATCAGAAAATATGCAAGTTTAAAAGCGATGTAAAAACACAAGTAATTTTATAGTGGTTATATGGATTTGAATATCCTTTAGTCCACTCTTCCAAGTCACACAGATCTTGGGTTATACTATAATCACACAGTTTACAGTATACTCTGCTTGCGCCAATCAACAAATGAAACGGCCACAAGTGCGCAGTAGGGAATCACTAAGAAACTCCTACTCTCTGAAGTAATATCACTCACTAAGATGGATATCTACTTCTCACAACACTCTTGATTACAAAATCACTCAGAAGATGTATTTTTCTTGATTCTTCAACTCTGCTTTCGTCAACAAATGACTCAGCTGATGAGTGAGCTGTTCTTGAGACTTAAAGAATTTAGCTTCGTAAATTTCTCAGAGTTGTGTTGCTTTATTTTATCTTCGTCTCTCACAGCTATTTATACTTAAGGTTAGAAAAATGTCCGTTGAAGAAAGACAGATTTCAAATTCCTCGAGTACTGGTCCTTAAAATCCGCGAACGGCTCTCTGCAGCTGTCCGTACTGTTCATCGTACTATTCTGCAGGCAGCATTAAATGCACCCAGCTGATGCGAAGTGTTTCTTCAATCATTTGTCTTAAATAACCTCGTACTTCAGCATTTATTACTCCAAGGGGCATTTATTACCGTTGGGAAGACTTAATGATCCTTTCCACTTGGCTGACGAAAGTGCTCGTCTGATGACGAACAGAACTGATCTCAAACTTGAACAAATCTGATTTGAGTCGGCTGATCTTCACCAGTCTGATAAATTTACTTCAGCAGATCAAAAGTCTTGGACCTTGAAACTTTGACTCTTCTGATGTCTTCTTTACTTGGTCAAAATTTCTTCTTAAGGGATTATCAGCTAAGTTACTCCATACTTAGCCAATACTTGAAGTTTTGGAATGCATCAAAACCTCCCTTATAAACTTGTCTCTAGTGCCTTCATCTTCATCTTTATCCAACAATTTCCCCCTTTTTGATGATGACAAAACTTCAGCTAAGTACCTGTTAAAATACCTAAACTAAAAAATGTAATCCTCAAAAATTTCTGAGTTAGAAATAGTCTGTTGGATTTAAAACTTGCAATTTTATAAATATTTGAGAAGGATTACAGATTACAAGTTTCATCAGATGAGACTTCTGAAGAATGGATAAAGTCAACTGATTACAGAATATTAAAATTAAGTCCTAACTATCAGCTTCTTCATCAGATCCTTCAAGCACTTCCTCATACTCATAAGATGATTCTTCATCATCTTCTTCTTCATCAGCTTCATCATCTCCAAGTATGATTGCTTTGGCAGCATCCATCTTTTCTTTGAGTTGTTGTTCCTTTATCAGCTCCATTGCCCTTCTGGCAGATTCAGTATTCTTGTATTTCGTTGGTTCTGATTGATCAGCAACAAGGTCTTTGGATTCAGCTCTTTCCTTAGTCTCATCTTCAGCAGTCTTCTTTAGTTCAATAGGCTCTTCAGTTTTCTTAGCTTCATCAGCATCAGGAATTTCCTTAGTTGAATCATCCCCTTTATCTTCCCCCTTTTTGTCATCATCAGAACTGATGGCAGCTTGAGGTTGAACAGGAGGGTTGAGAGCAACTGTTGGAACTTTCAGTGCAGCGCCCAAGTTCTTTAAGTTTTGATTCACTACATCATGACTTGCTGTAAGATGATGAAGAGTAGTGCTAATGTTGTCAGTCTGATCATTGAAACAATCAATGTTGAGTTGCAGGGTCGAAAGTTCTTCGTGAATTACATCTCCAGACTTCTGAAGTTCGTGCAATAGACCAGCATTGATAAGTTTTTCTTCTTCACTGACTTTGGTGAGGATTGCAGCTAGATCAGCTAACTTATGCTCAGCTCTTTGTAAGGCGCCATGAAGGTGATTTACATCAGCCTTCACATCTTCTACATTCCTGGTCAGCTCAACATGGCACTGTAAGAGTTGTTTTGAGTTGTCTTGAGGTACAGGTAAGCTATCAATGGCCAACTTGATAGTGCTAGCATTTAGAAGGCGCATTCTTTCCAACTGTTGAGTACTTGATTCAACCAGTTCTTCCTTCATCTTCTGTAACTGCAGACTGTTCCTCTCTTCCATCTCTTTTATTTGATTTTCAATAAGTAACTGGAAGGCATCCATCAGTGATGAGTGTTCATCACCTGATGAAGCAGCAGCTTCTTTCTCTTCAGTCTCCTGATGAACATGGACATCTTGTAAGGTTGTCTTCTGATGATCGTCAGAAGCCTTAGCAGCCCACTCAATTTCTAAAGTCTTATCAGTTTGCTTCTTGTGTTCATCAGTGACATCATCATATACCAGATTTGTGATGGTGCCATCATCATTGAAGCATGTAGTTTGTCTTATCTGCCTCACAATGATCCAGGGGTTGACAAATGCATTGTTACCTGGTGGCACTTCATAGTACTCCTGTACTTCCTTGCCAAAGATTATCTGCCGAATACTTGGCAGTAGTGGCATATCACTTGAGGTTCCTTGCTGATACCTTGACTTCTTCGCCCATTTCTTCAAGGCAGCCATAACAGCAAAGTTCAATGCCCTTTCTTCAGCATCTTCAGATTTTCTTTTCTTATCGGGCAAGGTGCTTCTGATCTTTTTGGCCTCTGCTAGAGCAAAGTCTCTTGCATAGTTATGCATTACATCTCTGACATGACTTGGATCAAGAGCTTTTTGTATAGAGTTTGTTTTCAGCCAATTTAGAACCCATCGTTCTTCATCAACTAACTCCTTCAGACCTTGAAGTTCTGCTATAGACTTGTTTAACCTGTTGTCTCTCCAATTGATGTATCTTGTTTTCTCCTGTTTAAACAAAGTCATCAGCATGAGCTTCTGATCATAGTATGCTAAGGACTTCTCAAATTTCTTGAAGAGCTCTTTATCAGCAGATACTATCTCAAAAGATCTTCTAACTTCATATGCGTCCTTTGTCTTGAACTTAGGAGCAGGCAGCTTGACCTTTTTCTCTTTATCTTCATCTTTTGCTTCTCCAATCTTAATACCTCCTCCATGAATTGGACCATAGGCATCAACTTTGCTAAGTTCAATGGCAATGGCCATATCAGCATCCTCAGCAGCTTTGATTTCAGCCTCTGTTAACTGCCTTTTTGCAGCGTCCTTTGCTTCTTGAACTTTGCTCAGCTCAAGTGCCTTTTTCTCCTCCATTTCATCCCTTTTTCTCTGTTCAGCTTCCTCTCTGGCTCTTTTATCAGCTTTAGAGATTTTCTTTCTCTTAAGTACAATTTTTCTTTTTCCTTTGTCAGCTGGGCCAACAGATGAGATTGGTTGAGCAGCAATTGGGTGGATGATTTGGACATCTGGATCTTCTTGAGACTTGGATGTCTCAGCTGGTTGAGAGACTTGACTTGGCTGTTGCTCATCAGCTTTGTCAAGTGCAACAGTCTCAGCTGTTGCAGCAGATTCCTTGGCATGCTCAACAGTTTCAGCAGCCTTTTCAGTATTGACGGGGTCTTCCCTAGCTATATTTTCCAATTCAGTAGGTTTCTCTATGAAGTTCATCTGCTTTCTTGCAGTCTTTTTGGTTAGGCCTTGAATAACTCTTGAAGTAGCAGTATCCTTCTGTTGACTTCTAGTTCTTTGAGAGACATTTACAGCAGGCCTCTCTGCTGATGGAGTTCTTGATGGTGATGCAGGGGATCCAGTCCTTACATCAGCCACTACTGATTCAATGGCTTTGGTGGCTTCAACAGCTGAAGTCACCTTTTCCATCTTCTTTGGAATCTTTTCCTTAGGCTTATCAGCAGCCTTCTTCTTTTTGGTTTCAACAGCTAGGTCAGCTGTCTTAACCAGTTTCCTTTGCCTCTTGGCAGGAACCTCCATTGGTTCCTCTTCATCAACCTCTTCAGGCTCATCAGCCTTCCTCTTCAGCACAGGCAAATACTTGGACATTGCCTTTGATTTGTGAATCACCTTTCCATTTGTCATAATACATCCCAGTTTTGACAGGAGGAAACTGAGTGTAATCCTGTGATTTGTGGAGGGGCCTTTTCCTTTCTTTGAATCCAAGAAATCAGCAAATATATACCATATTATGAGGGACCAGTTGACTTCCATTCCATAGTATATGGCAGCCATGATACTGAACCTCTTCATGGTAACAGCATCTAGTGAAAAGGTGCAATTCTCTATCAGCTTAGCGACCATATCAGCCATCCTCTGATATTCGTCTTTTAGCTGTCTCTTTCTAATGTTGCCAGTCAACATTTCTCCTTCTTTGGCGCAGATTGCCCAAAACTGTTGGTGCCTTTCTTCAGTCAGCACGATAACATCATGTCTTCCAGACTTAGAGAGTCCAAACTGTTCGTGAAGAACTTCTGGAGTGATGACAACAGATTTGTCACCCACTGTAGCCTTAATTTCTCTCTTGTTGAAATCAGCCTTTGCTGTCTTGTAATACTCCATAACCTGGTCGTTCCAGATTATGCCTTCGTTGTATTCCATGAAATTGACCAGAGTGGCAGATTTGAACTTCTCTAGAAGTTCCTTCATCAGATTTGTGCCCGACTGGTAGTAAGATTCGTATACAAGGTACATACCTTCAGCAGCCATTGTAGATCTGTAGAGATTAGAGAGAAACGAAAGGAGATTTGCAGAGAATTTGCTCAAAAATTTCACAAGTGCTTTTGAATGTTAGGGTGCGTAAAGAACTACACGGCTGATCAGATCTGGATTTATAGAGTTAGGGTATCTTAAATTCCGTGATATCCGCCAACCGTTAGATCCGTTTTTCTGTCAGTGCTGATCGTGTGGCGTCAGTTACGACCTTTCAAATTCAAAAGATATTTAATGAGGAGCGGGAAAATGTACCGCTCGACAGTTACTTATAAAAGCGTGTTTTGAATAAAACGTTTTAAGTAGTTCGCTTTTATTTAAGTAATCAGATGCGTATTTTAAACACTTATCTGATGGACTACTGTCCTGATTACAATGCTGTTATCAGAGAATGCCAATAGCTGATAATCTTCCTCAGCTGTTTGTCAATCCAGCTAGATACTATAACTTCAATCTTCAATAGTTGAGTCTTCTGTTAAAAACATAACTTCAACTAACTGTCATTAACAGATTTCATTTTTAATTCAGAAGTACCGCTAGTCTTACACGTTCCCCCTGAATTTTAGAATTCATAAGTTAACTAGTCTGTTGAGAGTTAATTCTTGAAGAAAATAATAGATGACTTTGTTGTTGAACCGTAGTCTTCTGATAGGTTTCCCCCCAGCTTATACATCCAAATTTAGTAGTCCTAGTTCAGCTCTTAAAGTTGAAAACCTTACTTCACTTAAAGGTTTAGTGAAGATATCAGCAATCTGATTGTCAGTATGAACATACTCAATCAGAACATTGCCTTTTTCCACATGATCTCTAATGAAGTGATGCTTAATCTCAATATGCTTAGTTCTTGAATGACTTGTAGTATTCTGAGTAAGACTGATTGCACTTGTATTATCACAGTAGATTGGAATTCCACTGATCTTTATATTGTAATCTTCTAGTTGATGCTTCAACCATAAAATTTGTGCACAGCAAGCTCCAGCAGTAGATATAGAAACTGAAGTCTGTTTCTTACTCATCCATGAGATCAGACGACTGCCTAAGAACTGACAGGCACCTGTTGTGCTTTTCCTGTCAATCTTGCAGCCAGCAAGGTCTGAATCTGAATAACCAATAAGCTCAAATCCAGATTCCCTAGGATACCATAATCCCAAATCCTGAGTGCCTTTAATGTATTTCAATATTCTCTTGGCAGCTAAGAGATGAGATTCCTTGGGGTTTGATTGGAATCTTGCACAGACCCCAACTGAGTACATTATGTCAGGTCTACTTGCTGTTAAATACAGCAGTGATCCAATAATGCCTCTATATTTGGTGATGTCCACTGATTTGCCATCTTCATCTTTATCCAAACGAAGACTTGTAGACATAGGAATTGTAGCTGTAGAGCTAGTTTCCATACCAAATTTCTTGAACAGATCTCTTGTGTATTTGGCTTGGCTGATGAATATTCCATCAGACAACTGTCTTACTTGCAAACCAAGAAAATAATTAAGTTCACCCATCATGCTCATTTCAAACTTGTTTTGCATCAGCTTGGAGAACTTGTCACACATCTGTTGGTTAGTTGAACCAAAAATAATATCGTCCACATATATTTGGACAAGTAATATATGATTATCCCATTCAATTGTAAACAAGGTTTTATCTACCTTACCTTTACGAAATCCTTCGATTAAAAGAAAATCAGATAGGGTATCATACCATGCTCTTGGAGCCTGTTTCAGTCCATAGAGGGCTTTCTTCAGACGATATACTTTATCCTCTTCTTGATAGACTTCAAATCCTGGAGGTTGTTCAACATATACTTCCTCTTGCAGTTCTCCATTGAGAAAAGCAGACTTCACATCCATCTGATAGACAGTGAAGTTCTTATGAGCAGCATAGGCAAGAAACAGTCTGATTGCTTCAAGTCTTGCTACTGGTGCAAATGTTTCATCAAAGTCAATTCCTTCTTCTTGACAATAACCTTTGGCCACTAATCTTGCTTTGTTTCTGGTAACAATACCATCTTCATTCATCTTATTTCTGAAAACTCATTTAGTGCCATTTACTCTTTGATGACTTGGTCTTGGTACTAAATACCAGACTTCATTTCTTTCAAATTGATTCAACTCTTCTTGCATAGCTTCAATCCAGAAGGAATCTTCAAGAGCTTCTTCAATTTGTTTAGGCTCTATTTGAGATAGAAAAGTAACAAACATAGAGTCTTGTGCAACAGACCTTCTTGTCTTTACTTTATCTAAAGGATCACCAATAACTAACTCAGGGGGGTGATCTTTGAGCCATCTTAGATCAGGTTGCAAATCTGAATGTTGTCCTCTGTCGTGATCTTGCAACACTACTGTTGGAGTTCCAGTAGTAGTCTGTTGAACATTTCTCGTCTGTTGAACAGTCTCTGGTTTGTCAGCTGTTTGCAACTCGTCTGTTAGACAATCAGCACTGTGATTTTGAACAGCACTTGAGTTAACAGCTGAACCAAGATTAGGTAGTATGATGGGAACATATTCTTCATTTCTTCCAATATCTAACTTCTGTATATCAGTAGACAGGTCTTGAATAACACTTTGATTCTTTTCAGAAGATTGACTTGGCTCATCAAATACTACATGGATAGATTCTTCTATTAGTAATGTTCTTTTGTTAAATACTCTATAAGTTTACTAAAAGTTGAGTATCCTACAAAGACAGCTTCAGCAGCCTTTTCTGCAAATGCAGTAAGGTGATTTTTCCCATTATTCAATACAAAACATTTACAGCCAAAAATCTTAAAGTAATGAATGTTTGGTTTTCTGTTGTTCCAAACTTCATATGGAGTCTTGTTCTGATTTTTGTTGATCATACATCTGTTCTGGGTAAAGCATGCTGTGTTTGTTGCTTCCGCCCAAAATCTTTGTGGCAGCTTAGCTTCAGCTATCATGGTCCTGACAGCTTCTTTCAGTGTTCTGTTTCTCCTTTCAGCAACACCATTCTGTTGAGGGGTTCTAGCAGCTGAATACTCATGATGTATTCCTTTGATATTACAATACTCTTCAACAGTAGAGTTTGTGAACTCTGTCCCTCTATCTGATCGGATCTTTAATATCTTCAAACTCTTTTCATTCTGGATCAGTTCCATCAGATTAGTAAGATGTTCCTTGGTTTCACTTTTCTTTTTCATGAAAATCACCCAACTATATCTTGAATAATCATCCACAACAGCTAGGCAGTATTTCTTTCCACCATTGCTGACTGGATCAATGGGTCCAAATAAGTCCATATGTAGTAGCTCCAATATTCTTCCTGAAGATTGATGCTTCTTGCTTTTAAAAGATGACTCGATTTGTTTACCCTTCTGACATGCGTCACAGAGCTTATCTTTGCTCATGACTGTTTTCGGAATCCCTTCTACCAAATCATTCTTGATTAATATGTTGATGGTCTTGAAGTTTAAATGATTCATTCTCTTGTGCCATAGCCAACTGACTTCACTTGGTGCAGATGCCACCAAACAAACACTTGAATTCTTGTCAGCAGAATTCCAGTCGACTATGTAGACATTCCCTTGTCGTCTTCCAGATAAAATTACCTTCTTTGTACCTATCTGTTCAACGTAGCACTTATCTGTTGAGAAGATGACTGAATATCCTTTGTCACAAAATTGACTTATGCTTAGCAGATTATATTTGAGGCCTTTAACATATGAGACGTCAGATATCTCTACGTTCCCTCTGATTAGTCTTCCTTTAGCTTTAATCTTGCCTTCTTTGCTGTCCCCAAAAGTAACTTTTGGACCATCCACAGCAACTGCATCAGTCAGCTCATGTATGTTTCCACACATGTGTCTTGAACATCCACTGTCCAAGTACCAAATCTTCTCTACTTTACTCCTACTCCTAATCCTAACCTACAAAACAAAAATAAAATTGTTTTAGGTACCCTTATTGAGAGGGTCCTGAAGGATTAGTTCCACCTTTGACAACCCAAGATGTTGATGTCTTAGGCTTCTTAGGCTTCTGAGATTTAACAGGAGCATGAACAGCTTTATTATCATAGTTATCAGATAAGTCATGTTGATGATCAGTATGATAAGGAAAATGTTCATAAGCAGGGTAAGATGCATGATAAGCAGGGTATGCATGCATTGGATGAGCAGGATAAGGTGCATAGTAACCTGGAAATTGAGGTGCATGATACATAGGATGATATGCAGCAGGTTGCACATAATATGACTCATTTCCATACCAAGCATTTTGATTTTTCTTATTCTTATGCTTCTTTGGTTTACTAGATGCTTGCTCAACTTGCTTTGACTTAGTTTTACCAATAGATTGATTCAATTTAGCTTTATCAGCAGACTTCTTAGGACTCTGCTGTTTGGTCTTACTAGTCTGATTACTTACACTAGGCTCTTTGCTCTTTCTAGCCTTAGGAGATTTCTTCTCCTTTGATTCTTTCTCAGATGAGGTAGGCTTAGAGGTTTTCACATACAAGATGACCTTACTGTTGTCAGCAGAAATGAATTTTTCAATATGATTCAACTCTAAATTATCCTTTTCTAAAGGTGTCTTCTGTTTACTAAATGTATGAGTGGATGCAACAGTTGACTTACCATGAGACTCAATAACTTTTTCAAGTTTCATGATTTTTCATTTATAGACCTCACATTCAGCTTTCAGAGATTCATGTTCTTGCTCAAGCTGTTTGTATTCAGCTGATTCCTTTGGCTTTTCAGCTAAAAGTTTCAGTGAAGTATTTTGCTCTTTTAGCAGGATCATCTCTTCCTTAAGCTTTTTATATGCTTCAGCAATACCAGTATTGTTAAGCATCATTTGTTCAAATGAACTGAATAGTTCATTTTCAAGAGGAGTTACCTCATCCTCTGAGTCATCAGATTCCTTAGCCATCAGGCAGAGAAGGGCAGGGCTTTCTTCATCAGAAGACTCTTCATCAGAAGTGTCAGAATCTGAATCAGATGAGTAAACAACAGCTGGCTTTTCTGCTTCAGCTACCATCGCCTTAGCTTTCTGATGCTTTCTTTCTTTTCTGATTCTCTTTTCTTCTTCAGTATATTTCTCAGCTTTAGGATATGGGCAGTCTCTGATGAAATGACCCAATTTCCTGCAATTATAGCACATCATTTTAGATTTATAAGAATCTTTATCCTGAGAAGAAGAAGTAGGGTTAGAAGTAGAAGCATTGTTATATTTGTTCTTCATTTTTCGTCTGTAGAACTTTTTAAAGTTATTCATCAGCAATGCAACGTCTCCAGCAGTGTACTCCTTTTTGTTGAGTAGAGTGGCTTCATCAGATGAGTCCACTTCTTTACTTTTCTGGGCTGGTCTTCTTTGATTTTCAGCAGCAACCAGTGCAGCTGTGGGTCCTGAAGTTGAGGTTTCTTCAATTCCCATTCTAGGCAGTTTATACTCGAATGCCTTGAGTACAGAGAACAGCTCAGTAAGAGAGATCTTTCCCAAATCTCTTGATTCTTCCATTGTTGTCACTTTCATGTTGAACTTTGGGGGTAGGGCCTTTAGTACTCTGACAGTGATCTCTTTGTCAGTGAAGGTCTTTCCGAACTTTAGAACTTCATTCAGTGTTCTGGTGAATCTGGTATCCATCTGATCAATGGTTTCTCCAGACTTCATCTTGAAGTTATCCAGCTTCTCCAAAGCAACAGCGAGCTGATGCTCTTTAATTGCATCATTGCCTTCGCTCATGTCTCTGACTTTGTCCCACATCTCTTTTGCAGTATTGCAATGTTTGACCTTGTCAAACCGATCATTATCCAGGACTTTAGTCATGATGAATCTCCCAACTTTATCTAGGTTGAAAAGCTTTATCTCTTCTGGAGTCATCTCATGAAGGTCTTTATCCATCACCATTTCAACTTCGTCAACTATTACTGTCTTGGTGAATCTGAATGGACCTTTAATAATACATGTGTACATGTTATCATTATAAGCAGCAAGGAAAATCTCCATTCTGATTTTCCAGTCCTCAAAGGACATACCAGCAATGTGGGGAACATGGCTGATACAGTCCATTTTTCAAAAAGTTTTATATTTTTCAAAAAGATGCTCTTTTGAAAAGTTTTGAAAACCTTTGAAAAATACTTGGATCAAGCTCGTTGATCAGGCAGCTGATTCTAATGAACCACCCGCTCTGATACCACTTGTTGGTCCCAAGTGGTCAGAAGAGGTTTAGAGGGGGGGTGAATAAACCTCTTTAAAAATTTTCTTTCAATTTTAACTTTAAAACTATTACTCTAACTGAACAGACTAAGCTGATCAGATTAGTTAGTTACAATTCTGTTCGCGAACAAATCTTTGAACAGCTTTGTTGACCACTCGTCTGATGGTTACTTAGCTGATTTTGTCAAAATCAGTTTTAACACTTAGAGTACTTGCAGCGGATTTTCAAAGTGTTTTTCACAAGTAATCTTAGCAGTTTGAAAAATGTTTCCCCAGTTTTATAAATTCCTGTTAACTCTTTTTCAAACAGTTAACTCAACGTGTTTTTATGCAATCAGAAAATATGCAAGTTTAAAAGCGATGTAAAAACACAAGTAATTTTTATAGTGGTTATATGGATTTGAATATCCTTTAGTCCACTCTTCCAAGTCACACAGATCTTGGGTTATACTATAATCACACAGTTTACAGTATACTCTGCTTGCGCCAATCAACAAATGAAACGGCCACAAGTGCGCAGTAGGGAATCACTAAGAAACTCCTACTCTCTGAAGTAATATCACTCACTAAGATGGATATCTACTTCTCACAACACTCTTGATTACAAAATCACTCAGAAGATGTATTTTTCTTGATTCTTCAACTCTGCTTTCGTCAACAAATGACTCAGCTGATGAGTGAGCTGTTCTTGAGACTTAAAGAATTTAGCTTCGTAAATTTCTCAGAGTTGTGTTGCTTTATTTTATCTTCGTCTCTCACAGCTATTTATACTTAAGGTTAGAAAAATGTCCGTTGAAGAAAGACAGATTTCAAATTCCTCGAGTACTAGTCCTTAAAATCCGCGAACGGCTCTCTGCAGCTGTCCGTATTGTTCATCGTACTATTCTGCAGGCAGCATTAAATGCACCCAGCTGATGCGAAGTGTTTCTTCAATAATTTGTCTTAAATAACCTCGTACTTCAGCATTTATTACTCCAAGGGGCATTTATTACCGTTGGGAAGACTTAATGATCCTTTCCACTTGGCTGACGAAAGTGCTCGTCTGATGACGAACAGAGCTGATCTCAAACTTGAACAAATCTGATTTGAGTCGGCTGATCTTCACCAGTCTGATAACTTTACTTCAGCAGATCAAAAGTCTTGGACCTTGAAACTTTGACTCTTCTGATGTCTTCTTTACTTGGTCAAAATTTCTTCTTAAGGGATCATCAGCTAAGTTACTCCATACTTAGCCAATACTTGATGTTTTGGAATGCATCAAAACCTCCCTTATAAACTTGTCTCTAGTGCCTTCATCTTCATCTTTATCCAACAACCTGAATCATACGAAATATTTTCGAGGGTTTTGTACTTACCTCTATAAGCAATTTTTTTGTTTTTATAAGATTTTATGTATCCGTAAAAAATTGACCAAAAATGTGGGCTTACCCCTTCGAGGAATTCAATTTTTCCATGCAGTCGAATTATTGGAAAACCAACCTATAACATAAGAATAACATTTCCCAAGTCTTTGTATGTACCATTTTTAATATATTTTTGTATTTAAATTTATTTTAAGTATGTGCAAAAAATTTGTTAAAACTGTAAACTTACCATCATTAGAAAGTTTTAATTTTTCCACTGGCTCAAAATGTAACAAAACTGACCTGAATCATATGAAAAATTGTCGAGGGTTATGTACTTACCCCTATAAGCTATTTTTTGGTTTTAATAAGATTTTAAGTATCCGTAAAAAATTTGGCCAAAATTGTGAGCTTACCCCTTCGATGAATTCAATTTTTCCACGTACTAAGAATATCAGAAAACCAACCTATAACATAGGAATAACATTGCCGATGTCTGTGTATGTACAATTTTTAATATATTTTTGTATTAAAAATATTTTAAGTAAGCGCAAAAAATTTGTTAAAACTGTGAACTAACCCCTTGTAGAAAATTTTAATTTTCCACTGGCTCAAAATGTTACAAAACTGACCTGAATCATACGAAAAGTTGTCGAGGGTTTTGTACATACCCCTAAAATTTATTTTTTGGTTTTTATAAGATTTTAAGTATCTGTAAAAAATTTGGCCAAAATTGGGAGCTAACGCCTTCAATGAATTCAATTTTTCCACTGACTAAAAATATCAAGAAACCAACGTATGACATAGGAATAACATTGCCCATGTCTCTGTATGTACCATTTTTAATATATGTTTGTATTAAAACTGATTTTAAGTATGCGCAAAAAATTAGTTAAAACTGTGAACTTACCCCTTGTAGAAAATTTTAATTTTTCCACTGGCTCAAAATTTTACAAAACTGACCTGAATCATACGAAAAATTGTCGAGGATTTTGTACTTACCCCTATAAGCTTTTTTTTGTTTTTATAAGATTTTATGTATCCATAAAAAATTGACAAAAATGTGGGCTTACCCCTTCGAGGAATTTAATTTTTTCACGAAGTCAGATTATTGGAAAACCAACCTATAACATAGGAATAACATTTCCCAAGTCTTTGTATGTACCATTTTTAATATATTATGGTATTTAAACTGATTTTAAGTATGCATAAAAATTTGTTAAAACTGTGAACTTACCCCTTGTAGAAAATTTTAATTTGTCCACTGGCTCAAAATGTTACAAAACTGACCTGAGTCATACGAAAAGTTGTCGAGGGTTTTGTACATATCCCTGTAAGTTATTTTTTGGTTTTTAAAAGATTTTAAGTATCCTTAAAAACTTTGGCCAAAATTGTGAGCTAACGCCTTCGATGAATTCAATTTTTCCACGGACTAAAAATATCAGAAAACCAACGTATGACATAGGAATAACATTGCCCATGTCTCTTTATGTACCATTTTTAATATAGTTTTGTATTAAAACTGATTTTAAGTATGCGCAAAAAATTTGTTAAAACTGTGAACTTACCCCTTGTAGAAAATTTTAATTTTTTCACTGGCTCAAAATTTTACAAGATTGACCTGAATCGTACGAAATATTGTCGAGGGTTTTGTACTTACCCCTATAAGCTTTTTTTTGTTTTAATATGATTTTATGTATCCATAAAAATTGACAAAAATGTGGTGTTACCTGTTGGGATTCGGTAAGATAAACAGCCCTAGGCACAGCGGAATATAAAAAATTTTAGGACCTCTTACGGAATCTTGCCAGGATACTACTCTAGGTGTATATATATGAACATTAATAAAACGATAGTATAAGTTTGCACGTTATACCTATCTCCTTGCAAATCCTCGGCTAGCAAAAACGAACTCTGAATTTGTCCTCAGCCAAATCGATCCAAGCTCTGCAGCAGCGCCCCACGTGTTGCGCCTCTACGGGTTGATACACCACAATTACACGAAAATAATAAATCTTGATCAGCTAGAACACAAGATATATTATGATCTAGGATATAGGAACGATTTTGGAACAAGAATCGAAAACGAAAATTCTTCCAAAAGAAGAACAGGGTTCGGTCGATTGCAGTGTGGGAGAGGGAGAGAGTATTTTGCTCTTGCTCAATTTTTGCTTATGGAGTCATGTGAAAAATAACTACAAGAAGGCTACTTATAGTTATCTCTCTAACCTAGTCCTATTAGGACTAGGGCTCTTCTCTCCTACATGGGCCATGGCCCTCTTTAATTAGAAGACCAAGTTTTCTAATTAATTCATGGCCCAGTTAATTAATTTGACCAGGCTTTATTTAATCTCCCAATTAAATAGCCCAATTAATTAACTTAATCTCCCATTTAATTAAATAAGACTCTAAGTCCATTTAATTAAAATCCCTTTTAATTAATTAAATCCAACTTAATTAATTAATCCACAAATTAAATTCCAATTTAATTTATGATCCTGATCCAATTCCAATTGGATCCCATTTTGTTCCAATTGGGTCGGCCCAGTCGACCCATCCATAATAATCGACCCAGTCGATTATTTACCCAGTCGACCCAGTCGACTCGGTCGTTCTTATTTCCTCGCTTTCGCTTCATGTGTATTGTGTATGCCCCCGTAGGTTCACCACATAATTGGCCGTGGGTTATAATTAAATATTATTTAATTATTCGAGTAAGACATACTCTAAATCAATCGAACACTCTGTCGATTGATCATTCCAAAATTAGCACCCCTGCCAATTTGGGAATTCTCCCACACTCCACGGTCGATGTCCAGCCACAAGCCCATGGAGCCCAATCACTGGTGAATTAATTCAGTGAACCTTTTATCATTTACAATTTCCATATACGACATAATCTCTCCATCGATCAATCTCCCAGTCGAGACTTAAGGGTATGGTCTTTCATCGGTTTCCCTTTTCTTTTGTCTTGACCTTATGCATTCTGGTCTCGAAATAATTCTCTTTGACTTAACCTTTATGAGCTACTTACATAAAGCCGTCAGATACCTCGGCCGAGGATTTTACCAGAATTAATTTCTCACAGAAATCCATAGGAGAATTTCCCAACCTATCAAGTCGGGTCAATGGATCCTTTGTTGATGATATGAATCTGCATACGAGTTCCTCTATACCCAATATGAGTCCACAGAGACTTTCTGGCGATCTCCAGTCAGTCGGGACTCAAATCAAAGCATAGACGTTCTCGCACCAGATAAACCCTATCATCTCAAGTAGTTAGGGATCGTTCCTCGTATACTATTGTAAATTGGAATAACTTCAACCCCGATATGCGACTACCGCTTCCATGGTGAGTTATTTCCTAATTGGGGTATTCAGTGCGCTTGCCATCCCAGCAAGCCACCCACTTATGTGTATCGACTATCCCAGTCACGCTCGTGGACCCCAGCGTTCTCCAGTTCATCGGAGTATACACAATAGTGAGAGTCTAACCGAATCCAACGATGTCCTATCTCGATTGGATTCTTCGACTCTTGAATATGTTCTAGATCACGGCCTTGGAGATCAGTCCACGGGTTGTCCCATAGCCCTGTGATCTAAGGACTTCTATCCTTATGCGTAGATTATTATTACATAAGATAAAGATGACCATATAATAAAATGCATTTATTAATCCAATTGAATGGTCCTTTCAATTAAATGCAGCCAAAATAGTTGGCTTGCAGGACACTATTCTATCAATCTCCCACTTGTACTAAAGCCAACTTTTCATACTTCTGATTTCCATCTTAGACAGATGTTTTCGGATGCTTTTGAGGCAATGGCTTAGACAGCGGGTCCGTCGTATTATCCCTTGAGGTGACACGTTCCATCTTTATGTCTCCTCTACCAATGATATAACATATCAAAAGGTATCGTCTTAGTTCGTGCTTGGATTCTGATGAGATCTCGACTCCTTCGCTTGCGAGATAGCTCCATTATTATCACAGAAGATAGTAATGGCTCGACAATGCTAGGTATCACATCCAATTCCTGGATGAAGTTTTTCATCCAAACAATTTTCTTTGCTGCTTCACATGCGGCAATGTATTCTATTTCGGTGGTTGAATCTGCGGCAGTGTCTTGCTAGGAGCTCTTCCAACTTACCGCACCACTATTGAAACAGAACACGTATCCAGATGTCGACTTGAAGTCGTCTACATCACATTGGAAGCTAGAATCAGTATAGCCTTCCAATTTCAATTCTCCTCCACCGTATACCAAGAACAATTCCTTAGTCCTTCTCAGGTACTTTAGAATTGCCTTTACGGCTATCCAGTGCTGCTCACCTGGATCAGACTGGTAGCGACTTGTAACGCTTAAAGCGTACGCTACGTCTGGTCTAGTACATAACATACCATACATTATGCTTCCTATTGTGGATGCATATGGTACTCGAGACATATTGCTTCTCTCTTCAGGCGTCTTTGGTGCCATAGACTTAGAGAGTGCAATTCCATGTCTCATTGGAAGCAATCCTCTCTTGGATTCTTCCATATTAAATCTTTTCAAGATTTTATCTATGTACTGGGATTGGGAGAGGCCCAGCAGTCCTTTTGATCTATCTCGGTAGATCCTTGTACCTAGTACAAAGGATGCTTCTCCCAAATCCGTCATTGAGAATTGTGTAGATAACCATGCTTTAGTTTCGGACAACACTTTCACATTCCAATGAGAAAAATGTCATCAACGTAAAGCACCAAAAATTCAACTGTACTCCCACTGATCTTCTTGTACACGCAAGGTTCGAACACGTTTTTGATGAATCCAAAAGTTTGGATTGTTTCATCGAAACGAATGTTTCAACTTCGGGAAGCTTGCTTCAGTCCATAAATGGACCTCTGGAGTTTGCACACCTTGTGCTCATTTCCTTTGGATGCATATCCTTTTGGTTGCTCCATGTAGATCTCCTTTTCAATGTCCCCATTGAGAAAGGCAGTCTTCACATCCATCTGCCATATCTCGTAGTTATACCACGCAGTTATGGCCAGCAAGATTCGAATGGATTTAGGCATTGCGACGGGCGAGAAGTTCTCCTCAAAGTCGATACCTGACCTTTGAGTGTATCATTTTCCCACTAGTCGCGCCTTGTAGGTTATTACCTCTCCGTTCACTCCAAGCTTTCGCTTATAGATCCACTTGCAACCCATGGGAGCTACTCCCAATGGTGGATCTACCAAGGCCCAGACCTTGTTCGAGTGCATGGAGTCCAATTCGAATTCCATGGCTTCACGCCACCTTCCCGAGTCTATGCCTAGCATAGCCTCTTCGTAAGTCCTTGGGTCGGTTAGAGACTGTCTAGTCTCACGCAGCAGACTGTAGTACCTCTTGGGTTCTCTACGTTGTCTTTCTGACCTACGAAGTATCGGTGTACTCTCTGATGTACTTTCATGCTCTTGTTCTCCCACTGCCTATGGTGATGGGTCAGCTTGATCGACCTCTTTGGTCTTTTCAGCTTCAGTGACCTCATCTAGTTCTACGTCGTGTTCCTTCTTGCCTAGCAAGAAATCCTTCTCCAAGAAGTGTGCGTTCCTTGAGACAAACGTAGTTTATCTTGTAGGATCGTAGAACTTGTATCCTATAGAGTTTTCTGGATACCCCACGAATTGCATAAGATGGACCTTACGTCCAACTCATCTCCCACCAGCTTATTCACATAAGCGGGAGACCCCATATGCGCATGAATGCATATGAAGGTACAATACCAAAACTCATATCACGTGATATGTTTTGGATCTGGCTTCAGAGATACTTAGCTCAGTATCTTCGATTATCTCGATCAAGTTTCATTTGTTTGAATAAGGAATTTCATGTAAGATTTCTTAATGGACATTTACATGTCCAAAATGCTCAACAACTGACAATGTTTTGAGCGAGTCTTACATTTCGAGAATCTAATTCTCTATTAAATAATCAATTGCGTGCATGTTCGATTTTGAATTGATCCAAATCTCTTACATGCTTTCATTGATTAGGCTCTCTTCTTTTATTCCAAAAGTAATTTGGAATTGTACATCACAACGTACTTTTACCCATGAGGGTACTAGAGACGCCTTATCTCCCACTAATGCTTTAGTGTTTCTACACACTTATAAATGGATTAAATCCATTGCAATTGTTTATGCCTCTTGGTTGCCTAGCAACCAACTACTAAATCTAATTTCCATTAAGCAAGATTCGAAAGTCGGTTACTATGTACAGCATCCCAGTCAAGCTCAATCCAGTCGAGCTCAGTCTTTGAATCTTTTAATTCGGAAATATGTTTTAGTATTCGTGTATCGCCTTTCGGTTTTTACAACGACTCAAGTGTGTGAGATCTTGATTATTTATATTTTATTGACTATGCATATTTTATTTAGTCGATATATGAGTATCCATACTCATTTGCTTATGTACACCTTTTGCGTATAAATCTTATAGCGCAATCAGTTCCAACCATTATGAAACTTTCACATCCCTTAAGACAAGGGATGGCATAAGCAAATTTCAATGATCTAAATAATTCATGGCTTTAGATGCATTGAATGCATCAATGAGTGCTTCATCGGGCATCCAACACCCTTATGCATTACTTTAACCATAAGGTTAAGTTCAATAAAATTTAATCATCCCTTATGGGATGAATAGGTTCAATTCCCTCTTCCCTTGATCTTAATCCATGGAAGAATCATTTTGATTGACTTTTCAACTTATCATCCTTACAGAAAAACCTCCAAGGTTATTTCCCTTTAGAGAGGATACATTCCTCTTCTTCCATCTCTCGAGCCTTTTGAGGCCTTTTCACAAGATGTTACTTCCCATTCATGGGAGACTTCATGTTTGCCTTCAAGAAAATTTGGGCTTGAGAACCATCCTCAACCCTCTGGTGAAACTTATCACCTTTCTTATTTGAAGAGTAACTTCGGAAAAAAAAAAGGCAGCTTGGTGAAACCTATCACCATTCCAGTCGAAGTGTAACTTCGAAAGGAAAAACAATGAAATCTTTGTAAGGAGATTAGTCCTTGCTTGGACTCGAGAATAATTTCTCAAGTTTCGAAGTCATTCAAAATTCATTTGAGTTCAGTCAATTTATTTGATTCAAGTATGATGGTAAATATTCATGGATACATAACTTATGATAAACTATCATAAACATGACGATAAATACGCGGCAGATTAATATCAATGCATAATTTACAAACATGGTTTTCATTTGTAAATTACTCCCACTATTTTTGTCGAATACTTATGCCCCCACATAAGGTTCGGGAAACAAAAATTTCCTAATGGGCTCAAGGCCCAAATGCAATCGCTCAGTACCCACGACTCGTTGGCCATACCAATTGATCCACTTGGTGGGCGATCACGTCGCCGGTTAACCATCCCAGCTAACCCTTGAGTTCATTTAGCCTCGTTTTTCGTTATGGACCCACGACTCGTGAGACATCCATACTTACTCGCGTTAAATCATGTCCAATACTCGTGAAGAGAAATAGTTCAATCCTAGACGCCCCACGACTCGTGAGACAGCGCCTAGAACCTTGCTATCCCCTCCCTTGGCACTAAACTGTGCATCGAGGCAATAGACATATCATCTTCCTATAGCTCGACCCACGACTCGTGAGACATCGAGATATATTTGTATAATATGCCTAAGACCTAGTAATTGGATAGGCTCGGACCATAGACACCATTCATATGCGCCCATTAATCGATTTAATATTCTAATTGAGTTTTTAAGTTCAATTGGAGGTTTTAAGTTTTCTTCGTGTGCGAGGTCTCATCAGATTATGCTTTATCTTGTTTACGTTTTTCTATCCTAAGCATGCATCTCATACATCAAAGAATAATTACGAAAAAGTAAACATTCATCACCTAGCATGATATGATTGATCGATTGCCCATCCTATGCGATCCATCACGAGCCTTGTGATGGATCAATTGGTCAGTCTAGGGTGGAAATTAAATGTCCTAACTATTACAATTTTCTAACCCATACATCATGGGCCCTTTTGTAATATCCAGCTTGATTGGGCCTCCATGTAATGAATTGGGCCTCCATGTCCTCCAAGGTTATGGGCCTCCATGTGGATCTCCAAGTCTTCATGAGGTCTTCTCGGCTCCAAGCCTAATCTAAGCCTAGCTTACAAATTTAAATGGCCCTATTCTATTACATTTGTTTGCGCAAGCAAGGGCACCAATCAGGCCCATTTAATTACAACCCATAAAATAAATAAACCAAAACTACACAGGGCTTAAGGGCAAAATCGACCAATCCACATATTCACTCAAGAACATGCATAAATTCACATAAGGGCATAAATGTAAATTTACCGGCTCCTTTAATTTTAATTCACAAAAATTATCCAAGTTAATTTAATTTTGAATTAACAATTAATCTCTAAGATTAATTAACTCTCACTTGAGTTCTAAGTAATCTACAATTCTTATCTTGATAAAGTTGGTTAATTAAGATAGTTACAAATCTTCCAAGATTACTATCTTATCCAAAACTCTAAGTTTCCCAATTTTACAAATCTCCAAGATTCTCAAGATAATCCTATTTTGACTAGATTAGTTAACTAAGGTAGTGTCCAAATCCACCAAGATTTCTACCTTATCCAAAACTCCAAGTTTCCTAATTTAATAAGATCTCCAAGATCTTTAATCTTGGCAACTTACTAGAAGAGATTGATTTTAATTAAATCTCTTCTTACAATTGAAACTCTAAGTTTCCTTGTTTAATAAGACCTCTAAGATCTTTTAATCTTGGTAACTTACTAGACATTAATTTTAATTAAATGTCTTATCACAAATGAAACTCTAAGTTTCCTTGTTTAATAAGATCTCTAAGATCTTTTAATCTTGGTAACTTACTAGACATTAATTCTAATTAAATGTCTTATCACAAATGAAACTCTAAGTTTCCTTGTTAATTAGATCTCTAAGATCAATCCAAGATTCACCAAGATTCCATAACAACCAAATCTCCAAGATTTTCAGATTTATCAAAATAGGCAGAATTAGAGTCCAACCAAAAATCAACCAGGCTAGGCCAATCGAAGACTGCCACGTGGACAACATACGCGCGGACACGAAGTCCGCGCGTGGCTGTTCGCGGCAGCCGCTGCTGCGCGTGACAGCGTGCGGCAGCGCGCGGCTGCGCGTGACAGCACACGGCTGGCAGCCCGTAGGCTGCTGCCGTGCGCTGCTCGCGCGGCCAGCGTGCTGTTCGCACGCTGCCGTGGGCAGCAGCACGCGGTGGCCGCCCAGCCGCGGTGCGCTTCCGCGCACCGCCGCGTGCCACCGCGGTTGGATCTAATAAAAAAAAATATTTTTTTTTTTTTTGTTCGATTACTTTTGATTTAATTAAATCCCAATCCAAAATAAAAATTAACACGATAAAATTTTGAATCAAAATTTTACATTAACTCCAAGTTAACAGATCTACGTCCTAAAACATATATAGTCATAGAACTAGCCATACATAAATCAAACATATGATTTAAATCACAGAATTTGCAAATTCATATATATACAAAGCCTAGAGTTGGCTCTGATACCACTGTTGGGATTCGGTAAGATAAACAGCCCTAGGCACAGCGGAATATAAAAAATTTTAGGACCTCTTACGGAATCTTGCCAGGATACTACTCTAGGTGTATATATATGAACATTAATAAAACGATAGTATAAGTTTGCACGTTATACCTATCTCCTTGCAAATCCTCGGCTAGCAAAAACGAACTCTGAATTTGTCCTCAGCCAAATCGATCCAAGCTCTGCAGCAGCGCCCCACGTGTTGCGCCTCTACGGGTTGATACACCACAATTACACGAAAATAATAAATCTTGATCAGCTAGAACACAAGATATATTATGATCTAGGATATAGGAACGATTTTGGAACAAGAATCGAAAACGAAAATTCTTCCAAAAGAAGAACAGGGTTCGGTCGATTGCAGTGTGGGAGAGGGAGAGAGTATTTTGCTCTTGCTCAATTTTTGCTTATGGAGTCATGTGAAAAATAACTACAAGAAGGCTACTTATAGTTATCTCTCTAACCTAGTCCTATTAGGACTAGGACTCTTCTCTCCTACATGGGCCATGGCCCTCTTTAATTAGAAGACCAAGTCTTCTAATTAATTCATGGCCCAGTTAATTAATTTGACCAGGCTTTATTTAATCTCCCAATTAAATAGCCCAATTAATTAACTTAATCTCCCATTTAATTAAATAAGACTCTAAGTCCATTTAATTAAAATCCCTTTTAATTAATTAAATCCAACTTAATTAATTAATCCACAAATTAAATTCCAATTTAATTTATGATCCTGATCCAATTCCAATTGGATCCCATTTTGTTCCAATTGGGTCGGCCCAGTCGACCCATCCATAATAATCGACCCAGTCGATTATTTACCCAGTCGACCCAGTCGACTCGGTCGTTCTTATTTCCTCGCTTTCGCTTCATGTGTATTGTGTATGCCCCCGTAGGTTCACCACATAATTGGCCGTGGGTTATAATTAAATATTATTTAATTATTCGAGTAAGACATACTCTAAATCAATCGAACACTCTGTCGATTGATCATTCCAAAATTAGCACCCCTGCCAATTTGGGAATTCTCCCACACTCCACGGTCGATGTCCAGCCACAAGCCCATGGAGCCCAATCACTGGTGAATTAATTCAGTGAACCTTTTATCATTTACAATTTCCATATACGACATAATCTCTCCATCGATCAATCTCCCAGTCGAGACTTAAGGGTATGGTCTTTCATCGGTTTCCCTTTTCTTTTGTCTTGACCTTATGCATTCTGGTCTCGAAATAATTCTCTTTGACTTAACCTTTATGAGCTACTTACATAAAGCCGTCAGATACCTCGGCCGAGGATTTTACCAGAATTAATTTCTCACAGAAATCCATAGGAGAATTTCCCAACCTATCAAGTCGGGTCAATGGATCCTTTGTTGATGATATGAATCTGCATACGAGTTCCTCTATACCCAATATGAGTCCACAGAGACTTTCTGGCGATCTCCAGTCAGTCGGGACTCAAATCAAAGCATAGACGTTCTCGCACCAGATAAACCCTATCATCTCAAGTAGTTAGGGATCGTTCCTCGTATACTATTGTAAATTGGAATAACTTCAACCCCGATATGCGACTACCGCTTCCATGGTGAGTTATTTCCTAATTGGGGTATTCAGTGCGCTTGCCATCCCAGCAAGCCACCCACTTATGTGTATCGACTATCCCAGTCACGCTCGTGGACCCCAGCGTTCTCCAGTTCATCGGAGTATACACAATAGTGAGAGTCTAACCGAATCCAACGATGTCCTATCTCGATTGGATTCTTCGACTCTTGAATATGTTCTAGATCACGGCCTTGGAGATCAGTCCACGGGTTGTCCCATAGCCCTGTGATCTAAGGACTTCTATCCTTATGCGTAGATTATTATTACATAAGATAAAGATGACCATATAATAAAATGCATTTATTAATCCAATTGAATGGTCCTTTCAATTAAATGCAGCCAAAATAGTTGGCTTGCAGGACACTATTCTATCATTACCCCTTCGAGGAATTCAATTTTTCCACGAAGTCAAATTATTGGAAAACCAACCTATAACAAAGGAATAACTTTTCCCAAGTCTGTGTATGTACAATTTTTAATAAATTTTTGTATTTAAATTGATTTTACGTATGCACAAAAATTTGTTAAAACTGTGAACTTACCTCTTGTAGAAAATTTTTATTTTTCCACTGGCTCAGAATGTTACAAAACAAACCTGAATCTTACGAAAAGTTGTCGAGGGTTTTTTACTTACCCCTATAAGCTATTTTTTGATTTTTATATGATTTTAAGTATCCGTAAAAATTTTGGCCAAAATTGTGAGCTTACCGCTTCGATGAATTCAATTTTTCCACGTACTAAAAATATCAGAAAACCAACCTATAACATAGGAATAACATTGCCGATGTATGTGTATGTACAATTTTTAATATATTTTTGTATTAAAAATATTTTAAGTATGCGCAAAAAATTGGTTAAAACTGTGAACTAACCCCTTGTAGAAAATTTTAATTTTTCCACTGGCTCAAAATGTTACAAAACTGACCTGAATCATACGAAAAGTTGTCGAGGGTTTTGTACATACCCCTATAAGTTATTTTTTGGTTTTTATAAGATTTTAAGTATCTGTAAAAAATTTGGCCAAAATTGTGAGCTAACGCCTTCAATGAATTCAATTTTTCCACTGACTAAAAATATCAGGAAACCAACGTATGACATAGGAATAACATTGCCCATGTCTCTGTATGTACCATTTTTAATATATTTTTGTATTAAAACTGATTTTAAGTATGCGCAAAAAATTAGTTAAAACTGTGAACTTACCCCTTGTAGAAAATTTTAATTTTTCCACTGGCTCAAAATTGTACAAAACTGACCTGAATCATACGAAAAATTGTCGAGGGTTTTGTACTTACCCCTATAAGTTTTTTTTTGTTTTTATAAGATTTTATGTATCCATAAAAAATTGACAAAAATGTGGGCTTACCCCTTCGAGGAATTTAATTTTTCCACGAAGTCAGATTATTGGAAAACCAACCTATAACATAGGAATAACATTTCCCAAGTCTTTGTATGTACCATTTTTAATATATTATGGTATTTAAACTGATTTTAAGTATGCATAAAAATTTGTTAAAACTGTGAACTTACCCCTTGTAGAAAATTTTAATTTGTCCACTGGCTCAAAATGTTACAAAACTGACCTGAGTCATACGAAAAGTTGTCGAGGGTTTTGTACATATCCCTGTAAGTTATTTTTTGGTTTTTAAAAGATTTCAAGTATCCTTAAAAACTTTGGCCAAAATTGTGAGCTAATGCCTTCGATGAATTCAATTTTTCGACGGACTAAAAATATCAGAAAACCAACGTATGACATAGGAATAACATTGCCCATGTCTCTTTATGTACCATTTTCAATATAGTTTTGTATTAAAACTGATTTTAAGTATGCGCAAAAAATTTGTTAAAACTGTGAACTTACCCCTTGTTGAAAATTTTAATTTTTCCACTGGCTCAAAATTTTTCAAGATTGACCTGAATCATACGAAATATTGTCGAGGGATTTGTACTTACTCCTATAAGCTTTTTTTTGTTTTTATATGATTTTATGTATCCATAAAAAATTGACAAAAATGTGGGCTTACCCCTTCGAGGAATTCAATTTTTCCACGAAGTCAAATTATTGGAAAACCAACCTATAAGATAGGAATAACATTTCCCAAGTCTGTGTATGTACAATATTTCATATATTTTTGTATTTAAATTGATTTTACGTATGCACAAAAATTTGTTAAAACTGTGAACTTACCTCTTGTAGAAAATTTTAATTTTTCCACTGGCTCAAAATGTTACAAAACTGACCTGAATCATACGAAATATTGTCAAGGGTTTTGTAATTACCTCTATAAGCTACTTTTTATTTTTATAAGATTTTACATATCCGTAAAACATTGGCAAAAATTATGGGCTTACCCCTTCGAGGAATTCAATTTTTCCACGCAGTCAAAATATAGGAAAAACCAACCTATAACATAGGAATAACATTTTCCAAGTCTGTGTATGTACCATTTTTTATTTATTTTTGTATTTAAACTTATTTTAAGTTTGCGCAAAAAATTTGTTAAAACTGTGAACTTACCCCTTGTAGAAAATTTTAATTTGTCCACTGGCTCAAAATGTTACAAAACTGACCTGAATCATATGAAAAGTTGTCGAGGGTTTTGTACATACCCCTATAAGTAATTTTTTGGTTTTTATAAGATTTTAAGTATCCGTAAAAACTTTGGCCAAAATTGTGAGTTCGATGAATTCAATTTTTCCACGGACTAAAAATATTAGAAAACCAACGTATGACATAGGAATAACATTGCCCATGTCTCTTTATGTACCATTTTTAATATATTTTTGTATTAAAACTGATTTTAAGTATGCGCAAAAAATTTGTTAAAACTGTGAACTTAACCCTTGTAGAAAATTTTAATTTTTCCACTGGCTCAAAATTTTACAAAATTGACCTAAATCATACGAAAAATTGTCGAGGGTTTTGTACTTACCCCTATAAGCTTTTTTTTTGTTTTTATAAGATTTTATGTATCCATAAAAAATTGACAAAAATTAGGCTTACCCCTTTGAGGAATTCAATTTTTCCACGGAGTCGAATTATTGGAAAACCAACCTATAACATAGGAATAACATTTCTCAAGTCTTTGTATGTACCATTTTTAATATATTTTGTATTTAAACTGATTTTAAGTATGCATAAAAATTTGTTAAAACTGTGAACTTACCCCTTGTAGAAAATTTTTAATTTTCCACTGGCTCAGAATGTTACAAAACTGACCTGAATCATACGAAAAGTTGTTGAGGGTTTTGTACTTACCCCTATAAGCTATTTTTTGGTTTTTATAAGATTTTAAGTATCCGTAAAAAATTTGGCCAAAATTGTGAGCTTACCCCTTCGATGAATTCAATTTTTCCACGTACTAAAAATATCAGAAAACCAATCTATAACATAGGAATTATATTGCCCATGTCTGTGTATGTATCATTTTTAATATATTTTTGTATTAAAACTGATTTTAAGTATGCGCAAAAATTTTGTTAAAACTGTGAACTTACCCCTTGTAGAAAATTTTAATTTTTCCATTGGCTCAAAATGTTACAAAACTGACCTGAATCATACGAAAAAATTTCGAGGGTTTTGTACTTACCTCTATAAGCTATTTTTTTGTTTTTATAAGATTTTATGTATCCGTAAAAAATTGACCAAAAATGTGGGCTTACCCCTTCGAGGGAATTCAATTTTTCCACGCAGTCATATTATTGGAAAACCAACCCATAACATAAGAATAACATTTCCCAAGTCTTTGTATGTACCATTTTTAATATATTTTTGTATTTAAATTTATTTTAAGTATGTGCAAAAATTTGTTAAAACTGTAAACTTACCATCATTAGAAAGTTTTAATTTTTCCACTGGCTCAAAATGTAACAAAACTGACCTGAATCATATGAAAAATTGTCGAGGGTTATGCACTTACGCCTATAAGCTATTTTTTGGTTTTAATATTATTTTAATTATCCGTAAAAAATTTGGCCAAAATTGTGAGGTTACCCCTTCGATGAATTCAATTTTTCCACATACTAAAAATATTAGAAAACCAACCTATAACATAGGAATAACATTGCCGATGTCTGTGTATGTACAATTTTTAATATATTTTTGTATTAAAAATAATTTAAGTAAGCGCAAAAAATTTGTTAAAACTGTGAACTTACCCCTTGTAGAAAATTTTAATTTTTCCACTGGCTCAAAATGTAACAAAACTGACCTGAATCATATGAAAAATTGTCGAGGGTTTTGTACTTACCCCTATAAGATATTTTTTGGTTTTAATAAGGTTTTAATTATCCGTAAAAAATTTGGCCAAAATTGTGAGCTTACCACTTCAATGAATTCAATTTTTCCACGTACTAAAAATATCAGAAAACCAACCTATAACATAGGAGTAACATTGCCGATGTCTGTGTATGTACAATTTTTAATATATTTTTGTATTAAAAATAGTTGAAGTATGCGCAAAAAATTTGTTAAAACTATGAACTTACCCCTTGTAGAAAATTTAATTTTTCCACTGGCTCAAATTGTTACAAAACTGACCTGAATCATACAAAAAAATTGTCGAGGGTTTTGTACTTACCCCTATTCACTATTTTTTTGTTTTTATAATATTTTATGTATCCGTAAAAATTTTGGCCAAAAATGTGCGCTTACCCCTTCGAAGAATTCAATTTCTCCACGGACTAAAAATATCAGAAAACCAATCTATAACATATGAATAGCATTTCCCATGCCTGTGTATGTACCATTTTTAATAAATTTTTGTATTAAAACTGATTTTAAGTATGCGCAAAAAATTTGTTAAAACGGCGAACTTACCCCTTGTAGAAAATTTTAATTTTTCCACTAGCTCAAAATGTTACAAAACAGACCTGAATAATACGAAATATTGATGAGGGTTTTGTAATTACCTCTATAAGCTATTTTTTGTTTTTATAAGATTTTATGTATCCGAAAAAAATTGGCAAAAAATATGGGCTTACCCCTTCGAGGAATTCAATTTCTCCACGCAGTCAAAATATAGTAAAAACCAACCTATAACATAGGAATAACATTTTCCAAGTCTGTGTATGTACCATTTTTTATTTATTTTTGTATTTAAACTTATTTTAAGTTTGCGCAAAAAATTTGTTAAAACTGTGAACTTAACTCTTGTAGAAAATTTTAATTTGTCCACTGGCTCAAAATATTACAAAACTGACCTGAATCATATGAAAAGTTGTCTAGGGTTCTGTACATACCCCTAAAAGTAATTTTTTGGTTTTTATTAGATTTTAAGTATCCGAAAAAACTTTGGCAAAAATTGTGAGTTAACGCCTTCGATGAATTCAATTTTTCCACGGACTAAAAATATCAGAAAACCAACGTATGACATAGGAATAACATTGCCCATGTCTCTTTATGTACCATTTTTAATATATTTTTGTATTAAAACCGATTTTAAGTATGAGCAAAAAATTTGTTAAAACTGTGAACTTACCCCTTGTAGAAAATTTTATTTTTTCCACTGGCTCAATATTTTACAAAATTGACCTGAATCATATGAAAAATTGTCGAGGGTTTTGTACCTACCCCTATAAGCTTTTTTTTGTTTTTATAAGATTTTATATATCCATAAAAAATTGACAAAAATGTGGGCTTACCCCTTCGAGGAATTCAATTTTTCCACGAAGTCAAATTATTGGAAAACCAACCTATAACATAGGAATAATATTTCCCAAGTCTTTGTATGTACCATTTTTAATATATTTTGGTATTTAAACTGATTTTAAGTATGCATAAAAATTTGTTAAAACTGTGAACTTACCCCTTATAGAAAATTTTTATTTTTCCACTGGCTTAGAATATTACAAAACTGACCTGAATCATATGAAAAGTTGTCGAGGGTTTTGTACTTACCCATATAAGCTATTGTTTTGATTTTTATAAGATTTTAACTATCCGTAAAAAATTTGGCCAAAATTGTGAGCTTACCCCTTCGAAGAATTCAATTTTTCCATGTACTAAAAATATCAGAAAACCAATTTATAACATAGGAATAACATTTTCCATGTCTGTGTATGTACCATTTTTAATATATTTTTGTATTAAAACTGATTTTATGTATGCACAAAAAAATTTGTTAAAACTGTGAACTTACCCCTTGTAGAAAATTTGAATTTTTCCATTGGCTCAAAATGTTACAAAACTGACCTGAATCATACGAAAAATTTTCGAGGGTCTTGTAATTACCACTATAAGCTATTTTTTGTTTTTATAAGATTTTATGTATCCGTAAAACATTGGCCAAAAATGTGAGCTTACACCTTCGAGGAATTCAATTTTTCCACGCAGTCAAAATATAGGAAAAATCAACATATAACATAGGAATAACATTTTCCAAGTCTGTGTATGTACCATTTTTGATTTATTTTTGTATTAAAACTGATTTTAAGTTTGCGCAAAAAATTTGTTAAAACTGTTAACTTACCCCTTGTAGAAAATTTTAATTTTTCCACTGGCTCAAAATGTTACAAAACTGACCTGAATCATACGAAAACATGTCGAGGGTTTTGTACATACCCCTATAAGTTATTTTTTTGTTTTTATAAGATTTTAAGTATCCGTAAAAACTTTGGCCAAAATTGTGAGCTAACGCCTTCGATGAATTCAATTTTTCCACGTACTAAAAATATCAGAAAACCAATGTATGGCATAGGAATAACATTGCCCATGTCTCTGTATGTACCATTTTTAATATATTTTTGTATTAAAACTGATTTTAAGTATGCGCAAAAAAATTGTTAAAACTGTGAACTTACCTCTTGTAGAAAATTTTAATTTTTCCACTGGCTCAAAATTTTACAAAACTGACCTGAATTATATGAAAAATTGTCGTGGGTTTTGTACTTAACCCTATAAGCTTTTTTTTTTTTTTTTTTTTTATAAGATTTTATGTATCCATAAAAAATTTACAAAAATGTGGGCTTACCCCCTCGAGGAATTCAATTTTTCTACGAAGTCAAAATCTAGGAAAAACCAACCTATAACATAGGAATAACATTTTCCAAGTCCGTGTATGTACCATTTTTTATTTATTTTTGTATTTAAACTTATTTTAAGTTTGCGCAAAAAATTTGTTAAAACTATGAACTTACCCCTTGTAGAAAATTTTAATTTGTCCACTGGCTCAAAATATTACAAAACTGACCTGAATCATATGAAAAGTTGTGAGGGTTTTGTACATACCCCTCTAAGTAATTTTTTGGTTTTTATAAGATTTTAAGTATCCGTAAAAACTTTGGCAAAAATTGTGAGTTCGATGAATTCAATTTTTCCACAGACTAAAAATATCAGAAAACCAACGTATGACATAGGAATAACATAGCCCATGTCTCTTTATGTACCATTTTTAATATATTTTTGTATTAAAACTGATTTTAAGTATGCGCAAAAAATTTGTTAAAACTGTGAACTTACCCCTTGTAGAAAATTTTAATTTTTCCACTGGCTCAAAATTTTACAAAATTGACCTAAATCATACGAAAAATTGCTGAGGGTTTTGTACTTACCCCTATAAGCTATTTTTAGATTTTTATAAGATTTTAAGTATCCGTAAAAAAATTGGCCAAAATTCTGAGTTTACCCCTTCGATGAATTCAATTTTTCCACGCACTAAAAATATCAGAAAACCAATCTATAACATAGTAATAACATTGCACATGTCTGTGTATGTACCATTTTTAATATATTTTTGTATTAAAACTCATTTTAAGTATGCGCAAAAATTTTGTTAAAACTGTGAACTTACCCCTTGTAGAAAATTTTAATTTTTCCATTGGCTCAAAATGTTACAAAACTGACCTGATTCATACGAAAAATTTTCGAGGGTTTTGTACTTACCTCTATAAGCTATTTTTTTGTTTTTATAAGATTTTATGTATCCGTAAAAAATTGACCAAAAATGTGGGCTTACCCCTTCGAGGAATTCAATTTTTCCACGCAGTCAAATTATTGGAAAACCAACCCATAACATAAGAATAACATTTCCCAAGTCTTTGAATGTACCATTTTTAATATATTTTTGTATTTAAATTTATTTTAAGTATGTGCAAAAAATTTGTTAAAACTGTAAACTTACCCGCATTAGAAAATTTTAATTTTTCCACTGGCTCAAAATGTAACAAAACTGACATGAATCATATGAAAAATTGTCGAGGGTTATGTACTTACCCCTATAAGCTATTTTTTGGTTTAAATAAGATTTTAATTATCCGTAAAAAATTTGGCAAAAATTGTGAGCTTACCCCTTTGATGAATTCAATTTTTCCACGTTCTAAAAATATCAGAAATCCAACCTATAACATAGGAATAACATTTCCGATGTCTGTGTATGTACAATTTTTAATATATTTTTGTATTAAAAATATTTTAAGTAAGCGCAAAAAATTTGTTAAAACTGTGAACTAACCCCTTTTAGAAAATTTTAAGTTTTCCACTGGCTCAAAATGTTACAAAACTGACCTGAATCATACGAAAAGTTGTCGAGGGTTTTGTACATACCCCTATAAGTTATTTTTTGGTTTTTATAAGATTTTAAGTATCCGTAAAAAATTTGGCCAAAATTGTGAGCTAACGCCTTCTATGAATTCAATTTTTCCACGGACTAAAAATATCAGAAAACCAACGTATGACATAGGAATAACATTGCCCATGTCTCTGTATGTACCATTTTAAATATATTTTTGTATTAAAATTGATTTTAAGTATTCGCAAAAAATTTGTTAAAACTGTGAACTTACCCCTTGTAGAAAATTTTAATTTTTTCACTGGTTAAAATTTTACAAAACTGACCTGAATCAAACAAAAAATTGTCGAGGGTTTTGTACTTACCCCTATAAGCTATTTTTTTGTTTTATAAGATTTTATGTATCCACAAAAAATTGACCAAAAATGTGGGCTTACCCCTTCGAGGAATTCAATTTTTCCACGCAGTCAAATTATTGGAAAACCAACCTATAACATAGGAATAACATTTTCCAAGTCTTTGTATGTACCATTTTTAATATATTTTGGTATTTAAACTGATTTTAAGTATGCACAAAAATTTGTTAAAACTGTGAACTTACCCCTTGTAGAAAATTTTAATTTTTCCACTGGCTCAAATTGTTACAAAACTGACCAGAATCATATGAAAAATTGTCGAGGGTTTTGTACTTACCCCTATAAGATATTTTTTGGTTTTTATAAGATTTTAATTATCCGTAAAAAATTTGGCCAAAATTGTGAGCTTACCCCTTCGATGAATTCAATTTTTCCACGTACTAAAAATATCAGAAAACCAACGTATAACATAGGAATAACATTGCCGATGTCTGTGTATGTACAATTTTTAATATATTTTTGTATTAAAAATATTTTAAGTATGCACAAAAAATTTGTTAAAACTATAAACTTACCCATTATGTTGGTCCCAAGTGGTCAGATGAGGTCTAGAGGGGGGGTGAATAGAGCTCTGAAAATTTTTAGACTTAAAACCTTTTCAGTCTTCTGTCAGCAGACTAAGCTGATGAAGAACAGTAAGATGACTATGCTGATAGTGAACAAATCTTGAACAGCAGAGTGACCACTCTTCTTACAATTACTTAGTTGTTTTTCAGCAAAACAGTTTTATCAAGAGTATACTTGCAGCGGATGTTTGAAAGTGTTTTTCACAAGTAGACTAAGTCTTTAAAAGATTTTATCCCCAGTTCAAAACTCCTTTAAAATCTTTCAATCTATTCAAAGTGTTTACTTATGCAATTTGAAATATGCAAGGAAACTTAAATGCAGAAACAACACAAAGAATTTTTATAATGGTTATATGGATAAAAATTCTTTAGTCCACTCTTCCAGATCACTTAGATTCTGGGTTATACTATAAGCACAAAGTTTACAATATATCTCCACTTACACCTAAACAACAAATGAGAAGGTTGTAAGCTCACAATAGGAAATCACTCAGAAAACCTATCCTCTGAAGTTAAATCACTCACAAAGACGGATTTAAACTTCGCACAACACTCAGCTAATACAATTTCACTCAGAATGTATTTTATCTTTTCTTCAACTTGGCTTCTGTCAACAAATGACTTCACCAGACGAGTGAGCTGTTCGAGCTTCTTGAGACTTAGAAAATTTCTGCTTCAAAATCGAAATCTCAGAATGTTGTTGTGTGTCTCGCTCATTGAAAATCAACTCTATTTATACTTGGATTTGAAAATATGACCGTTGAAGGAAATCAAATCTCAAATCCATAGCCTTAGCCCAATTTCAGAACGGCTCCCTGCTACAGTACTTTTTCTGTTGTAGTTTCATGTAGCTGCATTTAATGCACTATGCTGATCCGAGAATAAATTCAATCATTTGCCATTACTACCCTTCTCTTGCAGCATTTATTACCCCAAGTGCATTTATTACCGTTGAACTATCTCATGATCTCTTCTACTCTGCTGATCGAAGCAACTCTGCTGATTTGCACTCTGGTGATCAAACTCTGAACTAATCTGATTTGAGTCAGCTGATGGTCTACCCTTCTGTTTGATGTTTCAGCACGAGATCAGTAGTCTTCTAGGCTTGTAATTTTGAACTCTTCTGATGTCTTCTTTACTTGTTCAAAATTCTTCTAAGGGAACTAAGCTTTCCATACTTAGCTGATTTTGACGTTTTGGAAATCATCAAAACCTTCTTTTATCTTCTTATCTTCTTTGCACTTCATCTTCATCATCATCCAACACATTGTAGAAAATTTTAATTTTTCCACTGGCTAAAAATGTTACAAAACTGACCTGAATCATACGAAATATTGTCAAGGGTTTTGTAATTACCTCTATAAGCTACTTTTTGTTTTTATAAGATTTTACGTATCCGTATAACATTGGCAAAAATTATGGGCTTACCCCTTCGAGGAATTCAATTTTTCCACGCAGTCAAAATATAGGAAAAACCAACCTATAACATAGGAATAACATTTTCCAAGTCTGTGTATGTACCATTTTTTATTTATTTTTGTATTTAAACTTATTTTAAGTTTGCGCAAAAAATTTGTTAAAACTGTGAACTTACCCCTTGTAGAAAATTTTAATTTGTCCACTGGCTCAAAATGTTACAAAACTGACCTGAATCATATGAAAAGTTGTCGAGGGTTTTGTACATACCCCTATAAGTTATTTTTTGGTTTTTATAAGATTTTAAGTATCCGTAAAAACTTTGGCCAAAATTGTGAGCTAACGCCTTCGATGAATTCAATTTTTCAACGGACAAAAAATATCAGAAAACCAATGTATGACATAGGAATAACATTGCCCATATCTCTGTATGTACCATTTTTAATATATTTTCGTATTAAAACTGATTTTAAGTATGCGCAAAAAATTTCTTAAAACTGTGAACTTGCCCCTTGTAGAAAATTTTAATTTTTCCACTGGCTCAAAATTTTACAAAACTGACCTGAATCATATGAAAAATTGTCGAGGGTTTTGTACTTACCCCTATAAGCTTTTTTTTTTGTTTTTATAAGATTTTATGTATCCATAAAAAATTGACAAAAATGTGGGCTTACCCCTTTGAGGAATTCAATTTTCCACCTAGTCAAAATATAGGAAAAACCAACCTATAACATAGGAATAACATTTTCCAAGTCTGTGTATGTACCACTTTTTATTTATTTTTGTATTTAAACTTATTTTAAGTTTGCGCAAAAAAATTGTTAAAACTGTGAACTTACCCCTTGTAGAAAATTTTAATTTGTCCACTGGCTCAAAATATTACAAAACTGACCTGAATCATATGAAAAGTTGTCGAGGGTTTTGTACATACCCCTATAAGTAATTTTTTGGTTTTTATAAGATTTTAAGTATCCGTAAAAACTTTGGCAAAAATTGTGAGTTCGATGAATTCAATTTTTCCACGGACTAAAAATATCAGAAAACCAACGTATGACATAGGAATAACATTGCCCATGTCTCTTTATGTACCATTTTTAATATATTTTTGTATTAAAACTGATTTTAAGTATGCGCAAAAATTTTGTTAAAACTGTGAACTTAACCCTTGTAGAAAATTTTAATTTTTCCACTGGCTCAAAATTTTACAAAATTGACCTAAATCATACGAAAAATTGTCGAGGGTTTTGTACTTACCCCTATAAGCTTTTTTTTTTTGTTTTTATAAGATTTTATGTATCCATAAAAAATTGACAAAAATTGGGCTTACCCCTTTGAGGAATTCAATTTTTCCACGGAGTCGAATTATTGGAAAACCAACCTATAACATAGGAATAACATTTCTCAAGTCTTTGTATGTACCATTTTTAATATATTTTGGTATTTAAACTGATTTTAAGTATGCATAAAAATTTGTTAAAACTGTGAACTTACCCCTTGTAGAAAATTTTTATTTTTCCACTGGCTCAGAATGTTACAAAACTGACCTGAATCATACGAAAAGTTGTCGAGGGTTTTGTACTTACCCCTATAAGCTATTTTTTGGTTTTTATAAGATTTTAAGTATCCGTAAAAAATTTGGCCAAAATTGTGAGCTTACCCCTTCGATGAATTCAATTTTTCCACGTACTAAAAATATCAGAAAACCAATCTATAACATAGGAATAACATTGCCCATGTCTGTGTATGTATCATTTTTAATATATTTTTGTATTAAAACTGATTTTAAGTATGCGCAAAAATTTTGTTAAAACTGTGAACTTACCCCTTGTAGAAAATTTTAATTTTTCCATTGGCTCAAAATGTTACAAAACTGACCTGAATCATACGAAAAATTTTCGAGGGTTTTGTACTTACCTCTATAAGCTATTTTTTTGTTTTTATAAGATTTTATGTATTCGTAAAAATTGACCAAAAATGTGGGCTTACCCCTTCGAGGGAATTCAATTTTTCCACGCAGTCAAATTATTGGAAAACCAACCCATAACATAAGAATAACATTTCCCAAGTCTTTGTATGTACCATTTTTAATATATTTTTGTATTTAAATTTATTTTAAGTATGTGCAAAAAATATGTTAAAACTGTAAACTTACCATCATTAGAAAGTTTTAATTTTTCCACTGGCTCAAAATGTAACAAAACTGACCTGATTCATATGAAAAATTGTCGAGGGTTATGCACTTACCCCTATAAGCTATTTTTTGTTTTTAATAAGATTTTAATTATCCGTAAAAAATTTGGCCAAAATTGTGAGCTTACCCCATCGATGAATTCAATTTTTCCCCGTACTAAAAATATTAGAAAACCAACCTATAACATAGGAATAACATTGCCGATGTCTGTGTATGTACAATTTTTAATATATTTTTGTATTAAAAATATTTTAAGTAAGCGCAAAAAATTTGTTAAAACTGTGAACTAACCCTTTGTAGAAAATTTTAATTTTTCCACTGGCTCAAAATGTTACAAAACTGACCTGAATCGTACAAAAAGTTGTCGAGGGTTTTGTACATACCCCTATAAGTTATTTTTTGGTTTTTATAAGATTTTAGGTATCCGTAAAAAATTTGGCCAAAATTGTGAGCTAACGCCTTCGATGAATTCAATTTATCCACGGACTAAAAATATCCGAAAACCAACGTATGACATAGGAATAACATTGCCCATGTCTCTGTATGTACCATTTTTAATATATTTTTGTATTAAAATTGATTTTAAGTATGCGCAAAATTTTTTTTAAAACTGTGAACTTACTCCTTGTAGAAAATTTTAATTTTTTCACTGGCTCAAAATTTTACAAAATTGTCGAGGGTTTTGTACTTACCCCTATAAACTATTTTTTTGTTTTTATAAGATTTTATATATCCGCAAAAAAATTGACCAAAAATGTGGGCTTACCCCTTCGAGGAATTCAATTTTTCCACGCAGTCAAATTATTGGAAAACCAACCTATAACATAGGAATAACATTTCCCAAGTCATTGTATGTACCGTTTTTGATATATTTTGTTATTTAAACTGATTTTTAGTATGCACAAAAAATTGTTAAAACTGTGAACTTACCCCTTGTAGAAAATTTTAATTTTTCCACTGGCTCAAAATGTTACAAAACTGACCTGAATCATATGAAAAATTGTTGAGGGTTTTGTACTTACCCCTATAAGATATTTTTTGGTTTTTATATGATTTTAATTATCCGTAAAAAAATTGGCAAAATTTGTGAGCTTACCCTTTCGATGAATTCAATTTTTCCACGTACTAAAAATATCAGAAAACCAACCTATAACATATGAATAACATTGCCGATCTCTGTGTATGTACAATTTTTAATATATTTTTGTATTAAAAATATTTTAGGTATGCGCAAAAAAATTGTTAAAACTGTGAACTTACCCATTGTAGAAAATTTTAATTTTTCCACTGGCTCAAAATGTTACAAAACTGACCTGAATCATACGAAATATTGTCGAGGGTTTTGTAATTACCTCTATAAGCTATTTTTTGTTTTTATAAGATTTTATGTATCCGTAAAACATTGGCCAAAAATGTGGGCTTACCCCTTCGAGGAATTCAATTTTTCCACACAGTCAAAATATAGGAAAAACCAACCTATAACATAGGAATAACATTTTCCAAGTCTGTGTATGTACCATTTTTAATTTATTTTTGTATTAAAATTGATTTTAAGTTTGCGCAAAAAATTTGTTAAAACTGTGAACTTACCCCTTGTAGAAAATTTTAATTTTTTCACTGGCTCAAAATGTTACAAAACTGACCTGAATCATACGAAAAATTATCGAGAGTTTTGTACTTACCCGTATAAGCTATTTTTTGTTTTTAAAAGATTTTATGCATCCGTAAAAAAATGGCCAAAAATGTGGGCGTATGATTTCTTATATGCTACTGCTGCATAATATAATTCCTACATTCGTAGGAATTTCAAAAGCATGGACTTCAGTTGTGTTAATTCCGAACCTTTATTATTGCCTTAGGATATTTCAGGGTTTAATTTAATACTTCAGATTTTAAAGTTAGTAGAGTTCTACTTCAACAAATATATAGGCTCTGATATTTTCTTAATTCCCTATATCAAATATATTTCATATTTTGAAATTTGGAAATGAAGAGAAACCAATGCAATATCTCATGGGGAATGGAGAAAAGAATGACGAGAAAGCAAAGCAGCATGTAGTTAGACCTTTCATATTTCATATTTTCATATTTCTCCTCGCACATTTCATCTACTTGTTTTTGATAACTTGTCTTAGATGATTATATTTAATAGAAAGCTCTTAGACGTTTCTGTTTGACCAATATTAAAAGAACGGGCACGTCTTTATGCAACAGAAAAAAATATACAAAGCCTAACTTTCCTCATAAATTGGACTTCAAATTGGAATCCTCTTCCAAATTTGGAGACACTTGTCCACTTATCATCTCCCACTCAAAAACTTCAAAACACTATTCCACAACCTGCAAACCACTATTCATTTATTAAATAAAATTTTTTATCTACATAATTATAATTATAATTTGTGTTGTTTATTAAATAATATTAGATATGATTAAATAAAAATCAAATAATATTGAATTTTCATGAATTATTAGTGAATTCTTAAAAGTTGTTGGTTTCTATTTATAGTTTTCATGTAATTTAAAAAAAAATAAAAAAAAATATATTCAATTTTTTCTATATTAATTTTTATTCTTTCTAACTAATTTCTATTTAAAAATTAATATAAAGTATAATCTATTAAAAATATTTATATCAAACATTCATGTTTTTATTATTACTTTTAAAAAAATAGAAATAATTAATATCATAGATGATGTAAAAGTAATTAAAAAAAATAAAAAAAAAAATTTGGGACACAATTGAAATTAAAACAAGTGAATAGTGATTTGGAGAAGCATTCAAATCACTGTTCAAAACTCCATATTTGGAGTTTGCTATTTAGTCCCTCCTACATATTCATCAAATATGGAGGTGGATGGAAGATGCTCTTACTTAGCCATCATTTTCATTCAATGGCAAGTGGACACGTGTCTAAGAAGCAATGGATAAACCGAAACCATTTAAATGCAAATTCTTAAGAAATCCATTTTCAGACGTTGTGGATTGAGTTACACAAGGGCTAGCGATATTGTCGGAACAATCTTTTTTGATTTCCTAATTTTCCCTTATAGTCAAATGTCATAAAATATATATTTCTCAATTCCCATAACAATTCTTATTACTCAATTGACAACTCAATCCTTTCTCTCTTATTAATACATTGTTAATTATTTTTCCTTTATTAATCTTATATTTTAACAAGGAAATAAATCAATTCTTGATTTTTGAAATACCCACCATCACGACATCACCGGCCAAGCATGAAACACGACACTTCATCACCATTCATAACCATTTATAATAGCTGGTATATCAATATGACATTTGTAATATTGTTTTAAATTTTGTGTTGGTATTACTACTATTTTTTTATGTAAAGATTAATTAATACTTTGAATTATACTCATGCATGATTTTAAAATGTATATATAGCTTCAGTAATCAGTACTTGAAATATGATGAAACTCGATGAATTCTACTTAGAGGATTAAGCTACATCAATAAGAGGCATCAACTCACATGAAATTGAATAAACTCTAAAATAAATTATGCCAAAAATTATATAATATGTTGAAAGACAATTTTTCATAACGGAGGTGAAACTTATAAGACTTAATATGTCACACGGTCAATAATAAAAATAATGAACATATCTCGAATAAGTTTTAATGGATACATTGTATGTACATTCCTATGATTTTTTTTCTTATTTTTCTAAGAAATCGTACATAACTTTTAATCATGACTTAGTAGCTAGGTTGCGCTTTCCTATGAATATGGTTATCAAGTAGATGCAAACAACGTCTAGCAGAAAATGGCTTGACAAATAAATAGATGGAAAGCTTTGAAGAATACTTTATAGTCTTACTATTTCATTTCATTAAAACATCGATGTCTACAAATGAAAAGATCATTTATATTTATACTACCACCTCATCAAATAGATAGTGGAGAATAACAACTATGATTGATCATCTAGTGAATTCATAAAACATAACAGTTGCAGTCCCTCCAAAGCCTAAGAGGTTCAAAAGTGGTGAACTAAATAATAATCTAACTAATTGATAAGGTATAAATTGAAAGAAACAAATTTATAAATTGTGAGAACAAAGTGTAAATTACCCTAATAATAATAATAAATCAACTTCACTAACAATATTATATATAAATAAAGATACTATATCCAAATAGTTAGTAATTAAGAACTATTAGACAATAACAGATTGGAAAGTAAATGGTGGCTCCCAAAAATTAGCCTGTTCCATTCCCTTGATCTATTCCTACAACTTGGACATTTATAGGACTGCATATATTTAGTATTTACAATACAATATATGCTACTAATTGTAAATTTTATAAATATTAATCAATGATTAAGGTAATCCCTCTGCCCATCGAGCTAAGCGTAGGAGAAAGGACATAACATCTGATGGATCGCGTAGAGAATGAGAAGCGGCAGTATCTCTTGGCGTGGTCGACACGATAATAGGGTACCCTTGTCCTCTGCTTCCAAGTACCTAAACGTACAAAAAATTTATTAAGTGAAGAAAATGCAAAAAATAATTAATTAATATTCTCAATTAGGAGCTCGATATATCGGGTTATATATAAGTGATCGACACTAGCTACCTTAAACGCGTCTTCATCAGTTTTGTCATCGCCAAGGTAAAAAGGGAGTACATGATTATTAGAATCCGAATTAAAACCAAGAGTGTGGAGTAGATAGAGCAAAGCGTCCCCTTTGTTCCATTCAATGGATGGTCTAATCTCTAAAACTTTCTTGCCTCGAGTTAAATGAAAACAAGGATGATATTCTAAAACCACATCTTTTATTATCTCCTCAAGCATCCCATAATCCTGCATGCATGCAAATTAATTAATTAAGTTTATATATATATATATATAAATTATTATTAACAATTTACATTAGGTAGGAAAACTAACTAACTGCAATTAATTAATTAAGATCTTACCTCATCCAACACATGTCTGTAATGTACTGAAATACAGAACCTATTGTCCTCTACTAAAGCACCTGGTACGTCGCAGGTTCTATTTTTCAGCTCTTTCAACATCTGTTACGTACACAACGTACAATATATGTATTCAAAACCTAACATAATGAAAAAATCAAATGTAATATTGTTTAATCAATTTCTAATTAAATTACCTTCTTGATTGAGGGCAGATACTCCTTAGCAGGTTGGAAAATTGTGAATTCATTGCCCTATATATATACGTACAAGATCATCATTAATTAATTTTTACAATAAAATCATATAAGTCAAAAAAAAAAAAAAAAACTAAAAATCAAATTTAGATCGAGACCAGAATAAAAATACTCCATATATATAAAAAAAAAACTGACCTTTTCATCCAGGGTATTTGTTTGATACTTGCTATGAAGATCATATGATTTTTTAATTACATGCAAAGGTGGTCCCATTATATCCATTCCATGGCTCCCAGCATAATATACTTCATCTAACTTAACAAATCCATATACCTAAAATAAAACTTCACAAATTATAACATTATTAAAAATGAAATATATATAATATATATAATCATCATCGATCACTTTGGTAAAATTACATTTTTGGTCCAACTTTTTTAATATATTTTGGTAGCAGTATATTTTACCTTGTCTCGGCTCCTACCGCTTATTATAGCAGTTGGAAAATGTTTAGCCACTTCGCGTACAGCAGAGCGCATCTATATATTAAATTAAATTAGGAATTAGCAAACTATATATATATGAAGATTTAATTAGATACAAAAGAAGAGCGATTTTACCGGATCAGACATAAAAGCGCGATCGGGATCACTAACAATAGGTGAAAGTGTTCCATCGTAATCTAAAAACACGACTATTTGCTTTCCTTGCATAGTGGTCATCATTGAATTAAATGAAGTTAGTGCAGAAGGGTGTTCCTCCTGAAAAATACAAATTTTTTTTATTTATTTAACAAAAGTAAAGTAAAACAAGGTTTAAAATTTATTAGTATTTCAATTGTAATTAACAAAAGAAAAAAGTAATGTTTGGTGTGAGTATATAAATAAATTAATGGGAACGGAACTTACCAACCAAGAAATATATTTTGCATCTGAGGTATTTGGCCCATTGGGCTTATCAGTGGGATCCAATTCAACTGAAACAGACTGATCCACTTGGGTCCCACAAAGCTTCCTAAAATTTTCCTTCACCATACTTTTATCTGCAAAAAAAAATTAAATATAGTTCATAAAAGTTTCCAAATACGTGTATAACTTATGATTCAGAAAAAGAATAACCAAATATTGAAGGAAAATAATTTCCGTATTTTCCCATTGCAAAATCAAATTTTATCTATTAAAAGAAACAATCAACAAGTTAAGGCCCAATACTTGCAAACTTGGTCTAAAACAATGAAAAGTATAAGGTCCACCAATACAAGACGACTTCAAAAAATAAAGTGCAATAATGGTGACAAGTGATGAAAACACAAGGTAAAAAGAAAACATAGGTGTCTTGATCAAGCCAAACTTATGGTGCAGGCTAAATGCCTTTTCAAAATTTAAGAACTCATGGGCCCACATGAAAATTTGTTACTACTTTTTTTTTTTTGGTATCCACCCCAATAAAAATAACCTAGGGTCTATCTGGTTGGATTTTGATTCGGTTTTGCGAAATTGAGTTTTGGCCCGATCTCGTGGGTTTCGTGAGATCGGGCCAAAACCCACCAAATAAGTTTTCGTCAAACTCAAGAACCTCATCACAAACCTATTCAGAAATCAACATCCAAACTTTTGAAACCTATATAAAATTGTGATTTAACACCTACCACCTAATTTCTCTCCACAAAACTCTATAAAAAAGACATTAATTTGACACATACCACCTATTATTTTTCCCAAACCCCAACATCTAAACTCAATTGAAGTGAGGTTTCAGAATTTTCAAAACCACAAAACCCAACATCCAAAACCAAACTAAATGAAGTTTCAAAAATTTCACCGAAATCACCCAAACCATTTTTTTAAAACTGAGACTCGCGAGTCAAAAATCTTCCGAATAGGCCCTAATTATCCATAAAACATATATCTCATAAATTTTTATTTTTTGTTTAAAAAGATTTTGGTGATGAGTAGTACGAAAAATCCAGGATAAGTGCACAAATTATATAGTAATATCTATAGATCTTATATTGAATTTAGAGAAGGAAATCTAATTCTGACCTAAAAATTAAAATAAAGAATAGCCAACTATATCTTAGAGCTTAAGCAAGGATAAGTAATTAGATCAAACAACATATAGCTAGGGAGTAAAATATTAGAGTTGATTAAGAAATAAATGGTCAATCACAACTTACAACTTATGAGCCAAATATATAACTTAAGTAGTCATTTTCATCATGGGAAACAAGTACAAAACATATATAAGATCTTAAAGAGAGGTCACTTATAATAACAAGACTTGATTTGAAAATTAGTGCTTAAAGAATAACTTTAATGTATTTTAAATAATTTAAGTCAGATTCAAATGACTCAACAATTGCATGGCTAATTAAAGAAAGGGTCTAATCAGAAGGGTAATTTTCAATCAACACCGACAATGATAAAATGATTATAAATATAATATTTTCGGACATCATTTTCAACAATATGAGACAAACAATAAATGACTCATCGTTAGTTAGACAAATATATATGCCTTTTTTTTTTTTTAATTTTTTCTTGATAATCAGTCAAATATGGTTTTCATGGATGCAGTTGGCATAATTCCAACTACCATTTCCAACGGTTGCCATCTGTGCTTTGCTTTTCCTTAAAATTTCTCTCTTTGCACAAAACACAATCACATGTAACATATTATGCACCTATGATCTATCAAACACAATATACTTTAGTTTAGTATATATGCGACTAGACTAGGCAACACCTTTAGAAAAATTAAAATTTTAAAGCATGTGCTACATTAAAATTCAAAATAACTCATAAATGAAATAAATAAATAAAACAAAGCTCAAACCTCATAATTATGAAAGTTGAAATAAGTGTAAATTATAACTGTTTTATACATCTATCACAACCAAAATATTGAAAAATTAAATAGAGGAATAAATTTTTTAAATAATTTTGGCAAATGGTCAATTCATGTGAATTGGTATGGGTCCGATTATGTCGATTTTGATTTAGAAGAATTGGTTTAAGTGACTTAAAAAAAAATAGAACAATTACTATTGAGTTTGACTTTTGAAAATCTAAAAAATATACTAAATCAATAACTTTTGTATGAAAAAATAATGTGATATGTATCAAACAAAATTCTTTCAAATAAATACTATTATATATCTTCGTTTTATCAAATTTAGACACAAGTATAGAACTTTTGGAAGTATGACCATTTGCAAGCGAGGTATGATATTTCTTTCACATGAAAATTAAATTAAAACCAAATCCACATAAATCATAGGACGCGCATACTGGCCTATTCAGTCAAATCCAACAATTAAAATAACAAGTAAAATTCAGTTATTAGAAAATTATTTTATTCTCATGACTTGACTTGAGGAAATTATACTTGAAATATTTCAAAGGTAATTTAATCAGATAAAAAAGTATGAATTATAAAGTCATGACAGAATTGTATCAGATAAAAAAAAGCGAAAAAAAAGACAGAAATTGGACGTGTTGTCGAAATGGGGAAGAGATTTTTTGAAAATATTAAACTGAAGGAGAAATTGTACCACGACACATCAACAACTTTGAGAAAAAAGAAGTGGTAAAAAAGCGACTTTTGATTTGAAAGTTTACAATACATTTATATAAAGAACACAACATGGCGACAAAATATGCAACCCTTATGAAACTACTTACATTACATGTACCAGAAATAAAATAGTAATACCTGGAACTGCAATAAATTAATAAATAACTAGTGAAGAAGTAATAATAAATAGAACACAAAGGTACAATTCCAACAAGCACTAAATTATGATACGTGTTGCCATGCCAATTTATGATTAATTGTCGGTGGAAATAGATCTTACTAACTCGTATGCATTTATAAACATCAATGTGCGAATTTGTAATTTACGTGAATTTACATTTAAGACAAATGTAAAACAGAATCTTTAAAAATAATATGAAATACGAATAAAAATCAAGGATCAAAACGCTTTCAATAGTAAATATAGTGTTAATGGTAATTTATTCTCTTTGATATGTATATTTATCTTTCTAAGATTTGAAAAAAAAAATCATTTTATTCAAATCAATGATATTTTATCCTAAGGGTACTTTAGTCTTTATATCCACTCTTAATCTATCCATAAATTAATACGGAAATAATAGTAGAAGAAATAGGATATTAATCCATCATCACATAATTAAAGAAAAAGTTTAGTGGGCCTAAAACCAAATAAAATCAAACGGTCAAATCCAAACCGAAAGGCCCAAGTAGTACTACTTTGACTCGTAACCCGATTCTGGCCCAAAAACAACACGTGTGCGGTGATCAATAACTATTATACACGAAAGAAAACGAAAGTAAACCCACCACCCACCCGCCGGTGAAATCTACTCCCTTCCCAAATCATAGTCCGTGCATCTACGCGCGTTGTAGGCGTGTGGAAATAGATAACCTTAATTTACTACTCTAGCGAAGACAAAAAAAACTATCGCTAACCGCTTTCTCGTTACCTACCTATATATGTCTCTCAAAATAATAACAAAAAATTAATAATCTTCATCTCCAAATTATTTACTACTCCATTGTTTCATTTTTTTTAGTGGAAAAATTATTTTAGAAACAAAATGTGGTGCATAATTTTGGACCAAATTTCCCTACATAAACTATCGACGATGAAAAGAAAAGAAAAATACATTGACTAATTTTAAAGGAACTATATATTGATCGTGCATGAAATTTTCTTAATGCTTAAGCTAAATAAAAGCGAAATCAATACAGAAAACTGTGTGTGTGCACGCAGAAAATGCAGAGAGGAGAATGTAAATTGAATTTAAAAAAAGAAAAAAAAAAAAAGAAAAGGACTTACAGTTTAGTTATTTGCCAAAGCCAAACAGAGCCTAATTAATAGTCGTTGATGTAGACAAAGAGAGAGAGAGAGAGAGAGAGAGAGAAGAAGGGGAGGTAAATGGGGGAGAATTGTTTGGTATTTATAATTGTGGAAAGGGGTTTAGGGATTTGGGAATTGTCATAATCAGTGGGATGATTTTCGTAAATTAATGTAATGTGCCTTTTGTTGTCACCAATTAATAGTCCTTATTTCAATTTAGTGTGATGATCGTGTTATATACATATGGACATAAATTTATAGCATTTAATATAAGGTAATCTAATTAAACAGCACGGGTTAAATATATATATATATATATATATATATATATATATATATATATATATATGGAAAGTTGGTGAGAAATTAAACAAGAAGATACTAATCCCTTTAAAATATATGCCAAAATTTCTTGGGACTCAAGTTTTTCTCAAGAAACTTCAAAAGGTAAGTGTATTTAATTAAAGAAAAATATCAAGTAAATGATATTAATAAGACATGCGAATTGATTGTGAAAATATATTGTGTTGAATATCAAGTAAATTGATTATATATATATATATATATATATTTCAATAAGACACGTTTATATCATAGTGTTACCTTAGATGTTAGATATAAATATTACACCGTTAAATTTGAAATAAATAAAAAGAGAAATATCAAAACTTTGAACGGAAAATATAAAAATAATAATTTCAATTTACAAACAGGACAAATATCTCATAACATAGAATAGAATTCCAAGCAGGACAAGTTTCCGACATGCGTTGTCAAGTTACACGTGCATATGATAAATCATATAGGCATTGGATTACACATGAAAGCACATGTGATTAGGGATCATGACATGAGGATCGGATCGGATCGGATCGGATGAGGTTGGATCCTTCTTAATTTGAGTCTTGAGAAACCATCAAAATCTACTGCTCTTTTTTTCCTATAGGAATTAAATTAATAGACAAGTTTTTTCTTGTTTTGTTTTTTATTTAAGGTTTGAGTTCGTTAATGGAGAGGCCCAGTGGTAGCTGGAAATTAAAACGGTACCGTGGACCAACACATCTTGACTTTTTTAATTTGAGTTTATATTTATAAATTTTGTTTGACGTGAATACATATGACCCAATTACAAAGAGAGAAGGCTTTTCCTGATCCAACCTTGGTCTGAACAAATTTGACTCGACCGAACATCAAACCCTACGTACCAGAATGGAATCATTTAGATCTAAGTAACCAAAGGAGCCCATTTCAATCCACCATAATTTATATATATATATATATATATATATATATATATATATATATATATATATATATATAAATTATGGTGGATTGAAATGGGCTCCTTTGTATATCCGTTAATTGATCAAATAGAAGAGGCATAGCAGAAGGTAACTACTGAGTTAAAGATAATACTCACTAGAATAATTACTACAAGCGTACTAAAATTTATCACTGCATCCACAAATTAATTGTTATCCAATTGAAAGTTAAAGAAAAAGACTAACCCCAAGATGCGATTTCACGGGATAAATTCAACAAAATTGTTAAAGCATTTCTTTTCCAAATATGAAATTAGATGAAGTTTCAATCTTACTAAAGTTATCTAATCTTCTTGACAAAATGAATTCCTTCCCCATGTTTCTGCAATGAGAACCAGCAGAACAAATCTCTATGCTGAATGTTCTCTTTGCTCCGGCTGGAAAACAAGAAACTTCTTCTTCTGTCTTTCTTTGATCTATACGTTCAGTTTACAGTCAAAACGAGTGAAGAAGCATCAAAAACCGATGTAGTTGTAGTCTGTCTTTCAATATAAGCTACTGAAATTCTTCAAAATGCAATCTCCGGCTTTACCCTTGGCTAATCCATTAACTATCTCTACTAGGTAGGACTCCGACTTTTCTCTGCAATATCCACAACCGGAACCTCGTTATCTTCTGTAATCACCTGAAGAAGTTCCAATGGTGTTGCTGCTGGATCCAGCTCCAAGCATCCTTTAGGAGCATTTTCACCTTCCTCACCCGTAAGCAAGTGGTGTGGGACCCTGTGAGAAAATCGAAACATCTCTTCCTTCGGTATTCTTTTGATCATATCCGGATTTTCTGAATTTGGACGAAATACCGTTTTAAAACCAACCACTTTCACAAGAGGAGCAACAGATGTACCTTGTTCCTCATTATAGTCATCAAGTACAGTTACCATGTCATACTTGTGTACAACTTCTTCAGGGGTACTCTCGTTCCAGTCGGGTGACCAGTTTGTGTAAAGTGCCCAAACATCACCCTTTTGAGGGAATATTAGAATACTACCACGCTGGTTTTTTGACCAATTAACCTTTTGAGAGAATGAGTTGATAGATTTGCAGTTTACATATTTGCCCACCCTAAATTCCCCACACGTTTTATAGAAACCTGAGCCAACCCACTCCATTGAACTGAACTCAGTGGTGGTTTTTGAATTAATCCAGCTGACCCTCAACCTAAAAGGCTCTGTAGATATTACCTTGCTTATCAGAGCATAGAAACGAGGCATGCCATCATTGTCGTCATAAGCAGACCATACCTCGTTATCTCCAAAAGAATTTTCGCTTCTATCAAGGTCAAAATCGTGAAAATCGGGATCTGGAACATTCATCACTGCTTCTGGTGGGTCCGAGTTACTTGCATCATCAGCGCTGACCTGGCCCTTTTCTTTTTTATCAGTCTCCTTTGTAGCAAGAATCCTCTCTTTCTTGTTCTCCTTAGTGTTATCTTTCTCTTTATCCACAGCTTTTGTTGTCCTCTCTGATTTCCACATTTCAAGCTTACTTAAAATGTCCTTTCGAGTCATTACCATCAGCATGTTTCTAGTTTCAAGGGGTGTCAAATCTCTAGTACTGTTTGGCTGACGGTAAGTGCCAGAAAACCCATGAATTTTCGATCCTGGTGCACTAGCACTTGCGGTCCCAAAGCCACCAGAAAACCCATGAGCTCTTGATTTTGGTGCAGTAACACTTGCGGTTCCAAAGCCACCAGAAAGCCCATGAGTTCTTGATCCTGGTGCACTAGCACTTGCAGTCCCAAAGCCACCATTTCCCTGTGCCATATTATGGTTCATTCCTGATCGACTATTATCATGATCCACCTTTATCTTCTTCAAATATTCCTCCCAGTTACCAGATGAATTCGAGTCAGTATAAGCTCTCTTTAATTTATCTTGTGCCTGATGAACAACACTGGCTGCTTTTGCTGCTATAGAAGGATCCAAACTACCAACACTAGCTGATCCTGTTCCAGAGAGTGGAACCTTCTGGAAGTTTGCAGATTTAGCTGAGCTTGGACCAGATTGACCTTGTCCTGGTTTTGGAGGGACTGGAATATTCCTTCCTGGGTTAGGTACATGTTCTCTTGGTGCCTGTTGTTGGGGTCGAGGAACCTGACTAGGTGACTTGGAGTTATTGTGTGGTGAAGATGTCTCTGAAGCCATAAAAGCCTTCTTACAATTGACACAGAGTAGAGTACTATTGAGATACATTTTAAGGTACTCATAATGCATCTTGCATCTATGACAGATAGTCCAAAAAGTATCAGTTCTTTTATGGGACGGAGTTGGAGTTGGAGTTGGAGTTGGAGTTGGTTTCGGTTTACTGGGCACCTTTGCAGTATTATTTTGTGTCTTTGGAACTGATGTTGTTGTCCTGCTCGTAAAATTGTAAGACCCATTTGTTCTCGATTGTGCTGAGGGACCAGCAGTATGCACTGGACCTCGGAATACTCCAGCGCCCCTCCTTTGGTTATAAGACAACCTCTTAGCTTTGTCAGATAACAAACTCCAGGCTTCGGAAATAAGTTTAAAGGCACCATCAGCACCAATAGATTTGTTTTTATCAGGATGTAGTGAGAGAGCTAACTTTCTATACTGTTTTTTTATTGTATCATCATCAGTTGATGGAGTCACACTAAGCACTCCATACCAGTCGATTTCCCCACTTATCTTATTCTCTGCAGAAATATACACATCAATTGCTGTCAAGAAATGTGAAATACCATCCAGTTCTGGGTATAGAGCTTGAGCTTTCATGGCAAATTTTTTTGCACCAGCAAAATCCTTTTTCTCTAACTTTTCCTCAGCAATTGTTTTTGCCCTTAGGGCTTCATCTCTATTGCATTCCATACTTCCAAAATGAAATGGCTCTCAAATTGTCGACTGATAATTGATAGTACTCTCAGTATGGCATGACAATAGCATAAACACCTAAAAGCAAGATGAATACAAGCACAAATGTATGGTGCCTGGATACGAAGGATCTCTCCACAACAGAGATCCTCTTAAAACATAATTGTCAAGTACCTGATTCATAGAAGAAGATAAATTGTAATTATGAGACACATCTTTACAGGAAAGTCTCAGCTCAAGTAACCAGGCCTAGGAACTATTCTTTACAATTATTGATTACTTGTAACAACTTCAGATAAACACATACATGTCCTGATCAGCAACCACGCCATAAACGAGGATCATCAAAGTGAGCATGACTTCAAAATCCAAAGTACAAATAGATATCATCGAAGGCTCATTAAATCATGTGTTACCATTTAATAATTTGGGACCTAAACTAAACTCACCAATAAACCAAAGAAGAACAAGGCTAAGGTGTAACATGGTAAAGCATCATTTACAAACAGGCATGGAGCCAACCTTAATATTTAAATTCAGACCCACTACAACACCAGTAAACAAACATCCAAAAATGTATCAGTATCTGAAAAATGTGGACACAACATCACTTCCAGGTATAGCAATCCATAATCGTGGAGCAACTTCTACACACACATAACACCAAAAGACACAGTCCACAAACCATCTAATTCCGGATTGAGTTAGATCCAAACCCCAGAATTCAAAAAAATAAAATGATAAAAAGCATAAAACTCGACTTAACCCAACTGTTCAATACTTAAACAAATGAAGCCAGTTTTTACTTAGGTGCTGCTTAAATGTTATCTATACATTCTCACGTTTACGTAACTTTTCTAAATCATATAGTCCAAATAGTTAAACTACTAACAAGGACGAAACTACAAATGATTTAATACTCGCTAATTCTACGACAACAGAAGCTAACAATGATCTAAGCTTATTAAACAAACAATAAACTCAAAAATTCACATTTGGTACACTTAGCAGAAACCCTAGATTCGCCATCGTAAACTGAAGAGAGAGGAAGAAGGAAAAATTACCCATAATATTTCAGAATTTGAATATGCTGGAGTTGAAATTTGAGAGTTTATCTGTTTTAATTTTCCCACCAAATTGATATGGGGCTTTGGCAAGTTTTTTTAGTCAAAAACCCCCCAAGAGAAATGAGAAATGTGCGTAACCCAAAAAAAAAAAAAAGGAAATGAGATATGTGTAATGCCCAAGAAATATCTGTAATTGAAAAAAATGGGGTAGTGAAGGGTTTCATTTTATGTTTTACACCAAACCATTGTGTTAACTCTAACTAAAGTTAAAGTTAACTTAACCATGGTTAAATGATACATTGGAGTGTAACTAAAGTTACCTTTTAGCCCCTAAAATGATTACCTCTTTATTCTCAAATTTTAGAAATTTGAAATTTAATTTTTTACACACGAAATTGGTAGTCTCCCTTAAAAGATTTGGTCATTTATCTAAAATAAGTAACTCATATTTTTTTCCCGAAAAAAGTATTTTTGATTTTCATTGTCAAATTTCAAATTACACTATTATTCTAATTATTAATTTGACGTAGTGAGTTAGACATCTCCTTTAAAAGTTTTGATGTAAGACATAGTTCCATAAGTTCGTTCTAAAATATTCTACTGTTGTTATTCAAAATCATTACTTGATCCATAGTATATCAAAGAAATAAAAGAATAATGATGCATTCACAAATATTACTAAGATTCTAATATGGGGCTATCATTTCAAATATCCATGACAATGCATGTAAGCTTCTTGAATTTTTTTTCTTTTTGATTATTTTCAAATGTTCAATCTTTCCGTCTTGTAGAAATACTGCTCTCATTTTATTTGTGAACATATCATATTGTACATATAACCTTTGTTTAAATGCAATTCTATTTTGTTTTTGGAAATTACCAACTAGTTAACTTGAACAAAAGTACTATATTGTATTGATGATGCATGATTTACTACCACATTACTTCTTTTAGCCACAACTATCACACCTGGCAATTAGCATAGGAATTATAGTGCAGGTATAAAGGCTACACTATTAGACACGTTTCTATGGAATTTGTAAATGCAGAAATACTCAATTTGAGAAGAGAATGCATAAATCTTTAAGGCCAATCAATCAAATGGCATTTTAGGTCTTCGCAGACAAAAAACAAACCATATGAACTTCTGGGGGTTCATTCAATTAGTTTCATTTTGCAGCAATACTTCGATTTCAATTCTAAACACTTGAATTCAAGAAAGTTGAGCAAGATCACAAGTCCTTATAAAATAAAACCAGATCAAACTTAGGAATTAAACTCCAAAAAACACATTTCTGAGCGTAAAACTTACAGATGCATCGCAATTTATACAATCACACAAGAAACAAACTAATGAATGAACAATTTGGCATATCAACTTTGTTGGATTTCATCAGTGTTTGCTTTTGAAGTTTGCTGGGATTTCTCAGGATCTGTTTCTTCCTTGTTTGGTTCATTTGTTTCAAGGTTTTTCTCAGGATCTTCTGTTTCTTCCTTATTTTGTTGTGTATCGTCGGATTCTGCATCATAATACTGCTGGGTTGACTCAGAGTCTGTCAACTCACTGTGGTGGTGGTGGAACTTTACAACAATGCAGGTTATATTGTCAGCACTGCCTCGAGTATAAGCAGTTTCAGTCAACTTCCTTGCAGCTGCCTCGGGTTCTTCTTCTGTTTGCGCTATAGATACAGCATCCTGAAAATAACGTGCTAGGAATAATACCACTGATAATAATGCTAAAGATCATTTAGTTAGAGGTCATTAGCTTCTTAGTTTATTATCAAGTAGAAGGGTAGTTCAGTCTTTTCTATTTCATTTTGTATAACATAGCTACTTGGGTTATTTCTTGCTTTTCATATTCTTATTGTATTATCCTTTAAACTCTCAATAAAAGGAGCCGCAGACTCAATTTAATGCCTCTAATTTATCACTTTTTGGTTACATTATCATCTCTTATATTTTGTAGCATTAATCAAGATTATATCCTTTGAAGCAGCACAGACAAGTCAAATAGTGAGTTACTTACATTCAAGATCCAGAGTTCGAGTTGCATTTTACAAGTATGGGGGACTGGGGGTACATTTAAGAGTGGCAATTAGGCGGATTGGCTGGGGTTTTGATGGGTCAAAACGGATCTGGTTAGAAATAGATCATTTTCCATGGGCTAAAAAGAATTGGGTAAAATAGTTCGGATATGGGTTGCCTGGATCAACCCATTGCCTTTTTTCATTTCAAACTTTGTTACTCTATTTTATTCACCGCGTGCACCTTATAAGATTTTATATTTAGATAAATAAGAAGGATCGAGTTTAATCACATAACTTGTATATAAATAAATAGTTGCATGTCTTTTGACATGTCTGTTTAAAATATGATACATTAAAAGGCTATTACGGTTATTTAACGGAACTAAAATTAAATCAAATTTAGAATCGTCTGGATAAGTAAGAAAAAGATGGAAAAGGTGCAGTAATCTGGTTGGGCCGATCGTTGGATGTTAAAACTAGTTTTTCTAATTGAGTAATCTTTAATATATTTCCATTTTTAATCCGCTCCAACCCACATTAGACACATACAATTTTAATTAAACTCAAACCAAGCCAAAACAAAAACTAAAAAATTAAATTTGGGTTGGGCTAGGCTAGGCCGGGCTGGGCTGGGCAAATACAATAAAACATAGAGCCATAGTCCCACCTAAAGATAGAGGTTTTGCATGTATTTGTAGGGGGCAGTTATGTAACTTTTCTTGTTTGTGACTTCTTACTTGATTTAGGTAGTGAAGTGATATACGAATCAAACTGATCAGATAACAACTAAGTACAAACCAACACTAAAAAGTAATTCCGAGTAAATAAATGGACTCAAATTTTGTGATTATCATTAATAAGAAGGATTACCTCGTTAGGTACAACATCCCAAAGTCCGTCAGTGGCAAGCACGAGCAATTCAAGATCTTGGTCAACCTCTTGCTCCTGTAAAACGACAAGAGTGTGAGCAAACAACTAAATTACAAACTTTATGATCATCCATTTGCCATGTGCATTCAATTATAAGCTCTTTTTGTATCTACTTATACTTCAACTCCATTATCATCTATCCTATGGAATTTATCTAACCTAAATACCTTTGACCAAATATCATTCTGAAAGCTGGTTTGGATTCATCATTATGGACAAAAATAGTTCGTTCACATAAGGTAACCACAAACTTAGATTAAAATATATGTAACCACAAACTTAGATTAAAATATCTAAAGGATACCTGAATCTCAGGTTCAGCCATGACAAATTGCTTCAGCATGCGATTTCCAAAAGCACGAGACATGGCCAAGACTCCTCCAACCCTCCAAGTACCTAATACAATAGCATTAATGAAAGGCCGTAACTAGCTTATTTCAAAATTCTCAACTTTTTATTACAGACAATTTTCAAATGCAACTAGATAAATTTTTATTTAGAAGACTTAAATTCTCATAAACATCCTTTTGAGTCGTGAATGATCTCTCTTTTGCTGTCACCTACAGAGAATACACTTTTTCACTTATGAATAACCTGTCACTCCACATTCTCAAAATATGATTAAAAGGTATTGCACAAATTGGAAAAAGATCAAAGATCATTTACTCCTCAAATTAGGCTCCATGTGCATGTGACGTTATGCATGATATGATTATTCCCTATAATATATATTGTTAGCATAGACGGAATTTTTAGTTCATATTATTTTAATTAGACAGAAGCTCAGATATCATTTGTTGCTCTGGCGAAACTGATGAGCAAAACTCTTCTACACAACAGTCCCACAGGAAGGTTCTTGCTGCATTTACAAAGAGCAAACAGTTGATACATAAGGAAGGTCATACCTGCCCACATAACAACACCTCCAGCACTTTCAATTCTCTTCCTCTCATCACTTCTATTCGGTTTATGATCTTCAGATAGTGGAATTGCTGTCAATCAAGAAAAATGGAGATCAATTGCCAAAAAGAATTATGTTCTAATTTTTTTTTAAAAAATGTTGCAAAACCTGAAACATAGGTCAAGGTATTATCTAAAGGAATGGTGTCAAAATTAGTAACAGAATACATGTTAAATATCCTATTACCTAACTGACCTCAATTTCCTTTTGGAAAGAGCCGTTATATCGAGTTCTAGTTTAGGCCGTCGGTTCGTTCTTCTATTACTCATTTCCTTATTCAAATATATATCCCAATTGAGCTCCATCCAAAGACCAGCTAGGTCAGTCATACGGTATTATTTTGCAATAAGATATTGGCAAAATTAAAAAGGTCTTATAAAAAAACTAAGACTTAGTGATTCTTATGAATATAATTCATTGAAATTCCATCCATAACATGAGTGATTTGGCGAATTTGGATTCATATAAATAAAACTGATTTTTTCTACTATTGCATTTTTTAGATGATTAATAAATACAAAAGAATAAGAAATAGTTAAGAAAGTTATAAGTGACATCACATTTTTTCGCAGCTTGGTTATGAAAATCCACGTGTTAAATACGTTCTCATATAATATCACTAATTGCCAATTTCTTAATTTATCCACCCACTTCGACCAGTTGTTATATAGTTTTACTAATCTTCAACACCACCTTCCATACTAGGGGATACTGGATGGAGTAGCTTAAAGAGCAATTCATAAATTTTTACTTCTAAAACATTGGAGGGGGAAGACGACGATAAATCTTTCTCTTGTGTTTACAAGCACAAAAAGCTTAATAGTCATCAAACATTCACACATTCACAGGCATTTTATCGTTTCTTAGAGCAGAATCATCTTTCTTGCAAGGCAACATGCCAGATCATATATTGCACCAAGAGTTGTGGGTTAAAAAGATTAAAAAAAAAATTGATGTATCTAATCATCCAACGCTATCGCAATCATCATAATATCTGAAGAAAGTTTTTTGTCCTGTTTTGAAAGGGACAATCATTTTCCCTTCACAATAGATAAAGGTAGTTTAAAGACAGCAAACAATCAAAAAGTACCTTTTCCAGCCTTTGATATGATAGTTCGAGAATCTCCGACATTAGCAACATAAAGGTGATTGCCAACAAGAACTGCGGATGATGCGGTAGATCCATCATCTCGGAAAGGGTCTTTCTCAGAATCCAAAAAGAGCATATCTGTCTGCAGATATGTTTCACCTGCAGTGTAATACAGTTATTTGGGAACACTTAACGGGAAATGTAAAATGCTCAAATTTTGAGACCTAATTTTTGCTCATAAAGCATCCCAGGTTATTGAGATGGTCAAAACCAGAAAAAGGGATCCTATCCAAAAAGTGCATATCTGTCTGCAGATATGTTTCACCTGCAGTGTAATACAGTTATTTGGGAACACTTAACGGGAAATGTAAAATGCTCAAATTTTGAGACCTAATTTTTGCTCATAAAGCATCCCAGGTTATTGAGATGGTCAAAACCAGAAAAAGGGATCCTATCCATTGCACTACCCTATTGATGAAGGGTTACTACAAATTTAATCCAGTATGCATATATTGCAAATAAAAAGCAAAGAAATATCAAATACTTCAACTCACTTATAGCTGACTTTGTATTCGTGATGAACTTTGTATGTTTCAAGAGATTCTCAAAGAGATGCTTCTTCAAATACTCAGCTGCACGAGAGCCCCCATGACCTGGATGACCAAGTTTTCTTGTTAGGAAAGCAATATCAACTTTTCACTCCAAAGGAAATATAAGCATTTAGTTTAAACCTGGCATGTTCTATTTCTGTTAAGTACAAACCACGGTCAGGTTAATGTTGTCATCAAAGTTAGCATTCAACCTTGTACTAGAAATTAGATCGATTAGAAGTTACGAACGTGACAGCTTGTTCCTGAACTAGCTTGAGCTCGCATTCTTTGTTTACTAATCATTTCAAATTTCCTATATTAAATGAGGTTCATTAAACAAATATAGTTGAGCAAACTAGACAACGAGACAAACATGTGAAGTTTTAAGCTCATCTATCATCATGATTCCCCTAATGCAGTTGATCTGTTCTCAACAATAGGAATTATCACTGCATAAGTGCATAACACACAACCATGACCAGCTTTCATTCATGCACGTGAAAACTGTACTAGTAAGTACATTTATATGACAAGTCTGGTTTTCACATGGGACATTTACATGATGATCTGCATTCTTAGATGTAATCAGTTTACTTGAGCAATATCTGAAGCTCCAAGTGAAGGACTTGGGGAAGAATAGCTAACCATCAAATATCCCGAAGAGGTATACTGACTGTCCATCAATCTCGGATGTCTTAATGTCATAAAAATCCTCCATGCTGGCTCTTTTTCCTCTAAAACTGGAATAGCCACAACTTAATCTTCCATCTTCACTGCCAATAAGGAATAAAAGTGTATTTGACTTAAAAAAAAAAAAAAGCACATCACATCTCAGCAGCAATAAAATTACAAAACTACTATAACATACATTTTGCACAATACTGTAACTATTCCATAGTATGGCATAATGATTAAGTCATTCGGTAAGTACCGATGTTATCTTATATAAATTAACTTAGAAACATTAATGCGAGAAGGACTAGGGAACATGATTATATATGATATTTGTTTCTTAGCAACACATCAAATCAACAATCTTAATACATGATGATACTCCTTTTCCTTCCTTTAATGGGTGACAAAAAGTACACCGTTTTTCAAGAAATTGATACCAGGTATACAAGTCGGAAACTGAATCAACTTAGATATAGAACACCAGAAAGTGCAATCTGAATGCAAGTACAGAAATGCATCACAAATTCACTAGGAAAATATTAACATAATTAGCAGAATCTTGCACACCGTAACTGGAGCAAATTGCCATATCAACAAATTGAAAGCTTTAATAGATTCAGCAATATTTACGTAGCGTAGGCTGACCTAATAGATAGCTTTTTAAGCAAGCGGAGGTCCCACAAATTCATCCTAGTTTCCAGTAGTAGATGACAAAAATCAGAAGTACATTCTATACATGCACTAGTCTGCTGCCACAAGTTGTCGTATTTGCTTAACAATACAGGTTCGATTTTTTGCCTTTTTGGTCTTGTTATTATTTACTTCACAAGATTCACTTGATATGTTTTTCATTCTCTCCCTTCCAACATCATGCAAACAGGTGGTAACATATCGTTTTCATGAAAAGTAAGGGCAGAGATTCATTGTGACAGTTTAGCATGACTATTGCTGAAAATAGAAGAAAGATATAATCTCACTAATAAAGAATACTTTAATATCATTTTGAAATGTCATTACTCTCAAGGATATTTCACTTCTGCAAAACCTGAAAACCATTTAGCTTGATTTGGAACTAAACGAAGTTAAATATACCAAGTGATCATTTTCCAAGTCATTTTTTAATAGAAAAACGCAAAATTGTAAACAACTAATACTATCAATACTCTCGTGTATTGGACTGAAAATAGACTTCGTGATTAAGCAATCCAACATTATAATAAATATATAATACCTAACCATAGTACCATTCAAAAGTACATGAAAATTGAAATCCTTAAATTTCACCTCTTCCATCCCCCACTTGCATAGCCCCTATCGTCATCCTTCTCGGTTGATGAATCAATCATAGGTCCTTTAGTAGCCGCACCAGAATCCACCATCATATTTCTCGCTCTTGAAGAATTAAGATCCCAAAAACAAGTTAAGCTGTGTGTGGCATTCAAACCTCCACGGATATAGCTAGACTGCCTTACTTCAGTGTATCTTCCAATATGTCCCACCCAAAGACTTTTAGACCTCAAAAAACTGTGGCATAACATCTAAAGCAGGCTCCTTGATCTCAAAACCTACTGTATGGTCTACAAAAAAAAAAAAAAAAAGACGGAGGGAGGAGATCAGCATCATCCTCCATGTTATCATGTGAAAGTGAATTTAACTTAGTGAGAGAGAGAGAGAGGCAAGAAAATTGTTCAAAATGACAAAAGCCAAGTAAAAATAGTAACTCCTCCATTTCAAGCAAATGATACAGGGTATGAGATTTTATTTATTTTAATACCATCAGAACATAATTACTTTATTCGGTATAAACAACATTAGTAAATTACTATATGCATGCATCTATTTCCTTATATCTCATGCAACAAATAAAACATTTCCTCTGTTTTTTCATAGAAGAAACATTTCATGCTTCAGCTGCCAATGCAGTCCTCTTATCATTCTACATTTAGTTAAAAAAAGAATCCTTGATTACTAGTCCATAATCAAGCTCAATATATATGTACTAACTATGCAATCACGAGATAACCTTAGAATTTGAACCCCAAAAAATAACCCTTAAATTTGATCTCATTAACAAAATCCACGCCAGAATCACAGCTTTTGGTTAATACAAGCATAAACAGTAAATAACACACAGTCCTTAAACAGAGATTAGCTGAATATTCAACAAAAAGGACATCACGAGATGCGGATCCGCCGCCATTATTACCAAAGAGATATTCACAACTTTTATTTACTGTATTACAAATTAAATTCACAAAATACAAATATATATAAATCGAAGTTTCGAATTACAATAGATCGATCGCCTTTAATAAAGCTTTGGATTCTGAGAACAGCGAATCGGATCGAGAAAGATCCGAATCCTATTATTCGAATCAAATCAGGTGAATGAAAATCTCATGATGGTAATAGAAATTGGAAAAGAATAAGAGAAGATTTTCAGAACCTGGAAAACCCTAACGGAGAGATATTCTTCTCATAGTAACCTCTAACTAAGTGGAGTGGGAGTGGATGAAAATCAGTTCAGTTTTTATGTGAAAGAAAAAGTGCCTAAAATTTCAGTGCTGAATCTCTCGTCATCAAAACGTGGCACTTTTGCTCCAGAGAATCAGAAGAATGAACCGAATTAATTCAAAAAACAATTATAATAAATAATGATGATAATATTAATAATAATAGGGATGTAATCTTCAATTATTATTTTTCTTTTTTTTCTATTGATGTGGGACGAATCCAAGGTTGCATAGTTGGGAGCAGGCCTACCCAAGCTTACTGAAATTCATTAAATTGATACACAAACTCCTTTTTTTATAAGACCACGAAAATAATATACTACTAATTAGATTGTCAATAAGAACTAAAATTGTTTCAATATAAAACATAAGAGCTAAAATCGAATTCTAAATGTAAAAAATAATCGAACTTAAACACGGCATTCTTTCATGTCATAAAATTCATATGTCTACGATATATATTGTATTCTCAATTAATTTATTTTCAATACAAGTAAGCAAACCATTTCGAATTTGTCATTAACAATTAAGCCCTTAGTGATTTTTTTTATAATTATTAAGCCTTTAATGATAATATTTATTTTTCTGTGTGGTATATATCATATTGGTTCATGGATAAATATTTCAAATATAGTTTATGTTGGAAGAATTTATTAACTCAAGAACAGCTAAGTGATCTTATCAGTTGAGTTAAATAAGTTAGTTAAAGGTTTTGATGATAACAAAAAGGTGTCATCAACCTTTGAAGATTGAATACTTGGTTTAAAAGAAAATCATTCAAGAATAGAAGTATTCAAGAAATGAAGATTCAATCTTATGATAAGAGTGAAAATCAGATTAGTGAAAGATTGGAAATCAGATTAGTAAAAATCAGCTTAGTGGAAATGAGATCATCAGATGACTGATCATGAGATGACTTGTGCATCAGACTAGTGATCATCAGCGGAGTGGATCCCATCAGCTAAGTAAAATCGGTCAGTAAGCTCTCCAACGGTAATAAGCTAAGTGCATTAAATGCTGCTGACAGAAAGTACAGCAGAGTGTACAGTAAACAGTGCAGAAGGTACAACAGAGTGTACAGTGAACAGTGCGACAGTCTGCAAAAGTTACCATTCAAATTATGACCGTTGCTCAAGGACTTAAATGCAATTTTGCCAACCTTCAACGGGCAAAAATACAAATCCAAGAGTATAAATAGATGGTAAACTGAAGATTCAAGAGAGACTTGCACACTTTCAAGATCAAATCTTTAGAGCAAGAATCCATCAGTTGAGTCATCTTTTCATAAGCGGAGTCATCTTATGACGAAACTGATTGTTGAAGAACAAGAGTGAACCCTTGTATATCTGAGTGATATTCAACTGAGTGCTGTGAGGAGTAGATATCCATCTTTGTGAGTGATATTACTTCGGAGAATAGGTCTTCTTTGTGATTTCCTATTGCGAACTTGTGGTCGTTTCATTTGTTGTTCGACGCAAGCAGAGTATACTGTAAACTTGGTGATTATAGTATAACCCAAGATCTGTGTGACTTGGAAGAGTGGATTAAGAGGATTTGTTCCTGTATAACCACTATAAAAATTCCTTGTGTTATTTACTTTATTTGTCTTGCATTGTATATCTCATAAGCTAAGTAAATACTTTAAAAGAAGAGTCTTTTAAATTGAGGAATTTCCAACTTGGGGTAAAACTTTCTTTGTGCTTTAAAAGTTTAATTGAGTTGAAAACATTGTTTGAAAAACACGTAAACATTATCCGCTGCATCATTGTTTGAAACTCTGAATATATAAGCTTGATAAGCAAAATCAGCATAGTAGTCTCACGAATAGGATCACCTTACTCTGCTGATAAGCCAAGTGCAAAATCAGCTTAGTCATCTTATTTAGCTGATGAGCGAACTCTACTTATAGAAGAGAAGTTAAAGAAAAATTTTAAAGTTTATGAGGTCTATTCACCCCCCCTCTAGACCTCATCTGACCACTTGGGACCAACAGTTTAAATAGGAAAAAGACCTTTATGCCTATATACTTTTGAACAATAAATTGTTAAAGATTACAAAAATTGCAAAAAAGACTACAGGTGCGATTTTTTTCTTTTCTCATTGTGATACTGCTAGGTAATTATAGCCATGAATTAAAATCCGTTTCTAGAATATATTTCGATTCACTAAATATTAAAAATTTATCGATAATTTCTTAAAAAATACTTCGGAAAAATCACACAAAAAAAATCAAGAAACTATTTAATTAAGAACAAATGAAAAATATTGTGGCGAACCTAAATTTAAATTTATTTTTGGGTTCTACGAATTTATAAACTGAAACATTTCATTTTCGGAACACATTAGAATTTTTTTTATTCATGGTAAAAATAAATTAAGGTAAGATTGATGGCACTTATACCCAAATAATTCCCGCCAGGTACCCAATATGGAACCCAAAAAAAAAAAAAAAAGGGGGGGGGGGGGGGGGTAACCAATATGGAACTATGTTTAATTGGATTTCATGTTGAGTGATGATATGGACAACACTCTGAATTCACGTTTTAATTTAGTCATATATAAATCGATGGTGGGAATTGGGAGTTGGAACAAATGAAAACTTAAGAAATATTGCAATATTAGTTACACTTACGTATCTTTTAAATAATTTTAGAATTCATTTTGTACCCAAAAGAAAAAAGGTAGAACTGAAATTTCAAAATCTAATTGGAGAGCTTAAAATACTATAACTAGTTTGTATTAAGTTATTAAGAAAAAAGAAAATTGGATTACTTCGGAAGAAGCATATGCTTTCGTTAAAATCGTATTGCTAATTGGAAAATTTGAGAAGTGATATATATATTAGTTTTTTAGGGAAAAACACTTTTCATTCTAAATTTTAATTCAAAAAATACATTTTATACCATGATTCACAGCCTCTTAACATATTTAATTTTGTTGTCAATTTTCGGACGGATTTCAAAACGTACCCCTTAATTTGGCAATGATAGAAAAAAAATGCATGGGTTTTAAATACCCACCATTATTAACTTAACTAGCACGCACTGAATTATGTCCCAAAATTAACGACAAAACTAAATGTGTTAAAATAATGTGAAACATTGATGAAATGTGATTTTTTTTTTAAAGTTCGATTTCAAATATATTTTTTTTTACTAAAATTTAATATCAAAAATATTTTTCACTAATTAATTTTTCCGTTGTTGTATCTTAAAAAAAATACATGTAAAAGTCATACATCTGTATATAGATATATTTAAATTATTTTTAAAAATATATATTTTAAAAAATTACAATTCATAGATATAGAACTCATAGTTCATGGCCATATCAATATATCATACTGTATATTGATATGATGCACAGGGGTGGCCCATGTTGGGACAAGATTGGGTCTATAGCCCCACTCAAATATTTTATATTGAGAGTCAGGAAGATTTTTGATTGGATAGGTTTGAAAAAAAAAAAAAAAATTTTGTCTACCTTACTTACTTTCTTTCTTTTTTTCTTATATCTTATATAAAAACTCAATTAAAATGAAATTATCTACAAGAATAAAATGTATGTTATGCTTAATATTGTTAGTTTGATCTGTATTTGTATTAATTTGACCCTTTATTCAGGTCGTTTTTTCTTGGGCAAATTGCCCGAAGCCTATGCTTTTTTGAATCCAATGGTAGATATTATGCCAGTCATACCGCTATTTTTTTTTCTCTTACCTTTTGTTTGGCAAGCTGCTGTAAGTTTTTGATAAGATCCTTACTAATAATATCCTAGAAAACGCATGGATTCTTCGATAAAAAATTCTAACAATTGTTAAAAGCAGATTAGTTTTAGAGTATGAACCCTCGATTCAAACACTGAAATTCTTGGATAGTTGCCACAAATTTGGCTTACCCCTATTTCCTCATTTTTTACCCTTTTTCCAGTGAAAGGCCCTAACCCTATTTATAGGGTCTCCCACAATATCTAATTTGGATATCAAAGATGTTTTTATTAATGAAAAACAAATAAATTTGTGACACTTTTTTTCTATATTTTAGAAAAAAACCTCATTTTCTGGGTGTCAAATCTAGGATATGTGGTATAAAAATGGAAGATCTATTCTCTCTCTCTCTCTTTTTTTTTTTTTTCCCAAAATATCATCTGGGAGATTGTGTAATGCTTAATATGTATATCGTAGTGATATTTTTTGTTTCTCTCTTTATTTTTGGATTCCTATCTAATGATCCGGGGCGTAATCCGAGACGTGAAGAATAAAAGCCAAATGGTTTTCTATGGTTATTTTTCAAATTTTCTTTAAGATTTTAGTTATTTAATTAAAGATTTTGAAATTTTGAAAGAAAAAAAACGAAATCAAGTCATCAACGGAAGTGGAAAGAGAGGGATTCGAACCCTCGGTACGAATAATTCGTACAACGGATTAGCAATCCGACGCTTTAGTCCACTCAGTCATCTCTCCCAATTGAAAAAGATAATTACTACCTTGCACATAATGTAAATAATGTAAGTAGTCTTTCTTTTTCTCTCTTCTATTATATATAGAGAATATATAGAGATCCACAAATCAAGAATTTCCTCCTATCTCAAATGAGGGGCCCAAACGCGCCAACAACCGAACTAAAAAAAAGTAAGGATGACTTATTTGCGTTGATTAATTTTGTTCGGAAGGCCCCTTTTTTCTGATGGCCTGGCCTGGTCAGTACCTAGCCGGGCCTTTTTTTTTTTTGTTCCTATAAATAAAGAATTATTTATCTGATATCTGATTTGATATAAAAAATGCTTGTCTGATATTATTATATTTAATTGAATAGTTTATATTCAAGCAACAAGAAAAAGAAGAAAGACTATTTACTTTATTTTTCTTGTTGTATTTTATTTTTGGAACTAAAAAAGAAGCCATCGATTGTTCCACAATGAATTTTTCTGTTATGATTTGAGTCTTTTTTTCAATCTGTATCTATCAAAACTTATTTAGCAAAAGAGAAAACTTTAGTTATTTAATTGAAATTAAATGAAGCATCTTTTCCGATTCTCATTAAATTTTTATCTCCTCTTTTTTTTTTTTTTTTTTTTTTGATAACCCAGGTGTACAAGCTTACACTCGACTAATCCTGGACCCTCAGAACCCTTGCCCTAGAATCCTAAAGGATGTAAATCGCAGGATGTGCCTCCACCAAGCCCCGGGTTCCCACCATACTGCTGTACACTCTGCGCACAAAGGAGTCTTCACCACAAATGACCCTTAGATAGACCCATAGAAAAAATATTAGAGATGTTAATTATCTTGATCATGCTAAATTATCTTGTTCTACAAAAGGTCAATTGGTGAAAAAAATGCTTTCGGGAGGAATAGATGAACTCTTTAATTGAATTTTGTTTTATTAGACGGAAGTTCGTTAAAAACTTCCGCTTTCTTTAAAAGATTCTGAACAGTTCTTGTGGGTTGAGCACCTTTTCTAAGGAAATATTAATAGTTTATTTGGTAAAATAAGTGGATTGGTTTGATGGTTTGGCTTATGCAGATAACAAACAACACCACACCTGAAACTGAATTGCGCTATCCTATAATTATTTATTCCATCTTCCATCTTTTTATGTAGTTTTGATTTTTGAAAATAAAAAATCGACACGGGAATAATTGTGAATATAGTTAATGTAATTTGAAATTGTATAATTGGTGTCATTTGAAATTGTAATAAAAATGAGTAGATGTTTTAAATTCTTTTGGGATCATAAATTGGTATTATATTTAATTAAAGTAACTTGTGGAGGTTGTTTTTGTCAAACTTCACTTTCTATTTTTTTACATATTTTCTTTTAAATAAAATAAATTTTAAGTTTGACTGTTTGGTTAATTTTATTTTTGTATTTCGCTTATTAAATTTATAGTAAAATCTTAACCCCATGAATTAAAGTTTAATTTTCGACATATGTTTCAGTCATTGATATATCATAAACTTTCCCAAATTTTTCGAAAAAAATTTGAGAACTTCGAAAAAATTAGAAATAAAAAAAAAAATTCTTGATACATAAAGTATAAACTACTCTATATTCTCATTTTGGATATTAAAATAAATAAACTTATTGAATTTTGATATGTGTTCCCCCCCACTATTTCATGTTCCTGGATCCGCCATATTCATGAACATTGTATAAAATAAAAGAAAATAAAATAAGAACAAAAATTGCAAGGTCACGGGCCTCATAGCGTCAAAGAACCGTGGCATTAATTTGATTAGGGTAATTTATGAATACCCTTCATGTAAGGTCTAATTACAAAAAATTTCCTCACGTATTAGGTATTACAAAAATTTCCCTCAGGTTTGTCACATTCTTACAATTAACCTCTTGTCTCTAAAATGTTTCAATTTTGTCCTTGAAAGTTTTTAGTAATGTTTATAATATGTTATAAATTTTAAAAATTGGGTGTTAGTTGTTATATCTTGTAAATATAAAAATAATAATCATCTATTTACCACCAAAATAATTGATATAATTTATAATTTTTCATAAATTTCAATAAATATTTCAATTTATAGTACAATATAAACTTTAATAAATTAAAATATCTTATTTATAATAAAATATAATTTATTAAATTTACTAATTTATAAAATAAATTCATTTAACTAATGTGTAAACAATTCATATTTTTAAAATATATTATTAAAATTCTATTTAATTTTATATTTTTCAATTTAAATTGCTAATAAATTTACAAATACCTTTTTTTTACAATATTTATTAAAACTTATAGGAAATTATAAATTTTATCAATTATTCTGGTGGTAAATATATAATTATCTCTTTTCTAATTTATAAGATATAATAATTAGATTCCAAGTTTTAACATTTATATGATACTAAAAATAATACAAATAACACTCAAGGGCAAAATTGAAATATTTTAGGATCATGGGGTTAATTGTAAGAAAGTGACAAACCTCAGGATAATTTTTATAATATTCAATACGTGAGGGTAATTTTTGTAATTAGGCCTTACCTAAGGGGGTATTCGTAATTTACTCATTTGATTAATCCATTTGCCCCTAGGTCAACACCTATGGAGTCAACTTCTTTCTATTTTATTTTATTATATATTATTCCTTTCCTCTTTTTTTTTGGTTAAGGAGTCAAACTAGATAGGTACTCTTATCAAAAGTCAAGGTGTTGACATTTGACAACCATGATTTCAAAGCTAGGTGAAAATAATTCAACTGTATAAGTAGTTAATTATTACCTATTAGAAAATAAAAATAATAATAACATCTTTATAAACTCTTAAATTATTGTAGCAAGCTTCATGTGATTTAATATACACGAGACAATCAATGGATATTACTCTGTATAAGTGGGAACAAGAATATTATGTCAATTACAAATGCTCTAAATTAATTTCAACATTTTTTTGGGTTCGTTGTTTGTGTCCTAAACTTGTATGAATTTTATGTTATGGATTTATATTGCGTACTACAACTTTCATTAATCTAAGTGAATTTGGGCTAATGATTAAGTACAAATGGTAACACATAATCATTAAACTAGGTGGAGATCAAATAATTAATTAACACCTAATACTCAAACATATGAGGTATAGTTTGAGTTCAAGTTATGAAAAAAAAAAGGGTTTTTTTGTACCTTGCACTCCCGAAACATTGGAAATAGACGCTTTGTACCTCTGAAACTTAGATTTAGCACTTTGCATCCTCGAAATATGAAAATGCAGCACTTTGCACCCTTTTTTATTTTCAGGCAAAAACTCAAGGGCAAAATAGGTAATTCTAATGTAAATCTTTGGCACTTTGCACCCCCAAAATAATATTAACACTTAACATTCCCTAATTAAGAACAAATCAACAACTTGCACCCCCGAAACACAATAAATGGACACTTTGCACCCCAAAACACAAAATTAACACTTAACACCCTCAAATTATAAAAAAAACTTGAACCCCTCGTTTTTTTTGGCAAAGTTGACCATTGGGATGAAAAAAATTAAGGCAAAATAGGTAATTATTTATGGTCTTTGATATTTTGAAGAAGACAATGTGTCTTCGAGAAGTTTACTTATACTTCATTTAGTTGTTTATGGTTATATTATTGAAAAGAAAGATGAAGAGAGAAATCAGTATTCGATAAACTACTTTTAATGATTACTTATTATATAATAACAAACTTACCTTTTAAAAATTATCGTACTCCATATTTCGGAATTTGTTTAATTTTTTTTTAATTTAAATTTGGACTACAAGGACTATATTGTTTTGCTCAATAAAAAATATCTTATATTAAATTTGTCTTTTATTTTGTAATGGACAAATTTAAAATTCAACTTTTTTTTTTTTAATTTGAAATTTAAATTTGAGTTGGACATTGAAGATTTCTGCGGGAAAATATAAAGGTGTTATACTTTCCTGCAGATTAATACTTTTTCTTTTCTTTTGATTTTTGGACTCTCCGATAGTTCAAACTTTAAAATTTAAATAGTCCATAAATTATAAAAGGTCTTTTGAAGCTATTTTTTTTGGCAAAACTTATAATTTATCTTATATTTTGAGTTATAAGATCCCTATTGAAATGGTCTAACTCTTTTGAACTAGTTAAATTGATTTAGTATGATTTGATGTGAACTTGAATAAATAAAAATGAGAATTTTATCTATGATGTGATGCATATGTTTTTAAGACATACCGAAAAATTCCTTTTCATTACTTTTTACACGATATTAATGACAACGATTGTGTATAAAATTTATATATAATATGATTTATAATTTTTAATGCCCTACTTGCAGTAAATTATATATAGATCGATTAATTTATTTTTTGTTTATTATTGATGTCTCAATCATGTCTGCTTAAAGATTGACTATTGTAAAAGGACAAATACGATAGGCCTAATTTGGTAATTGACCAACTAGTTGAATATAATAAATAAAGTGGTTATGATTATAAGCTTGGAATTTGTCTTCCATAATAGGATTAATATGATGTGCTTTCCTTCTTCCCTATTTCTCTTTTTCTTCTTCATTTTTATTTCGTCTACAAATTAAGGAAAAGGGCTTTAATTTACTTTGTAGAAAGTTTTGCACTCATGGACTCATGGTCAAGGTCTTACTTTATTGACATGGTAACTGCATTAATAATAGTAGATTCCAAGTTTTACTCAAATTATATATTCACAAATCAAAAACAAATACAATATGATTGTCTCGTGATTTGAGAATTTTAATGTATATACTTGTAAATGAAGTAGTTGCAGAATTTACAGTTGAGTTGAATTATATTTATTGAAATAGTAATACATTTCTTTGGAGACCAACTAAGAAATTTATAAAATACTCCATTACAAAGTTAAATCATATTTATGGTCCCTCAATTATAAAATGTTTACAATTATATTCATATTGCCAAAAAAATTACATTTAAGTCCATTTTATATAAAATGTGTCACTTATATCCCTCATGCAATTTTTTTTTTACACTTAAGTCCCTCTTATATAAAATATTTTTCATTAATAGGCACTTTTCCGGACAAATTACACCGATAAAATGTGTTATCCTGATCAAATCAGATGTTATATCACATAAAATCAGCAAATACCCTTACTAAAGTCATGTGACTTGCACGTAGTTGCATTTTTGCCGAAAAAGTACCTATCGGTAAAACACATTTTGTATAAGAGAAATTTAAATGTAATTTTGAAATAAGGAATATACGTGTAACATATTTTATATAAGAGAGATTTAAGTGCAACTTTTTTGGCAAGAGAAATGTAAATATAAAAATTTATACTTGATGGACTATAAATGTGATTTAGCCACAATCAAATATATCTACTTTGCAATTGAGTAATCAAAATTGAAATTTTCCATTAGTTATATTTGAAACATTCTGTGTTGTCTACTCTTTTTCTTTTCCCCAACTATTTATCGTCTAAATCACATATATGGTGCCCAAGAATAAAGTGTTTCTTGACAAATAATTTACAGTTAAGTTCATTTTGCATAAATTACTAGGCAAGAGGGATATAAGTGTAGAACACTTTATATTTGGAGGACCATAAGTATTTGTTAAATTTGTTTAAGGTTATGTCCCTTATAAATAAAATATTACATTTTTTTCTCTCTTACAAATTATGTGTTACATCGATAACTTTTGTTGTTAATTTATAAAAAATTAAAAACACTAGCAAACACTACATTTACTTGTCTTTTAAAGAGCTTCTTCATTATCATCTTTTGTCATATGAAGTGATTGACCAGAAAAGTGGTATGTTTTTGCCAAATAATTGTCTGAAATGAATTCAATGTAGTATATATTTTGTAAAAGGGTCGAAAAAGTAACACTTTTATTTATGATGGACGGCATTAGAAACAACTTTTAAACTAAGTAACGTTACTCGTAATACCAAGTTTAAGGCCAAACCTTTACTCGTGAGTTCTACTACACATGAACCAACCCCTAAACTATAGTTTGTGTTTTAATTTGTAAAGTACAAAAAATTCTTATTTAATATATCTTTTAGAAAGTAAATAGTAAGAAAAAAAATGGCTCTTTTATTGTTCCAAGGGGCCACAAAACCAATTTGAGATTGCAATTTCTTTCTTCAAATACGTGTGTTAGGTAATTACTGGAATAAGTTATGAAGAATAAGAAAAACAAATTAAAGCATAAATTTTACATTTCCATTGATATATTTGTCTTTTTTCTTATTATTAAAAATACCATTGTTAATTTAAAAACATAATATCTTTACCAAACAAAAAGTTCACTAAATCTTGCTTACATGTTTTTATGAAAGCAGTGAATCTATCAAGCATAACTCTCGTGCATACCTTAAATAAGTACTATATTAAAGTGGAAAGAAAGTAAAAAAGTAATGGAAAAGCTAGCTCACGAAAGTTAGAGAAAAAATAATGTGCTAATTTCAACTACATATGACTTTAAATTTAAATTATTATTAGTTAATTGTGTTCATAATAAAAACAATAACAAAATAAAGTTCTTATAGCATGTTATTAACAAAACATTAAACTTAATTTTCAATCTAGCAATAGAATTATATATTTTTCTCAAAAAAAAAAAAAAATAGAATTATAGATTAAAAGAACCGCAAGCACCGGATGAAAATAAAACTTGAGACAAATATTCACACCTATTCGCAGATGGGTCCCACCAATGACTAGCCCCTTTCTTTCTTTCCCCTCCTTTGAACTGTACTTGGGTGGACTCTTGTAATTGCAAATCTTTGCATAATAAATTCAGACAGCAGAAATCTCTGGGAAATTTCTCCCCATAATCTCTCTCACGCACACCACATAGTATCGTACGACGCCGTGGATTGATCCTTTTTAACAACTCATAACTCCGGTATTTACTATTATATGTTTTCTTCTGTAATTAATGTTCAACTTCTGTATGTACGTTTATAAATTTATTTGTTTGCGAGGAAGTTGTGTTTTTAGAGTGATTTTGGGTTGATTATTTAATCTTTTGGTGGAGTAAAAGTTTCAATTTTTTTTTTTTTTTTTTAATGAATTTGGATGACCCTTTAAGTTTATTAGGTTTGTCGCTTGTTATTTGTGCTTAATATTGTTTGTTGAGAAATTGGAATTTCTTGTTTGATTTTACTGATGGAGGTTTAACCATGTTTTTAATAGGAACCCAAAATAATATCACTTATTCACTCGGACATTTTATCGAATAGATGGCGGGACCTTTAGGATTGTGGTTTGGATTATTTTTTCTTATGTTTGCTATCATCAAATAGTGTGTTGTTAATCATAATTCCAGGGTTTGAACTTCATCAAAGTTGCTAGCATATTTAAATTAGAAGTCGATATTTTTTCCATGTAAGCTGGATTTTATGGATTACCGACCTGAGAAGCTTGTGAGGTTAGTTCTTCTTGATCCTTGTCACCTCTATAATATTAATTAATTTGAATTTTAATAGCATTTATGAAAACACGAAGTATTTAATTATCACTTTCAGGTTTCAAGACTGGAGATCAGAGAAAAACTTTACCGGAGAACCCCCTTCTAATGGTGGAGCAAAACTAGGCAGACTTAGGTCAGCAGTGTTCTCAGTTTCAGAAAAATTTCAGAGAGGTTTAGAATCGAGCTCTGATAGAATCAGAACCTTCACAGGGTCATTACGGTCATTATCTTTGAAAAAGTTTTTGGCAGACGATGAGGAATCTAGGAAGAAAATTCTCGATCCACAAGGATCATTTCTGCAAAAATGGAATAAGATATTTGTACTTTCATGTATTATTGCTGTCTCCTTGGACCCTTTGTTTTTCTACATTCCCATTATTGATGATGCTAAAAAATGCCTTGACTTGGACCGGAAATTGGAGCTCGTAGCTAGTATTCTTCGATCATTTACGGACATATTTTATCTCATCCATATTATTTTTCAATTTCGTACGGGTTTCATTGCTCCTAGTTCACGTGTTTTTGGAAGAGGTGTCCTAGTTGAAGATTCTTGGGAAATAGCAAAGAGATATTTGTCCTCTAATTTTATAATTGACATTCTTGCAGTTCTTCCGCTTCCACAGGTAAGATGGTAATTATTATATGCTCAATGTTCAAAATAATAACTTTTAGATGTCTCTCTTCTAGGCAAAAATGCAATTTCATTTATGATAAAGAGTTTAAAAGTGTTTAGACTTAAGTAAAGAAAAGCTTACGCATAAAGGAGCGTGTTAGAAATAATAAATAATTAATAATGAATACTAATTCATGTTATCTAACAACTTAAGCTTTTAGATGATTTGTTCATTCAATTTTCAATCTATATGCATGTACATTACAAAGACTAGACATACCATATCGTCTACAAAACATAATCTTTCGAATGCAAAATGAACCACGAAAAGATTTCTTATGAACTTTGTATTAGTGAAATTATTTATGCATTTTTTTTCGCTTTAGACATTGGAGCAATTAGCTTAGTACATGTTGTGATTGTTGTTAAGATAAGAATTTACCTATGTATTCTAACCATCTTGTAACTTCCCCAGATTGTGATTCTGATTATCATTCCCGGGTTGAAAGGTGCAAGATCATTGAACACAAAAAATCTTTTAAAATTTGTGGTGTTCTTTCAATATATACCTCGATTTCTTCGAATCTATCCTCTGTATAAAGAAGTCACAAGAACTTCCGGCATACTCACTGAAACAGCATGGGCTGGAGCTGCTTTTAATCTATTCCTTTACATGCTTGCCAGTCATGTAAGTTCTATTATTACAAACCTTCATATGCATTTGGCTGTAATATGTTTCTAATTATGTCTTTATAAATAATTGTATTTAAAAGGTTCAGTAAGACTTGCTTATTATCTCTTTTGTTTGGTTTTTGCTTCTCTGTTAGGTCCTTGGAGCTTTTTGGTATTTGTTTTCAATAGAACGTGAAACTACATGCTGGGAGAAAGCTTGTGGTAATCGACTTGACTGTAGAAATGCTTCATTTCATTGCGAGAGTGATCACACAGCATTCAGTCAAATTTTGAATCAGTCCTGTCCTATACAAAATGCTAATGCTACGATTTTCGACTTTGGAATGTTCCTTGATGCCCTTCAATCTAGTGTTGTTGAATCAAAAGATTTTCCTCAGAAGTTCTTCTATTGTTTCTGGTGGGGTTTGCAGAATCTAAGGTTTGTCCTCTCTAGATTTAATGTTCTTGCATCTTAATGACATTATAGTTTTGTTGTAATCTGCGTCTTTGCTTTACTAAATGTATTACTATGTTGCAGTTCCCTTGGTCAGAACCTCAAAACAAGTACCTTTGTCTGGGAAATTTGCTTTGCGGTTTTCATTTCTATATCTGGCTTGGTGCTTTTCTCGTTTCTGATTGGAAATATGCAGGTAAGTGGGTTATTTTTCCGTACAATTTTTTTGAATAATATATATAATTACAAATTCAAATATTAAATAAATATATTTGTGCAACAGACATATCTGCAGTCTACGACTCAGAGATTGGAAGAGATGAGAGTGAAAAGACGAGATGCAGAGCAATGGATGTCTCATAGATTGCTCCCTGAGAGTTTGAGGGAAAGAATTAGGAGATATGAGCAATACAAGTGGCAGGAGACTAGAGGTGCTGATGAAGAGAATTTGATTCGTAATCTTCCCAAGGACCTTAGACGAGATATAAAGCGACATCTTTGCCTGGCTTTACTTAAAAGAGTGAGTTCTCTTAAAACCCCGTTTACTATTATATCGTAATTTCAAATGGAATAATGAGTACAAAGTAGACATCTTTTTCATATTTATGGGATAATTATCCACGCACCCTTTGAGGTTAGAAGTTATGGGAACACCTGTTGAGGTTTTTATGGTTACCAACACACCCTATGCAGTTAATTTATTTTTTTGGATTCCCAAGGGTATTTAGGTCTTAAAACTTGATTTGATCCCTTTCGAGGCACGTTGGACAATTTTTTTATTTTTTTTGGTTTTTCAAGGGTATTTAGGTCTTAGACCTGATTTGATTCCTCTCGAGGCACGTTGGACATATAATATGGGATTCGAAATTTGGTTCGACACTTTGTGGAGCTAGTCTTTTCCACTAGACCAATAACTAGAATCATTAGATACCGACAAAAAATTCACAGAACATGCGAAAAGACATCTTTCCCTCTGTGCTAAGTTTGAGTCGAAATATAGATGAGCGGTTAGGTGTATGTACTTTTTTTTTTTTTTTTTCTATTTCAATGAATCATTTCATTTCCTTTTCTTGCAAATGATATTTTATGTATTTTTCCATCTGCTCAATTCCATAGCCGGTAAATTATACTCTAATCTATATTTTAGGTACCAATGTTTGAGAAAATGGACGACCAACTTCTCGATGCTCTATGTGACCGTCTCAAACCGGTTCTTTACACCGAAGATAGCTACATAGTAAGGGAGGGTGACCCAGTTGACGAGATGCTATTCATCATGCGTGGAAAATTGTTAACCGTAACCACAAACGGAGGAAGAACCGGCTTTTTTAACTCTGATTATCTAAAAGCCGGCGACTTTTGTGGTGAAGAGCTCCTAACTTGGGCTCTAGACCCCAATTCATCATCAAACCTCCCCATCTCCACTCGAACCGTACAAGCCCTCTCTGAAGTCGAAGCATTCGCTCTAATGGCCGATGATCTAAAATCTGTAGCCTCCCAATTCCGAAGACTACATAGTAAGCAAATACGACATACTTTCCGATTCTACTCACAACAATGGAGGACTTGGGCCGCTTGTTTTATTCAAGCAGCTTGGCGGAGGTATAGTAGGAAAAAGCTCGAAGAGTCTTTACGCGAAGAAGAAAACCGGTTACAAGATGCATTGGCTAGAGATGGTGGGAGTTCTCCGAGCTTAGGTGCGACTATTTATGCATCGAGATTTGCGGCTAATGCATTACGTGCTTTGAGACGTAATGGTACTAGAAAGACGAGGATGCCAGAGAGGTTCTCTCCCATGCTACTTCAGAAGCCGGCCGAGCCCGATTTTACGGTCGAAGATAAGTAGGTGTTATGTATCATTATTTTTTGGGGTAAGTGTATTATAGTGTTCATTGTTTTGAATCTTTGCCCAAGGTTTATTAAGTATACGGCTTGCGTTGATTCTATATGCAAGAATGTGGTAGGATGTTTATGTACAAGTACTTTTTTGTATATAATGTTGTTGAATGTGGAAGTTGTACTTATCTTTTGTACTTTGTGTGGTTTTGTTTAGCTTTCGTAATGCATAAAGAACATAAGAGCATTACCAGTGGTTTACCCATATGGGAGCCCAAATTAGTTTAGGTCCAAAATTTGCAAAAGGTACCTCGTGGAGGACCTAAAGGGAAGTGCAAAATGCACCCAGAATCCATTTACTTCCAATTGAACCAAAATTTGAGCCATCAAAATTGTTGAACCCATTTTCAACATCCAATCATAAACTGACACGTATACGATGTGGGAAAAAAATCTGATAAGAAATTTCAACAAAAAAATCTTATAAGAAATCTCAATATCTAATCATAAATTGACACGCAGGTAAAAATATTATCACAAAACTTTTCATAATATAATATTAAATTTCAATTCAAATGGATAAAAAAGCATATCAAATATAGAATAATGATTACATAAAATATAAATCCGCACTTGAAAAAAATAATGAAAATACCATCAATGAGTTAATTGTCTACAATTAATAATTATTAAAAAATTACAAATATTTTGAATTTTGTTTATTTTTTCTTTAGTCCAAAATTACTTTTGATTATATTTTTAAATAGATTTTAATTTTAAGTTAGTGAAATAAATTTAATTTAAATTGATTTTAAAAATGGGTTCACACTTTTGATGTCTATTGCTGCAGAAAAAAACTTTTTCAGAGAGTGCAAAACACTGTAGCAGGGTGCATATGAAGAATTTAGGTCCAATATTTGGATACATCACCAGTGGTGCTCTAATAAATTAAACTGAAAGAACAATTATTGTTCATTTCATTTGAAGCTTCATTCGAGGATAAAATTTATACAAAAATATGAAGATATATGAGTTCGACATGTGTTCAATTGAGCTAGATTAAATTTGTAGAAAGTAGCATGAGGATATTGTACATTTTACTCCATGGGCACATCAATCGCTGATCTCCCGGTTTTTCAATGCCGATTCAACAAGTTTAACCTTTTTGCTGTTCTCACTGTTTAGTAACGAGAGTTTTTCCAGTGATGATTTAAGCATAGATACTTCATCATCATCTTGAGTTCTACGAACCTTTCTTGCTGATCTTTGTTTTTGTTGATTTGAAGCATTGGCCTGTGGAGAATGCATGTGTCTTTTTAACCTTGAGCTTAAAGCTTCTATGGAAGACTTTAAAGCATCCAACTCCACTCCAGTAAATCTGTCTGCAACGAGATTAAAAGAATTTAAAAGATCAAAACATGAATCTATTTTTTTATTCTTTTGATTTAGTTTTCGAGGGAGCAAACTTATATATATTTGAACCTTTAAAACCGAATTTTCTTATGATTATATAATAATTATCCATTCTAATTTCTACGGTCAACACAACACATCATATTTAATGTTTATAGGGGAAAAACAAAGTGAATTGACCCAATTTAACAAAAACCCGTTTTGACCCCATAAAATGTGACCCTTAACCAGACCCATTTTAATGCACCGGAATCCGACAGAAACCACCCACTTCCTATTCTTAAGACTTCCACTTGTCAACAAAAAAGAAAAGGTAAAACCAACATATCACTTACCAAGTTCGAACTTGAAATCTCGTTCTGCTTTTGAAAGTGGTTTTTTATGCATTCCAGGAAGACTCCTCAAATTTTGTAAGCGCTCTTCCAAGGAATTGTGAAACTGAACTGCATGGTTTATACGATCTTCTATCTTTTCCTGTTTCTTGTCAACTTCCAAAAGCTTCTGCTGCGCTTCTCGTAAACGAGAATGTTGATTACTAATTATTTTCTTTAAATGAGGAGCATGATGCTGAAGTTCAAAGTACACCTAGAAACCATGGATATATCAGTTTTTTTTCAAAGAAACAATAGGATCTATAAGCAAGGCCTATACATGTACAAGTCAAAAGTGCTTAGTATGTTATACAGAAAAGAGCAAGTTTCTCATTGATATTTTTATATTATAAGTTGGATTTATTATTGCTTAGGAATTATACATGTGAACTTCAATTGATGCCCCCTATAATTCGATCATGCCCGACTGCAGAATGCGTATGGGTTCAGATGTAAATTACGAGTTTTGAGAAACTATAAGATAAATATTTTCTTTCCCTTGCTCATGGTTTAAATCCAAGCCCTACCTTCGGCCAAGTTTTGTTTCATTGAGAGTGCATATGGATCGATTTGGCTCTGTGTAGGTAAAAACTGGTTTGCATGTTTTCGGAAGAAAATATTTGCAAAACAATTTTGGATTGGAATATTGAATGGTAAAATATTAATAAAATGATAGTCAATTGGTTTCGAAAATTTGAGATAATATTTGGATTGGTTTGGAATTTGGACATAGAGGTTCTGGGGGAGAAAAGTAGATAGATAGAGTGTGACAAATCAGTGACAAATAGGGTTTGAGTCAATGGCAACCTTTGAGTTGGGTCAAAGAGTTGGCGCATCTCACCGGGTAAATCTCTCTTCATTAGGACGAACCAACACATAATCACCCATTAGGCTCCATTTGATTTATGATATAGAAAGATTTCAAAACTTAAGCGGTACTTCGAATAAAACTTCACATAAGCAAGCTTAACATCTTCCATTAATATAACATCGACAAGAAGAATAAGTTAAGTTTTAGGCCATACCTTGTGTGCATACTCCACGTAGTTTTCATGAAATAGCTTGAAATACTGATGAAGCATCGATCGTCCTTCAATAGAATCACCAGCCACAGACCGTAAATTTGGAGCGGAAGGGGGCAAGAGAACTGCTTTAGGCCCACTAAGAAGTTCTTTGCTAATAATCGTGTGAGCATCCATTTCTCTCAACTCCTCTGATACAACACTTTCTCTCTCCTTATCAATGACACTACTAAGCAACACATTCCAAGTCTCTATTTGTAGTACTACACATTCATAAGAAGAGGTAAGTCCCACGATCCATGAATTTCCAAATGAATCAGATAAAGCCAAGAAACCATGAAGAGGAGCCGGTGAGGAGGAGGATTCTCCTTGGCATGTACTAAGAACTGAAAGCACAGAGGGAGTTCTCATTGGCTCTTCTCTGCTACTCGTCTGGCTTGTGAAAGGAAGAAAATGCAAGACTATAGAGTCGATGCCTCCAGCATGAATACAAAAAATTCTTTCTGGAAGTAGAGGATCACTGATCATTGCAATGAGAGAACTATCTCTATTAGGCAGAGCTAAATCCACTATTGCCAGTCTTAACAAAGGAGGTGGATGACCTAACCAGAGGCTTGTACTTTCAGACTGATCAAGATTCAAAACAGAGAGATCACTGGGAGCTGATTCACAAATCATAGCAGCACCAACTATTTGATCAGATGAATCGACACAGAGACGAGGTGCACTATCCGTTTTCCAAACTGGCTGTATTTCATCAGCTAAAGCATCTAGTTGTAATTGCCCACCACTCCAAGCAGTCACAAGAATTGTATCTTTACCAGCTAAATTGTAAAGAATGCTGACTGCACGCCCTTCACATACTCCTCTCTGGAATTCAGAATCTTCTGCTGCACCCTGACATACTTTACGAAGAGGTCCCTGGAATGATGCCACTTATAAGAAGTGTTTAAATAAGAAATCTCAGAGTAACTAAAACCATAAGGGTGCATTTGGATTGAAGGATTTGGAGGAGGAATTTCAATGGGGATTTAAAATTAAATCATTTTTTGAAATCCATACAAACTTATAATATCAAAATTTGCGCGTTAACGTGTGTTTGTGCTCTTCTAATAACTTTTAGGTAACTCAAAAAGAAATGACAGACAAAGACATAAAATGAAAATACCTGCAATGAAACTGATGCATTGAACAAAACAAAAGGCTGAGCTTTAACAGCAAACAAGTTTCCTCCATCCCTGGCTTGACGGACTAATTCAGGAAATGTTGCTTCCAGCCAAGATATTGCCAGATTAGAATTATTTACTGCTTTTGAGTTGCCAGATTTCAGTCCAAATGTATGGGCATCATTATACATTTCCAGAACTGATTCCCATTTATAAACACTGTTTGAAGATACAAAAAACAGTCAGCTGCATAGTTGAATCAATTTACCAAAGAATCCTGGTTTTTAGCAGGAAAAGTACACCAAAATCCACTGAAAAAGAGATTTTGACACAAAACAATCCAAATCAAATCCATTAAACATCTGATGAAATTACTAAGAATAGTTCACCAGAGAGCATAGTCCCGTCCAGAATACAAAAATTAAATATTAAAGGTTGTGATATTTAGAATCCATTTGAGATGCCAGATGAGCTTCATGATTAAGTCTAGCTATCTACGAAATATTATCGAATTTGTTCAAACACCAAGACATATAGTAAAGCCCTAAACGCAAAAATTATAGTAAAATACCATCTGTCAAGCAAAGTAAGAATTAGGGCACATCTCGGACAGCGAAAAGGATAATCAGAAGATTATAAATAATGATTACCTTCCAAAGGGAACAACTGGGCAAATGATGTAAACTGATCCATCACTAAACAAAACAAAGACCTGCAAAATGAGTATATCAGCTCACAATGACTTCAAACACATTAAGTTGTTGGATACCAAGTATATAAACCAAAACTCTCTATGAACCTCTTTGACAAGTGCTCTCCACTCTTTAATCCTTATATTATATCATTATGGAACTGAAAGTTTAATTGTTCACTCTTTTATACAATGCCTGACATTTGACAAGTAATCAAGCTTAAGTCCTTTACAGTTATAGATACAGCTTATACTTACTAACTACCATACAAGAGTAGCAAAAAGTAGAATAGCCACTTACACTAAATCTATCCCACAAATGATCCCTCCCAAAAGAGAAATCAACTGGGCATATGGCTGCAGCATTACGGGAACTACCAGATTCTACAGGTTGCAAATAATACTCCTGCTCAGGTTGTTCGATCGATGTAGACAGATCAAATATTCTGCAAACACATCACAAGTACCAATTCCGATGTCTAAGAGAGAAGTATGAACGGTTTTATTAACAAGTAACATTCTATGTAGTTTAGAAGATGAGACTTTTTATACGAGTACAAAGGAGATTGATTCGGTGAACAAAGAATTAAAACAGACTTTCTTCAGATATATTTCCTCATTATTGGTATTCTTTTCAATAATGGACCTCCTAAACAGAATAAACTCTACTAGATAAATAAGTGTGAGAGAATAAAAATACTGTTCAACTTTTCACAACTGATTATGCAGAATTTCCAACATTTAAGAATATGGAACTGCAAAAAACTAGATCAGTACCACTAAGGAAAATGTCAAAGAAGAATCTGATACCTAAAAACCGAGTCAGAGGAAAGGATTCCCAGGTGAGTGTCGCTGTAAGGGTGCCATGAAAACTGCAAAATGCGTATGAAATTGTTCCGGTTGAAGTAAATTTCTGAACCAATCGAAACAGTCCTGTAAAACAATTGAGATAAAGCAGTTGTTCTATATTCTTGGATAGAAGTAGTCAAATCATGTTAATATATTCATCAAGGAAAAGGCACTTCTTTGTTAAATTCGGTAAAGGCACAAAAGATAGAAATTTCTTTCTTCTGTCATAATATGACATATCGAGACAATCTAAAAGGTGACACACTAGGTGAATCATCATTAGCAGTCATAGGAATGCCATAAACCTGCTGAACTATACCTTATATTTCAATGCTAAAGGTTCAGAAACTCAATAGAAAGCCCACAATTTTTTGAAAAAGTAACAGTCATTTAGTTCAAACTTCAACTTATCACATTAATTTGAAAACAAAATGAAGGTAATATCTTTACGGTTAACACATAAAGAAGTGAATCAGAAACAGGAAAGAGCTCGAGGAGACTGGAGAGTTGTAGAATCAAAATATTTTTTTAGCTTAAGATTCCAAATGAAAGAATTTAATTCACTTATCATCCATGGCAAATATCAAAAAAGTATCATTATTCTATACAACTATATGCATCTGTAGTTCTCTACAAGCAAAAAGTTATTTCTAAATAAGGTTCCACATACCGACAGATGATGCTATTCTCTTCCGCTGAAGGGCGTCCATAGAGATACATAACAGACAACCCCTCCAATCCAGCTAAGAGCAATGCTGAGCCATTTCTGTTGATGGAAATCTTATTGACCTCAAAACTCAACAATACATCTGTTCGCAACACCTGTAAATGAAACTAAAAAATTGAGCAAGCCAAGCTAAATCAATTCTACAACATTTGAAAAAGCATAAGAAATTACTTAATAATTCTCTATTATACAAATTGAAATTTCTACAGTAAACTCATTTACATAAACATTGATATACAAAAGTTATCCTCCCAATGTTCAATCCCGAAGGAGGTTGTTCATTATACCTATTCTTGTTTTGTATTTTACAAGTAGCAGTTTATCTTCCATTCGCATAATTCTCAATTTCATTAACCCTAATTAGTCCTTGAGCCTCGAAAAATAATACAGGATTAACAATATGATTATTAAAAGAAGACCTTTGAGGGGGAAGCGGCGAGAATGGATGTCGGGTCGGGTTCACCCAACCGAATTGAGATCCGGTGAAGGCATTTGTCGTGGGAATCCCACACGTAAAGCCGAGAAGCTCCGTCCCATGCCAGCAAATTCGGAGGCATTTTAGACGCAGCGGCGGAGGTGGAGTTCGAGGTGGCGGAAGAGAATAGCGGGTGGTTCTGGAGTGGGACCCATTGGAGCTCCGTTTTGGGTGTTGAAGTCGCCGGAGGAGGTGTAATAGACTGACGGACTCGTTGGAGCTCCGTTTTGGGTGTTGAAGTCGACGGCGGAGGTGTAGTGGAGTGAGGGTCGTCGGTTTCCGGTAAGTCGAAGCCGAACCTCATCTTCGCTCAGGTGAAGTTACAATGTACTGGTAAAACTGGGGCTATCTTTAAACCCTAAAATTTAAATCAAAACAAAAATCTGTTGATGTTAGCATATAACATGGGGTTGTAATTTGTAAAGGAGAAACACCGGAAAATACAAACATTTCACCTTAGATTTGAATTTCTTTTCTTATAACTATAAATTAATATTTGAACGAAGCTTAATCGAGAATTATCTAAGTCTTGTTATTTTTATAAGTTTGAGCTATAGTAATTTGATATTTTCAAATATCTTAATGTCATTTTTTTTTTAATTTATTGATTTGAGCTTATAAATTGAAAAATTCATTGAGCCTCAAACTTTATGATTGATACTTATTAAATTAAATGTTAGATGGTCTAAGCGTTAGTTCAAATGTATTAGTCAAAGTGCGAATTTTTTGGTTCATAATTGTGCTAAATCGACGAGGAATCTAAGTCGTTCGTTGTCGAAAATCCTAGAGTTCTCTTGGAGTTACGAACTTTATCCTCTCTTTTATAGTTAAATAAACTACTAATTTATTATAAAAAATGTGCAAAAATTATTAAATAATTTATCTAATCAAACTTATTTTATATTTATAACGAATAAAACTCAAATTTGAGCTTTTATCTTTTTAAGGCAATAACGAAATAACTTACCTTTTTTTACGCTACAAACAACTCTATAATCAAGTGTATAAATCAGTAACTTAATTTTAACATATAACTTTTAATTCCTTAATACCAAATGTAAATAAAATTTGCATGCATGACTTGGTGGTCAATTGCTATATCCATATGATAGAAGTAGAAAACGAGTGGAAAGTTAAAGCACAAAATTTTAAGTTTCAATAGCTAATATAACAATATAATACATTGTTTTGTTAAGAGGCAAAAAATTATGTCATGTCCTTTAGCTATCTTAAGGAAACGGGGTCATGACATTTGGTTTCCGCTTTCCGGCGAGTAAAGTACATTGTATATATGTTTTTAAACAATATACTGAGTCCAATTTTAATTCATATTTCACCGAAATTTATATCGTTGTAAAGTATTGGTCCATTGTACTAACAATTTATGCAGCGAAGGTTATTGCATCTTTCAAGTGGACCGAAAGTTATATGATATTATTTACTCACCGAAAAATAAAATATCTTGATCACGTGATCGGTAAAAGTTAAATGACCTAATTTTTTTTTCCCTATAACAACATGACATAATTTTGGTAAATACAGCTGGGACTAGCTAGAAATATAGAACATAATAGTAATTAGTAAATTGTAACCCATTACACTTTGTCTCATATAGTTCTTTCAATTTAAATTTATATGTCAAGGCCTCAAAGCCCACTACCTCCTTTCCTCTGGAAGATAACCGACCCAACTGACCTATCGGTCCAAAGTTGAAACAAAGCCTTAATAAGACCTTCACTGATAGACAATTTGAAATATTTGATCATCACCTAATCACTGATCTTAGGTAAAAATAAATTGTGGCAAAAACACATTATTATACCTTATATATATTTTATTCTTTTTAGGAACAAATATGTGTAGTTCATCATGTGAACACTCATACAGAATGAAACTTCAAAAGTATTAATTGGGCCTAAAGTACAAAGGGATTGTTTGAAAAGATTGTGAATTTGATAATGTAATTTAATTACTACCTTTTAATCCGACAAGTCCTAAAGTGAATAGTATTGAATTAGGGGAAATTATTTTTAGTACAAAAAGTATCTGATTCTATTCACAAATGAACCAACAAATTAGCTCAATTTGGCTGGACTTTAACTGAAAAGCTAAATAAAAAAGAATTATCCGCTTTATTGGAGGATTCACATATAGTACAGCAGGGGATTGAAGATTAAAGATAAAAAATGGATTTGCTGAGATGAAACGATTTAGGCTTAGGGTTTTTTTGTATAGAATGTTTATTTAATCTTTTTTATTTTTCTTTTCTTTCTTTTATTTAAAAGGCGTGTTAGCGTTTTTTATACCGCCTTACTTATGTATAAATACTGGGTTCGATTCCAGTTTGTAACACAACACTTCTTATTTTTTCATAATTCAGTTTTTACTGTTTTTTCCATTCATCTTCTTCTCCAAGATTTCATATTCTTCTCAATACAAAATCTGCTACAATTCATGACCTATCTAAGGATTACAATATGGTATCAGAGTCCAGGTTAAAGTGGGCCGCCTCCTTCCGTGATGGGCTCCTCCTTGTTCGCATGATGGGCTTCATTATCTGCCAACACACTTCACCCAGATAACAAAGGCCTGGGTTGTCATTATTACTCCAGTTATTCAAGGCTTGGAGATTCATTATTCCTCCGGTTAACAAAGGCCCGGAGTGTCATCATTCGTGTGTTGGATCTTCACCCACATGTCGCAAATTCACAAGATTGGGCTTTCATATGTCACGTGTTGGGCTTGTTTCACCCACACATTCTGCCCGCCCACACGTGAAGGGGGAGTATTGAGACTAAATGTCCCACATTGGTTGAAAACAATAGTTAAGTCCAACTTATAAGGCATTGGACAATCCTCACCTTACAAGCTAGCTTTTGAGGTTGAGTTAGGCCCAAACCAAGTAAGTGGACTTAGCCCAATCAATGTGGTGAATTCTAATACGCTTGCATATAACAAAATTTGTGTCATGAAAGCACGAGGAAACTAAGCACTTTTTCCATGACGTAATATAAATTGAAAACATCGTTATTAATTGGTCTTTTCATAAAGAATGACTATTTAAATTAATAAATACCCAAAATCGCAGAGTTCATAGTTACAACTTACAACCTTTTTTTTTTTTTTTTTAGTGTGCATTAGATAAAAAATCTGAATTTAATTGGGAGTTTTTGAATTTGAAAACAGCAAAACATTGTTGTGTATAACATAAAAATTACAAAAATCTAACCCAAACATAAATTAATTGACATCTTGCACCCAAGAAATACGAAAATATCAATCTAACGTTTTACACCCTACGATTAAAATATTTGCAATTGCAACCTCAAATTGCATGTTATATATTTGTCAAAGTGCACTTTAGTAGGGCACAAATTTCCCATTACATTGACAGATAAAATTTAATAGGATGGTGCAGTATGCCAAAACTTTAATTTTCATGTTGGTGCAAAGATTGTGCATGTATGGGTTGCAATATGCCAAATGCTCCTCAAACAAATCACAAAATATGCCGAATGATCTTTGATTCCCACATAGCAATATTTAAATATTAATGCAAACGTGCCTTGATACATAAAAAACTTAAAATCCCAAAACTAGTGAATAAAATATTGTTAATTAAGAATATTGTTAATTTCAAAAAACCAACACAAGCCATATTTCGAAAACATGTAGAGATTAAAATAAATTATTTGAAACATTACCTAAATATTATCACACGTTCAGGTTTAGTTTCATTACTAGATTTGCTGAAATCTAGAAGAAACTCGATGTTCCACAATTATATGGAGAAACATTAATGTAATTTTTAGATGCATTATTTGGGTGCAATTTACTTTAAACTATCAAAGATTACAAAATGCCTTGATCGATGTTTGCCACAGGTAGGTATAAGGAACCTATCATTCCAGTATTTTGAAGAATTTTTAATGATAATGAAGTTTTGTGATAATACATCAAATTTAGCAGTTAATATAACTTAAATTCGACGAGTTTGAGTCAAGCTACAGTTTTCAATATTAATTTAATACAAATAAGACTCAAAACTACATACACAGCTTTTTTTTTTTTTTTTTTTTTTTTTTTTTTTTTGTAGCGAACTGGGCTGTTTGGTAATTGAATCGAATAGTTTGATTTGACATATGATACAAATTTTAAAATTACCGCACCAGTCTATATGCCGAAAATTCGTATGGTTGCACAAGCATAAGATTGTAGCGAGAGAAGGAATATTCGAATTTCACATTTTATCTATTTATTGATTCTGACAAATAAAATGTTATATTTGTTAACAAACATTAATTTTATAATTGTATTCACGATACTTGAATTATCAATATATACACACACACAAAATACTTGCAGTAATTATTTTTGTTATGAGAAAGTTTCAGAATGAAATGTTATAAAAAACATTCCGATTGAATCTAAAAAATATCAGTTAATTTGTCATTTTATCCATCAATTACTAATATGTAGGTAAATACTTAAAAATAATCTTACAATTTTTAAAGTAAGAAAATTAATTTTATATTAATACATTGTTTTTTTTTTAAAGAGGGCCCCAATTTTAAATTTCGCATATGACCCCTTAATATGTCGGGTCGGCCCTACAATTAACATAGAGCTCAACCCACCGAGCTGCATGCCATGAAGCAGAAAAATTATTATAAGTAAGAGGAAAATATTGCAATCAAGACCACATGCTATAAATAAATTTGATGAGGAATAAACCTTTCAATTGATTTTGATTATCAGCCCTACCAGATAATTGTAGTTTAGTCATTCTAGAGGTGGAGACATGCATTGAGTAACAATGCCTAATTCAGACAAGCTCTTTTACTTTCAAGGACATTACAAGTTTAAATCATGTTACAATTAAAAAGTCAAATGATCTTCTAGAAAATAAGATCACAACACTAACTAAATTAGACAAACCGTAAAGAGGGCAATTTTTACTCTCCGGAAGCAATAAGAGAATAAACTGAGCTCCAGAACTCTTGGACAACACTTTATCAAACATCCTGTGCACCCTCACATTGTGTGCATAATTTTGGTGCTCCTTGTCCTCAAGCAACACGTCTATTGAGTTTCATATTCCCTGAAAAAAGATCAAAAGTTAAGAATGTTTTATGAACTTTTAATTTGACTGTAAATTGGAACATTAAACATACCACCACAAACTTCGGTCACCAATTTTTTTCATCATACACCTTGCAGGCCTGCACAAAAGTGGAAGGACGGTTAGGAATTTGATAAATATGTAAAGGTTTGTGGAATTTATAATAGCTCAAATGATGACCTTGATGACTTGGTCTAGCTCAAAATCCAGAAGTCGATCAAATTTCCACTCATGGACACCATCTCTGAAAATTAAGAATATTGTTAATTTCAAAAAACCAACACAAGCCATATTTCGAAAACATGTAGAGATTAAAATAAATTATTTGAAACATTACCTAAATATTATCACACGTTCAGGTTTAGTTTCATTACTAGATTTGCTGAAATCTAGAAGAAACTCGATGTTCCACAATTATATGGAGAAACATTAATGTAATTTTTAGATGCATTATTTGGGTGCAATTTACTTTAAACTATCAAAGATTACAAAATGCCTTGATCGATGTTTGCCACAGGTAGGTATAAGGAACCTATCATTCCAGTATTTTTTTTTTCAGTGCGCAGCCGTGCACCCTGAGATGGAAGGCCAACTCATGGATCCAACCACCTATTTGATTAATTGATCAAAAATAATAAAAAAAAATGTGCTTAGATTAATCAAGGAGTTGCGAAAAAGGTTTTGGTAGCACTTAACCGTAGCGATTGAGAATATATCAAACTGGCAAGTTAAATTAATCCCAACAATGGATTGTTTAAAGAGCTGCTAGCAGTTAACCAGAGCCAACCCTATAGCTAGACAATTTGAGCCCCGCCTACGACCCCAACTATAAAGGGCCTCAAATAAATTCTTTTGTAATGGTATATGTATCTCTATTTAATATAAATTATAATTTTTTTTGTACATAAATTATACATTAGAAAATTAAAATTTTAGGTTGAACAAAGTAGAGTTATAATTATGCAACAAACTTGTATAATTTTCAAATGAAGTCTTGACATATTTATATAACCATATTCTCAAACAGACGGCAAAAATAACTTGATCTAGTGGTTAAAACTGATGCTCTAGAGACTTTTCTTATCTATTTATGTAGAATGTTTTACTCCATACTCTGGAACCATTTATAAGCTAAAAAAATGTCCTAGATATCTTCATGCATAATTTCCTGGGCAGATTTAATTGATCAAGTATTGTTGAGGCAAATATTGATATTAATGCATCATGTATTGGTTCAAATGTGTTGGACACATGATCATAGCGCGACATTAAACTAGATTTATTCTGTCAAATTAACTTTTCGATTAACAATACACATTCTATTGAAATTCTCCTTGTGTTTGTTATGTAAAATCGGTTGAGCTAATTTATGTAAAAGTGATTATTTCATATTATTGGTGTCAAATTATAAAGATTATATGCTAATTGATAGTACATGTTTCTATTTTATTGAATCTTAGTATTTCGAAGAATTTTTTTATGATAATGAAGTTTTGTGATAATACATCAAATTTAACAGTTAATATAACTTAAATTCGACGAGTTTGAGTCAAGCTACAATTTTCAATATTAATTTATTACAAATAAGACTCAAAACTACATACACATCTCGTTTTTTTTGTAGTGGACTGAGTTGTTTGGTAATCGAACCGACTAGTTTGATTTGTCATACGATACAAATTTTAAAATTACCGCACCAGCCTATATGCCGAAAATTCGTACGGTTGCACACCCCTAAGATTGTAGCGAGAGCAGGAATATTCTACTTTCAAATTTTATCTATTTATTGATTCTGACAAATAAAATGTTATATTTGTTAACGTACGTTAATTTTATAACTATATTCACGATACTTGGATTATCAATATATACACACACACGCGATACTTGCAGTATTTATTTTTGTTATGAGAAAGTTTCAAAATGAAATGTTATAAAAAACATTCCGATTGAATCTAAAAAAGATCAGTTAATTTGTCATTTTATCCATCGATTACTAATATGTTACTAAATACTTAAAAATAATCTTACAATTTTTAAAGTAAGAAAATTAATTTTATAATAATACATTGTTTTTTTTTTAAAGAGGGCTCCAATTTTAAATTTCGCATATGACCCCTTAATATGTCGGGTCGGCCCTACAGTTAACATAGAGCTCAACCCACCGAGCTGCATGCCATGTAGCAAAAAAATTATTATAAGTAAGAGGAAAATATTGCAATCAAGACCACATGCTACAAATAAATTTGATGAGCAATAAACATTTGAATTGATTTGATTATCAGTCCTGTCAGATTATTATAGTTTAGTCATTCTGGAGATGGAGACATGCATTGAGTAACAATGCCTAATTCAGACAAGCTCCTTTACTTTCAAGGACCTTACAAGTTTAAATCATGTTACAATTAAAAAGTCAAAGGATGTTACTAGAAAATAAGATCACAACACTAACTAAATTAGACAAACCGTAAAGAGGGCAATTTTTACTCTCCGGAAGCAAGCAGAGAATAAACTGAGCTTAAGAAATCTTGGACAACAATTTATCAAACATCATGTGCACCCTCACATTGGGTGCAGAATTTTGGTGCTCCTTGTCCGCAAGCACCACGCCTATTGAGTTTCGTATTCCTTGAAAAAAGATCTAAAGTTAAGAATGTTTCATGAGCTTTTAATTTAACTTTAAATTGGAACATTAAACATACCATTCCTAACGTTTTCCCAACTTTCATGAACTTTTTGACCAAGCTATTAACATTGCAACGACTTGAAAAATTCACCACGGCCCATCCCTACATCTTGCACGGCTCAACAAATTTATGTTTTTTTTGGAAGAAATACACACTATGAATTAGCTTTAGACATCACTTACTTGAAGATTGATTGACAAACTATGTACCTTGTCATGGACGTTCCAACTGGCCTTATTCCCCTGGAATATATATTCACCATTTCCAAATTTCATCTGTAAAAACAAACAACAATCAATTGATAATTTAAGAACACAAGCATTGTATTATCTTCGAAACATACCTTTGGGGGCTTGACCGCTTGAGGGCACGTCTTTGAATCACCATGAAGTTATTTTCAACCAAAATGCCACAAGATTGAAGCAGTAGTTTAGCATCATAATTGTTGATCTCTAAAGCCTGACCAAAACCCAAAAATATATAGCTAAGTATGCAATGCCATTTATGATCTAGATAAGTCATAAAAAAAACAGAATCTTACATTGCTAAGCATTGACATCCTCTCTTGTGGCTTTTGTAGTGATTTATGGACCAAATTAGATCTCTTATGAGGATACAACGCTTTTGTATACTACTGTATTTAGTTTCTCCCGCTAAAAATTACAAAAATAAAATAACCGTAAAATACTGCAACGTGTAGTGATACTATAAGCCAATAAAGATGACTAATCAATTCAGTAAGCCTTCGTTACCCTTTCGTGAAAACTAACGGCCCTTCACTTGACTTAACGGTACCAGTCTCCTCAAATCCAATGGCCCTTGCTATGCCACGTGTCTCTGGTCCAACATTCAAACTGCAGCTGCTGTCAGTCGACATCCCTTTCACAAGGTCCAAATCAGTTTTGTCTCGATCAATTACTCCCACACAATCCTTTGGTTTCCGCTTTCCGGCGAGTAAAGTACATTGTATATATATATATATATATATATATATATATATATATATATATATTTAAACAATATATTGAGTCCATTTTCTTGTAATTTCAATTCATATTTCACTGAAATTTATATCTATGTAAAATATTGGTCCATTGTACTAACAATTTATACAGCGAAGGTTATTGCATCTTTCAAGTGGACCGAAAGTTATATGATATAATTTATTCACCGAAAAATAAAATATCTTGATCACGTGATTGGTAAAAGTTAAATGACCTAATTTTTTTCTTTTTCCTATAACAACATGACATAATTTTGGTAAGTACAGCTGGGACTAGCTAGAAATTTAGAACATAATAGTAATTAGTAAATTGTAACCCATTACACTTTGTCTCATATAGTTCTTTCAATTTAAATTTATATGTCAAGGCCTCAAAGCCCACTACCTCCCTATCGGTCCAAAGTTGAAACAAAGCCTTAATAAGACCTTCACTGATAGACAATTTGAAATAATTGATCATCACCTAATCACTGATCTTAGGTAAAAATTGTGGCAAAAACACATTATTATACCTTATATATATTTTATTCTTTTTAGGAACAAATATGTGTAGTTCATCATGTGAACACTCATACAGAATGAAACTTCAAAAGTATTAATTGGGCCTAAAGTACAAAGGGATTGTTTGAAAAGATTGTGAATTTGATAATGTAATTTAATTACTACCTTTTAATCCGACAAGTCCTAAAGTGAATAGTGTTGAATTAGGAGAAATTATTTTTAGTATAAAAAGTATCTGATTCAATTCACAAATGAACCAACAAATTAGCTGAATTTGGCTGGACTTTAACTGAAAAGCTAAATAAAAGAATTATTCGCTTGCATATAACAAAATTTGTGTCATGAAAGCACGAGGAAACTAAGCACTTTTTCCATGACGTAATATAAATTGAAAACATCGTTATTGGTCTTTTCATAAAGAATGACTATTTAAATTAATAAATACTCAAAATCGCAGAGTTCATAGTTACAACTTACAACCTTTTTTTTTTTTTTTTCCTTTTAGTGTGAATTAGATAAAAAATCTGAATTTAATTGGGAGTTTTTGAATTTTAAAACAGCAAAACATTGTTGTGTATAACATAAAAATTACAAAAATCTAACCCAAACATAAATTAATTGACACCTCGCACCCAAGAAATACAAAAATATCAATCTAACGTTTTACACCCTACGATTAAAATATTTGCAATTGCAACCTCAAATTGCATGTTATATATTTGTCAAAGTGCACTTTTTTCCCATCATATTGACAGATAAAATTTAATAGGATGGTGCAGTATGCTAAAACTTTAATTTTCATGTTGGTGCAAAGATTGTGCATATATGGGTTGCAATATGCCAAATGCTCCTCAAACAAATCACAAAATATATTGTTGACATATCCGAATGATCTTTAATTCCCACATAGCAATATTTAAATATTAATGCAAACGTGCCTTGATATATAAAAAACTTAAAATCCCAAAACTAGTGAATAAACAAAAATTACATTCAATTTTTCTTACACACACTACTTAAGTAGGGATGTATAGACTAAAGTTTAGGATTTATGCTAAATTTAAGTAGGAATACTTGTCGAAAGTTTAGGAACCAATAATCTGAATCAAATCTAATTTAACTAACAGACTTTGTAATTTTTTGAATTCCGGGTTTCTGATAATATATTCGTGTGTATTGCGTGTACGTGGATATTTAAAGGATTATAGTTAAGATAATGACACTAGCTAGCTACCTAGCCCCGTGTCTATAACGTGTACTTTGATTTTTAGGAGATTCAAATTAATGTAGTCCCTTAACTCTCACGAAAAGGGCCCATACAATATATATACAAATTATTATATATATTATCAAGTGTTAATTTTTTGGTTACTATCAATATGACATGACATCTTCTTTTATTAATATGTGTACTATTATGCACATAATTCGTTCATCGTACGTGGAAGATTCTTGGTAAGAAATTGTGATTATGTACCCTCACTTGTTTGTCAATCCCACCGAAAGTCGGGGCTCTCTACAAGGTGTCCAAAAAGCAAGATAAGGATTTGATTGATAATATTATATTTTTGCAATTGAGTAAAAAAAAAAGTTAGTTATTTAACTATTATTTTTTCTTTCATGAGGTTAATCCCTATTTAGGCACAACAAACACATTAAGTAAAAATTTTTCCCAACAGGAATTCGAACTTGGGTTCGCTCATTTGTAGTGACTAGTCCATTACATTAGACCGATCAACTGTTGGTTATTATTTAACTATACGAGTCGAGCTTAATGAGTCAAATAATTGTTTGAATTTTACTTGGTTATGTTTTCTTAACTCAATATGACATTTAACTAATTTGATTTTTTTTATCTATTAAACTGCTGCGCATTTACAGTTCGAATTGAATATTATGTTGAGTATATGTTCTCCCTTGTCTTCAGTAGAATTCGATCATTTGAACTTGACTTTTGTCTATAAGGAGTCGCAAGTCACTACTACTTGACTCAACCACCTTGGATAATTTTATTATTGAATAAAAATAGTTGAATTGATCATTTAATTGAGCCGACATAATTAAAGTTCAAGTTCAAGTAACTTGATTAAGTAATATAACTTTTTTATGCTTATTGAGTTGAATCCGAGTTGACATTTCAAAGGTCAAATATGAAATTAGAAATGTTCAATTTTTTTTGGGGGTATTATAATTAACATAAACATAGTTCAAACTGAGTTTCATATATTGATGTAACATCATCTTGAAGTGTACTATATGATTTTCAGCCTATGTTTTATATGTATATGAAAATCTAAAACAAGAAATTAGAGAAAATTTATTAAATAAAGAAAGAATTAGAGAAATATAAGAACATCTTTTTTTTTTTCCCAAGTACATCATATACTGGCGTCAGCTTCTGCAATTTACACAACATCATCAACTGTGATAATTCAATATATATATATATACCTATTTCTTAATATGAAAATGTAAGAATAAAAATTGTCATGACCATGGATCAAAATTTCATTTTGAATATATGTTTCGATTTCGAGACTTTTCGAAAAAATTTCAAAAAAATTGTAAAAAAGGTTATTAAATTAAGAAAAATAGGAGAGTTTCACGCAAATAAATAGTTTCGAAATTACATTTTGTTTCATTCAAAAATGGAAACTTTTCGATATTTTCAACGAAAAATATAAAAATTTTGATCGATGGTCATGAGTCATGATTATATCTTGTTTGGGAAATTAATGAGAATTGAACATCAAATTTTCTTCATTTCTTAAAGCGACAGTTTATTATTATTGTTTATCATTTCTTTATTAATTCATCTTTCTTGTAGCTAGAGTGACGGAATACGTAAAAGTCAGAAAAGAAAATCAGAATTTAGTTATTTAAAGCACTTATTTTAATTTTTTCATTCCCTCAATATTTTATATTGGAGGGAAAGTTATCACGTTATTTTTTCTTTAGGAATAAAAATAATGAGGTTTTCTTCACATTATCATGTTATCACGTGATAATTTTCTCTTCAAAAGACTTAGGTAATGGCCACATAAGGTGTACGTGATCAGTTCCGTTCATTTTCGTCCAATTATTTGACGGTAATATCAACATTAAATGTTTATTTAAATAGAATCTAATATATGAACACGTATAATAGGGGATTTGATTAAGAGGAAACAAAAATGAAAAAGTAAAAATATCTCGATCTGCAAACTAGAGACAAAATTGATTAATGAGGTGTATAAAAAGTAATTTATAAGTTGCATGATTGCATATATAAATATATAATCCAACGAGACTGATTGATAAATAGAAAATCAAAGATGAAAACGAAATAAGTTATAATGTGTACAAAAGTTTATAATATATTAATTCAACTAACCGAGGGACACATGGGTGCAACATAAATGCATGCATGTATCTCAGAAATGGTGGACATACGGAATGATGTAAATATTACACCAATTAAATTATTTAAGTTGATTTATAAATCATAATTATTACTAGTTTTTTTACTTATACTATGTTTTCAAGAATGAAAACCTCTTAGCTTGGTTACACAATAATTAGCAGCTTGTCATCAGTCTGAATTGTCACTTAAACTACTTTTGGATGAAATATACGAGATAATTGCATTTTTCATATTATACTTTCACCTATTTATATATTTGGTATCATGCTTTTTGAAACATTTAATACCATGATATCACTCTCTCGACTCATTTTTTTTCTCTGTCAATTTTAGGACAAAAATCGCCGTTATTAAGTCACTATATTGGCATGCTTATGTGCCATATATCATATCTGAAAATTATTATGGCATTGATTTATTGTATATTGTGATATGATTTAATTTGGATTAGTATTATGAAACTTTGTTAATTTTCTGCAAATTTTTTATTGCGTTTTATGAACTTAAACTTGTACCGTTAGAAAACATTCGTCAAGAACTTTCCATCCATATATAGAACGTGAAAGTTGGCCTCATAACGAAGAAGTTATGGCGGTTTTCGTCCAAAAATTGATGGAGAAAGGAAATGTATCAAGGTGAAATCATGATATTGAATATTTTTTTCCAAAATATATGTAAAAGTTTGGTATGAAAACATATTTTTGGTAAAAACATTTAATATTATGATTTCTAAATTATTGCATGCATTTCCATATATATATATATTGCATGGGTCTTTTTACCAAAATTTAATTAATAACATACATATAGTGCCATTTTTCTAATGGGGATGGATCATTTGGGAGGTAAGAGTTTTGCTTTTCAAGAAGAAATCGAAGAAAAGATCCCTGGCCAAGACTTTAATATATGTAAAGTACGTATATATTAATTTAAAATTATTTTAATTAAAAGAAAAATAGAAACTAATTACTTCTTACAAACTAAAAAATGATATAAAGAAGTACAAGGAAATTGTCATTGTGAGTTTAACTACTTAGTTCCAAAACCTCAGATTTCAAATGGAGCAAAAGGATTTTAGTCTAAGAGGCGTCAAGATATAGAGGGAATTGCATTTTGCATACCAAATTTTTATATATTTTATACATTTGATTTGGCATCAAACATTCGAAAAAGACACACTAAATATTAAAATTGAAGATTTTCACAATTCATTTTTCTGTCAAATTTTGGGCGAAAACCTTCACATGCCACGAACGTGGCCGTTAAATCATCATTTTCACATCTTTAAGGGTATTTACTATTAAGCAGAAAAACCTAAAAATTTGCTAGGGGTAATTGCAATTTTCACTCAGCCTTCTTCCTTCAATACAACAGCTGGTTTCCGATGGTTATTGGTCGAAATTGGTTGAGGTTTTCAGTCTGTCTCATCGTTGAATCTATATGTACAAACAATTTCAAAAACTGAGTTATAAATCTCTCAATTTTCTCGATTGGAGTTTCAAATCTTTTTAGATTTAATCTAATGTATAATGATATAATTCACCTTGAGTACGAACATTTTGCAATGTTGTTAAATTACGAATGCAAATTTCACAATTAACACTTTGACTTCACATTTTTTTTATGCATAACTTTGACTTCACATTAAATTAGCAAAGCTAATTTAAATTCTGAGCATCCCGTGACATAGTGGAAAAGGGACAAACTAAACTTTTTTCTTTTTTTCAAATTAGGATGTTGTCGTCGTAATCATGGACCAAAATTTTCATTTTTTCAATCGAAAACATCGAAAAGTTTTCGTTTTTGAATCAGGCGAAACGAAAACAAAATGTAATTTCGAAACTATTTATTTGTCTTAACTCTGTTACTTTCCTAAATTTAATAATCTTTTTTACAATTTTTTCTTAGTATTTCCGAAACATACATTCGAAACGAAATTTTGATCCATGGTTGTAATATGCTAATATTAGTGACAAATGCAATGACATAATAAAGAAGCCAAATTGTAATAGTATTTCAAACTTAAGGCATGTTTATTGTTTACGGGCATATAGAAGGTTCTGGTCATGACTTGAATATTAGGTATCGTTTCAAGGAGAAAAACTTTATAATTAAGCTAGACATTAATTGTGCAATTCATGTTGTGTTTTGTTCTAATTAAATATGTCAGTGATATTATAATTACAAAATATTTATGCATCTCTAAACTTTATTTAAAAAAAAGATATTGTAAGACAATCAAAGAATAAAAATGAGTGATTGCCACCAGTAGTGGTTAATAGAAAATAAAGTTGGTCCAAAAAAAGTTGAAAGTTGGTGTTTTAAGTTTTAACATGATTAGTGTTTGAATTAATTAATCAAATATCCTCTATTAAATTATATTAATATATTTTTTTTAGAGAATAACAAGTTAACTGCGTGTGTTATTTTAAATACTGCCTCATTCTTAAGTTTTACATTTTTACAAGAGGGTAAAATATCTTTTATACAATATCGCATGGAGTTAAAGTGTATATTTACGTATTTCACAGGGAGGTAAATTGAAGTGAATATATAGTTAAAGGTATGATAAATTGACAATTTTTATGTAACAAAATTGTAGAAAACGTCTCGAACTAATCAGTAATTTTGAATTTTCGTCCTAAACTAAATCACTTCACTGAATTAAGTCCCCTAATTAAATAATTTTTTGAATATCGTCCACCATTAATTATGAGATGAAAATTGCGCATATGTCCGTTAAATTATCACGTGTCATGATGTGTCAAATTTTAGCATGAACAATTATACAATATTGAATTCTTCCCAAGCTAATTACAAGATTGAACCGTCATCAATATTATCAAATCATATACAACCAAATTACAAAAAGAAAAATAACTACTAAATAACTAAAAGAAAAATAACTACTAAATAACTATGTAAAATTATTGTTTAAGTCTGATTTGACCAAACCCATCAAATTTTGTGATTGATTGTTCACCTGAGAGGTATTTTCAATCTAAAGGTAAGCATATTAAACTAGTCATATAGTTATTTGATCAAACCTGATGTGAATAAGAATTTTCCGTATTAAAGCTAAAAAAATTCCACATTAAGGAAAACTAAACTCAAGACATCCTCGTTCTTGGACCTTGATTTACCCACATGCTACGCAGGCCTTATTCAAATGCTTCTATGAGGAATAAGATTTATTAAAAAAATGAGAAGAAGATCCGGTAGGACAAATTGTAGGATTTGCTCACATGATGGCATCGGGTCGGTTCCACCATACCCGCTTCTTCATTCTTTTTTGGTAAATCCACCATACCCGCTTCGTTTTCACAATTCACAAACTTCCAGTAAATATAGTTTCTAGTCTAATCCAATCCACTACGTATCTATATCTTTTTTTTTTTTTTTTAAATCACTGCATATCTATTATCATCAATTATATTTTCATTTTTATGTATAAAAATAAAAAAATAACTAATCCTAATAAATTAATGTCTCATATCAAGCTAGGTGTGCTTAAAGGCCCAAAACAACCATATATAAACCTTGAATATTTCAGAATCGGTTTGATTTTCTTATTTAATTTAATTTAAAATGGTATATGAATCTTAAAACAACTAAACCCAAATTTGGGTGGATTTTTTTTATAAAATCAAAATAGTAAATGGTATATGAAATTTGGGTTGAATTTTATAAGAACACAAAATCTGTTAGGGATTCCAACAACCAGATTTAACGAATAGAGCAAAAATAAATAGACACAAGTATTTACGTGGTTCACCCAAACTGGCTACTTCCACGGGCTGCTGCAAAACTTTCACTATAGGGAGAAAAATACAAGTGTTTACAAATACTCACACTCACAACTCACTTCTCAATATTTCTCGATTCTTTTAGGAACTCTGAAAATTGCACTCTCAATTTTCTGCCTAACACTAAAAGAGAATATTGCTTGTAGTTGATCTTTTTGTGTTTTTCAAATGAATAGGATGCTACCTATTTATAGTGCACAAAGTGAACTTGAAAGGTCTTCCAAACTTGGAACTTGAGCTTACTTGAAACTTGCATTTTGACCATAGTAAGTTGTGCCTTCACTTGAAAATTGTTCTTCACTTGGAACTCACACTTGACCATTTGTAAATTGTGCCACCATAGTAAATTGTCCCCCTCATTAAGTGAAAGTTAATTTTGATAATTGAAAAGGCATTAACAATCTCCCACTTGAAGACTGATTTCAATCCGTCTTCACAGCTTGGTCAATGCAGCAGCCAATCCTGATCATGCTATCCTTGGAGACCAACTGAAGATGCGCACAACTTCAGTTTATCGATAGTCACCACCTTGGTTAGCATATCCGTTGGATTCTTACTTCCCTGAATCTTCTCAAGTGTTAAAACTCCATCTTCTAACAGAGATCTGATGAAGTGATAACGAAGTCCAATATGTTTGGTCCTGGAATGAAATGCAGAGTTCTTTGCAAGGTGTATTGCACTTTGGCTGTCACTGTGCAAAACACTCTTCTTACATTCGATTCCCATTTCAGCTAACAAACCTTGAAGCCAAATCATCTCCTTACTAGCTTCTGTAACTGCAACATACTCTGCTTCCGTAGTTGATAAAGCAACAATCTTTTGCAACTGCGACATCCAGCTGACTGCTGTCGAGCCTACTGTAAACACATAACCAGTAGTGCTTCTTCGTTTGTCGACTTCACCTGCAAAATCAGCATCTACGTACCCCTGCACCTTTAGCTCTCCTCTACCAAAGGTCAAGCACTTATTCGTAGTGCCTCGTAGATACCTTAAGATCCACTTTACAGCCTCCCAATGGACCTTTCCTGGATTTGACATGAATCTGCTAACAGCTCCCACTGCTTGGGAAATGTCGGGTCTCGTACAGATCATAGCATACATCAAACTCCCAATGGCCGAGGCGTAAGAACCTTTTCCATTAACTCTCTGTCATCCTCCGTCTGAGGTGACTGATTACTGGATAGACGAAAATGACTTGCTAAAGGTGTGCTGACGGATTTGGAGTTGCTCATGTTGAATCTCTCTAAGATACGACTTATGTACGCTGACTGAGATAACTGCAATAACCCTTTTTGCTTATCTCGATTGATTTGCATCCCAAGAATCTTCTTAGCTGGACCCAAATCTTTCATATCAAACTCCTTTGACAAATGTTGCTTCAAGCTTTTGATCTCATTCATATCTGAACCGGCTACTAACATATCATCAACATAAAGTAGCAAAATGATATAACTCGAATCATACCTCTTGACATAGCAACAGTGATCGGCATTGCACTTCTGGAAACCTTCCTTATGCATGAAACTGTCAAATTTCTTGTACCATTGTCGTGGAGCTTGTTTCAAACCATATAAGCTCTTCTTAAGTCTGCACACCAAATTTTCTCTCCCTTTATCTGTGAATCCCTCTGGTTGATGCATGTAAATCTCTTCATCTAAGTCACCGTGAAGAAATGCAGTCTTCACGTCCAACTGTTCAAGATATAGATTTTCAATAGCAACAATACTTAATACAGTCCTGATAGTATTAAGTTTCACTACCGGAGAAAAAATCTCTGTGTAGTCGACTCCTTCCTTCTGCTGGAAGCCTTTGACAACTAATCGAGCTTTATACCTCTTGGAACCATTCTGCTCTTCTTTTAACCGATAAACCCATTTGTTATGAAGGGCCTTCTTTCCTTTTGGTAACTCAGCAAGTTCCCATGTATTATTGGAGATCAAAGACTTCATCTCGTCTTTCATAGCAAGCTCCCACTTACCGGCATCTCCAGTCTGACAGGCCTCGTCATAGCACTCGGGTTCACCTCCATCAGTCAACAATAAATAGTTCAAGTATCTCCTGTTCGGCACATGAGGTCGAGAAGACCTTCTCAACACTGGAGTTGGAGAATGAGGTTGATTAGCATCCTCTTGCTCAACACGTTGCTCTGGCTCGGGATTTGCAACTGTCTGGTTCTTCGCAGGACTGATTGGGACATCATCCACTTCTACAAAGACTGGATCAATCTCAATTGGATTAATAACATTCGTCGAATGTCTGTCTTTGTACATAATCGTTTCATTGAAGATCACGTCTCTACTGCGGATTATCTTCTTGCTCTTATCATCCCAGATGCGAAACCCAAATTCATCATCACCATAGCCAACAAAAGTGCATTTCTTGGACTTTGGATCAAGCTTGTTCCTGCCTTGATCACCGATATGCACATATGCAATACAACCAAATACTTTAAGATGTGATAATTTAACAGATTTTCCACTCCATACCTCTTCTGGTATTTTATGCTCCAATGGAACAGATGGACCTCGGTTGATCAAATAGGCTGCGGTGTTGACTGCTTCTGCCCAGAACTGCTTTGGTAATCCTGACTGCATACGCATACTTCTAGCTCTTTCAGTCAACGTTCGATTCATACGCTCAGCCACACCATTGTGTTGAGGCGTACCCGGAACAGTTCTCTCCATTCGGATCCCATGCTCATAGCAGAATTTCTTGAATACGGTTGCTTCGTATTCTCCTCCATTATCAGTTCTGAGCCTTTTGATCTTCAAACCTGTCTCATTTTCTACCAAGGCTTTCCATTTTTTGAAAGTATCGAACACTTCAGATTTATGTTTCAAAAAATAAACCCATACCTTTAGAGAGTGGTCATCGATGAAAGTTACGAAGTAATGTTTTCCTCCAATCGATGAGACAGTCGTTGGACCCCAAACATCAGAATGAACAAGCTCCAGCTTTTCATTTTTCTGGGTTCTGCCACCTTTCTGAAAGCTGACTCTCTTTTGCTTTCCGAAAATACAGTCCTCGCACATGTCAATGTCAATCGACTGCAAATCTGGTAGCTTTCCCTTAGAATGCATAATCTTCATTCCCTTTTCACTCATATGACCAAGTCTTTGGTGCCATAAGTTCGCATTTGGGCTACTAGCTGCAACAGTAATCGAACAACGGCCCATTCCGGTTAAGTAAAGAGTACCACTTTTCTTACCTCGTGCAATTGTCATTGCACCCTTAGTGATTTTCCAGTCATCACCATGGAACACCGTGGTATATCCTTCACTTGCCAATTGCCCCACTGAGATTAAATTCTTTCTTAGGTCGGGAATATGTCTGACGTCCTTCAACTCCCATACAGACCCATTAAGATTAATCTTCACTGTGCCTTTACCAATAATATCACAAGGTTGATCATCACCAAGATATACTTTACCAAGATTTCCAGACACATACCTTTCAAAGAGATCTTTCTGCGAAGTAGCGTGAAATGATGCTCCAGAATCTAACACCCAAGATTCTTCCTTGCTCTCCAAAGAGCATATCAGCGCATCATTTTCTTCCGATGTCGATGCGACATTGGCTTCGATTTTGGCCTCCTGATTCTTCGATGCACTCTTGCACTGATTCTTGTAGTGCCCAGTCTTTCCGCAATTCCAACACTCAACAGTCTTCTTGGAATTGCTGGGATTTCTCGACTTAGATCTCCCATTCTTGGATTTTCCTCGGTTTTTCGATCTTCCTCGATCATTTTTCCTTCCTCTTGACTCCGTTGACAAAGCAGATGGTGTCGAATTATCGCCTGACTCTCTTCTTCGAATTTCTTCATTCAGAACAAGATCTCGAACATCGTTGAATTTCAATTTACTGCTTCCCGACGAGCTACTCACAGCCATGACCGTAGCATTCCAACTTTCTGGAAGGGAGGACAAAAGTATCAACGCTTGTACCTCATCGTCGAACTCAATTTCAACCGAACTTAACTGGGTCGTGATTGTGCTAAGTTCGTTGAGATGTTGAGCCACTGATGAACCTTCACTCATTCTCAGGTTGAATAGACGCCTCATAAGATGCACTTTATTTGAGGCCGAAGGTTTCTCGTACATATTCGAGAGAGCTTTCATAAGACCAGCCGTAGTCTTCTCTTTTGCAATGTTAAAGGCTACATTGCGGGATAACGTCAATCGGATAACTCCAAGAGCTTGCCGATCCATGAGTTTCCATTCCTCATCGTTCATGGATTCTGGTTTCGTTTCTTCAAGAGGTAGATATAAATTTTTCTAATAGAGATAGTCCTCTATCTGCATCTTCCAAAAGCCGAAGTCCGAACCGTCGAACTTCTCGAGTTTCATCTTCCCTTCGTCTGCCGCCATTGCTCCTACTCAAATCTGGATGCCCCGGAATATGCCGATCCCTGGGCTCTGATACCAGTTGTTAGGGATTCCAACAACCAGATTTAACGAATAGAGCAAAAATAAATAGACACAAGTATTTACGTGGTTCACCCAAACTGGCTACTTCCACGGGCTGCTGCAAAACTTTCACTATAGGGAGAAAAATACAAGTGTTTACAAATACTCACACTCACAACTCACTTCTCAATATTTCTCGATTCTTTTAGGAACTCTGAAAATTGCACTCTCAATTTTCTGCCTAACACTAGAAGAGAATATTGCTTGTAGTTGATCTTTTTGTGTTTTTCAAATGAATAGGATGCTACATATTTATAGTGCACAAAGTGAACTTGAAAGGTCTTCCAAACTTGGAACTTGAGCTTACTTGAAACTTGCATTTTGACTATAGTAAGTTGTGCCTTCACTTGAAAATTGTTCTTCACTTGGAACTCACACTTGACCATTTGTAAATTGTGCCACCATAGTAAATTGTCCCCCTCATTAAGTGAAAGTTAATTTTGATAATTGAAAAGGCATTAACAAAATCAACAACTTTATAATTATACATATATATTTCAACTTGTGAACTTGAGTGTGAACATATAGTAAATGATATTTAAACTTGATTGTCACGAGTAATTACCAACCATATTCAAATAATTTTATATAGGTCGAGTTCGAACGAAATCTCGAATAGTATAACTTGATCTACAATTGTGATAATTTACACATTAATGTAAAATCTATTGTGGTAATTATTCTTCACCCCAAACTATTTGGAATTCACGCAACTCAATAAAATCATTAAAGATTAAATCAAACTAAACAGAAATCGATCAAATCGATCCTTGGTGAGGAAATTATTTTATTTTGATTATTATAACATATTTCATCCGTTACTTTTATTTGTCGTTTTGGAGAATCACACATATTAAAAATTATAAATAAATAGCCTCTCTTTTAAGGAAAAATTCCAAAACACCATTTAATTAAATACTAAAAATATTAATTAACAATAATTGCAATCATTAACAAAAAGGATAGAATTGATAAAAAAAATTATCATATATTATATCTTTAAATGACAAATAAAAATAAACAAATTCTTTTGTCAAAGCGATACACTTAAAAAAAAGGAGTAATAATCTAATAGGGTGAAATACATTTCCCCCCCTTAAAGTATGGGGGTGGTATCAGTTACCGCCCTAAAGTATCAATTGTTAGACTTACCCCATCTGTTATAGTTTTATAGTTTTTATTCCAATAATATCCTTACATAAATAATAAATTTGTCTCTTTTTTAATTATGAATCCAATCATCCACCAAACAACGTTATGTTTTAAATTTATTTTTTGGTTTCCTTAGGTTTTATGGTATCAAATTTTTCTTTATTTCTGTTTCAATTTGTTTTCTATATATTTATGTTTCATTTTTTTTTATTTCTATCTCAATTTTTTTCTTTATATTTTTCTGAGTTTTTATTTGGTGATAATTATCTTATTTATATTCCATACGAATTATGATTCAAAATGTTGATTAATTATCCTTCAAATTTTTTCTTGCAAAATTCAGTCTAACACCAAATAATATTATGTGTTAATTTCTTCATTCTTTTATCAAAAATATTTATTTTATTAATTATCATGAATTCATCCATCCATCCACCATACAATTTTATTATTTTAATTTTTTCATTTATTTTGTTTCTTTCGGATAAAAAATGAGATAAAAATGAAGACAAAAATTGAGATTGAAAAAAAGAAGGTAACAAAATAAATAAAGAAAATAAATCATAATGTTGTTGTTAAGCAACAAATTAAATTCAGAAGAAGAAAATGCAAAGAAGAAGAGAAAGGAACGAGAACGATGAAATTAGGTCAGATATCTGCATTTCATCGTTCTCGTTCCTTTCTCTTCTTCTTTGCATTTTCTTCTTCTGAATTTAATTTGTTGCTTAACAGTTGTTCGATTGATGAATGAAATCATAAATAATAAAAATACAATCTTATTTTGATAAAACAATAAAATAAAGAATTTATTTTATTTATATAAGAGGTGAGGATATTTTTGAAACAAATACTAATACATTATGGAGCATGGATCAAAATTTCCTATTTTTCCTAGGAAAAATCCGAAACGTTTCGGTTATTCAAGGAACCGAAACGATTCCTTAATGTATTTTCGAAATTACAAGGTTTCCTTCGAAACCCACAATTTTTCCGAGTTTTCCACCGAAACTATGGAAACTTGCAAAGTTTCCTTCAATTTTCGAAAATAGTCGTTGCCTTCTTTGAAAAAAAAGTTCCAATTTTTTTTTAAATCCAGAATTTTGGAAGAAATCTCTTGAAAGAAGGAAAATATATCTAAAAAATATTGACTTACCTACAATTTTTCGAAATTATGCCTTCCAACTCTTCAATACAAAGTCCAGCAATCTCAAACCTCTTCATCCCTAATACACGAGTTATCTCAAACCTCTTCATCCCTAATTTTATTTTTGAACTATTAGTACTTTAATATCATGAACTTTAATTAAGCTATGTTTTAATTCTATATTAACTTTTGTTAGTTTTTGAGGTATGGTTATTTTGATTATAGTTTATAGATTTCATCTAGGATATTCCGCTGTCTTTTCATTGTTTAGTTGTGATGCAACTTTTTTAATTATTAACAAGCTCTCATTCTTGTTTGGTAATGCTGGTTTGCAAGATTTGAAAAGGACATTACTAATAATTGTTTGCTTCATTTTACACTTATATTTCAAGTTAAATTATGCTTTAGAAATAAGAACATGATTTTTATGTATTTTTTTATAACTATTTGTGTGTTTCCAGGTTTTTGTAATTTTTCCTAGTGTTTCCGCAACGTTTCCGAAACGTTTCCGATTTTTGGATACCCGAAACTCACCTACGAAACGAAACTTTGATCCATGTTATGGAGTAACTGATACCACCATAATAATCTATGGCGGACTTCACCCATTCTAATATTTTATTCTCCTTAGGAAGTTTATTCGGTAATTTCAGTTAAAGTCCACTGAAGATTAATTAGTACAAAAAGAAGAATAAGCCTCCTCCATATTTGACCAATACAATATATTTTCCGCGTGTGCCCCAAAGCACAAATAAATAACACCTGACCTGACCTGATTCAGTCAATTCGTCAAACACATTGCCCTCCATTTTTGCACCTTCATCTCACCTTCTCTTTTCCCTCTATTTTCTCCCCCCAAATTCACACACACAGCACACACTAAAAATGGCACACTCCAAACCAGAAAAAAGACTAGTAATAATCGAATTCCCAAGATGGATCAAAACTCTCTTCTTCTTAACCACCATGTTAATATCTCTTCTCCTATTGTCCGCCCCAATTCTTCTAATCATCGCCGACGCCCTCCTCCCCTCCGCCCTCTTATCCGCCTCCCTTCCGCCGTCGTCTACCACTACTCTCCAATCCGTATATTCTCATCTCATCAATTACGATTTCCGATATTCACTCATCGATATCCCCCTCGTATCAATCCTTCGCTCAGCTATCATATTATGTAAGCAGCAGCATATATACTAGTGTTGCAGATTCAATATATTAGTTACTTAGTAAGTTGATTTTGTTAATTTTTTTGGCACAGGTGTTTATAGTTTTTGCGATGGGCCGAAGTTGTCGAGGGGGCCGTACTTGGGGATCGCAACCGTGTGTTCGGTGGCGTCGTTGGTGTTTGTGTCGTTGAAAGCATCATATGTGTTTATGAGCAGCAATAGCTACGGCGGCGGATATGTTAAGGCGACGGAGATGGCGTTGTTTTTGTCGTCTTTAGGGTTGGCAATTGGGCATGTAGTGGTGGCGTATAGGACTAGCTGTAGAGAGAGGAGAAAGCTGCTTGTTTATAAAATTGATATTGAAGCTGTAAGTCAAATCTCTCTCTCCTTTTCTTTCTCACCAACTAAAAAATTTTAAATTCAAATTGGGATTATAAAGAAAAGTGTAAATTGGGATTACACTTCTTAGTTCAGATTTCGAAAATAAACTTTACTCATTCGTTCCACAGTATTTGTCGTCGATCGTTTATTTTTTTTTTTTTTTTTTTGGTTTTTCAATGGTTTAATCCCTTTCGAGGCGCGTCGGGCATACAAGTATATTCTAAGATTTCAATGCAGTATTAATTAATACTCCGTAATAGTTTAGGAATAACCAAAAAACATGATATGATTTGGATTCTTAATACTCGAACCCTCTAAAACGATAAATATTGTGGACCTAATGGAGTAAACAAATATGAAATTAGATTTTTCCTAAGGTTAATTAGGGAAAAATGCAAGATATTCCCCGTATAAACTTGCACAAAATTATTATGTGAAATTTTTATTGCAACAAACATTTTTGTACTTTTGGAAAACCTTCATAAAATACTCATTTTGAAAGAAAAAAATAGTTCGTTAGGATAGACATATTTCAAGAAGTCATTTTTAAAATATTTCATGTGAAGTTGTAGGATCAACATGAAGTATTTGAAAAATGATTTCTTGAAATATATCGATCTAAAATTAACTTTTTTTCACAAATTGAGTGTTTTATGTAGGGTTTCTGAAAGTACAAAGAGATTCGATACAATAAAATTTTTACAAGATAGTTTCGTGCAAGTTTAACATAATACAGAAGAGTTTCTTGCATTTACCCTGCTTAATTAGGATTTAGCCCTATAAATTAAAATTAAAAAAAAAGCTCTAGATTAGAAAAAAATAAATCCTATATTGTGTTTTTCCTAGGCTTATTTTGTAAGTGTAGTCGACTCATTGTTGTGATTGAATAATAGGTTTATCAAAGCAAATATTGCAATAATAGTCTAATACACTTTTCTTCTAACGTAATAGGTGTGCTTATGACGGCTTTGACCTTGATTTTTTCCGTAGTTTTATTTGAAAAATAATTATTCCAAATTTCTGGCTAGTTTAACTTAAATTACTTGTATGACAATTGAATTTAGTGTTAGAAGAATAATAAATCATAAAAAAAACATTTAATTTGTAATCAAGTGATCGAATAAGTTCAGCAGAGATAGATTGAGTTAATTTTCTTCAATTTTGTGAGCTGGAATAAAAGACATATATACAGGAGATTTTTTTTCTCTTTTATTATTATTATTATTATTGGGTGTATTGTGACACAAGCAATTTTGTTTGAGGCGGGGTTTGCAAATTGCAAGTTGGGTGGTGGTGGTACCTACAACACTGACAAATTATATAGGGTGTTCTTGAGTCAAATTTTATTTCCATTTCGCTTGATGTCACTTTTTCTTCTAGAAGTATGGCCTAGGCTTCTCTAAAATGTACAGCTGAGATTTTATTAGACCATATTACATTAGTTAATAATTGGTTTATCAACATTTTCTTTTATCATTTTTTTTCTGTTTTCGTTTTCAATATTTGCTCTTAGAAATAATGATCTTATATTACTCCCTCCATTTTTTCTATTTGTTGTTTCGGAGGATTGCACCTTAATTACGAATATAATAAATAGCCATTTTTTAAGTAAAATTTCAAAATAACTTTTTAATCAAATAATTTTAGCATTAATGACAAGTATTAGTAAGAAAGGTACTTAATAAAAGAACATTAATTTTACATTGAAATTTTAAAACGACAAATAAAAATAAATATTTTTTTTTTCCAGAGCGACAAATAAAAAAAAGAGGAAGTATTTATTTGATTTTTCTATACATTTTTTTTTTCAATTTTTTCAATTTTATTTCTAGAATTACACAATAAAGTAGGTAGCACACATATCAATGACATTAATTAAAGCAATCATAAAATGATATTTTTGATATTTTATTATAGAAAAATGACTAATTATTGAATTTTTTTAAAATAAAAAAGAATTGGCAATTATTTATTTTAAAAGAGGGAGTATTAACTAACCTGATGTCACATTGTTGCAGGTGTCCGCATGCAAGAACGGATTTCCTAGATATCAAAAAATACTACTACAAGAAGCGAGAACAAAGTAAAACACAAATAAAAATTGATTTGTTTTTATATGGGCCGCCAGATTCAATTTTCCCATCTTCAGACTTCAGGTAAATATTATTAAATATTTAAATCAAGATTTCTTTGTTAGTAAAATCAATTTTGATCTCAGGCTCAGATTTAAAAATAAAAAATAAAACTAAAAATTGATCTCAGGCCAATTTGTTTTAGTATTGAATTTTTTATTCTTTTATAGTTTTGCTTATTTTGACCAACTCTCCCTGCTCTTTATTACAGGTATCCTAAGGAGATCTTTAGCTGATGGTCGAAGAATTATTATAGAGTTAAAAATAAGCCATAGATTAGTCAAAATACACACAACACATTGTATATAATTTAGATGTATACTATATATAGTATACATATAGTGTATATATAGGTACTGTATATTTAATATTTGTATGTATAATATGTAAATATATAGTGTTATATAAGAATTAATCATTGCAGGTGTTCTCTCATAAAGGTTGAGAGATTATATATGCTACCGCAAGGTTAATAACTAGTGATAGAGTTATACATTCTATTGAAATTAGAGATTATTTTGAATATATCATATGCATTTTTCTCTTTTGTTATAGTTAGGACATATGTTATTATATACGTAACAATTAAAATTAATGGCCCACTATTTAAAGCTGAAATTCTGATCAAGCTAATGCTGGTTTGAATTGGGTTCTTATATATAAAATAGCTTGAACTGTTATAGTTATTATCTTCTACTCATATTAAACATGTGAGCACAAAAATAAAGATATTTTTTTGGGGGATTGATCCAAAGAAGATGTGAAAAATAAATTCAATGAATGAATGAATGAATGTCATGGGATAATTTAAAATTGATTGTAGAAAAGGCTAAGTTACTCAAGTTTGACTCGATTTCAATTAGATTAAGACGAAAGAAACCTTTATGTACAGTTTACACCCATATCATGACTAGAGGTCATAAACCATAACAATTAAAATCAAGCCCAGGGTTTCAAAATATGCATTTGATGAGACGATTGAAAACGATTCATAGAAGTTAGATAAAAACTGAGATCTCCGAAAACGAGAAAGCTAGAAAATGAATTGAAAGCGGCACGAAAGGCGTAATTAGAGGCCGAGAAGAGGAGAGGCGGCTGCCCAGAGTTATTGGATTCTGGATTAGGTAGAGTTATATTTGCAAATATATTTGATGGATGCACTTATTTTGTTCGTGACATGGAATATATATATATAGGAATTTTAATCTTATCAACTGTGGACCAACAACACACTTGCTCGAATAAAATCGATGGTGAGCCCAAAGGCCCAATCCCAACGATAAATTGGTCATTCTCTCCCTTATTCATTACCCTGCCCTGCACATATAAATTTTGGTTGTGTAGGCGGTCTACTATGCCCAGACCCAAAAACATTTACTATATTTATATTTCTTTTTTAATTTTGATAAACCTCTTTAATTAGATTACTTGTATTTGTATAACACCATTAACTTTACAAAAAAAACTTTAGGTCATGTGCCTGTAATAAATATATATATATACTATTTATAAGAACGAGCATTTTTATTTTAAATAGGTAGTTTAACTCTTTGTGATAAATAAAATGACAAAAAACTTCATCGTAAAAGAAGCAAATTTTCTCCCTCATTATTTTTACAATTTTACAAGGGGGTAAAATATCCATTATGCAATATAACAGGGAATTAAATGCTCATTTAAGCAGATCACATGTAGGTAAATTATCTATTTACGCACATTCGAGGGAGATAAAGTGAGACGAACATGTTGTCAAATACAAGGTTAAATTGATCATTTTTTATATCAAAATGAAATCTCAATCGCAGTATAATGTGTATGTGCAACACCTCTACTAACAAAGAGATAAATTGCACATTAATTCTTATTACATGGAGATAAATTATTTATTATTTTATTTCATATGTAAATAAATTATCTATTTCATATCATAAGAAAGTATACATCTCATTAAACATATTACAATGAGTTAACTTTACCAAAAGTTCTCTACGTTTTCAAGGATACCGTGAATAGAGATAATTTGCTATACATGTTTTTTCTCAAATATCAAAAGAAAAATATTCATAGAATCATAGTGCTTAAAGGCTAAAGCTATGGTGTAAACGAAATTTAACATAATGAAGTTTAATAAAAGCCTGTGTAAGTTTGACTTCAAAAACATTTTATTACACATTCTCCTTGCACTATAATTGAAGTTAAAAAAAAATAATAAAATTGAAGTTCAAATGGTATTAAAGTCTATATTAATTGGCATTGATTTATGGTTGTGGTATATAATATATATAGGTGCTTCAACTGTTTGGTTATGTAATAAGCAACGATTCAATATTTTCACGTGCCTCCATAGATGTGTCAAATATCAGTCCTTTCCTTAGGCCATCTCCTATGTATCCCTCAACCCAAGTCCAGCTTCCCCTCATTCAGTTCAGCTTCCCCTCAGAATCCAAGTCCAGCTTCCCCTTTCATTTTCATAAGTCATCTAAAATGTATCAATCTATCAATTCCATTTAATTAAAATTCTCAATTTAAAATTAAAAGAGTTTTTATTTAAAAAAAAAAAAAAAAAAAGTTGGGCTTGCCTCACCCCTTGAAGCTGTGAGAAGGGATTGGAAGGGGAGAATAGCTTTTTCTCCCCTTCATACATTTTTTCTCATTTTTTTCCCCCCTAAATCCAATAACCCCCAAATCCATCTTCCCCTCTTTACATAGGAGATGCCCTTAGGTATACAAATCGATTTCCTTAGATTTGGTGTTATGTTTGGTTTATTTAAAAATAGACTTTGACATTTTACAACTTGAAAAATCTAGAAACTTTGCATCTTAAAAATATATTGGTTTTGACATTTTCAATCTCGACTTAATAATTTTGACAAATTTTTTATTTTAACAAAATTACTAGCTATTATTGATTATGTAAGAATTTTTTTTTCTTTTTTGTAATTTAACAAGATTAACATACTAATAATAAATACTTTTATATTTGTAGAGTGTGTCGTGTAGAAACAATTATGATCGATTACATGTAAATTTTATAGAAACAATATCATGTACATAATAAAATGTTAGATTTGTACACGTGTTTTTTTAGATATAATTACGATTTAGATGATACTTGAAAACAAAATGAAGACAACGTTTTTTTTTTCAATTTAAATTTGACTGAGAGAAAATGTTGGACATTCATGAGTTTTTTTCAAAGGAAAACATATTAGGATGCAAAATGACACACACATTATATATTTAGGTGCAGAGTGCCAGCAAATTTAAATCGGAGTGAAAAGTGCCAAATTTTATAATTTCAGGATGCATAGTGTCAAATCTATATTTTTAGGATGCATGGTGTCCAAATCTATATTTCTGGGATGCGAAGTGCCAAAAAAATTCGAAAATGATTATTTTACCATTCTGTCAATAAATTTTCTCATAAAAACACAAACTAGAGTGTAAAGTGCCAAATAAATATATTTTCATGGTATAAAATGTCAAAACTTTTAAGTCAAAACAACAAGTATTAAAATAGAAATCTATCACAAAAGATATTTTCATGGTACAAATGTTAAAACTTTTAAGTCAAAACAACAAGTATTAAAATGACATAGTTCATTTCCAACAATGTCATAGAAATCTATCACACAAAAGCAACTATAGTAATTTTTTTTCCAAAAAAGAGAATTTGTGGAATTCTATGAACCAAGTAAGTTAAAATAGAAATTGAATAATACTTAATAAATGCTCTGCAAAATTTTAGTTGAACTCCATTTAAAGCTCTGCCAAATGTGTTATTATAAATCCCACCAATATAATTTCATTTCGTCCTGCAACTCTCTCTCTGGCGCACACACACACACACACAAGAAAAAAAGGAAAATAATGGTGGGGCCAGAAAGGTCATTGTTTGTGTTGTTCGGATCCTCAATTGTTCAGCAGAGCTTTAGCAATGGCGGTTGGGGTGCCATCCTCTCCGATATCTACGCTCGTAAAGTACGTCCTTTCTTTTTCAATCTTCTAATTCTGTTTTATTTTATTTATTTTTTCTCTATTTCTCTCTCACACACACCCAACGCAGAACCCTGTGTTTATTTTCGCAATGCGTTTAATTAGTCCAAAAAAATCACATCAATAAATACTTGTATGTGTAATATTGAATGTTTGCTGTTTGGGGAAATGGGAATTGGGATTCTGTGGAGTAAGGGTTTGACTGTTTGTTAGTTTATTGAATTTATTCATTTAAAATTAATATTTTTGGTTAAAGTAACCTAAGATTGTATTTGTGGGGATGTACTTGAATTTCACATGTCATTCTATATGCTAGATAGTTTATTGTTATTTATTTTAAAAATGTTACATTGATGTGTAGTTAGTGATAATATTTTCCCTGTATAGTAGATGACATGAATTTTTTGGTGAAATTGTTTACTTGTGTTTGCATGTTCGACATGATCCTTGTCATTTGAGTTTGATTACATCACATATTTTAAATTAAATTGGGATTGCTCTAGAAATTCGATAAAATAAATTGAGATTTGTGCTATATATATGTGACACTTATATGGTTAGTGATGGTGTCGTATTGCTAATTGATTGTATCTTCCAAGAATTCAAATAGTATATTTGTTCTCTTTTTTGGTGTGCGCTTTTTGAATTACATCACTAGAAGACTTCTTATATTGGAGATGCATATTGAGAAAACACGTTTTTTGGGCAACATTGTCTTCTTCATTCATCACAATCAACTCCTTTTTTACATAGTTATCCATTTTTGCAATTTTCCTCTGAATTATTCTTTGTAGGCTGACATAATGTTACGAGGCTATTATGGTTGGAATTCAAGACGTGCAATCAAAATTCTAGATCAAGTTTTTCCAAAGGTATGTAATGGTTTGCTTTTTATAAAAACTATGTCAGGCTTCGTTTGAGTTTGAGAGATTTGTAGCTATTTGGTTTTGTATAGTTACTAAGTCCTTAAATAACCAAGTTGTAGTATTCCTTTTAAAAATATGATGACATTGAAATTCCTTTCTTCTGCATATGTATAGAATGTGCTACCATACTCTCTCAGTCCATTGTTTTCCTCCCTTTTGGTCTGGTGCGGAGTTACAAGAGTTGAAAAAACTTTTAGGTATCCTCATATTTTTGCCATATAAAGGGAGTGATCGTTATTATGTAAAATGGTAGTTTTCATTTAAGGGAAAAACATCTATTTGCGATTTGTTCCCTGATCGTAGCACAACGGTTCTGTTATCGCAGGATGCTACTATTCAACCGTCTTTGGTGATTGTGTATTTTGGTGGCAATGATTCCATGGGACCTCACTCATCTGGACTCGGTCCTCATGTACCACTTCCAGAATATATTGAAAACATGAGAAAAATCGCGATCCATCTGAAGGTAGCTTCTCAAATTGTGAACTTGCCCAAATCATTAGACATTTTTCATAGCAAACGTAGGTTATAATAATGCGATAGACCGATTTGTCATAGCAAATGTTACTTTCTTACAGAGCCTTTCAGACAAAACTCGCATAATATTTCTCAGTTGCCCTCCTGTCAATGAGGCTAAACTACGTGAACACACAAGGTATATATATATGACTAAAATTACATAGGTGGTATTTCTTTAACCTTGGTTAAAAATCTATAGTCTATACTTGTGTCTTTGTTCATCACTCAGAAAGCTTATTTTGTGTTTTTTTCCTTCCACAAATCAGCTCGTATTTTAGTGAGCTAGTTCGAACAAATGAATTATGCCGAATATACTCAGAAGCTTGTATAGAGTTGGGTAGGGAGATGAACGTGAAAGTAATCGATCTCTGGACTGCTATTCAGAAACGCGAAGATTGGTTAAATTGTTGCTTTACGTGAGTATAGTCAACCCTTACTTCTGTACATCATTACTCTTTGAGATCATTTTAGCTTCTTAGCATAAAAATTGTGTTATTTTTATTAGCGAAAAAACCATTTGAAATTCCTTCGTAAATCATATGCAGGTTATTGCCAATTTTTTAAGTGCCAATTTTCAAAGTTAACAAGGGGATCATTGTCAGTTTTTTAAGTGAATAAGGGGATTTTCGCATATTTTGATGCGGTATAATTAGGCAAATCAATATAGGGGGTATTCTTGCATTTTACTCCAGCCAATTCCATCCATATGAGGCCAAAAGTACAAAACAAACATAAATTATTCTATGGGACCAAAAATGCAAAGAACTATATATATGCACACACACACACACACACACTATCTCCCTCCTAAGTGTGTGTTTTTCTGTGTGTACGTAGGGATGGAGTTCACTTGGCAGCTGAGGGGAGTAAGGTAGTTGTGGAGGAAATTCTCAAGGTGCTCAAAGAAGCCGAGTGGGAACCTAGTCTACATTGGAAATCAATGCACACTGAATGTTCTGAAGATTCACCGTACGATCTAGTCGCTTCCGATGGAAATACCACCATAAACCCATCGGAATGGACTTTTCACCGAGAAATTCAATGGGATTGATTAGCTACCTGCTTAACTATTCAATCCAAACGAAAACTCATATGCTGTTGATTTCATTGAAAGTTTCAAAATATTTTACATATCTATCAACTGAAAAAAAAAAAAACACAGAACAGACAGGATTAATTCAACCAAGATATACAGGGTAATGGTTTGTGTGCGCCATATTTTCTTAATTTTTTTTCTTTTTTCTGGACCTCTAGTTTTTGCAGTAGAACTTGTATTACATTTCATTGCATGCAAAAGTGAAATCGAAGCTGTAGTATTGTTTTGGGTAAACACCACTTTTGGTCCCTCTTATCATTAACTTTTTACAGAGTGGTCCCTCTTATGTTTTTTTTCCCACTTTAGTCCCTACTATGAATTATTTGTTTCACTTTAGTCCTTATCAAGTGGTCCAAGGCGATTCCGATAACATGTGATATGCTCATAAGGGCAATTTTGTCATTTCAAGTAAACTAACATGGATATTTTCGTCTTTCTAATTATTTAAAAAAAAAAACTAAATTTTCAAACAAGACTTTCATTCCAATCGAACTTAATCGTACATTTCGTTCCAAACTAAAGTTTTTTCCTAAAATCTTTTTCAAACACCAAAATTGCTCACCAATTAAACAATATCTCAAATAGTCTCAATAGTGAACTGAAGAAAATGCCCTAAAAAATAATCATATGCATGTTACGTGTTATCGGAACCACCTGATAAGGACTAAAGTGAAACACATAATTCATAGTAGGGACTAAAGTGAAACAAATAATTCATAGTAGGGACTAGAATGGGAAAAAAAACATAAAAGGGACCACTCTGTAAAAAGTTAATGATAAGAGGGACCAAAAGTGGTATTTACCCTATTGTTTTTTACATGGTTACAATTTCATAGATGTTATATTTTTGTTTTTTGGAAAAACTACTAGGCTGGCATTATAATATATTATATTGGGCTCGGATGTGTTTTTTCTAGATGGATTTATAGTAGGACATTTCCTTCATTTCTAGTTATCCAAATAAAGAAAGTATCTTTTGGATTCATAATTTAGTTGGGTCTCCTACCCAGCTAAAGAAACTAAAAAAGAGTTGGGTTGAAGTTTAAGCCCATAATCCAATAGATTTCGCCAACTTATATCAAATGGAAAAGGAATAACTTATTAAGAAATAACAAAAAAAAAAAAAAGGAAAAAATCCTAGAAGGACGTCATTTACTCGAAGATGAGAAAATTCTTTTGATGATCTAAATTCACCAGAATTAGTATTTACTATTTAGGCAGTAATATTAATAAAAGTTGACTTTTTAATTTTTTAAAAAAGACTAAAAGTTGACTTTGGCAACGTATTATTAATAATTATTAGCTAATTCTAATAACCCTTCATCATGGATCCAATTCTTATTTCTTTAATTTTAACCATATTTTTGTCAAACAATTGATTCATCATGGATCCATCAAAGTATTAAACTATTGCTTCCTAGAAAGAACCATTCAACAACACGTTACACACATACACAAAGCCATCTCATTTTGACACAAGAGAAATATATATTATTGTTTCTAAAATACACCAAAAGGAATTTAATTTGAATTAATGTAATGGGGAGTAATTACAGTCATTACAAAATGTTTGGATGCTTCAATAGGAAGTTCAAAATCAATGAGCCGGAGCCACCGCCGGACGTTAGAGCGGCTTTCATAAGGTACGCGGAGGGGGCGACGAACATGACGGCGGATCAGCTACTGAAGTTCTTAGTAGAATACCAAGGGGAGGAAGGCTGCACGGCTGCTGACGTGGCAACGATAATGCAGCAAGTGTGTAGAAATCGCCACCACTCCTCTACGCGCCGCGGCCTCACTCTCGAGGATTTCTTTTATTTTCTTTTCCAGGATGATTTCAATGGGCCCATTAATTTACAGGTGCCTTTTTTTTTTCTCCTTAATTTTATTGAACTTTTCAAATAATATTTGAATTCAATAGTGATATTAGATTTAATAATTTTAGAACAAATAGGTCTTGGGTTAAAATCAACTCATAAGTGTTTTGTGCAAAAAAAAAAATTCTTAAATTAAAATTATCTTAATTGTTTCTTAAATATTTTTTACATTATTCGTAATAATTCATGTCACATTTTGAATAACATTCACATAACATTAAAAGATAACTATATTTGGACGAAATTAAATAATATAATAATACGAAAATATATATTCTAATTTACCAAAAACAAAATCATGTTTTTTTAGCATATTTCTTTAATTTCAATTGTTTCCTGATTTTTCTTAAATGTTTTTGAAATTTTTACAAAATGTTCCAAATGTTTAATTTACTTACATATACATTTGGGAAAAAAAAAAAAAACACCGGTGATTATTTATTTAAATCTTTTTTTAGGAATTAGGAAAGTAGATTTGTTGTTTTCCATTAAATTACTCAGGTTTAATTTTTGGAAGGTTCGGTAAATCTATTTACAATTTAAAACAAAGTTAGGAGTTGTCAAGAATTAATGATTGGGTTTTTGGCATTTTGCACCTTAAATTATAGAATTTTGGTACTTTGCACCATAGTTTGTGTTTTAGTGAGAAAATTCATTGATAGAAGGGTAGAACAGTCATTTTGATTTTTTTTTTCATTTTGCACCCTTAAATATAGAATATTGGCATTTTGCACCTTAAAATTATAAAATGTTAGTGCTTTTCACCCCAATTTAAATTTGTTGGCACTCTGCACCCTAAAAATATAATTTGTATGACATTTTGCATCTCAATATATTTTCCTTAGAAAAAGAATTCATGATTGTTGGCGATGTAGAGATAAAATGTTCATTTCTATGCATAACAATCATAAACATCTTATTCTTAATTTATTTTACTTTATAATAACTTATTTTAACATTTTTTCTCTCAGTAAAATTTAGATTAATAAAAAGACATTGTCTTCATTTTGTTTTCAAATATCCTCTAGATTATTTACTTTATATATAAAAATACACGTTTACATATCTAACATATTATTATATTGCATGTTATTTATATTATTTAGATTATCATATTAAGCCAGGGTTGAAAATGCCATAAATTATATTTTTTGAGTGCAAAGTGTCAACATCCGATAATTTTAGAGTGCAAAGTGCCAAAAGCCCACAATGATTTAATTCTTTAGGTGTAGGTATTTCAAATATAAAGCTTGACAATTTGTATAATCTATTTCTAGGTACACCATGATATGAGTGCTCCATTGCAACATTATTACATATATACAGGTCACAATTCCTATTTAACTGGAAATCAATTGAACAGCGATTGTAGTGACCTTCCAATCATAAAATCTCTAGAAAATGGCGTAAGGGGAATAGAGCTTGATTTATGGCCCAATTCTGCAAAAGATAATATTCATGTTCTTCATGGAAGGTATCGTATATAAGCTAGCTCCTTTAATTTGATATATATATAGATCTAGCTAGGTGAAATTTCAAATTTTAACTAGCTAGCTAGAGCCTAATTTAATACTAATTTTTGTATTGGTTTAATAATTGGTAAATACAACAACGTAGAGAGATGAGATTTGATTGCAACATTTATATGAACAGGATCGAGAAGATAAATACTGATTAATACAATAATAATAAATGTGGGGTTTATTTGTCAACTAAAAGTAAATTTAGAGGAATATTTTTGCAAATTAATTATAACCCGTCTACTATATATGTTTAAGATTAAATGTAAATTTTTTGCATTATTTGCAGGACTCTAACCACTCCAGTACCACTCCTGAAATGTTTAAAATCTATTAAACAACATGCTTTTGTTAGATCTCCATATCCAGTCATAATTACTTTAGAAGATCACCTCACACCAGATCTTCAAGCTAAAGTTGCAGAGGTAATATATATATTACATAAGTCAATAGCTGTCGAAAAATTTCTACAAAATATGTATTCCGTCATGTGATCAGGGAGTTTTTTGTTAATAAAAAATATATATTACAAGGAATTTTTGCTAACATAAATGGTTTTTGTAAATTAATTAGGCTAAAGTATAGGGTGTGGTTTTTGTATTTCAATTTTTTTTAAATATATTATTGCAATAATTTGTGTGTACGTAGATGGTTACACAAATATTTGGAGAAATGTTATATTGCCCGGAGTCCGAGTACTTGGAGGAATTTCCTTCACCAGAAGCCTTAAAGCATAAGATAATATTGTCAACGAAACCACCCAAAGAGTATCTAATTGGATCAAACTGCATTAATAATAACAAGGATATTAATGGAGAAACTACTTCTACTTCACCAATGGAAAAGGATTCATCCGATGAAGAACAATCATTGAGGGAGCCATTTCATGACAAGGTAAATTTGAAATTTGAAATTGACATTTTTTGGTTAATTTACTTTTGACTTATTAACTTAAGGGCAGTATATTGATCATGCATGTGTATTTATGTAACTTTAATTTTCCTAATCATTTATTATAACTTGTAAATTACTAATGTATTGATTTTTTGTTCTGAAAACTATATATATATATATATATATATATATATATATATATAGAGCAGGGGCGGATCCAGCCCCTTTTTTGGGGGGGGGGGGGGGGGGGGGCCCTGGCCCCCCCAAGAATTTAAAAAAAAAATGAGTGCTATTTTTTTTTTTTTTTTTGAGATATTAATACTAATGTTTACATTATTCAATTACTGATTAAATTCAAAGTTTTAGAAGTTTTTTTTTCTTATATTCTATATATATCTGTGGTGTCGTCACAACAATTCTAATAAAATGACAAGTATATTTTCATGTTAAATTGTCAATTATACCTACTTAGTCTTTTATATTACCAACACAACAGAAATAATGATTATCAACAATAAAGTTGGTGAAAAATAGGCTTAGAAACTAGATGAAAGATTACTACTTTGCGAATTGTTTGATTATTTACATTGGGAATAAAAATGTAGAATTTTTATGATATGAAGAGCGTCGTATACAATTTTCATAGTTTTTTCATTCAATTACTTTAGCATTTTGAATTCAATAGAATCCTCGTTAATAATATTTTCTTATATAAATAAATTATATTGAATATCATTTTGTCAATTTGTTTTAACGATGGGTAAACTCGACCCCCCTTACTCTATAATCCTGGATCCGTCCCTGATATAGAGTGATAGTGATGAAGATAATAGTGATAAAAAAATAAAGCAAAAATCAGGGAATTTGGGTGGTCCAGGTCCAGGTCCAGAATATAAACGTGTAATTGCAATTCATGCTGGAAATGCGAAGAAAGGATTGAGGCATGCACTAAGAATTACAAATAATACTAGTCGAAGACGACTTAGTTTGAGTGAACAAGGACTTGAAAAGGCTGCTTCATTATATTCGGCCGATGTAGTCAAGTTTACTCAGACGAATATACTGAGAATATTCCCTAAGGGAACAAGAGTGACCTCATCAAATTACAATCCACAAACTGGATGGATGCACGGAGCTCAAATGCTTGCCTTCAATATGCAGGGGTATGGGAAATGTCTTTGGATGATGCATGGAATGTATAGATCAAATGGCGGCTGTGGTTATGTGAAGAAACCTGATTTGCTAATGACTAGTAAGACTCCAAACAATCAAGTCTTTGATCCTAAATCACCAAAACCCATTAACAAAACACTAAAGGTACGTTGAGTTTTTATTTTTTTTTAAATTAAAATTCAACTACTGCTGAATTAATTACTTTAACTCTATTTAATTTTAATAATTGCCAGGTAACTGTGTACATGGGAGATGGATGGCGTTTGGATTTCAGCCACACACACTTTGATGCATATTCACCGCCCGACTTCTATACAAAGGTTAATTAATTAGTGAGAAATTAATTAAACATATATATTAGCTAGAGATCAGAAAATTAATTAGCTAGAGACTTAATTAAAAAAATTATAATAAATTAATGTCTATGCATATATGGCTGCAGGTGTATATAATTGGCGTGCCAGAAGATGAAGCAAAGAAACGAACAAGGATAATCGAAGACGATTGGGCACCTTATTGGGACGAAGAATTTACATTTCCTTTAAGAGTTCCAGAGCTAGCTCTACTCAGGATAGAGGTACGTGAACACGATTTATCAGAAAAAGACGATTTTGGTGGACAAACCTGCTTTCCTGTCTCCGAATTGAGAACTGGAATAAGATCAGTCCCTTTGTATGACAAAAAGGGTCAGAAATTTAAATCTGTCAGGCTTCTTATGAAGTTTCATTTTGAATGAAACAACAATGCCTTAATTTGTATATATATTTCCATTTTCATTGCATTTTTTGGAAACTACGTACAAAAGATATGGAAAATTAACTTTCTTGTACATGTTTGATAACATTTAATTTGGAATTCATGACATTCTCTAAATATATGGAGTGAAATGCAAAATAACCCCTATGCTTTGTCAATTACCAAATTCCCCCGTCTTAAATTTTTTTTTTAATGGCAAAAAAACTCGTCCATGCTGGAACACATATTTTGCAGGAAAATTAATTATACCCCCCAAAAAAAGGCTAAAACACCCCTCTTAACCTAAAGATTATCAATAATCCTCCTATTAACTTAAGAAATTGGCAATAAATCTTACGTATACTTAAAAATTAACAATAACCTTCCGGTTAATTTGTGAATACATTACAAATGGAATTTTTCTAATAAAAAAAAGGAATATAAAAATTATTTGCAAATTAAATAACACAAGGGGTTCTTTTTGCTAATGAGGCAAATCTCAAAAAATATTTTTATATTTAGATCATCAAATGAGATATACTAATGTAATTTTTATATTTCTTATTTGTCGTTTTGACAAAAAAAAATAAATAAATTAGAATTTCAATGTAAAATTAATTTTTTCTTTTGATTTTATCATTCTTATTAATGCTAATTAATTATATAATTATTTAATTAAAATAATGTTTTGAGTTTTTAATTTGAAAAAAGTGACATGTACATTTCTTCATTATTGTGTTATATTTCAAAGCGATAAATAAAAAAAGAAAAAATGGAGTGAGTAATTATCATTGCCTCCATTAGAAACCTTTTTTTTTTTGGGTTATAAATTGACCTGAGATTCGTTGGAAAACGTGTTCATTTGTTGAGATGCTTAGAATAAGTTCACAATCAAAATATGAGTCATAAAGTTGACCTAGATTCGTTTGGTGGTTGTACATAAAAGTAGTGAAATTTGAATCGGATGGCATATATCAAAAGCATTTTTTGTAGTTTCCTAAAAGTAGTCTATTCATTTTTATTAAATTATGCGATATTGTCAGAGAATTTTTTGTAGTTTCATAATTTACCCCTATTGGTCAAAAGCATTAAAATCTAAATTTGTTAATTTCTATAACATTTCTTCATTTAATTAACAACTCAACTAAATATTTTTTCTCTTATTAATACATTATTAGTTGTTTATTTTTTATTTTTTTATATATATATATATTTCTTATTGAATCTTACCATGTAGAAATAAATTGGTATTCTTTCTCTTACTCTCAATTAAAGAATAGCTGGGGATCGATTTTTTTTTTCCTTCTCATCTCAATGGGTACCATTTTTATTTTCATTAGTTCCTGGTAATTATTCGTTACTATTTTATTTTCCATATATTGTTTAGCTTTCCAAACATTGATTTTCCAGAAACTTTGGCTAACAATTAAGTGGAAAAATACCACACATAAAACGAGTAAAACGAGAATGAATGAGGGCTACTAAGGTGGTGAATGTGGGTGTATTATCATCAAACGTTACTTTGTGTGCATCTAACGTGGTGTTCACTGTTCAATATAGATAATTCAAGAATGCATTCAATTTTTATGTATATTATGTCTTTTGATGACATAAGGCAATTGAAACCGACTACAATATATTATGAAATTATTATTTTATATTTGTTATTTCTGTTTTAATTAAGTTTATTTTAAATCATGTGTAATTGTTTAAACAAAATTAGTATAGTGATTTTTTTTTTGTGTGAAGCTCGGTTAATTTTTTCATCGAGCTCAAAATTGTGTTTGATTGTTATATGAATTGAGCTCAAACGAGCTTTAATCAAATTAAACATGAATACTAGTTGTACAACTTAATTATATATATATATTATTATTTTCTTACCTTGTCGAACTCGAAATGAATTTCAAAGTTTCAAAATAAAATTGTTAAATTTTTTTTTAAAGATTTCGCTTGATTTTCTGCCTAATTGAGTGAAATAAGTTGGGAGATTTTCAAAATTCAAAACTACTTTGATTAAAAACGTAAATTAATATATTTTGTTCATTACTCTATATGAATTAAATAATTAGCAACATTTCATGTTTAAAATCATACGGCAAAATAAAATAAAGTTATTATTAAATATTAATGCATAAGAGGAGAGATAAAATTAATTACTTGTCAAGTTATAAATGGGAAAGTGAAGATGTAACTGTCAATTTAAAATAAGGAGTAAATAAAAGAGAGAATTATAGGTGTTGTGATCTTGACTAGGAGGGGCACAATAGGAAATTAAAAAAAAATAGATTTGTCAGCAACAATATGTGCTCTGACAATATCGCTAGCCATTATGAAGAAAAGTAAGAAATCAGTCAAATACTGGATCCGATCTAAAATAGAATGCTATCAAACTTTCAAAATATGTAGGAAGTGCAATAATTAAACATATATATAGTATTAATTAACCAGATAATTGGTTTCCAAATTATTAAATTAAATTAATATAACTAATATTATGCACAAATGACTTACTAGTTGAACACTGAAGATATAAGCTATTTTATTAAAGTAATAGTATTTTATTTTGCAAATAACTTTAGAATTTAAATATATAAGTTATAACAAAAGTGGCGCCAAGTTAAACAATACAAAAGTTCATCCGCCAATTATTAAGAATCAATTAAAGTTGCCAAAACAAATATAAAACTTCCACGTGAAAAATGCGATTTATTAGTCATCTACTCATCCCCCAACTTTAATTTTCATTATTCTATATTTCTTTTACAAATGGGGGTAGCATTTGAATTATTCCCTCGAGCTTTGCCAGTAATATAAACGGAAATGGTCGCATTATTTGTCAATCCCGTAGAATTCCATGCGGAAGCAGTCATACAGCGTTTGCTTCTGCTTCCGGAGGCGGTTCCGCCTAACCGCGGCGGTAGCGCCGGCGGACGTGAAATCGATCTTCGATAAGTATTCGGGGAACGGCGTGATGAGCGCCGATCATCTGCGGCGGTTCCTGGTGGAGGTACAAGGAGAGGAGAATGCTACTGTGGAGGAAGCCCAGGGTTTGGTGGATGGATTTCATGAGTTGAAGCATCTACACCTATTTTATCGCAGGGGAATCTCTCTCGAGACTTTTTTCAAGTACTTGCTTGGGGATGTTAATGCGCCTCTTGATCCAAAAATAGGGGTAACTTTTATCGTTGTATTTATGTAAAAGCAGGGCTGCAAATAAGTAGAGTTGTTCAAGTTTGGTTTAAATTTTTATTGTGGAGCTTGAAATTATGATTGTGTTTGGTTTGATTGTTAAAAATGATCGAGCGCTAGTGAGTATTGAGTAAGATATTTTTACAAGTATTTTGTCAATTTTTAGCTTATCAAAGTCGAGCTTCAAAAGTTATCAACTGAAAAATGATGTCAAACTTGTTTGATATGTACAACGATTGTTGAACCGAAATGAGCTTTATCGAATGAGCTCAAATCGAGTATCAAATAGCTTGGTCTGATTTGTAGTCCTATGTAAAAGTAAGTTGAGAACAGCTTAATTAATCATTTATTTATTAGTTTGTTTCTCTTGTTTCAGATTCACCATGATATGACTGATCCATTGACTCATTACTTTATATATACTAGCCACAATACTTATCTAACAGGGAATCAACTAAGTAGTGACAGCAGTGATATCCCGATCATTCGTGCACTCCAGGGAGGTGTAAGGGTAATTGAATTGGATCTTTGGCCGAATTCTGCAAAGAACAATGTATATGTTCTTCATGGGAGGTATGAACATTTTAGACACATCATTTTTTTGAGTGAGGAAGTAACTTTATGTACAGTTTTGTTTGTCATAGTAAGAAGGGGGTTTGTGCTACTCTAAGCGTAACATGTTATTTCGGTGGTTTGATTTGATCAGATTCTTTCTGAAGCTATTGTACATGTGAGAATGGCTGTTTCAATTAGGAGTATTTGTTCTAATCATCTTTTTTAGCAAGATATTAATGTATACACGATATTTTGTATTTAAATACATTGCCGAAAATGAGTATGTTATAAAGTTATTGTTGTTCCTTAGTTGTGTAGAGCTGGGATGTCACATTTTATGTTATAACTCAAGATCCGATCCTTTAACATTACTTGTTCAATGTAGGACTTTCACCACTCCTGTGGAACTCATAAAATGTTTGAGGTCAATTAAAGAGTACGCCTTTACTGCATCTGAATATCCTGTTGTAATAACACTTGAAGATCATCTTCCTGCCAATCTTCAGGCTCTAGTAGCTAAGGTATGCGTACAAATGAAAACAGTCTATTTGGAATATGTAACATTCAAATGAGTTCATAATTCACATTATTATTCTAGATGATCACTCAAACATTTGGAGACATGCTGTTTTCCCCTGGTTCAGAACTCTTGACAGAATTTCCCTCCCCAGAATCATTAAAAAGACGGATTATTATATCAACAAAACCACCCAAGGAATACTTAGAGGCCAATAAAGTAAAAGTAAAAGAAGGCAAATCAGAGAAGGGACATAGTTCCGCTGAGGATGATGCTTGGAAGAAAGAAGTTAGAGATTTTAAACAAAATAATGATTATGATAAGGTGCATTAACAAATGTATATTCCCATTCTATGGACCATGTAAATTCTGTTTCCGTGTCTTATTTGAGAATGTTTTCTGCTAGGCTGATGATGTGGATGGAGAGAGTGTTGAAAATGACGAAGAGGATGAAGAGGATCTGAATATACAGCAGCAAACGACACCAGAATACAAGAATTTGATTGCTATTCCTGCTGGAAAAGGGAAGGGAAGGTTGCAAGACTGGCTGAGGGTTGATCCTAATAGTGTGAGGCGTCTTAGCTTAAGTGAACTAGTGCTTGAAAAGGCCATAGCACAATATGGGACAGATATTGTCAGGTATGATTTGCATTACACTCTACTGCTCTGTTAGTCTATGTTGAAATCTTGATTATCATATATGTAGAGATAGGTTTAATTTTATATTTTATATGTCTCGAGTCTTAACCAAATATTTTATTTCTAACTCATGCATCTTTATAATTTAGGAAATTGATTAATAAATGCTTATTATGTACGTTCATTGTGATCGAGGAAAATTAAAGGTTATATGCAACATGAGAATGTGAATGAGTTAAGGAAAGTACTATTACCAATCTATTGTATTTTCTAAACAATTTGAGATCTATATGTTGCTAGTTATTTCTGTCTTTTTTCTCCTGGAGAAAGTAAAAATAACGTCCTATGGCGTTGTTGGTGTCCAAGGTCGTTATCAAACTTTCCACTGTCCATTTCCCCAATACTTTTGCAGGGGTTGTGAATGAAAGTTGCTCCTCGAGAGATTTCAGTAGTAGAATTTATGGTTTTATTGATTAAAAGAAAACATGAAAGTTAGAAAAATTAAATTTCCGTACATGTAAATGTGTCTGCCGCTCGTTATTTGCTATTACAATTATAGGTATAATATAACATGATGCCAACTATATTTTGTCTTGTAAAAGACTTCTTCAACAACTTTTTAACCATGACATATTCATCATTTATTTTGTAGCTTCACCCAGCAGAACCTGCTGAGAGTATACCCTAAAGCTACACGTGTCGCATCTTCCAATTATAATCCGCTAAGTGCTTGGATGCATGGAGCTCAGATGGTGGCTTTAAATATGCAGGTTAGTCGTTATAATCTCTATAGTAAGATGTTTATTTTCTGTGTGTGTTAAATAGGGAAAATGATATTATGCATGTCTTTAGTGCAGCACCCCAGTCAAATTTTAGATTACCCGGAAACATTAGTGAGACAAAATAGTAATACTCGACCATCTCATCACATCATGCATTGTTAATATAAAATAATTTCCTTAGCATGTCATGTGCAGCTATTATGTGAAATAGTCACTCATCTTTGCAAATGATTGAGCATTAATATGTCACAATAATTTCTGTACTAAAACAAAATAGGGAGATGCTTTTACTATGATTGTTATTGTTGCTACCTCTATATTAATAGAGGGCCAGAGGCAGTAGAAAGGATGCTATTTACCAACTGTAGATTATTCTGGCTTAGCATTTTATCCTATGAAAATGTTGATTGATTACTCCTTCCTTCCCCTTCTGTTGAACCTTTTGGTTTGGCTCAAAGTTTTAATATGAACTGAAAAAGTGACTTTTCATGAAAAAAGTGGTTGAAATTAGTGCTGTCACAAAATATTACGTGAGTTTAGTTTTGAGAAAAAAATCCATTTCTTGAGAAATGGTGTCTTTCCAAAACGAAAATAGGAGCAAAAAGAGTAGGAGGGGCAGAGTATTATTTTTAGATATTATTATAGTTGGGTCGACTAATTATTTCTTATATTCTAACAAAATTGTTATATTTGACTATTGTATTGCCTATTGCTTTTTAAATGTTAGCCAATAACTAACTATGGTATCCAATCAAGCCTTATAGGATGACATGGAATATAAACCACATGCCAATGGCTCAATTAAACCACTTCACTTTGTCATAAGCATGAGAAGTATTGAATATGTCTGTGTGAATTTGCTCAAATTGATGAATAGTTGGCTCAACAATTTGCATATTCTTATGCAACGTCATGTTTGGCTTATCATCTATCCACATAGCAAAAAATAATGTTCATATGGATATGATCACAGTTCACATATCACCTAATTTTTCTGTAACAGGGTTATGACAAATCACTCTGGTTTATGCATGGAATGTTCAGGGCTAATGGTGGTTGCGGATACGTTAAAAAGCCAGATTTCTTGTTGAACTCTGGTTCAAATTGTGAGGCCTTCAATCCTAGAGCTATATTACCTGTTAAAACAACTTTGAAGGTGAGTTGAGAATTCTGGAGGCTATTATCATGCTGTCATTCTCCCCTTGTACCAATTGAAACTTGACGTCTATGATTTGCTTAATTCTTTTGCATTTGACCCAAGCATCCTTGCACCTTCAAGTAGGTCACTCTGTATATGGGAGAAGGATGGTACTATGATTTTTCTCATACACACTTCGATAATTATTCTCCTCCAGATTTTTATGCAAAGGTAAGTTAGTCATGCATGTTGGATATCTTGAATTGACATTCTTTTTCTTGTTACAAATTCCTAAATCCTTTATGGTTTAAATAACTCTATCTTACTTATGGTCTCAGCCAGATTCTGTTACTGTTTTAATTCTTTATGCAGCACGGAAGTACGAATAGTCAACCATAGTCAAAGTTATGGATTTATTTTCTAAACCAGAGAATAAAAAAAAAAGAGGAATAATTATCATTTGCCCTTGTGCATACATAACTTAAATAGCAACAAATCCTAAATTAGCAAAAATAACAAAAATGAAAACCAAGTCCTATTAGTACCCTTATAAAAAAAGTTCATACTAGTACTTAGAATTGTAAACAACATCCAATTTACAGAAAGTAAATAGGGCTATCTAACGAGTTAATATTGTCCTAATATTTACCAATTATAGCAAAGCGCACGTTTGGCCAGCCAAACAGTTTCACATAATTGTGATCCTTGTCCAATTTTCGCTTCAGTATATGGGTAGTTGTCGAGTCAAAACTCCAACTTTTTCCAGGCTAGTAGAAATCATCTGCCCACTTTGCCCGTCACTACCAATAACCCGATTTGCTAGACTTTCTACTATCGTTCTGAATCTGCTATGCTATCGTTCCAATAATTATGGATGACATACAGACCAAAGGATGCAAAAATCCTCTGAATTTTGTTGTTTTATTTCAAAATTACTGAATTGACATATTAATACTTCGGTATGCCTAAACTTCCAGTGCTGAATACTTAGTACACATATGACTACAGTATAGCTATTTCAATCTGTGCACAGGTAGGAATAGCTGGAGTGCCTGCTGATACCATGAAAAAGAAAACAAAGCAAATTGAAGACAACTGGATACCTACATGGGATGAGTTGTTTGAATTTCCATTAACAGTTCCCGAACTAGCTCTGCTTCGGATTGAAGTTCGTGAATATGATGCATCAGGGAAAGGCAAGCTTGGTGGTCAAACATGCCTTCCGGTGTGGGAGCTTAGGAAAGGTATACGGGCTGTTCCACTTTATAGTCGCAAGGGGGAAAAGTACAAGTGTGTAAAGCTTCTCATGAGATTTGAATTTGTTTGATTTTGTTTTTGGATCAATCACATTTCATCTTATTTTTTAAATATAGAGACTAGAGTAGGTTTGTAATGCATGTTTTGGTTCATTGAAGGACCGAGCCTTGGTGTCCGTGCTAAAAGCATAACTGATAGCAACAGTGCAATCTATGTCTTTAAATTATACAGTTCATATTTCAACTTTGATTATCTATATCTCGAGCACTCTGCCATTGATCCAATTTCTATATTAGTGTTTCTATACCGTTACGAAGAAAAAACAAATCATGCATTTCATTATTAAATCCTACGGAGAAAAAATAAATCATGTGTTTGACTGAATATAATACAGAAAAAACACATGCTTCCTATTCTGGGTAACAAACTAGAGTTAAGAGGTTTTGCGATTGAAGGAAGCTCTACGACCACTGCTGCCCCAAGAATAGATTCTTCCTCCTCGATTTCCACGCCCCACGATCCAACCCAAATGGGTACGTTGAGGCGCTATCTATACCATCCTTAGGCTTACCAGAGCCCACCGCAACATCATCAATCCCATTCACTATTTCCACATTATCAACACCACCACCACCACCTATAGACATAGCAATAATAGACACAATAAATACTGCAAATCAGAAACATAATGTACAACCCTTATTCCGGCCACAACCGGATCTACATGAATACAACCATCCACACTTTAATAGATTCAACATTCTCGTAGTCAACAGTTTTAAAGCCAGCACAAGAGGCTCTACATAATCAGCTTTTGTTTAAAAAAAACTTGTGTCAAACTATCTCAATGAAATATTACATTGTAGTTTGGGTGAATATTCATGATGTAAAGTTCATCTGATTCAATGGAGCCGGGACTAGTTCAGAAATGTTACCCGATCTACAAATCAAGAAATATAGTAAAATTTATAGTTACCTAAATACGAGAGGATGAAAATTGTCACTTTCTGCATGTGTCTAATGACATTTATCACATTAATACTTGTGATAAATGTAATAGTGATAAAATATTTTTAAGCTGTTACCAATAGATGTTAGTTGACAAGTATATACATTCTCTCATCAGTTAAATTTTTACTTCTTTTTTTTATTAATGAGATGTCTCAAAATAAAACCCTCTTCCTTTTATTTTTCGTAATAACTGGAACTTTGCATATTGTTTTTTTTTTTTTTTTCTTTTTTTAAGTGGAACATAGGAGAATTTACTAGTTAGTTAGATAGTTAAAAAGGACCTCAATAAATGGTTGACGTTAACCTCGTCATGGAACGAATTACTTGGTTGGTGCATAATAAAGAATAAAGATTAAAGCAGCCTTCATTTCATGCAGCAGGTCCCTTTGGAAACGTATGATATACGAGTGCTATCAATGTCGGCCGAGTTAGAATTAGAACGTCAACAAAGATTGTGAACTACATTACTGAATTCTAGCTAATTAAAGCTTATATGTGTTTAGCAACGGCAATTGTGAAGTATTTTTATTTGATAAAATAATTTTGTTCAAATTAATTGAGTTGAATTAATAGAATTGGATGCAATTATTGACCATTAAATATGAATTAATCGTAAAAAATGTGGTTGATTTTACAAGGTGATGAACCCGAATTTAAGTTTCTTTTAAAAAAATTCACATACATTAAGATATAAGATAAGTTTGAACAATGAAAAAAAAAAGGAATGCAAACTAGTACTATGTTATGTTCTAGTAATTTCAGCAAAATCTTGTGTGATTTGGTAACTAGTACACCATTCACCATTTTGGCATATCCCGAGGACAATTCTCAGAGCAAAAAAACAATCAATTATATATTATTATATTACACCATATCCTATCCATACTAAACGTGTCTAATCCGTGTAAGCTGGGCCCAATGTTATAATATCCGCCGGGTCCCATCCCATTTACCCGGCCCAATCATTTCTCTTCACGCTTCATTCATTTCATTTCATTTAATCCTAATCTTAGAACAAGAACAAGAATCGTTTCTCGACGTTAACCCACTCACAATCAACCCCCCACCCCATAGAAATAAATAAATACCTTCCTTTTTATTTTAACCGAAGCAAACAAATATCCAAATAACATCCAGTTTTTGCTGATTCAATTCCCCAAATTACACATATAAATGTCGAAACAGACGTACAAAGTGTGCTTCTGTTTCCGGCGACGGTTCCGCCTTGCCGCGTCGGAGGCGCCATCGGACATTAAATCGATCTTCAATGAGTACGCCGAGAACGGCGTGATGGGCTTGGATCAGCTGCGGAAGTTTCTGGTGGAGGTGCAGGGAGAGGAGAACGCCACGGTGGAGGACGCGCAGGCCATTATGGATGGACTCAATGAGTTGAAACATCTCAATATATTCCATCGCCGTGGGCTTAATCTCGAGACCTTTTTTAAGTACTTGTTTGGGGATGTAAATCCGCCACTCAATCCTAAATGCGGGGTAATTTGATTTATATATTTCAATCATTGGATATACCTAATTTTATCATGTTGACCTTTTTTAAAGCCATTTGGTACTCTGTTACATATTGTCTCTTTCTTATAGTGTTTAGAAAAATTGGATAACATTTTTAGATGATATTTAGTATGACACATATATTAAGAAGTAGCAAATAGATTATTTAGCAACTGAAACTGTTGTTTGATTGGTTTTTCATCAAGTGTCTAAAAAACGTAAGCAAACAGGTCCTTAATATTTCGTAATAATTTGATTAAACTGTTCAACTAATGACTGGGTTATCCAAAATAGTACCATGGTGCTTGGGGTACAAACGAGCTTAGTAGTGTTAGAGGACACATTGTTCAAGTTTGGTAAGAATTCTAAATTGAGTTTGAAATTTTGATATTGTGTTTGAGCTTGGTTAGATTGTTAAACATACCAAGCTCGAGTCAACGCTTAGACAAAGATGAAAATGAAGTTGGCGGCTAGTAAAAATGCAGCCATAAATGCACCACCTTTTAGTGACATGCTTTTGTACTTTTATCTTGGATAGTATTCCCCGTTTCAGGGAAAAGATGCATGGGATTAAATCCTTAGAAATACTCAAACAAAACAATTTTAGGAAATAAGGAACTAAAGATCATTATATTGCTCTTAGCCTACTTTTTTCACTGCTGTTTTGTTTTAATCTTGCTTATTTCAGCAAGTTATTTCTTGAATTTTCCGCATCATTGTACACTTTCAAGCTAAGTTTTCTGGCATTTCATCAAGAATAGGAGGAAAATTCTGTAGCTCTTATTCTTCTCCATTTCTGTCTTGTCTTTCAAGTTATAACTCTAATAATTATCACAAAACTGCCATGGCGTAGTCGTAGCATTTGAATTGCCCTTATCATTCTCTGAAAATCTAATAATTTTCCTTTTCAGGTTCACCATGATATGAATGCTCCGCTGTCTCATTACTTCATATACACTGGCCACAATTCTTATCTAACTGGGAATCAACTAAGTAGCGATTGTAGTGATGTTCCTATCATAAATGCATTGAACAGAGGTGTAAGAGTTATTGAATTGGATATATGGCCAAATTCCACTAAAGACAATGTTGATGTTCTGCATGGGAGGTATGCATTGATTACACTTCTTTGCATTTATTGTCTGTCATTGATAAATTGAGCTTTATGCAAATCACGAATGAATTTATAGTTAAGCTTTTCGCTTTTTAGTATGTTGGCCCTAAAATGATAATGCACGTACGTAATGTTAGTAATGCAAAAATTACCAATAGATGATGCCTTTCAAGTACGAAAACACCATATGCAATCTAACATGTTGTTAGGTAGGTAAAGTAATTTGCGTGGAATAAGTCACACGCTCGCTCTAATTAGCCTGATCATCAGAATTTGCGAATTTATGAAACAAAATTCGTTTTCCAACTAATATGCATCTATGCCACAGAAACTTTCTGAACATCTTATGTCACAAATATTATAATTTTTAAAATAGTTAATGCTGATATTACATTAATGTGTAGTAGCATCTTATGTTACATTCTTGTACTACCTTTTTATACCTGTGATACTTTTTTAAGAGCTGAAATACTTTGAATGGCAATTAGACATTTGCAAATATTAGACGTAAAAGTTAAATAATTACTGAACAGACCAATCTTCGTTTTACAAAATAACAACAGGCCCTCAAAATATTCAGAAGGAGTTACGGAGCAATCTATGGTATAAGCGTATCTGTTGAGTATAAGAGAAGGTTATTCACAATTTTTATACAGACGTGAGTTATGTAATAAAAGCCTATTCTCTTGCATTTAACTGAGACTAATTCTATTTAACTTGTGCTAGAGAGATAGAATGTGGTGATGGATACAGAGTTTGCAAATAACCTTTTGAAAAAGAAAATGATATTGTAAACTGACGGCATCAGAGTTCTTTAACGTGATATGTTATAAAAATAGAAGTATATATAACAAATAAGAACCCCGATATTTTAATATAACCATCATCTTGTCTCATCTACTTTCTTCCCAATGTACCAATGAAAGTATGGCATCTCTAAATGTAAAAAATGAAAGGAATCAAAATCCGAACTCATGCATGCATATGTGCTAGCTAACCTGAATCGTTTATTCTCTCTTTGTTCTCTCCTAAGAGTGTTTTCTTACTTTCTGTTCTAGAACGCTTACCACCCCGGTGGAACTCATCAAATGTTTGAAATCAATTAAGGAACATGCTTTTGTCGCATCTGAATATCCTGTTGTAATAACTCTTGAAGACCATCTTACTCCAGATCTTCAGGCTAAAGTGGCTGAGGTATGTCTGTTAAGTTTATAAGGGTCATTAGGCACAATCATTGATTCATAATCACTTTTCTCATGGCTCAATCTAGATGATAACTCAAACATTTGGAGACATGCTGTTTACACCTGGTCCAGAATGCTTGGGAGAGTTTCCCTCCCCAGAATCTCTGAAGAAAAGGGTTATGATATCAACCAAGCCACCCAAAGAGTACTTAAAGGCCAAAGATGCGAACGCAAAAGAGAGTGGCTCAAAGAAGGATAAGAATTCAGCTGTGGAAGAACCTTGGGGGAGAGAAGTCAAAAGTTTTAAAAAGAATTATGATAAGGTGCGTCGTTGAACTATTTCAAACTTAATATACTTTCACTTCTCTTCTGTATTTCTTAATTGCCCAAAATCTCTATAGTATGATGATTTAGACGAGGAGGGGGATGAAGATGATGACGACGAGGATGATGAGGATGATGAGGATGAGGATTCTAAGTCACAACATGCAGCACCAGAATATAAGCACTTGATTGCTATTCATGCTGGAAAGGGGAAAGGTGGAATGCTAGACTGGCTGAAGGTGTATCCTGATAAAGTGAGGCGTTTAAGCTTGAGCGAGCAAGAGTTGTTAAAAGCCATTACAGATTACGGAAAAGATATTGTGAGGTACTTTAATTGCGTTCTAAACTTTGCCTCAAACATATTTCAACTTTTCAATGTTCTTGAACTTATTGAAGGACCACCTCAAGCTCTAGCTAATAGAGGGGGAGAGGAGAGATACTTAATGTTTTGTTGTCTCAACATGCCATCACATGCGCCGATTTTAATAATAGCACGAGCTCTATTTCGTAAATAGGTGGCATGGAAAACTCCGTTTTACAAATGGGTGGCGACAAGATTTCAACTTAAGACCTATTTTTGGCACGGCTCATATATCATATTGAATTATCAACTCATCTAAAAGTTCTAAGCTAATCGAGAGGAAAGACAATAAATATTGGAATTCCTAATAGGTTGTACTGAAGGCACAAATAAGAAAACACAGGTAATAATAGTCTGGAGTAATGATGCATACAAAGAGGCTCACAATTAGGTTACAATACACTCATGCCAAGAAAATTTTCACATGATCTGCTTTTCACTAATCCAAGCAATGTTTACATAAAGACTTGTAAAATCAACTATATTTATGCATCAGAAAAAAGTCAACTATATTTTACTTGAAACAGATGTAGCAATTGCCCTCACCTAGGCATCCATATAGAGCAATGATCTCCATTTTAAGCCCCCTCCAAGGTTTTCCATCAATTTACTGATGTAAATACTTCATGAACAAATAGATTTGTCCATGTGATGACCCTGTATCACATGTTATAGAAGTCTTTCATGATTATTTGTTTGCTTCAGGTTTACACAGAGGAATTTGTTGCGGGTATACCCAAAAGGTGTACGATTTAACTCATCCAATTACAATCCGCTAATTGGATGGATGCATGGAGCTCAAATGGTTGCATTCAATATGCAGGCAAGTACATCTTGTCATTGGATGATAAGGATAGAAAAACTGTCAATCAAATTGTAGCTTTGGTTCACTCGACTTTCTTACAAAATTAGTTTAATGTTAAATCTATCACATGCAAATATTAACAACTGTGCAATTAGATTTTTCTAATGCGCTCTTGATTGAAGAGTTATGCATGTTAAAATGAAAGCTTACTGATCAGAGAGATTTTTATTATTTTACCATGAATCTAAAAAAGGCGTATAGTCAATGTGAGCTAAGATGCTTCTATGAGTTGTTGACATTTGCTATATGAATTTTATTATTACATTTTTAATTACTGAAGCAGAAACCAGAGGTGCTCTCATGGGAATCCAGGAGTAAGGGCTCAGATGAGAACTAATTTTAACTAACTAATTTTAACTTTCCTTCCGGGCTAAAATATTCCAGTTTTAGAAACTGCTAAATGCAATTTGAGTATTATTAAAAATATTGTGTAGGTTATAATGTTTTGTTATTGCAACAGGGCTATGGAAGATCACTTTGGTTAATGCATGGCATGTTCAGGGCAAATGGTGGTTGTGGATATGTTAAAAAGCCAGATTTTCTATTAAAGACTGGTTCACACGGCGAGGTTTTCGATTCTAAAGCTACATTACCTGTCAAAACTACTTTGAGGGTAAGCTAATAGTTCTTGCAGTTTTCTTGATCATCTGAATTCCATTGTTTCTTACTAACCCTATTCTTAGTCTTGTTTTTCTTATTTAATCCATGCATCCATTTTTTCAAATAGGTGACCATATATATGGGTGAAGGATGGTATTATGATTTCCATCATGCACACTTTGATGCTTATTCCCCTCCAGATTTTTATGCAAGGGTAAGTAACTATTTCCAACCTTATTTTGCACTTTTTTCTGCTTGTCTGTACCACACGTCTTTATATTTCCTCTAGAAATGTGTTGGATATAAACGACAAGTGTAAAAGATGTAGTTTCATTTCCCCTTTTTTTCTCCTGACTAATTCTAATTTTTCTCTACAATCAGCATAATGATATGTGAATGGAGGTTTGTCAACTAGTGGGAATTGGATCTGCCCAGATCCACATCTCTATTCATTTACATTACTTGGATTCAAATTCGGATCTCGTCGAATCTTCAGAATCTCTAACCATTTCCAACTCCATTAGATAGTCGGATTCCGGATCCTATGAAATATAACCCTCAAATTCCCATCACTATCTCTGTCTACAACAGGCTCTTTAAAGTTATACAACCATTCAACCCTGCCCATGAGTTTAATCTTTATTCACTGTACAATGAGCTCCAACATGAAAAATATCAATCTCCAACACATTGAACCACTTGCTTCCAAGTTTTGTCAAATATCGTTGGAAATAAATGGTATAAATAATGTATCTAGATTCAATTCATGTTAAGTGAAGAACGTTTTATGAAAATATAGACTCGTGTTTTGCAAGACTGATGATAAACACTGCCGTGTTACTTAAAAACATTATGTAGGTTTATAATTTATTAATTATCTAATTCAGATCTTTAACGGACCGGATTAGCCTAGATCCATGTTTACTTCATGTATTTTATAGGGATAATTAATCAAACTACTCCCTGAGGTTTAGTGAAATTACACGGACCACCCTCCATGTTCTGGAAATTACTCGAACTACCCTTGGGATATTGGATTTCTAATTAGATCAGATGTATCAAATCTTTAATCAGTTAAAGATTCTTACTAATTGGACCGTTTTCAAATTTAAATCCATCTCTTTGTGAATGCTATTTTAATTGAGATAATTCAATGAATACTTAGCACCCATTTGAGCTAGCAGAACTTAACGTGTGTACATATGTAGCATATTGTATGACATATAACAAATTATTGAATCGATGATCTATATCCTCAGGTGGGAATAGCTGGAGTCCCAGCTGATACAATGATGAAGAAAACAAAAGCACTTGAAGATACCTGGATACCAAATTGGGATGAAGTGTTTGAGTTCCCGTTAACAGTTCCTGAACTGGCTCTACTCCGTGTTGAGGTTCATGAGTATGATATGTCTGAAAAGGATGACTTTGCAGGCCAAACGTGCCTGCCAATATCCGAGCTGAGAAAGGGTATACGAGCAGTTCCACTTCATTCACGTAAAGGGGAGAAGTACAAGTCTGTGAAACTTCTCATGCGAATTGAGTTTGTTTGATTCCGGAGATGGTGTTTGAATTTGTTCTGGCAATTTCCAATTATTCATGTAACTATGTTGTATATATAAAGGTAAATGTATCATTGTGAGACAAATATAGTTGCGTATAGGACTCTATTGTCCCTTGTGTGTAATATTTATTTATTGCCTTCATTCCTTCAAGTCAATAGTTTGTATTATCATGTAACAAAACTTTGTACCATTCAAGGACTAATAATTCCATAAAAACCCCCTCTTGTGAGTGATGTTAAATATGTAAGAAAACCTCTTTTGTTAATTTTATTGCATAACTTGAGAATATTCGATTAATCTGATTACTTTCCAAAATAGTGGAAAGTATCCCCGTGTCCCATTAACGAGGATGGCCAAATCGGCTACTGACTTATGTATGTTATGTTATTCCAATTTTTCAGCAGATATTGACAATTAAGCTAGTTAAAACCAGACCAGAGTTTGAAGATGACAAAATGCAGAGCACTAAGATTGAGTAAACTAGACTACTTTTGATGGCTCATAAATTTAATGTCATCAATCAATCTATTCAAATTATTGTAGGATGATCCTCCTACACTCACTGATTTTCTTGACAATTTAGCCATTCCTTGTGCCAATTTCATAAACTCCTCCCTCCTCCCCTCCTCCATCAATTCCCTCACCATCTTCTCCACGATTCTTCTATCACATTTGTCTTTCATATCCACACCATTTTTCCACACTTCCCCGACTAGCCTACTATTCACTTGTTGATCGGCATAAAACGGCCAACAAATCATCGGTACCCCTTCATACACACTCTCCAGAGTCGAATTCCATCCACTATGAGTCAAAAAACAACCCGTGGCTGGGTGGGACAAAACTTCCTCTTGTGGTGCCCAATCCACCACTTTTCCCCTTTTTTCACTACCCTTTATAAGCTCGGTTATAATCTCGCATTCGTCCTTTATCAAGTTATTTGGTATGACCCACAAAAACGGCTTCCCACTATTTACTAAACCATGCCAAAACTCCAAGAATTGATGCCTTTTTAAGACGGTCATATTCCCAAAGCTCACAAAGATTACAGATTTTAACGGTTGATCATCTAGCCACAAAAGGCAATTTGTTTCCTCTTCGATAAGGCCACTTGACATTGGTAATGCCTTTAGGCGTTTTAGGTATGCATGCAATGGTCCAACCGTGTAGATTTGAGGAATCTTGGTTCGGATTTGTCCTAATGCCGATTCTTCAAGGTCTTCCGATGTGTTGAGTATTAGGCCATATGCCCTTGTGGCACGATAGGTCTCGGACACGACATGTAGGAGTTGAGAATCTGACACATTTTCCACGCGACAAAAACTCGGTAGATCACGTAGTCTAAGAACTCCTTCCATTGCTGGAATACTTGATACTAGCTTGTCCATGTTACTTTCCCCTAAACATTTTGATTTGATAAAATTATATATTAGTGAAAATTCTAGGCCTTAGTCCTTGCAAAAGATAAAAGATGGACTCTTTTCTAAAAGGACAAGGGATTAATCTGTCATTTTTCCACATGAAAATTAAATGACACAAACGTATTGAACATAGGGTACATAGAATGCAGTTTTCCAATAATCTTGTAACAAAGAAGTAAATTAGGGTCCAAAATAAAATCAAACATCTCTATATGTAAAGAACTATTCAGAAAATGAATGTGATGGATTAGGTAGTTAGTACCTTTGATTGGAAGTTCACCAGCTTCAATTAGCTTCGGCACACAAAATAAAGTCCAAAAGCAAGTAGCACTGAATGGACGGAAAAGTATAGTTGGAAGTTTAAAATCATTTGCAATATCAATGACGAAAGACATAATTCCGTCAGCAATAATGCATGATAACGGTGCCCTGCCGTCGCTAATAAGCTCCCCTGAATTCAACTTATTTTTGAACTCTGGTTTTGTTGTGGCATCTATGGATTCAAACAACTCCTTCACTCTATCACCTGTTCTTGGATGATTAAATGGCAAACCATCTGAAATTGGCTCAAAATAAAAACCGGGATATCGTTCAAAAATTCGTTTGAAACGAGGACTGTCGTCTTGTATATATTCTGGGATTAAAAATGTAACTTGGATATGTGAAAGGGTGAGTATTTCAGCTAGATTTAACATAACATTTACATGGCTTTGAACAGGAAATGGGAAAATTAGAACATGAGAATGAAATGTCCCTAATTGATCCATAGTTATTAATTATATCTGAAACTATGTATATGGTTTTAATAAAAATAGAATCTTGGCCTAGTTTTTGCATTGAAGAGAACACTTTGTTTTAACTTTGTTTTAATTTAGGATTGAAGTTTTGAAGACACAAAAGTAAGCATGAGGATGTGTATATATTTATCATAAATATTTGGTTGCACATATTTTATACCTCCATTTTTATGGGAAATTTTCATGCTCACACACTTGACGAGATTTAATGGTAGTTACTAATATTGAGCTGATAAGTTACAATTTCTTGCTCACATACTTTGCATAGGACTGAGGTACTCTACTCTACTCTACTACGGATAATCTGACCAACGTGAAAGTTGTGAATTTTTTTTTCTTTTAAGCAGTTAAAAGAAAAAGAGAGAGAGAGAAAAATTTGTATTAAAAATAAAAACCATAATTGTATGCCTCCTCAGATTTGGATAAGTTGACAATCTGTTTTCATAGATGTGGAGTAATACTATTTTAACGATAATCTATTAATTATGTTGTCTATCAATTGTAAGATTGTAACACTCCTATTTGAATAATAAAAAGTCGTTAAATTAACCGATAAATCTTTATAAAATTCGGACATTTTGTACCAAAAAGATAATTAATTTATGGACATAACCAGTACTTTATTGTATTCCTTAAATAAGGTTAATAATATTACTTTTTAGTAGAATTATCAAAATCAAATCCTCACAATCACAGTAAATCCATCTGTGCCATTTTTAGCTATTATAGTACAAGAAGAATTGGAAAGGTGGAAGAAGTCTTGACGCCCATCTGACTTTTTACACAAAATGCATTCCACCGCCCGGCCACCCCTCTCTTCCTCCTCCGATTCCGATTCCGACTCCGACTCCTCCCCCACCCACCACCACAACCACCGCCACCCTGACCTCTCTTCCTCCATCTTCCAATCTTACCTCGCCCACAACTCCAATCACCTAAACTCCGATCACGACCTCATAAAAATCCAGTCTTTCTTAACCTCCTCTCGCTCCGGCGTTCTTTCCTGCCTCATTTGCCTCGAACGCATCAAACCCTCCGATCCCACATGGTCATGCACCTCCCGCTGCTTCGCCCTCTTCCACCTCCTTTGCATCCAGTCATGGGCCCACCAATCCACCTCTTTAGCCGCCTCACGCGCCACCTCACGCGCCGCCATGAACCCCACCCTCCTCTGGCCCTGCCCCAAGTGCCGCACCGACTACCCCCAATCCCAAACCCCCAAAAACTACTACTGTTTTTGTGGAAAAGTTCAAGACCCCCCTCCTGATCCATGGATCTTGCCACACTCGTGTGGAGAAATCTGCGGTCGGGCTTTAAAACACGAATGCGGGCACCTTTGTTTATTGTTATGTCACCCGGGACCCTGCCCGGCTTGCCCAAAATTGGTTAGGAGTAGGTGTTTTTGTGAGAAGCTAGAGGATGTGAGGAGGTGTGGATTCAAGAACTTTTCTTGCAATGGTGTGTGTAAAAAGTTGCTTGATTGTGATGTTCATAGGTGTAACGAGATTTGCCACGATGGGTCTTGCCCGCCTTGTAAGGAGAAGGGTAATTATAAGTGTCGATGTGGGAAAGTCGAGAGGGAGAGAGAGTGTTTCGAGAGGGATTTTAGGTGTGAAACAGCTTGTAATAAGATGTTGAGTTGTGGGAAACATGTTTGCGAAAAAGGGTGTCATGAGGGTGAGTGCGGAGATTGTCCGTATCAAGGGAAGAGGACTTGTCCTTGTGGGAAGAGAGTTTATGAAGGTATGGCATGTGATGTGGCGGTGCCGCTATGTGGGGCGACATGTGATAAAATTTTGAGTTGTAGGTTCCATAAGTGTCCCGAGAGGTGCCATCGTGGATCGTGCATTGAGACTTGTAGGACGGTAGTGACAAAGTCTTGTAGGTGTGGGAGCTTGAAGAAGCAGGTAGAACCTTGTATAGTATAGTCAGTTATTTGTGAAATGTGCTATATTCTTACCTCAAATACAACAGTTTAGCATTTGGAAAAACAGCTTATGTTTCAGCTTATCTTAATTTATATTGTTTTAAGCTCATAAGCTGTAAGCTTCTCTTAAGATGCTTCTGAATATATTGAACTGAACTCACAGTCTCCAGCTTCAGCTTATTTACAAGAGTTTGCAAACACAGCCTTACCACATTAGCTTTTTGTGTAGTAATATTTGTGATGGGTTTTTGAATAGATTCCTTGTTATCAAGAATTGACATGTGAAAGGAAGTGTCAAAAAGTGAGGGATTGTGGAAGGCATGCTTGCAAGCGCAAGTGCTGTGATGGGGATTGTCCACCTTGCTCTGAGGTTAATTTCGGCATTATTGTAATGTTTTAGTAGTTACCCAAAGGGTAATTACTAATTATCATCTAAATCAAAATACAATTTTTGGATTGCAGATTTGTGACCGGAGGCTTCGGTGTAGAAATCATAAGTGTCCAGCTCCATGTCATAGGTATCTCCCTTTGTCGTTTGTTTCTTGAAATGTGTAAATGGTCACTAGGGGAGCTTTGAATTTTCTTGAGGATTGAATAAACATTTAGATGAAGTTATGAAGGCACTAGTTGAATCCAAATATCAGATAAACGACCATTTTTGATATTATTTACGAACACTCACATGAAGTGTAACTCTATATTAATGTCGGAAGTATCCTTCCCTATATGAGTAGCCTATAATAACTAGTTTATATGGTGATTGGCATATTTTTCTTGTAGAGGTGCTTGTGCTCCTTGTCCATTGATGGTGACAATTTCATGTTCATGTGGAGGTACACACTTTGAGGTTAGCATTTAGTTCGTCTTTGGTTTTTTTTTATACATTGGTTTACACAGTAGACTTAGTTGTGGTAGTTCATAAGTATATATCATGTCGCATGTTGAAATTTATCATGTAGTATTATGTCCTATGCAAAGTTAAAGTATTCTTCTCTTTAAAGAATAGGGATAGTCATTGTATGGAATTTGTGTCAAGTACTTTTATAACTCCTTTTTGCTATAATCATTTATTTGAATACTGGAGTACGAAAAACTCAAGTAAATCAGATAATAAAAATTTTATTCCTCTAACTTCTCTCAACTTGGGATCAGGTTCCTTGTGGCACAGAGGCTGAACAAAAACCTCCAAAGTGTCCAAAACAGTGTCGCATAGCTCCTCTTTGCAAGCATCAGTCAAATTGCAAGGTTTGTATGGTTGGTTTGTCTTGTTATAGGCAAATTTGCATATCTAGTCCCGCAGTATTGAACCCTCAGCACTTTTGGTTCCATATTTTAAAAATATTTTGCACTTTTGGTCCTATTGCCTCCTATTTTTATCCAATTTTGCATTTTGGTCCTGTATAACTGTCTATGTTTTGCACTTGTGGTCCCATTGTTCTGCACATTTTCACTTTTAGTCCCAATTGAATGGAAAGGGCACGATAGGAGCAAATTGCAAATTATTTTTGACAAATTAGGACCATAAGTGCAAATTTCTACGACACGAGACCAAAGGTGCTACAAAATGCGAGACCAGTCCCATGGGACTAAAAATGCAATTTTGCAGTTACATACTACACTACATATTTTTGGAGTTTCAAACAAGATTTTCTGAATTCTTGATTGGCTGTCAATTGTGGGTGCTTTATTTACAAATTTGCCACTATTATTGAAATTTATGTTTAAAAACTTGTTCCAACAAAATCTTGGTTAAATTCTTCAGCCACATAGGTGCCACTACGGTGCTTGCCCCCCATGTCGGCTTATTTGTGATGCGGAATACTCGTGTGGCCATAATTGCAAATTGAGGTTTGCCTCAAATACTATAATAATAGTGTACATAATTTGGATATTGGTTTCCTTAAGAGTGCTCGTGATCTTTTGTTTACATTCTGCATATAGGTGCCATGGACCTAAACCACCGCCCATTCCTGAATTTACTTTGAAACCCAAAAAGAAGAAATCGAGCCATCCAACTGCACCAACTCCTGGCTCCCCATGCCCTCCTTGCCCAGAGCTTTTGGTCAGGTCATGTATGGGCCACCACATAGGAGCAGAGAAAACGGTTGGTTATTTTAACACTATTTGGCTTTTTTCTGTTTTCTTTCGGTTTAGACCAAAAGATAAGTAGGAGTATTATTTTTACTTGATTTGACATCACTAACTGTGAAAAATATCATGTTTCTTCTTAACATCACACCACTAACAATTAAAGAAAAGGGTGATTTACAACTGGCCCCCCTGAGGTTTTGGTATCATCCGGACTACCCCTGGGTTTTAGAAATTACAAGGAACCACCTTCCGGTTTAGACTATTTACCCAAACACCCCTTACAACTTCTGGAAATATTTACCAACACACCCCCTGAAAGGGTGTCTTTGTAATTTCTGGAACTACAGTTTTTTTCTTTTTTCTTTTTTCTTTTTGTAATTAGAGTTTACCTGAGGGAGTCCGAGCATAAACCACCCTAAAAGAATACTATAGTACTTATAAGCTATCTTTCATATCAATTTGACACCACTAACAATTGAAAAACAACAAGAACATTATTTTTCTTCTTGGTTAGATATTACTAACTTCACAGCGATCACACACTTTTCCTCAAATACAAACACTCAATACAAATTCATACATGTTTTTAATATTTAACTACATTAACTTATTAATAACTACAAATCTACAATATATGCATTAAATACACTTTTTTATTTTTAATCCAAATTCAATCCAAACATATTTAAATCAGTTCTATTTTCATCTTCCTAAGTTGAACCCCTCCAAAACGAGCAGTTGAAGGCTGTTACTAGTGTTTCATTGCAAGTTAAAATATAATTTTTTGTTCTATTTCTCTTTCAGATGGTTTGCTCAAATATAGCAGAATTTTCATGTGATAACCTATGTGGAAATCCTCTTCCTTGTGGAAATCATTATTGCACTTACGTGTGCCATGCTTTGAAAAGTCGTTCTTCAAAATCAGCTGCACACAGAGTAGGCGAGGCCTGTGAGGAGTGTACTCTCCCTTGTCAAAAGGTAATGACATTTTCTGAACTATTTTTTCACCTGTTTTTATAAACTTTATTGTAACTTGTTTTTGGTTAATTATCTCTTCAATTCATTGTTTATTAGAATTTTAGACATGGTTATATAATACCTGCAAACTTCAGATTGAGAGCATTGCCTAAAAAACTTATTTGCTTTTTATTTTTATTTTTATTCTTCAATCAGGAGAGAGATCCTGCGTGTCCGCACCCTTGCCCCCTGCGCTGTCATCCAGGAGATTGCCCCCCTTGCAAGGCACTGATTAAGCGTTCGTGTCATTGTGGATCAATGGTACATGTTTTTGAGTGTTTATATTTTAATCGTATGTCGGAGAAAGAACGATTGGCTGCTCGTTCATGCAAAGGGCCTTGCCACAGGTAATTTCTCTGTTTTTTGCATTATATAACATCCTGTTCCGTTTATTTTCTACGAGGCTCATATTAAATGAATTATGTTTATTTCTAGTCTAGTTTCTGAAAAGAAATGGTGATGCGTTGATATGGGAAAAAAAGTGCATTCTTTTAGTCTCATAGGAAAAAGTTTGGTCCCATCACCTCATTTCCATTCAAGACCAAAAGTGCAAAAACTAAGACATCCTATGAGATCGACTTGCTAAACATAGACTATTACGGAGTATTATACTAGACCAAAAGTGCAAAATATTTTAAAACTCGAGACCAAAAGTGCATTTTTGTAAAACGTGAGACCAGAAGTACTGGGAGTACACTCTTGTTGGACTAAAAATCTAATTTTGCCCACGTGAATATCATATACTCCTCTTATATTGAACTTGGATTTGCAGGAAGTTGCCAAATTGTACACATTTATGCCCAGAGACATGTCATCCTGGTCCTTGTGCATCACCCGAAAAGTGCTCTAAGAAGGTAATATAATACCAAATATTTTATGATCTTACTACATGCTTTTATAATAAGAAAATAACAAATAACAGGAATATAAAGCAATTAAACGTATATAGACTATACGAACAACATAAGTATTTATTTTATTAAGCTTCTCGTTTTCTGTTCTGCAAAGGTAACCGTTCGGTGTAAATGTCAAACCTTAAAGAAAGAATGGCTTTGTAAGGATGTTCAAATAGCATATCAAAGTGCTGGTTCTGATTCTAAAGATGTAACTAAGAATCAATATGGACTTGGACTTCTTCCATGTGATTCAAACTGCAAGAGCAAAATGAAGGTCCCAGATGCAGAATTACATTTTCGTCCCTCGAAGGATCAAGAGGTAATTGTTTCCACTTTCTAGCTACGGGTATTTGACCAACGGAAAAAAGAAAAAGAAAAAAGCAACCTCATATTTTAGATTAAAAAGAATTAAATCTTAAATATTTATGTTCGATTGTTTGTCTATATTTTGGAAGGAAAAGGAGCTCGATAAAGCTAATGTAACAAAGCGTAGAAAACGAAGACAAAGAGTGCATGAGAACGAGAGTATTTCAAGATTTCAGGTTTGGCTAAATTATGAAGCACATATGTGGCAGTTTTTCTTGTTTAGTATTTTATGATTTTGTATTTAAATTATATTATTGATTCTTTGCAGAAAATAGTTGCTGCAATTAAACGGGCTCTGCTGCTTCTTATAATTGTTGTGATTATAGTTGGATCTGCATATTTTGGATACAAAGGTCTCCTATGGCTCTCTGATTGGATGAATGAATATGAAACTCGACAAAGAAGAAGTAGTAGATATTCGCACATCTAGTCAATTTAAATTTCTATTTACTCGAGATTATTGGATTATTTATTTTTTCAAAATTTTGCATTAAGTAGTAAAAAAGGATATGAAACAAAGTTGTACTGGATTGTTGTACATTTGAACTTTTTTCAACACACAAAAATTATTTGTTACATTACAGGAAACAGAGTATAATATTTAGGGCTATATATTCATTCAAGGATGTTTTACTGTCCTTTTCTAAGATTTTCATTTCTTATATATATATATATATATCCCATGAAATAATAGTAAGTGTGAATTAAGTCAAGAGCAAAGTTTATTTTGGTTGTGGCATTGGCTTTTAAATATATGATGCATCTAACATAATAATAATCTGATCTAATGATGGATGATTAATGTTGAACATAAATTGAATTTAATTAGCTACTACATACAAGACTTGCCTTTTTGTTTAGATGATGAATCAAAGTCTTCTGTTAACTATTATGTTTGGCTTGATTAAAGTTCATTCAAACATATAATAATATTATAAGATGAAGTTCAAATACAATTTATTTACTTATCTCAAGATCTATCACAGTCTACCAGAATTTCGATGAGATATGTATCTATATAAATATACTTCATTCAAGAGCGGCAAAGGCAGGGTTTTTTTAAGTGCAAATAGTTGGACATTTCCTTTCCGATCGACTCACATTAGTTAATTTCTTATTTATATATTTCCATTTTTATGTGCACTAATTATATATTATATTTCTAATCAAATCATGATGAATCTCTAACTGTGCAAAAATTCGAGCCGAATTGGGGAAGAAAAATAAATCCAACTCCCTATGAGTCTCAGTTAGACTTTTTTTATAGTTTGAAGCTTTCAAGGAGGAGAGCCCGATAATATATAAAAGATGGAGGAGAGGCAAAAGTAATTTAAGGTACAAATTAACCCAATTATTACTATAAAAGCAATAAAAAATAAGCCCAAATCTGAAGCCCAATTATTACTATAAAAGCAATAAAAAATAAGCCCAAATCAGAAGCCCAATTATAGGGTGACTAGGCCAGATGAATGAAACCGTAGACAGAGGACATATATAAATAAAATCCAATGTTTTCAGAACAATCACTATTGGGGCAAGGCAATTATCAAATCACAAGGGTTTTTTGCATGCAAAGCTGTGGCCGAAAGAAAAATCAAAGGAATGGGTAGAATATGCAGGAAAAATCCAAGGACAAAATTACGGAATAAATAAACCACCACTAGAAGAACTGAAGATCATAATATTATCGAAAATATCCTCTCAAATCTACCGGTCAAATCTCTTCTCAGGTTCAAAACTTCAAATCTGTGTGGTATTCAATAATCTGTGATCCTAAACTAAAATCACTAGAGCATACACAAAATTTCCATGCATGTATTCTGTAAATAGTTTTACGTACTACTTTCAGTAAAACTTAATTATGGGTTTTGTTATGATGCATCTAATTAATGATGATTACAAGGTTGTTTTGTTAATCATTAACATTCATTTTCTCCGACAAGAACAACTCTTTCTTGGATAGAGAAAGAAGATCATTCTCTTTTACGAATCTTGCCTGATCCCGGCCTCTTTGTTCATGGAGCTCTACACAACACATATGAAATATGTTGTTTCGATCCTAGAGATGACATGTTCAAGAAATTGTCTAAGCCGGGCATGTTTTGATATTTCATTTGACTGATTTGAGGTAACACAGATGATTGTAGAGTGGTTGAGATATATATATATATATATATATATGGATGATGAAAGACGGTAATTCCTGGACCAATTTACTCATGATTGAGAATGTGTTTGGTCCTAATGTTAAGCCACTGTGTTTGACAAATGAAAATAATGTTGTTCTTGAAATCACTCGTCCACCTACTTCAGCTATAGTTGTCTACAATCCTAAGAAGAAAAAGTCTGTCGAAGAGTATCCTAAGTTAGCTGCAAATATTTCTTTGGATGAAAGTCTTCTATTACCTAGCAGAACCAACAAGACCCAGTTTGAGTCCACAAGGCTAAGAATTGATTACTTGTTTAGCTGGTGAATTTTAATTTAATTTGGACATTTCAAAAGACTTCATGAGGTTATGTGAGAGAAGAAGAGTTTCATATTGAATCAGAAACAAATAATAATACGTCTTTAATAGTTTTAATTGTTAGTGGTGTCACGTCATTGAAGAAAAATACTTAGTATTTTTTTTTTTTTTTATTGTTATTGTTAGTAGACTAGAACTAAGAACAAATATTATATTTTGTTACTAATAGTGACGATAAAGTAAGAAAAAAATATATAGGAATATTATTTTTGTTGTTTCTATTAGAAGCCAACTGAAAACTCAAAGTTTTTAGTTGATGTTAGTGATGCTCGGAATAATTAATTTTCTTGATCCAAAAAAATTTTAAGCAACCCCATGATAAGCACAAAACAAATATGAGTTAAAGAGTATCAGATTTTTGGTGTTTAATCAACTGGGCGACGTGCATATCCAATCGAAAACATATGCAGGCTCTGATTCGAATTGTAACGTCCATAGTTTAATCATATTTGATAACTATGTGACGTTCTTAATACCTAAAAACACGTTTATAACTAACAATTACAAATTAGCAGAAGTTTGATGAGATATGTACATAAATACTTCATTCAAATTTCACCATCTATTACACATGGAAGCTTGTTTAACTGCAAATAACTTATTCCAAAGAGAATGGAATCTATTAACATTGAACTTGAATCTTAAATGTGTGTATGATGTTATGCTTCAATGCACAGAAAAATGCTATACAAAATATTGTGACTCTGTGTAAGAAACAATATTGTCTTGTGAAAGAATAATTACCTTTTCTGATCGTAGTACAAAAGCACGTTGGTCAAGAATCGAATCCTTATGTCCATCCTGAAGCAGGAATTCCGTGCTTTTGAAACCATTCTGGCATATGAAACCTTTCGTAGAGAACTGGCCTTACATCCTTCTGTATAGAAAGGTGCTTCAGCAGTGGAAGAATAACATCCAAAAGCTGGATAAAATGTAAATACTCATATTAGTCAAAGGGGGAGTAGAACAATGAGACAAAGATTAGTGTTCATTTGAATTGAGAGACTTGGAGCTAAGTATCTCAAATCCATAGCACTTGTTTGGATCATTTTTATTTTGTATGGATTTTAAATCCTTATGTAGCAATATTGTGCTATCCTTCTAACCAAAATAATGAATTTGAAATCCACCAAATGTTGGAGATTTAAAATTCTTCCTCCAAATCACATCAAAATCACGCAATCCAAATGAAGCCTTGAGTTATTCGGGGTACCTGCTCGTCGTGAGGTTGTCCAGCAGAAAATGGTATGCATGGAATTCCATTCAACGGTTGCAGTAAGAAACTAAATGGGTTATTGTCAACAATAACTATTCGGTTGAAATTCTTCGATAAGCAAGATAAATCCTTTACATGTTCACGATATTCCCTGTGATGTATACAAAGTGAGATTATCACATTAGAAAAATGTCATAAATTTTAATGCACGCATGTCAAGTCCTAAACTGATCACTGATGAATATGCAGTCGCAAAAAACCATTTTGATTATTAGCAGATATGTTGATCATGACCTGGAGGTCTCTACTTTCTTTTCAGTAGGGCGAAGTATAAGGTTCCAAATAACTTTGAAGTAAAGAAAGTTCCGACCCTACAACAACTATGTGAAGAATGGTAGTCTAGGGGGGAGGTCATTGAATCTCTTAATATAATAAAAAGGGGTTAGGCGCAGATACTTCTTAATCTCAACAAGGTATGACTTGACACAACAAAACGTATAAGCATTCAGATTTTACTTGAGACTAAACATCAAAACATCATGTATAAGAATACAGATATTACATTGAGGTTCTGAGAAGTATGTTCCTCACAGTTGGGTGAGGGCATGAACTTCACCTCCCTTTAAGAAGATCACAGTGTACTAGAGGAAGGAACTCATAAGAAACTGCATTGGCCGAATATATTATTATAGGTTCTTAAGGTTTCTTTGCATCTTAATATTGGAGGTTAGACTTTACATATCCCTCCTAAACAATTCCTTCCTGTTCAAATAATTATGCTACGGAGTACTAAATAAAAGTAATCTTCAACTAAAAAATGAAAAATCAAAACAGCAATTTGACCTGAAGTGCATGATTCTAACAGCCACATGGTTTTAGCACTTCAAGGCTTCAGATCAACCATATGCACCTTTATAGCTCATTGCCTCAGTGGCATTAGCAACAATAGGGAAGACATATTTGTAATACTTCGAATACCAAAAAGTGGTCCATAATTCCATATATAAACATAATACTAGTATTTTCGCCCAAGATCAGAAGTATTTTGAAAAAAATCCAGTATCTACATAAACAATTGATGACATATCCATGTATATTCTATCACACAGTTGATTTCTAATTGCGTCAGAGAATATTATAGTATTATACATTAGTTTTTTTCTTATATTCACATTTTCAAACACAGATTCATGATCTGCGTGATTAAGTAATAGCTAGAAGTGTCTTTCCCAAATGAAAAGGCACAGGATATAGGGCAAAGCTTACACACTAGCCGCAGCTATGTCACAAAACAAGTAACCTCGTGAAACAATATAAATGCAATGAAATCCTTAACTATTCCCAGTGGTAGAACACGATCAAGGAGCAGCTAACTTACGTGCTAATGGTTGAAGGCCGATAAAGTCTGCGACTGAATTGGTTTTTCACATCTATTCTATCCACAAGAGGTCTGGCATAGCCTGCAACATCATACAAATGTCAACATGTAAATACAATATAAAAAAATAAAGTGCAGTTAAAACCATCAAAATGAATCATAATCCGATAGAAAACCTTCTAGTCCAGCTGTAAATAACACAAGATCAGCAAATTCACTAAGTTGGTTTAAAAATTCATTCAGTCCAGGTCGTTCAAACACGGTAACATAGTTGACCTTGGGTTTGCCTTCAACTTCCTTTTAAGCCACACCCACAAAGAAATAGTGTAAGAGCAATATCAAATGTTCAAATCTACTATAATTTTTTGCTTAATTAATGTCTCACAGGACCTGTAACTTACCTTGTCCAAAGAGATGCATTCTAGTTCAAACCATTTTAAACCAGCTTCTGTGGCTTGACTACATATCATAGCTGGCAAGCTAGATGTCTCATATGCACATACCAAAGTCTCATCCAAATCAAGAACCACCTGCATCCAGTAAATAAGTATGGCTAAGCAATCAGAATGTAGATAAGCATTAAGAGCAATAAAACTTCGAGAACCAAATACTAAAATATGAGTCATTAATTTAGTAAAACCAACTAAGAGCAGATATGTGTCAATCATTCAAAAATATAGGTACTTTTTCTATTAAATTCATAACTTGACGTTTGTGGTTGATCAATGTTCATACAAAGACTTGTTGGACTTGATTGGTTTTCTATCTACAACCCCAGTTACTATTTTTGTCACAACTTTTAATGGTCAGATCTGTGCTTACCATCCATCCATTGCAGGTTAGACTTTTCAGCAGCTATTTCAAACATGACACCTTTGCCCAAGTACAAGTTCATTTGAACATTTCTCAGTTCATAAATCATTCCTTTAGCCAAAATATTATGCAAATCAAATTGTTTATTGCCTGCATTCCATGCAACATATATAGTCATACTTGGCCTTATCTAACAAATATCATTCAGCAGGTAGTAGCTAATACCACTTACAGAAATAGTAAATGTGAGCAAATTAAACACACCTGCTGAACAGCATGAAAAATAAAAGGGTATAAGATGATAGATTGAGGTTACTACGTACAACATCTTCCAAAGCTCAACTCTATCAGCTATAGATGAGAATAATTTAAGTTGCAACAACCTGTTAAATTCAGTTATTTGTTTGAAAAGAAAAATTCCAGGGAATACTGCAATAAAAGAAGTTTAAAACAGTCTCGTGCTTGAGATTTTCCCTATGCCGGTCTAGCCACACCAAACCTCACCACCATATCATTTACTCATTTTACTTTCCAACCATAACAGTTACAAAGCTAAGGTTGGCAATGTTCAATATCACGCACTGCAAACTAATTATGTTGAACAAAAATAACATTTTAATAATGAGGTCCATCACATAAGCTGTAAACCAAAAACTAATTAAGAAACTAGGTTTCCACCATCTTCTCTTCAGTCATTCTATAGCCAAACCAGGGGGAAGCGATCCTTATTAAGTGATATGAATACTAAGATTCCAACAGTTGTCATATAAATCCCTTTTCACTTCGACACTGCTTTCATAAATTTGTCACAGCTCCAAGAAAGCATAAACCTATAAATACTTATCATTTAAGTTAGATCTCAGTAATACTACTCCAAAATATGTTCCCCTCTGTCTCTCTCCAATGACAATACCTCAATAGCTTCCTTTTGTACATAGGAACTTAAATCAAAATAATTAAACTAATTAAATGACGTATCAACAATTAATTTAAGTCAACCATAAATAATATCGGTCAGTCGGTCACTAAGTTAGTGCATTAATTTCAAGCTAACCTATCAATCTGAAAAAAAATTCAAATTTACTCTAAATTCATACTCAAAAAGGAAAATAAAAGAGTTACCGTTAGCTTCTCCAAATGTTGTGGAGCATCAATCATCCTCTCTCCACCACCGACCAGGCCAGACGGAGGAAGCGCCTCTTCTGGCTCATCCGAAAACTCAGAAAGCTCGACAGCTGGCAGAGGCTTAAATTGAGGCGGTGCGTGAGGCTCAGAAGAGAGCAACGACCCGTGTCGCAAGCCGACGTACGAGAGGACTTGAGTAAACGAAGGCGTACCACGGAGGATCTGAGCGAAGATCTGAAAGAAGAACGCCATCCAGTTCAACAGCGTCCTCAACACTTGTATCGTCCGTGGCGCGTACACTTCAGATGCCGCCAGTTCCGCCATCGTCAAATACTGACCGATGATTCCTTCGCTCTTCCTTAATCTAAGTAGCGCTGCGTATTTTCGTGCGCACTACTGATTGTTTTCTTGAGTGTTTGTAGTGCGTGTTTTTTTATGCGGCGGAGAAGTGGTGGAGATGGAGGCGATGGCCCTTATCGATCGAGTGAAGAAATAGAAAGATAGCGTGTGTTATATATATCACGCGTTGAGAGTGAGAGTGAGAGTGAGAATCAGAAGAGTGTAGGAGTAAAGGAAATACTCCATATAGTCTAGTGTAGTGTAGATTCTTTTCTTTTAAAAAGAAAAAAGAAAATTAGGGGACTTGCTTTTGGAAATATATGCTATTTATACCTCTAGAAAAGCATTTATTGATTTTCAATTAATAACTTTCGAGAAAAGGTAGGTTAATAATTTTGATATTTTATGCAATTCTATTAAAATAAAGTCTTGTTGAAGTAGTGGTTAAGTTATACTTTTTTACAGTTAATTTTAAAAGTAATGTTTGATAGAATCAAACACTTCTACTTTATTTTGATAAATTAATAAAATTCAATGGTTTAAAATTTATTAGAGTAATCTACTTTTTGAATCTTTTCAATAATAGTTAAGTCGACACGTGAGCTTCTATGAATATTTACAATGAAAATACAGTGTATAAAATTAGTTATATCACAAATTCACACTAAATTGAATTCATTTTTTCTATAATAACATATATATCCAAATTTATTTTGCCATAATACTTGATGTCATACATGTAATATAACTATATTCGTAATGAGACAATACTTACATCATTTCTAGAGGTGGTTCGATAATTTTGAGGATCCAATTTTTATGTGTTTGGAATTTTCTTAAGTGCTACTTTATCCGTTTCAAATTAATTGACATATTTGTAAAATTTTCATGTTTCAAATTACTTGTCACATTTGGTTGCACAAATTTTTTTTTTTAATTTTACATTTTCTTACTTTTAGGTTTACACAATAAAGTAGAGTGCACAAACATCAATGACATAAATTAAAATAATCATTAAAAATGTATGTTTGACATTTGACCTTTTAAAAATAATTAATTATTTAATTTCTTAATTCATGTAAAAATGTTAAATATGCCAATTAATTTGAAACGGAGAAGTAAAAAATAATTGTACGAAATAAAACACGTCGTGAAATTTTTATACAACTTTTCAAAATTAACTTTCAAATCTTACTCCACAAATATTTGTTATTGATCTTCATCTTGGCAACTTTGATTTTTTTTTTATTATATTATATATGAAACTTTTTTCATCATACTTGTAGGGGCTATATTGTGAGCTAATATATTTTTGTAATTATATGAAATGGAATTAATTCATCGAACAAATTACTTCATAAAACTTATGTGGGAACTAATGAATAGAACATCCCTCACTTCCGGATTGAGCTTTTCTTTCCAAATCATTTAATATAGTTCATAATTTTCTTCTTTACTATTAAAAAAAATAATTGACACCCCTTAATTTTTCAAACTAATAGCCCTTTTTATTTTAATTTTTATTTTAGCCAGTATCCACATTCCACATATGTTTATTGAAGAAAGTGAAAAATGACATGTTTTATTCGACGCGCCCAGCAAGACTAGGAATAATCGACAAAGGCGAGAAAGTGTAGAGAATGTTGCCAATCAGAAGAGACAATTTTTCCTGCTTTGGAGGCTTTTCATCTTTGTAGATCCCTATACATATCATGTAGGGCTACCATTGGGGTGGATTTCAATTCAAATATGTTCGATACTCCGATTTATTAGAATAATTATTTTACTAGAGATTCGATGGATCTGATCCGATTATAAAGATTTGTAATGCGAAATACATGGAGCGAAGAATATATATTTAAATCGATCCGATCCATTAAAGATATATATATATATATATATATATATATATATATATATATATATATATACATAATGTTGTATAATTCGTTTATAAATTTATTTAAATTAATATTTTAATTAAAAATATAAATATTAGTAAAGAAATTTTGAACATGTAAGCTAACATTAAATAAAATTGAAAAGTTAATGAACTTGTATTAGAAAATATATTAATTTAATTTTTTAAATAAAAATTTATTGGATCCGAAAAAAATCGTATATCCGGTCAAATCCGACCAAGATCCATTCGATTCAAAAAACCTAGATCCGAGTACAATTTTAACAAGATTCGAATCTGACAGGCCTAGGATCCAATCCGATATAAATGAAGCCGAGTCTAAATGAGCCTGGTCCGATCAAAATCCGGCCCATTGACAGACCTAATATTATGCATGTAAGGATAATTTGTGTTATGACTTGTGAGTTTTAAGGATCATTGGAGTTATATTGAAATGAATTTAATATTTGTTGCTAGTCTTATTTTCTATGGATCAGCTGTGGAGTTTTCATAGGGATCGGTTCTAGCCGAGTCACGCTTAATTTAAACTTTGAAAAATTAATTCGAGTTTGAATATTGGGATTTAAAGGAAAAATATGTTACAAATCAATTTTTGTAAAAAAAAAAAAACATGGTGATAGATATCAAATCAATGTGATATTTATAAGTTTATGATTTAATTGTTAGGTTGGGGACGATGAATTGAAATCAGATTTGAGTTGACTTGAAATATATTTAATAAAATGGGGATTGCTTACGTCTCATTGAATGAAAATATGGGACAAATGTGGAATCTCATTTTCTTTTATCATTAATTTGTCCATACCGACAACAGTCATTGGAGAGACTATACGCACCTCTTCCTCTCATCCAACAATGACGATCTTTGAGGTGTACTAACCCATGCATGATAATATATATCACTAACTGTTTTGGGCTCTCCTTCTTCACTAATTAACTAAGCTTTTGAGGTAGAATCTCATACATAAGGCCATCTCCAATGGAGATGGCCGGGCTGGGGACGGGGTGGGGCTGCGGGAAAATGAGCCATCTCCAGTAAAGGCTGGGGGCGGGGCGGCTGGAGAGCGCGAACGGGCCGCAGCCGCGTGAAAAATGAAGAAGGAGATTAGGGGCGCGTGTTGGCACGCGCCCATAATTAAGTCAAGGGACGCCGCTTGGCGTCCCCTGACTGGTCGCGATTTTTTTTTTTTAATGGTTTATTTAATAAATTAAAATAGAAAAAAAATAATATATATACTTATATAATTAATAAAATTTATTTTCCTATTAAATTAAATTAAATTTAATTATTTAATAAAATTTTTTTAGCATATTTATTGTATATTTACTAGTATATGTAGTCACCAATTTTTAATTTGATTATTTAATATAATAAAATTAATTTTTTTTAAATAAAAATCATTATAAATTTATTAGAATTGTAATTAAATTTATTTATGGACAAATCTTTAATAAATAAATAGCGCATTTTATTTTAATATCTTTTATTGTAATTAAAAATTTAATCATTTGACTACAATATCGGTGGTGGCTATATTTTTTAAAAAATACGGAATTAGTTAAAAATAAAATTAAATGCTTATAAAAATAATTTATATTTATACTTAATATATATCAAATATTTAAATACATACTAAAATAGACAAGAAAAGTAAATTCAAATAATTACATTCATTGTTAACCGTATTTTGCATAAACATGGGCTATTAAGTTTTTTTAATATAATTAATAATTTAATTACAATTACTAATAATTATTACTATTATTAATATTAATATTAAAAATAAAATTAAAACTGTAATATTAATGGTGAGAGTGGGCAAGCCCAAAAAATGGAATTAATTCCATTCCAGAGTCCTGCCATTGGAGACGACCATGCAAGGCTCGGGGAGGGGGACAGGGCTTGCTCGGGGCTCCGGAGCCCCGGGGCTGGCCCTCTCCATTGGAGATGGCCTAAGGTGGTATCAAAGCAAACCTTAGTACTCTTCTTAACCGAGCAAGGAAAAAGGCACGGTTCGAGTAGTACCGCTTATATTGGACAACTATAATGGGGTAACATCAATGTTTTAAAAACCGGACCGGACATCGAACCGGTAGTCTTACTGGTTACTGGTTAGATCGGTTTAACCATTTTAACCACTGGTCCAACCGGTGTGACGTGTCATTACAATATAATATTTAATTTTAATTTTAATGTATGTAATCAACTATTTAAAAAAATATATTATTCATTTTTTCAAGTTTATTTCCATAAACTAAATGTTTATCTCATGATCAATTACTTTTCCTACAAAATTTGAGTTGAGAATGAATGATAGCAACAAAATTACAAGTATGATAACATGATATCAACGCAATAATTGAAATATCATGTTATCATACTTGTAATTTGAAATATTGAATTATAAAAAAAAAATATAATTTTGTCATTGAATTATATAAAAACTAAATAAAAATACTTGAAGTTTATGAAAAAATGATTTTTCTAATGAATTTGATATATATTTATATAACTTATTATATATAAGATTTTTTTTGTTTCTTGTTGATTTTATTTAATTCAAAGTGAAAACTAGATGAAGAGATGTGAGAGTATTGTTGAAGTTTAAAGGTCGCGGAAGAGAAATAAAAATCCGTAGCATAAACTTTTTATTGTTATAAGTGAACCAGTGGTTCAATCGGTTCACTGGTTCATTGATTTTATAGGTTTTTGACCGGTTTTTTCGGGTTCAAACTGGTCAGGAACAAAGCTGGTTTTGGAGGGTTAACTGGACCGGATTGACAACCGGTTACCGGTTAAACTGATCGAACCTGCCGGTCCGATCCGGTTTTTAAAACAGTGGGTAACATGGATGTGGGAACTTGTTTGGTTGTCAGGAAAGTGAGGAAAAATTATGGGAAATGGAAAAAGAAAGGAAAGGAAAGCAAAATGAAAGAAAGGAAAATCTTTCTAAAATAAGATTTCATGGAACATAAGTGTATATGAGATACCTCATTTCAACCACTAAAAAAAGTCAACATCAAATTTAAACCACAATTTTTGGTCAAAATGTTCAATGGTGATATGGCATTGGACATTTATAAAAAATAAACATATGTTAAATTATATACTAACCCTTTAATTAATGTGTTTAAATAAATCTCTCTAATTAATTTCATATCTCTTTTCCAAAAAAAAAAATTTGAGAAAATTGCATCTTTCATACCAAAATTTTTGCCTACTTTATTCATTGAGGGGCACATGTATATTCTTGGAAAATATACATATGCCCCTCTAAAATAAAAACTTTACCTTCTCATTTCTCTGAAGACTCATTCGATCTTCTATAGCGACTGCCGGACCATTCCATTCATTGTCTTCTTTATATAATTTGTGAACAACTTAAGTATTAGTACACAAACACAATGTTCTCTCTTTACAAATAAAATATTTTTCTACTTCACTTCGGATTTTTGGTTCTTTCACATGAGCGAAGTATTTGGACTTGTAAGAAGTGTTGTAACTAACTTTGAAAATTCATGTAAGGGGCACATGTATATTTTTCGTCGAACAAAAATTAAATAGAATTATTTGAGGCAGTAAAGTGCTTATTTTGTACATATGTGTGATAAAGTGCCACAATATGTAACTTTAGGGGGATAAGATTTTTTTCAAATCTTTAAAGTGGACTTCAATAATAAAGTTGAAGTTTTTGTCGATGTTTATGAAAAGAAAAGCAGGAAGGTTATCTTTTAAGTTAAGCGAATGTTTTTTCATCATTTGATGGGGTAAAATTGATAATTCGACTTGAGAGGGGTATTTTTTGCTACTAAAAAAATACATGGATATTTTACTAATAAAAATAATAGATATTTTTTAGTTAGGCAAAATATAAGGGGTGTTGTTGAATTTCACTCATTAAAAAAGGGTAAATTTGTCTTTAAGAAAATAAATTATTTTAACTTAAATTTTAAGAGGGCACGTGTCACCAAGATAAATATTATCTCATGTGCTTCCCATCCCCCAAAATCTTATTTTAGACGGACCCCTCAATGGGCTTCCTAATTTGCATCACATGGATTAGTATCTTATAAGAGTGTGAAAATGGTTTGTGTGAATAAATTTGTGTGTACTTGTTATTCAAAATGATTTATGTAGAGTGGGTTTTAAAACATAAGCCTTTATCTTGTTATTCAGAAATTTACATAGATATACTCTATCTATAGTTAATTAGAAAAACTTACCAACCTTATCAAAAATTACAAGAACACTCACTCCCTCAGTCAAAACTATATTTATTACAAGGACATTTCCTATCACTCCCTCAAAAATTACAATAATTATAATGTGCATGTACGATAATATGAACTATATCGAAAGCATATATTAGACCTTAAAAACTTTGAAACATATAAAATTACAACATTTTCAATACACTATACATTTATTAGACCTTAAAAGCTTTGAAATGGGATTACAAAAAGAATTGAATCAACCTCTCCCAACATGGATTCTCAAGGGTTTAATTCTTTTCGAGGCGCCACTTTGGGTTATTAGTCTCTTCCATAATTCTTAAATTATTCAAATTCGATTTAATTAAGAGAAATCCGAAATATATAAAAAATACTCAGCTTTAAAATATATAAATAATATTCAACTTTAAATTAGACTTGGATGCTAAAACAATTATGCATATGTTATAGCAAAGGGTTGGGGGCCCTAGCCTTTGGCCTAGTTTGTCATGTGGCGAAGCCGGCCCAGCTCGATACTTATCTTTTTACATTATAACATTAATTCTTCAATGTCTTTTTTTGGTGTTACTAATTCACACACAAGTAACGTTGTTAACAAATAACAAGCTACTTTTAAACTCTAAGTTGAAGTTGCATTGTTCTTCTCCTGACGATGAATTAAGATTTCGGATCATAGTTGTGAATTTCGATTTCAACTAGCATTTAGGTGAAAATAATGCCTATAAATCATTATTCTTCTTTCTATCTTTGGTGGGGTTCAAAGAATATTAGTTTTGTTGTATTCAAATCGGGATAGACGGGAGGTATCGCTGTGGAGTTGATTTTAAATTATTTTTTTAAAATCGAGACCCACAAAATCGAGCCAAAATTCTTTCAAATTGGGTTTGCAGTTCCGGGTCAAATGGTGTGGACGTTAATTTAATGAAATCAACGGTGAGGAAAAATGTAACGAAACTTTGAGTATGGGCCTAAACTTCAATAATGACGTGGAAGTGGCTTTCCGCTCCAGCTTATCTAAATGATTGGCAACTAGAGGCCCAATAAGATTACGGGCCAACCTTCAATAACTTTGTGGGTCTGGATTACTATTAGAGTTTAGAACTTGATTTTGGTCTATTTATTTTAAATGAACACTGGACTTTAAAAACTGAATATGTTAGAATTAGATCCGTTTTCTAAGATCCAAAATTGGTACATAAGAAGCCAATACTTTGAAATTAAGTGATCTAATAATTCGACTTCAATATTGAATAAAAAATTGTGCTAATATGAAATTAAATGACCATATCCATTATAAATTTCGGATTTAATGTTTTCTAACTACATAGGTTGATATTGTTTGGTTTATTTTCATACATTATCTCATCATTATAAATCAACTTTCCCATACAGATATAATTTATTTTTAATGTGATAGTGGCAATTTATGATATAGGGGCATTTTAGTAATTCTCTAATTAATAAATTTGATAATAAATAATTATCACCAGTCAAAATGACTATTTTACCCCTACTTAATTCATTTACATTTATGGAGGAAACTCTTCACCTCCCAAAATTTTCCTATAAATAGCATCTCATTTTCAACAAAAAAGGGGGAAGTTATTCTAGAGGAAAGAAGAGAAAATAAGAGTTCTCAGCAAGTTCGTCCCGTGCAAGTCAGCGTTTATAATTTGGAGAAGGATCAAGGAGAGAAGAAAGCTCGAAGAAGTCCCTTGATCATTTTTACCCAACATCATAATGATATAAGTATTTTTTATCAAATTTTTTATGTTGTACACTGACTTCAAACTCTCTAGAATAAATTAATTCATACTTAAATGTTACAATAGTAGGGTGTTTCTTTCGTTCTCAAATTGAAAGAGTGCTAAAACAATTTCAAAATTATTGTATTGATATGCAAACTCTCCAGAGCGAAGAGCGAAGATGGACGAATAGTTATAAAAAAGATACTTCTAAAGTTTTAAATCATCCTCATGAATATTTGAATTTTATTGTTTGATGAGATGAATGTTATTTTTACATATTTTTATTTATATATCTACATTACTTGTTTGATTCTTGCTTTTTTTTTTTCCGGAATGATATTTGTGTGATACAATTAGGGCTGTAATCGAGCCGAGTAGTACCGAACGACACACTGTTCAAGCTTGGTTTGATTTTTATCGTGTTTGAAATTTTGTGTTTGAGCTTGGTTTGATTTTCAATCGAGCCGAGCTCAAACGAGCTTTTATCGAACGAGCTCGAGCCGAGCTTCAAAAGTTATCGAACGAAAAAAGATGTTCAAGCTTGTTTGATTAATGTGACGAACCGAGCTCAAACGAGCTTTTATCGAACGAGCTCGAGTCGAGTATCGAGTAGCTTGATTTGATTTTCAGCCCTAGATACAATAAGAAAATTGTGAAAACAAAACTACGGAGTAAAATAGAAGATACTTTTATATTTAATTCTTTAATAGCGTATATTGAGAAATAAATTGTTCAATGTATTGATATAATTCAATGTACATGAATTTAATTTTATGAAAGTATATAAGCACAATTTATGATGCCAAATTGAAATTTTGACTGTCAAATTTTCATTTACAATTAAGTCCTACTCTCCTTTCAATTTGCTTCACAGTTTTGTACATTTGATATTTGTTTATCTCATGTAATATAACTAATTAATATATTTCACATGCAAATATATTAAAAATGATTATTTTTCATCAATAACTATTTATATATACTTTTGTAATTAATTATATTAGAAATACTAATATTTTTTAACTTAATATTGCTCCCCTCAGTTTAAACTTCCGACTCTGCCCGCTCTAGAGTAATTTAAAATCCATATCTATATGTAATACCTCTTTAAGTTATTTTGCCTTTTATAATAGTATAATAGTAGTGATAGAGATCTTGTAGCCTTGTTTGTCTAGCTTTTTCAAAGTATTTCATAAATAAATTGAAATTTTAGAAATAATTTCGGTTTCTCTCAATGTTTTTAGTTTGAGTTTGTTGAGATGAAACAAATTGTAGATATATATTTTTTAAATGAGTAAATTATTTTTTAAAATATGGAAATAAGATAAACAATATAAGAGATATGTCAAACTATAAATAAAAATTGTTTAAATTTTTTTTAGACGAGAGATTATTTCGAAGACAAATTATTTTATAAAATTGATAGAGTATTTTTTGATTTCTCAAGGGTTTAATTATTTTCGAGATGCTTGAGCATTTTAGGCCATCTCCAACCCGGGCTGGGGGTGGGTCGATTTGGGCCAGCCCGCCCATTCCGGGTTGGAGAGGAGAAAGGGCGGTCCATTTGGACAGCCCAGGTGCATGGGTTGGGCGATTAATCGCCCAGGGCCATCAGGTGGCGCCACTTGGCGCCACCTGGTGGATCTCTTTTATTTTTTTTTAATTAAAATTTTAAATTAATATTAATAAATAAATTAATAATAAAAATAGTTAAAAATATTTTAAAAATTAACTACAAATTTTAACAATACCTTATTTATTTTAATTAACTAAAAATAAAAGTTACATTTAATTATAAAAATTGTTGTAGGTTTAATAACAATTTTAATTTAAATTAAAGACGTAACATTATTAGATATAAAAATTGCAACATGAAAGTAAAATTAAAAAAATTATAGTATAAAAAAAATTCTTATCCATTATTAATTTTAAAATTATATATATTTGTCTATGAAACAATAATTTATTTAGCCACATTTAAAATTTGATTTGAAATATTTTAATTTTATTTAAACTCTAATATAACATTAATGTTCAATGTATAATTAAGACAAAATGTAGAAATACAATTTTGCATTAAATTACTCCAAATACTTGTACACATAGGTGGATACAAATAACAACTTATATAGATAAATAAAATTACATATTAAGTAGATACTAACTTATAAGAACTTATAAAAACATTCCAATAATTTAAATCTTAGCCACGATGAAAGGCCCACGCATGAGCGACTAAGTCCTTTTGAAGTTGTTTATTGACTTCTAATGATCGTATTGTGTGACGATACATCATATACTCTTCGAGGGATATATCAGGACTTGTTCTTGGTTGGTAATCTCTTTCAGGTCCATGATACATATTAGCACGGGCCCTGCGAGATCTGGTTATGTCTGTGTCATCGTCATCCGAGTCAGAATCGTTGTATTCATCTCTTTCGTCCTCCACGATCATATTGTGAAGTATGATACACGTCAACATAATGTCACGTAGGTCCTCTGGATGCCAACCCCTTCCCGGTTGCTTTACAATGGCAAAACGACTTTGAAGAATTCCAAAGGCTCGTTCAACATCCTTTCGGTATGATTCTTGTAGCTTCGTAAATAGAGCCTCTTTGTTCCCCCGCGGTTGTCTAATGGCTTGGATTAACGTCCCCCATTTTGGATATATCCCATCGGCGAGATAATACGTCATGTAGTGATCCCTATCATTTACCTTGTACTGAACTTTTGGAGCAATTCCTTGAGCAAGATTGTCGAACAAGGGTGAACGACCAAGGACGGTGATATCATTTTGAGCCCCGGGTACGCCAAAGAAGGCATGCCATATCCAAGTGTCGAACGACGCCACTGCTTCCAGAACGATTGTTGGTTTTCGGGTTCTACCGGAAAAGCTCCCTTGCCATGCAGTTGGACAATTTTTTCACGTCCAATGCATGCAATCTAATGACCCGATCATTCCTGGAAAACCACGTCGTTCCGCCTTGCGAAGAAGCCTTTCAAGATCGTTAGCATTCGGTGCACGAAGGTATTTTTCTTTGTGTACCCGCAAAATAGTTTTGCAAAACTCGCGCATTGTATCGACTGCTGTCGTCTCGCCGATAGCATGTTTATCATCCATGCAGTCAGCTGGGGTTGCATAAGCCAACATACGTATAGCACAAGCAACTTTGACGATAGGTTCAAACCCCGGTCGTCCACAATTATCATTCCTTTTCCGAAAATATGAATTTTCTCTCTCGCAATCAGCAAGCACCCGATAGAATAGGGGTTTTTTCATACGGAACCGACGTCGAAAGTCTTGATCTGTATAAACCGGCCTCTCGATGAAGTAATCTTTCATGAAGTCTAAGTACTTAGCTTTTCTGTCCCGAGGTTTATACAAACGCCCAGGAACAGAGCCACCATGTACAGGTTGTTCTTGTAGAAATTCGAGTGCATGTTCATCAATGAATCGCTTCCCCGTTTCCATTTGGTTATGAAATTCGACCTGAGCTGCATCTTCCTGTTCTTGAAGCTCTTGTAAATATTGATCATAAAAATCGTTATTACTAGAACTCGAACCAAAATCACCAAAGGGTGAACTCATTTTTTGATAATGGAAGTAATAAACAAGGTATTGGTGAATTTTTTTTTAATGGAAGTAAAGCTCTTGTAAGTTTTGAAATATGATGAGAGTTATGAAAGTATTGGTGTCTATTTATTATGGAAGTAATTGAAGTCCCGTGACTCTGCCCAGTTGACAGCAAATTAACCTCAGACTTTAATTTGAAAACCCGTGACTCTGCCCAGTTGACAGCAAAGACCTCAGGCTTTAATTTGAAAACCCGTGACTCTGCCAACTTGACAGCAAACACCCCAAATCGACCCACCCCCCAGCCCGGGTTGGAGACTTATATGAGAACATCTCCCAACAAGAATTCTGGCTCACCACTTTGTGGTATTAGTCACTTCGACTGGACCAATAACTTGTTGGTAAAATCGAGAGAGGATAAAACTATTTTTGAAAACGAAAATCTTGTTTGTTTGATTTTTCATAAAGTCGTGCAAAACATGACAAACGTACCGATTTTTCATAAAGCCGTGCAAAACACGACAAACGGACCGATTAAATTTTAATAAATGATATTCATTAAATACTCCCCAACAGAAAATGATTCTTTTCTTACCCATTGTAATAATTATTTAACAACTAATACTAATTCACTAAAATAAATAAACCAAAGTTGTGGACATGGTAAAATTCTAAATGCAACAATATATAATAGAATTAAAATTTATTTTCATAGGTTTTGTGCAGCTGCAATTTCTTCCTAGCGTTTTGCTTTCTTCTCAGGTACTTCACCTCTTCGTTATGCTTTATATACAACCACATAAACCTCATGCTTTTACTATACTATTATTATAAATAATAAATTATTCGTTCTTATTTATAATCCGGGGTTTAATTTTAACAGCTCGGAGAACAATTATAATAAAATTAGGTATAATTGTTGTTTGCGGCATCAATGAGGAAAAGAGCGCGAATTACTGCACCCAAGGTTAGTTTTATCTATTTGATGTCATTGTAAAATACTAATTTGAACTTCTAATTTTTGTAAATTTTGTGTTAATTTTGATGCTAATAGATTGATAAATATGAATCTTCTGCGTTTCTAATTTACTGTCAATGTGTATTTGATGGTATATTTGAAATTGTGTTGAAAATCTTATGAGAATGCTGACCTCATGGATTAAAATCTTGTTTTCTTAGCATGTTTAGTCAGTTAAATATTACAAAATTTTCGGAAATTTTCGAGAAACATTTGGAAAAATTGTAACTTAAAGAAACTACTATAAACTCAATTTTTTTTGGTATTTTCAGTGGAAAAGTATCAAAATCTTGCTCCATGGCTGACCAGTTATTACGTTGTTATAAAAATGCTGACCATTTTGCTGTGTTTTTGGATATTTCTTGTGATGAAGGATGAGTATAATTTCAATGATGGTCTCAGTGCATTGCCGGATGATATTCTTATTTCGATTCTGTCCCTTTTAACACTTAAGGAAGCAGCTGTTACTAGCACTTTGTCAAGGAGATTTCAGTATATATGGACTCATGTACCTGGCTTAGATTTTGATGCCAATGATAAGTTAGATAAAATTGCTGCAAACCCGAAATTACGAACGGCTGAGAGGTCAAATTACATTAATTTGGTGAACCGTATAGTGAGGCAGCATAAAGGGCCGACACTTGAATCTGTTCGTATTTGCTTTGATTTGGACAAGAGTTCAAAATGTGCTATTGATAATTGGGTTAAATTTGCAATTGAGAAGAGAGTTCCGAGGCTCGATTTGGACTTATTGGAAAACGGGGAAACTCTTCGCCAGCCGTCACGTAACTATACTTTTCCGTGTAAACAGTTAACTCGGTGTAAAGGGTTATCAATGAAATGTCTTAAAGCTCTCACATTGAAATGTGTGAATGTGAGTGAAGAAGCTCTTGAATGTTTTCTATCCAGTTGTCCTGTTTTGAAGTACTTATCGATACATGGATCAGGGGATTTGGTAAATATTAAAGTCAGTGGCTTATCACTTAAGTTGAAGTATTTAGAGATAGTCTTTTGTTTGGGTATAGAAAGTATTGAGATTTCGAATGTAAACCTTGTGTCGTTTAGTTATTTGGGACCTGCGATCAACTTGATCATTAGTAATGTCCCCAAGCTTGATGAGATCTCTATTGGTGAGGGGTATTCTGGATTGGAAAACAATGTCTTTGGCCAGCTTTCATGTTGTCTTTATCAATTAGAGGTTCTTACGTTGGATATATTTCGCCCAGAGGTAACTCAATGAATCTCTATAACTATGTTTGGTTCTTCAATTTTCTTGAGTGAAACGATGATGAAAATGAAAGCATGCAAAAACTAAAACTCAATGTTCTATCAGTTGATGCTAGCAAAACATTTTTCTTACCATTTTATTCACTAAACCTAAAAACCAAACATAGTATTAAGGCTTCATTTGGATTTGGTGAAGGATTTGGAGAAGGGATTTCAAAATATTCAAACACTGGGTAAATTTCAAATTCTGTCATTTTTTGTCAAAATGATAGTATATCTATGGATTTGAAATCCCATAATTCGAAAAGATCCTAACAAGTGTTGAAATCCATAGCTCCAAATCCTGCATTTAAATCAGGCCTAAATGATTTTTTTACTTTCTATTTCAAGCTAATGCATAATGTGCATTCTTTGTTTTATTATTTTTCAGGAGAACATGAAGTATTTTGTGTTTCCAGAGTTACCTCATCTCAAGCAATTAATTCTTAAAGTTGGTACTTGGGGTGATGATAGTCTCCTCGAGTTCACTTCTTTAATAAAGGCATGTCCTAATTTGAACAGATTTGTGTTGCAGGTATGTTTATTGAACTCTCTTATGAATGCCATATCATGCTTCAGTTGTTCCTACATGTTTTTAATTTTGTTACGTCTTAATTTAGATTTTGATTGTGAATTACTCTGAACATGGAAATTTAATGACAAACAATGCATATATGATGAAAAGGTGACCTTATTGCTTTTCTGTAATCATATTTTACACTAGTTCAACAGAAATCAATCTTTAAGTAATTGTCAAGCTTGTGCAAGATCAATGAGAAAAAGCATAATGAAGTTTCATTTTTTCTTCAATTTATTATATACAATAAACTAATGCACAAACTAGAAGAAAAAAAAGGGGAATTTCATTTTATTGATCAATTATCCCCCCTTTGTTGCTAATATTCTCTTTCTCTGTATTTTTCTTTCCCACTCGACCATCACAGTTAATATGGATATTACCCACCAAGAGACGAAGAAAAATAAGGCAAATTGTCGAGAATGCTCATCAATGCCTGAAAGTGGTAGAAATTGTTGGGTATTATGGCCGTACAAGTGATGCTGAAATTGCAATGTACTTCATGGAAAATGCAATGTTTCTTAAGAAAATCGTGATTGATCCTCGGAAACAAATTCTCGAGAGAACACCTGTGGGAGTCGACCAAATTAAGAAAGAGGAAGCTGCTCGTAAACATGCCAAGCAACAACTTGAACCCAGAAGACCTCCAGGAGCTCAATTACTAATCCTTTAGTAAAGAATTGCAAATTAGAAGATTAGTTTATTATCTTCTTCTATATATCTATAATATGTTCTACACCTTCGCATTATGATGAAAAGTTGGGAAGTTCTTTTGTTACTTCTATCAAAAAAGATTTAAATCAGCCTTCATTAGATGATTTGTTTACCATATTGTGTAATATTGAGGAATGTGGAGATTAGATATAATCTGTTGAATGACAATTTCGAATCTATACAGAGTTATTTGTAAGGTACATTTCTGTGGTTATTTTAATTGGGAAATACACTCTTGTACTTGTATTGTATTGTACTTGTATTAAGTAGCATATATTCCATCTTGATTGAAAATGTAGCAACGAGACTTCTTTGGAGTTTTCGTAGTAAGAAGTAAGTATCATGTACGTGTGATTAAGCACCCCCGATCAGTCTTTTTCTTGAGAAAGGACCTCCAATTCTTTATGTTATGCTATAGCCCTCTTATTTCCTCAATTTGTACATCTTCCCTATTATTTGCAGGGACAACATTGGAGCGGCACGGATTTGTTCTGTTCTTAGCATAAAGATGTTGGTATTTAAAAATTTATGTTTTTCCTGAAAATTATATTAATTTATGTCTTATTCGATCAAAATATTTAATTTCCGCCAAAATTTCATGTGTTGAATTGAATGACACTTAAATATCATGTGTTGAATGACTCCAAAATTTGTAAGTCCAAGTCACGTGATTGATCTATAACTTCAAATTTTGATGAAAAACAATCAAAGTTCCCTCCAAAAAACGATGATATGATACCATTTTTTATTTATAAAAAAAGTAAATAGGTCAAACTCACAAAATAATATTAGTTCAAAAAATTATTAAATTACAGGACGTAACCCAAAATCACTAATCAATTTGAAACGTTTTCCGTCATTTTTCTAAGATTTAATAGCATGATTAGCTTTAATTTTAAAATTTATTTACGATCCTAAAATTTGTACAAAACATATAGATATGAAAAAACTAATTTAATAGCATTGTTAGTTTTAATTTTTAAATCTCAATTTTGCTATGATTGTACAATTTTAATTATTATTATTATTAAAAATTGTCTACGATTGTACAAAATCTTAATTATTATTTAGAATGCCCCAATTATTATTATTACGGTTATTATTTTATTATTATTGTGTACCAAAGAAATTATTATTATTATTATTATTGTCATTATTAAGTAGAGGTAGAGTGGACGAATAGTGAACTGGAATGTGACCATGATATGTTGCACTGACAATGACCAACTTAACAACATTCTATGCTACAACTTAAATACACATTGTACACCAACTTAAATACATTTTTTTTTTCACATTACAAACTGCAAACCAGATACTCACAAATAAATAGCCCAATATCATCTTTCTTCGCTTTTAGAGAAAGGTTCAAATATAATCAGAATAGCTTCAGTCTTCAATTTTGGAAGATAACAAGCATCCATTGATCAAATCAATTGCAGCAATATGAGTTCCGGGGAAAACCAACCGCAATAGGGGAATCGAAGAGGATATCTTGCCTCGTTTTTTTATCTTATTCGCTGCTGTTTTAATATCTAGTGGTGATGGTACACTATACCATTGTAGATACCAAGAAAGAGTGGTCCTATCACTTGGCCATTTCCCAGTTGTTATATAAGCACATATATTGGTTCTTAATTCAGGAGAATAATTTAGAACCTCTTCAACACGCTTCTTGAGTGAACCCAAAAAAGCTGATTGGACGATTTCTCCTTTTGAAGTAGTTAATCTTCCATTAGATAGAGCTTCATTATAGGCTAGTGCAATCTGTGTTTCGAAATAAGGAAGGAAATCAGGGGAAGAATAATTAAAGGAACTGAATGTAAGGTATGATTATTTCATTTCAATTGCGAATTTCCGACCTTGATTTTACATGCCATGCATTTAGTTGCCTCTTTTTATTTTGACGAATGAAACTTTTCTAATACTGAATTGTGTGATGATGTGCATAGGATATATACCACTTATGCAACATTCAAACCCCAACACCCACCCACCCCCCCAAACCAAAAAAAAAAAAAAACTATCCTCTCCACATTGATGATAAAATAAATTGTTTCAAGGGATGAATAAAAATATTAGATACTAGCAATCATTCGCGGCCTTAAACATGTTATCAAGTACTAAAGCACTCAAAATAAGAATTTTACTACTTGTATCCCCCATATAAGGTCCAAAAATAACATTTGAAAGCTTACAAGTATATACAATCAGAAACATGTACCTTTAAACTAGAAAGGGAGAGCGTATCACTGGAAATGCATGCACCGCTAATCACTGAATCCACCATGCATCCAATTGTTGTGTATAACGACAAATAGACCTGTGGGATTTTTAGAATATCTCCCTTAAATAAGACGAATTTATGAACAGAATAAACAATTGAAAGCTTTTTTACATGACAAGGCTTAAATATTAATATAAATGGGAAAAAATAATGGACGTGTTTGCCAGATACCAGTTAAAAAAAAAAACGTCCAAACTAGCACGTGCACATTTGGGAATCAAGTGTTTGCTGTTTCTGCAGTTTACATGGTTTATTTGAAGTAGGTAATACATTTCTCAATTAAGGTCTCACAAAATTCAATTATAATGTCAGAAGACACTTCAGAATATGAATGCCAATGATTAAGCCAAAGTGGGCTCCCTCTTATAGGAAAAAACAACCTTTACAAATCTTTAGCTTTTACAAGTTTTTTTTCCATGTGCCGACTTTGATGCAATCTTCATCAGATAGATAAGATTCTGAATTGGCCAGAAATGACGGGACAAAAGAAATCTGGTCATTCAGTTGGTACCAGCAAATTTTACTTAGGGAAACTCGCCAACATCGAGAAACAATATATATTTCAGCATTAGTTGACTAATGAGTATAAATGTATAATTTAACCATGTATGTCAAAATCCAAGGTTCTGTATTTCAGGGGCATTTAACTTTGAATGGAAAACAAAGAGATTAAGTTTGTGAGCTCAATTAGCAGGAAAGTATAGTAAAAATTCCTCCCCATATCAACAACAATGTGATCATATGCATGATCCTTACCGCAACCAAATATGTAATGTGAGGGCCATGCTGCCCCCAATTGACCTACGCATACAAACTTATGAATTTTGGGAGATTACCTGTAACAGCGCTGCTTTGTCTTTGCTAACACACTCAAATAACACTTGCAGGCAGAATTCCTGAAAATCAAGCTCAGATCTGCAGAGACAGTTTGACATGATTTACTACAGGGTGCAGGTCCTTGAGAGTTGATTGATTATTATTGCACAACATTATCCTAAGTGGACTCGTCTTACTAAAAGTTATAACTAATGGGCCAAAAAAGTAGTGGCATTTCCCTTTTGTTCACCCACGCTTTTTTACTGGATAGATTCCTTTAGATGGTGTTAATATACTGGATTATCCGGTTCCATTTGATGTCAATGGATATTGATAGATCGTCCATATAATTCAGTGGCATAGGATGAAGAAAACATGAAAAAATGTATTCAACCACATGAGTAGGTTATATTTTAATTTATTAATATAATACCATAAATATATGTTGAACCACATACAAATTTTTCTTTCTTAGAACTGTAATGATAATATTGTGAACCATAATACATGGTCTGGTTATTCTTGATACTTTTGTGGTTTACTATCTCAACAGTAGTTTTCTAGGTTTACTTATCATTATTAAGTTGTTCGTGAAAACTGCATTTTGATGGAATTTACTTTGGATGAAATTAATTCACATAGTATATAGGACCATGGTGACTCTGAAGTACTAATACAAGACATGAAAGATGCAAACTTGCCTGCTACTCCAGGATGCGTCACAAAACAGTTGGGCAAATGCAATTAGGCTTGGGTCTGATGAGAAAGTACTAACTAACTGATCTACCGTGACTGCACCTGTGCACTCAGTGCTTGGAGTGCAGGATCTTGGTTGAGTCAAACCACTCATCTGCGCAAGAGGATATTCCATTTCACTCAATAATCATGATCATTTTGAGAAAGATAAATGTGCATATTAAGAAAAATACAAACCTTGTGCATTGCTCGTGATAGCAGAGATTGACTTCCTATAGGATCATCCACATAAGAACAAGCTCCGACTTTTCTCTTAACATAAAGAACACCAGAATTGAATGGGTGATTTTTGTCTCCTGAGTCCCACCAAGGTTTTTCTGTTCAAGTATCACGATACATGTAAGCAATTTGACAGTCTAATAACAAAAACGAGTACTGAAATCAGACACACCTTCAGGACAAAGTTCAATAAGATGAGGCCAGTATCGAGGGCCACAAACACGAACAGCCTTCAACTGTGGTAATTAAAAGAGTTCACATTTCAGAATTTACATTATGCTCAGGCAAGAGTTCAGATGTACATGAAAATTAGAATGTGGAAGAGTAAACAGAATTAGGCAATAGATCGTATAATCCTCCTTCAGGTGCTGGCCTACACATTTTTTCTTAGACATGATCTTAGGTAATTATTTTGCCACACTACCATCACACAGACAAATAGAAACTAATATGGTATTCTCAGCCGTTCTCCAGATGTATCGTGTTTTCAATGCTCAAACAAATGCAACTTTTACTCCAACTTGTCAACTGATACAGCAGTCATACTATTTCACACTAAGAAATCATATGCACGAGATTGTGGTAATGCATTTGTAATGTTATAAATAGAATACTGCAAAAAGTGATAAACCACAAATCATTACTATACTTGATCATTAAATTTTTTACTTTCCAAAAAGTGCAACCGTGAATGCAAGTGCACAAGGTCACTAATGACAAGCTCAGGGAATAAAGTATGGTATTTACATTAATAGATCAGAGACTGGGACATACAATACCACGTTCTGGGAGACTGCAAGGAGTGACCTCACAGAAACTTGTTTCAGCATAAAGTTCAGTTTCTCTAATGGTAACTTCAAGAGGGACATAAACGGGTAAACCAGTGTCCACGTCAACTGTTTGAATCCAGCGGGCTTCAGTTGCAAGGACATACAAATGCCTGAATGCCTTTAAGAGCGGCAGCACATACATAACAAAAGTCAGATAACTTAGAACAAAATACAAACTCATGCTCTGAAAGAGAAAAATTCTACTAAAAATAGGCAGAGGCTAAAAATTTTAAGAGATGAGAATGGAGAAAATAAACTAGGGAAATGCACCAAAATACACATACCACGTACTTTAGGAACATAAGTAATTAAATAAATCACGTTGTTTATATTTCACTGTCGTCTAGACTTATGAACATCCAAAGAATTACAGACAGAAGTCATTGTATTTGGGATTCGATAAGCAAAGTAAGAACATAAGAGTAAACAAGGAAACAAAATCCCTTTCCAAGTACAATTAAAGATTTACTAAGTCTATTTTCCTCCTAGTTAATAAGAACAAAAGATCAAAATAACTGACCACAAAATTCAGATTCCAGGAGTGTGAGTTGTCCTAAACTAATTGCCATTTATCCAGGTAATCATGAAAGAACTAAGAAAAATAGTCAAAAAGCTGTTAACTGGACACATGTATGCGTTCACATTTCCAGCAAATTTTTGTGCCAAAAATAAGTAGTCAGAAAACTGAATTCAGCCGTGAGTAATACTCCAAAATATATACACCTTTCTCTTTAAAAAGGAGCATAACAACTAAAAATGCCCCTGAATTTGACAAAGACGATTCCAGACACGACCAGTGCTCTTAAACTGATAAATTTTGCATACAATACACATCAAAAGATAATGTAAATCACTCCTTTATATTGTTTCACCTGGAGATGGCATCTATTGTCATTTGGCCCAGTAGGCAGACGTGGATAAAGTGTTATCAGCAAAGCAGCAATTGAAGAGTTGCTAGTTGAAAACGTCCACATTCCACCCCCAAGGAATAAGAAACCAATAGCTAAACTTACCTACATTGAACGTGAAAAATCATTAGCACCAGAAAGTTTATTACACTGAGTAGGATCAGCAAATCAAGAATATGTTATTTGAAGCACAACTATCACCAATGTCGAGAAAGAAGTGAAGCTGGTGTAAATGGCAAAGTCAGTTTAATATGAAGCATGCATCGAATATCATGTTGTATTTTTAATATAATGAAGAAAATGTGGAAGATAGATTGTTTGAAGTGGCATCACTTAAGGCAAAAATGTTAATGATAGTCTAATATTAGTTAGAAAATGTCCTACAAAGAAGATAAACCACAGCATTCTTTTATGATTTTTTCACATGATTGACAAAATTAAGTATCTAGTATAACTCTGCTTATGGCATTCTCATAGCCACTTGCAGAAGATAATGTTTTTCACAAGTAATATTCAGTAGCTGTTATAACTTCTACTATGCTCGAATTATAGTATAATTTTGCCATTAGCCAAAATACATTCTCATCTGCTAATAAAAGTAACTGCATCTTCACCAGGAATCATAGGCCGCAACAAACTCTTTAGCTTTTTTTAAAATTTTATTTCTGGATGGAGAATAGCATCCAAATCAACAAAAATTACACAAAGATTGTTTCTATTATTTTCCACATGTTCAAATGATATGGCCTATTTGAAAGAATAATCAGATTAGGTTTTCCAACTAGAGTAACTAATAAATGTAGATAGATCAGAACTCAATCTTGGCAATTTTTGGAATTGCACAACAAAAGGTTCTACAGAACCAATCCTCCCAGGGCATCTCAGATCTAAAAGACATAAGTACCTTCACACACTGAGAAAATTAAATATGAAGAACAAGGTGAGCAGATTTTAGCACACTTACTGCCATTTGAATACCAGAATAAGCATGTCCATCAGCAAAGTTGCGATTTCGAAGAAATTTCAGCAATCTGAATGTTTGTAGATGGCCTGATCCAGCCATTACCTGCTCCCATAAAAACCTATATAAGATTTCGTGTGAATCACATGAACAAAAGTGAATGTGAAAACTACTCACCACACATAGGGAAAGAACAATGAGATGAAGGCATGTCTCTAATGTCCCACGATCAACATAAAGAGATAATCCTTTGGGCATACCATTTCCATTGGAAACAGAAACAGGCTTTATCTGTAGGAGTAATTAACTTGTTAAAGTCTTACCATATAAAATGAAGCAACATCATTTTGAAGACAAACCTCATTGAGGAAGTAGACAGCATGTTTGTAAAGCAACTCTTGTGCATTTCCATCTCTAGTACCAGCAAATCGCAGGCCTGCAAACAAACATGTTTCCATGTTGAATTTCTTGACAACTGATGAACCAATGAAGCAGAAGCAGAAGCAGAAGCAGAATCATGGCAAAATGAAATATTGCACAGTTGGTGATCTTCAAAGGAATCACCGCTAACAGGTAGCAGCACACTAAAAGTGTAAGAAAAAACATTCGCTGAAGAATTTTTTAACAGCACCTAAAAACAGTGAAAAACTAAGGCCTTAATAATACCTTCTATTCTTCATTGCTTAAAAAGTTGCCTCAGTTGGTCTGGCTAAAGTTGTGAGCAAACATGTAGAATCAAGTGCTTTCAAATTTCAAACAGCCAGAAGGCAAATAAGGATTGCTTGGACTTGTTTGCTAAAGATACTTTTAGGTGTAAGAAAAGATTGCACTAGGGTAATGTAATAAAAAGAAAAACATGTTTTGATTGTGAGCTGAAACAGTTAACTCTTAGTTTCACATTTCATTTTCAGAAAATGTTTTCTGAAAAATTACAGTAGATTTCCATATCAATAAAGAGAAGCTCAAAAATTAGAATAATACTGATTATTTATTTTTATCTTTTGTTAAAATGTTAAAAAAAAAATCGGAAAAATGATCCAACCGGACATGTTTTTCCATTAAAAGTTTTCGGAAAAGACTCCAAACAGGGTCTTGGAATCCACATGTTTTCAAATTGTGAAGTCCAGTATCCAATAGCTGGAGACAAAAGATTCATATGAGAAAACATAAGTAAACGGGCCTTATCTTGACCAATGCATAAAACTCAAAGCTAAGATGGACTAAAATGGTAGGAGAAATATTAGATGTGAGCTATAGAAAAACACAGAAACAAATGCCATACTACATCCTCAATACTCAGCAAAAGAGAATTTACCGAGAGAAATACATGCTCCGACCACAATATTCACATAAGCTTGAACGAATGCTTCAGCATCCATATCATAAATATCATCCATATCATTTCCAAGGCCTTTAACCCCACTTCTGACAACTTCAGGGATCTGCGACTCAATCCATTCTTCTGATGGATGAATTCTATACCAAGCAAACATGCCTTATCCAGACTATTAGATGTTGTAATTAACAAAAATAGTCAGTTCCTAGAATACCAAGTGAAAATGTTACCTGCTCCACATTATCAAATTCCGAGCAATGACACGAAGCAAGATAAAATCAGGCCTCACGTACTGCAAATCAAACTGAGTTTGCGGAATGGAAAGCCTAGAGACTATCATCTCTGATTCTGTCTGTTCAAGTCAAGCATTTAACTTAGATATCTACTGAAATAAGAATCAGGATATAAAATATAAACAGATTACATCTTATAGGTAAAATTGATTTGGTGAATGGAAGTTACCTTCAAATACATCAGAGCAAGAGCAATTATAGCTCCTGGTGCAGTAACGTCAATGTTGATCTGGCTCCCATCTATTATCTATTAGAGCAAAGACAAAAGTACTTGAGAAGATATGAAAGAAATGAAAATAAATAGTCCACTCAGATGAATTTAAAACTTTGTCAGATACTGTCTCTTAATCAATATATTATATCACTAGAAACAAAATTACACAACCTGTCCAGCACTTCGATTGGGTTCATCAGCTGACGGTGTGAAGAGATGGAATCTATCCTGTAGACAATATGTCAAAGATTAAGTGTGAGAATTTTTAAAATGCTAAGTTTGGTGAAATTACACCATATAGCTTATAACTAAAGCATTTGACTCGGGTAGAAGTAGATACATTATGAAGTTCTTTGCCACCAATGTATTGGAACAAGCGATCCACCAAGGTATCAATAGAGCCGATAGCATCTTCTCCACGACCTTCATTAACAAACGGGAAGAGTTAGCTTTCCATACAGAATTTATTACCTGGAACAACTAAAAAGCATACCCAATGCAACAAGTCCTAGTGAAAATCCAGCTGCAACTGCATATCCCTCCCTTTCGAGTACATTGTCACCTCCACTTCTGCGACCAATTTCACTCTGGCAAAGAATTTATTAAAATTACTCAAAAGCAGGTTTTAATAGCAATAGCACTCATAAAATTAGAAAACAAAAATAATTAATCAACTTTAAGTCAAATAAAAAATAAAGAAAGTCATTAAAGTACCAGAAGAATCTGCATTGTTTGTGGGTGAGCTGATCCCTCATAAAGAAGCCCGACAGACATAAGTGCTGCTGACTGGATATTCACCAATATAGTTAAAATCCTTGGATAAAGAACACTGGACCACCGAAATCGGAATTCCAAACTCAAATAATATAATATTTTCATTTGCAATATGAATGGTGCTGCAGCACATGCTATGCTGATTGTGGAATACACACAAAAGAAATGTGGAAAATATTTTATAAAATGAAAATAACAATGGAATATCAAAGAAGAGGAAATGAAGAGAATAAGCACATATAACATTTTCTAATTTCATATTATGGCATATGCATAGTTGCAAACATAACAATATGAGAAGATAAGCAAAAGGAAAATGATTCATCAAAGAATTCAGATGCAACTCAAATCACCTGATAATCCATTAGCAATATACCTGTATAAGGGTCGGCAACTCTAGTTCCGGAAAGGACATTGGATGACGGGCAGGTAAATGCACATAAAGAGACTGTGCAAAATAGACAAATACATTAAATAATTGGCAAAAAAGGAATACTAGTTCATCTGAAATATAGCATAAAAAGATCAATCTTGGATGATTACTCCTATAGTTTCCACATCAAATATCAATCTCATTAATAAATTTTATCTCCTTGGACACACACGCCCGTATTGAGTGATAGTGGAGATGACTCTTAACTAAATTATTGACAATGACAAAAAAGCTGACCACAAGAATAGACAGCTCCAGTTATAGTATACATGAAGTGGGTTTCAGACCAGAAACAAAAGCACATATTGCGAGATAGTGGAGATGACCCTTTACTAAATTATTGACAAGAGAACAGTGACAAAAAAGCTGACCACAAGAATAGCCGTTAAACTCAGCTATTCTCCTCTTTCTTGTGCTTCCAGTACTGGGTAACCTCTCATTCCATCTTTAATGTTCTCGCTAATGCTTTTCCAAGGCTAGTCTCGTCTCTGATTCAACGTGGTACCTTCGTAGTTTGCATGGAAAGATTCCTTTTTTAGGCAGCTTCTGACCCGCAGGTTGAATGAAGGCGCATTGATATAGATTTTCCACTGTCTAGTGCCGCTTTCTTCAGAGGAGTTTATGCCGGCGTGGATTGCGCCAAAGAGACTCTTTTGTTCGGATTCGGCTCACAGTTATAATATATATGAAGTGGGTTTCAAACCAGAAACTGATTTCTGAACATCTTGACAATGGCCAGGGCATTCATATAAGTTGTGAAGTGTGGTCTACAGTCTACAGAGCTTAACATTCATATAAGCTGTGAAGTGTGGTCTACACAGTCACGTGGTTTCTATCTAGTTGCACATTCATTTGAATTTCACAATACTGCATGACATCAAAGACTATAGATACTAACCAACAGGTGATTGGTCTAGTGGAAGTGACTAGTCACTACAATGTAGTGAACCCAAGTTACAAATCTCTGTTGGGAGAGGTTCCCACTTAATGTGCCCGACACGCCTCAAAAGGGGTTAAGTCAGGTCTAAGACCTGAAGACCCTTGGGAAACCAACAAAAAAAAGGCAATAGATTCTAAATTTCTTCCTTTTCTGTCCAATTAAGCTGTCAAATGAGGCGGTCATTCGATATATCAGAGTCACGCCAAGGACAGTTCTTGAGTTAGAATCTCACCCCCAACCACTAAAAAATATAGTTACATATGCCAAACTTCTAAAAAGATTAAGCTTTTAGATGAATTATTAAATGTTTACACTATTTCAGTTTAAGCTTTTAGTTGAAAAATATAGTATCTAAGAAGAAGAGGTTATAGATTCAGTTCTCTAAGACACCCATTCGGGAGAAATTTACAACTTAGACATCACAACAACTTTAACTTTCAGATAAAATGGATAGTTAGTGCATGAGAAAAAACTATTACGAACTAATATTATTAGAATTCACCACATGGATTGGGCTAAGTCCACTTACATGGCTTGGGTCTAACTCAACCTCAAAAGTTAGCTTGTGAGTTGAGGATTGCCCAAGACCTTATAAGGTGGACTTATTATTGTTTTCCAATCCATGTGGGACATTTTGTCTCAACACTCCCCCTTCACGTATTGGCGGGCTGAATGTGTGGGTGAAATAAGCCCATCACGTGACATTATGTAAAGCCCAACCTTGCGAATTTACGACATGTTGGGTAAAGCCCAACACGCGGATTTTCCAGACCGTGTGGATGAAGAATGAACCCCATCATGCGAGCAAGGAGAAGCCCATCACGGAAGGAGGTGGCCACATTAACTTGTGGCTCCAATACCATATTAGAATTCACCACATGGCTTGGGCTAAGTCCACTTACATGGATTGGGCCTAACTCAACCTCAAGCACTCAACAACACCAAAAAGGAGTGACTCGTTCAATTAAAATATGAAATTTATTTGAAAAATAGCTACTTGAATATCATTATGCCTTTCAAAATGAATATTATAAATCACATATGCATACTAACTCCGACAAAGTAAAGGTGGGGTACTTCAAGAGAAAAATATAGGGGTTGATAAAAATAGCTGATAAGAGAGAAGTGTGCGAGAGAGATGGATGCATTTTACCTTTGATATTGATGGCTGCATGGTTCCTCTATATGAAGCTGCAAGGCCAATCATTAACCCTACAGTCGTACTCTCATGCTCCTATAAAGAAATTGATATGGATATGATACAATACAAAATATAGGGTATTAAATTTATGAAAAGAATGAAATGGTAGAGTAGCAATCTTAAGCATTTTTCTGGATTTTATTAAATAAGACTGAAACACGCCATATGAAGATTAAGAGGTTACTACAGAATAATAGCATCAGAGAACAGGCAATTAATGATTCTCCAATCTCCCACTATATAAGTTATTTCAGAAACTCATCAATACTAACTGTTTGGAGTGTGACTAAGCAAGCACATAAAATCCATGTCGGAAGCCAAAAATAATTAATGATATGCAAAACATACAAAGAGTGAATGCACGTCAAAAAGTATTTTTTAATTTGAACTCTGTTATTTTAAGTCAAATGGTCAATAAGAAGTTCAAAGATTCATCATATCACTAACTAAATGACTCGGTTGGATTCCATTGAAAACATTCGCAGAAGTGTACCTGCAAATGTAGAAATGAAAGCAAGACACATACCACCGCTAGGAAGGAAATTTATAAACTCTAGGTTGCCAACATTCCCTAGACGTCATCACTTTCAGTCTAAAAAATACACAAGCACATACATACCCAATCTTTTAACATTTCGCGTAATACTTGTTCGAAGAAATATTAACATCCCATTTGAGGAATTCTTTTAGTATTGCAAACTCGTTAGCTCCCAAATCCCAATTGACATTCAGATATCTTGCACAGGAATGTAACCCAGCCACATCTAAAATGCTATACAGTAATAACTAGAAAACAATCAAAAAGTTTGACTAATTTGTGAGAATAATGATTAGAAGGCCTGATTGACCAGACACAGAAAACAAACAAAAAGCAGAAGACCCAGCCATCACATATATAGGTTGATCAGAACTCAGAACAACTTAATTTGAGATCACATGTAGCAAGTGGATACAGTCTTCTTTAATAAGGACAAGAACTAAAAATTGAAAGAAGAAAAACATGTAAACAACGAAAATATGAGAAAATGAACAAACGTAATAGAGTGCCTAAACATGGAAATTAACCTGCGAGTAATACTGGAATATATCGGTGACAGTTAGGGCACGAAGATGACCATGTAAACCCAAAGCAAGAAGAAGCCCCGCATGAGTAACATTAGGCTCATCTGGTTTGTTATAAAGTATCCATGTTCTTGACATTTTCCCCTGCATACAGGAGGACATAAAAAGTTTACTCTTAAACTAGGTTGGATTGCTATTCAAATATAAACGAGGGGATACTAATACTGATAAATGAGTGGTCCAAGTGATTAAGTCAATAATTATGCAGGAGTAAACAAGGCCGAAAAGGAGAGCATTCAAAATTTTGGATTGATTCACATGATAGACGAGTAATAAACCTGGAGAGGAGATAGTCTCAAGCCAGCAGCAACGGCATTGTGAAATTCAGGCCAAGACTTGAGTTCTTGAATGTTTCTAATATTTGGGTCTAAATTAACCTGCAAAATTGTTCATAATCTAGTACAATTACTAAAATTTGTCCATTGACATGAAAGATAATCTATTTAAAAATACATACAGTTGCATTTTGTTGTGCAGGCAATCGACCAGCCAAAACAAGCTTTGGAACTGCAAGTGCCTGGAAAAACATAACTCGAATGATAGTACTATAACTTGTCATGTTCATCTCAAAAATCATTAAAAATATGATATTCCAAATAGAAGATTTGTGAACACAATTGAGCAGTTAAAAGGTGTGTGTGAATATATATATATATAACACAATAAATAACCACCTCTGTTAAAAGAGTACATATAGTCCCCAGTGTAAATGCCCCACGGCCAAATGGAAGAGTAGTAGTTCTTTGAGCAAGATGCCAGAGCTGAGTCTGTAAAAGTCATACCAGAATAAGCAGTTCTATCTCAATATTAATTGTTTAAGAACCTAATCTAAGGCATAAACTACTCTCAACCCAACATGCTATTGAAGGCATGATTGAATTATGGAGCATTTGGTATAAGCATGCAACAGCATGATCACTCAAACTTTGGCACAAAACAAATCATATGAGATGATGAATGGTAAGGATACCAAAAGGGTCTGCAAATAGAACTTGATTAGACCAACCCGGAAGTTTCAAATGTAGGTATGCTTAGTAGTGCTTACACTCGGTAAGCTTGAACCAAGCAGTAAGACTGTAAGAGGATAAGTGATGTATATTATAAAAATAAAAGTGATATTTGGTATATTTAATGTATAGTTGTGGTTATAGATCATAAGTCTAGATTGAACCTCCTATACAGCATGATACCCTTAAAGATATATAGTACAATATATGGCTCTAGCCAGTCTGTAGATAACTGACATAAAGTCTTTGCTTGAACCTCAATGATTGCATTGTACATTTAACATATTTTGATTCACGTTGGTTCTAATAAGTTTATAGATAAACTGATACGATTCCAGATTGAATACACTTCTAATGTAGTTCAGTGTATAAAATAAGTCATGAGTTTAGTATGACAAACAAAATTAAATTGTTCCCGTCATTATGGTAATTAAAATAACAACAATATGTAGTGATAAACTCAATGTTATTTAAGTCTAAGCATGATGACAACCATGAATCCAAAAGCACAGGTATGCAGTGAAATGACTAGATGCCATACCAAAAATCAAAGGAAACGTCAGAAAAAAGGTCGCCATAAATTCTCCAGAACTTCAGTGACTCGGTCAAGTAATATTGGTATACGAAAAGATTACTCAATACATAATGAAACATAGTCAGGGATACCAGGAATCGTAAGAATTGAATGTAAGACATCAGGGTAATAATGCCACTGGTAATGAAACATGTACCACTTCTTCAGTTTCGGTAGCGTGAAAGTGATAATTGGCAACATTGATTTATTAGGAACATTTTGACTCGGTTCACAAACAATTTACAGATTGACATCCAAATATCGATCAAACCAGTATGAACAAGTATTACATCATGTAGAAAACTTTCTCAACTAGAAGAAAAAAAAAACAAAAGGTAATCTTTTAAGTGACTAAAGTAGCAGATAGATACCTGTTGGAAATCTTGATCAGAGGCCGTCGGATTAACAGGTGTCTGGATAGCAACAGGTCTTGCAGAACTCAGAAGGCGCCGTACCTAAGAAATAGCAATTAAACCATCATGCATGCTTCAACATTCATATTGTAAAATAAGACAAAGAAACAACTACACATTATATATGTTACAAAAAAACACTTTAATTTGAGACCATCTCAAGATAGATAACACAATACAATCGGTCATGACAACACCCATAACAGCAGCCTCTTAATTGTGTTATAATTGATGAGGAGAAAAGTGTCAAGCTTAAAACGATTGTGATGCATAAATGGGTCAGATCATTATGTATAAGTTGAAAAGCAAAGTTCAACTCAAAAAGTCATTGTAACAGCATATTACTTTTTACTTCCTTTTTCTCTCTAAGCAAATATTAGAATCAAGCCTCCATAGTCCATATGGAGTGAAAAGGATCCGAAGGTCAAGATAGTCACAAAGAACTAGAAATTTTAATCAGCAACATTAATAGTGACTCAAAAGTTTAATTAAACAAAAATGTCTATTAGGGGAGTCTTAAATTTCAGTAAGTTGTGCGCACCTCATTAAGCCGCAGGTCACGGCCATAACGTAACTGTGTGCTGGAGCTTAAAGTATGTTCCATTCCATCTGTCACAGATCCCTCAAAAGTGTCTGCATCCTCTATCTTGGTGCTGTCCAGTTCAAGAGTATCAGAAACTGAGGAAGGTATCGTCACTGGATTCAGGTGTAACATGTATGGCGTGGATACAGAAATCAAATTTAACTTGGTAAAATCTTGTTCAGATTTTGTCGGATCTCTCAAATGCAGCAATGCCAAATCTTCCCGACCAAGTAGCACATAAGCAGCAGCAGGCCAATTTGCAGGAGGGGATTCTCGGCACTTGTTTAACGCCTGAGCAATGCATAGATGTTTAGATATTGATGAAATGCATGTTAAATCATTATTTAGTTCCTTGTAGAAGGCAAAAGTAGGCACTATAAGATATGCCCATCCTCACTTCAAACTTGAACTTTAACAATGAAATTCAGGTCCTTTCTGTCATAGTAAGAATATAGGCACCACGAGAGGCAGCATACGAGAGATGTAAGGAGCAAGTGTCTATCCACTATAAAAGCCCTTAGATGAGGCGTACATTTAATACGCACAAAAAATCTGAAAACTATCTATAGAAAGACGCGAAATATAGTGTCCAAAAAGATACAGAAATAAGAAATTATTATAAATAAAAAAATTGACATATAAATGTTAATGTGGGTTATCAACATACATGTCGCAGTGGTAGAGACACACCAGCTGGCAGCAAGTCTAGATGTTGCAAACCAAATTTTTCACCAACCATTCCTAAGATTGTTAGCTCTTCTCGGGTATGATATAATCCAGAAGCAATATCACAGGTAACACCAGAAGAAAGCCTCCTTCCTTCATGGTCCGCGCCACATAAGAGACTATAAAATGAAACTATCTTTCTGGCCCACTTCACAATAGAAGTTCCATCTTTACGAATCAGAAAAGGAAGATCAGAAATACTTGCAGAACCACATCCATGCTGCAAACAGCTTTCTAACCATCTAAATAAACTTGGAGGACTTCTTGTAGTAACAGAGTACTGAGACACTCCAAAGTCTCTCAGAAGCCCAGGAAAATCACGTTTATAATGATCCAAGTAGCTCATTTCATGCAAGAAATCAGCAATATCGCATAAAAGAATTACCAGGAGACCCACATCCCTAATGAGACAGAAAGAGAGAGTTTGAAGTCAACAAACATATTACTCAGATGCTGGATTATGCATAAATTCAGTAGGTTCAACCCTAAACGTTTTGCCAAGGAGAAAACCAAAATTGTTAGTTAATTTTCATCACAAAGAAGTACAACAATACTAGTCAAAGTGACAAGTAGAAGATCATTAAGTTAATTACTGAGCTTGAATGACTACATCACCAAGAAAAAAAGACCAAGAATTATAAAATAAACCTTTATGAAACTACCTCACTAAAAGATCCTTATGTTCTTGGTACAGTTTCTGTCCTATATTTCTTCTGGTTTCAAATTGGGCTTGTAAGCCTGCTGATAATTCAAACTTATGGAAAAGAATTCACCAGCAACATGAAATGAGTTCTACTGAGTGTACTATATGTGCAATAGAAAAACACAAATGCTACACAAACTCTTGTGACATTTAGAGTGTGATGGCAGTACATGTCATGCAATCGAGCATAAGTATGGTCATTTGTCAAAATTGAGCAGGGTTTGATTGGTTATCTAACACTTATGTCCATTCCCAGAGTCTCATTTACAACCAGGACACTATAAACCAAACATAGTCTCTTAATGAGTCGAGTAATTAGTGTTGGCAAATGCTACAAGCATCAAAATAATTTTCACATAATTAAATCATGACCAGCCTATCTGACAAAGGTTCAATTGCATGGACTGCATGCAAACTGGTTACGCATTTATGCTTTGTTTACATATACACATAACCCTTATTTATATGTGCTATTCATGGTTGTCAGTCCCTCTCATACAGCTAAGTTGTAGTGGAACTAGATCAATTATTGCCATGAAATGCTAAGCTTCACGGTGAAAGATAGAAGTACACAATAAAATATGAGTATAGAAGTTACACCTTTTACGGAGATTGTCAAGTTTAAGTGTTTCATATACAGCATGCAATGTATCCAATAATTCAGTCAGCAATTTCAAGCAGAAGGCTTCCTCTGTATTCTCAGTGTCAGCTACAACAGCACCTGATGCGTCTAACCCCTGCAAGTTGGATGATGATCCAGGAAACGCACATGAAACATAATTACTTTTAAGATATTGCTTGTTATATTTGCTCCTGATTAGGAACTCCCATGATGAATCCGGAACTGAGTCTGGCAACGAAGGAGAAGTTGTGCAAGGCTTCCTACACAACTGCATTATCACACTACAGAAGGACTCCCATTCTGAACCAATATTAATATTCGTCTTTACCAAATAACTTGAATCATTACCGCCCCATAAAAGGCCAAGGAAGTGATTATACAAACTAGAACTGAGCCCTTCAGCCATTGCTGAGATACAGTCGTTAGTCAAAGATGATGAAGGACTGCGTCGAAATTCACATCTGTAAATCTAAAGCATAAAAAACAAAAACATAAAAAGATATGTCATTGTCAGATTGCTAACAAGCAAATAGAAGGGAGTAAAAACAAAATTCTTCACATGGATTAGAGCAAACTTTATTAGGTATTGTATTCTAAATCAATTTTTTTTCTAGCATTTCTATCCAAATATCTAGATGTTGGATTCTTGTTTTCAATATTGAGAAGTTAAGTCGAAATGCACATCCTTAATTCTAAATCAGAAAATAAAATTCAAATCTGTCATTATCATGATTGCTATAACAGAGCAAATAGAACGGAAAAAATTCACTATTATACCCAAAATCTGTGTTACTTGGACTATAGCAGACTTTATTCGGTTTTGTATTCTAAGATTTAATTTTTCCTATAACATTTAATTCCAAATATGTTGATAGTTGGATTGTCGTTTTGAATATCAGGAAGTAAAATATATTAATGATGAACATAAAAGCATCAAAAGCGTGTTGTTTGCTCAATGTCATATCAGAGTAGAGCCAAGTCATTGAACATTACTCTAGCATAATTTGTCCAGAACTCTTTTATCTTTGTAATATACGTCAAGGCTAGAAAGTCATATTCTCACATGTTCCAAAAAAAACGAAGAACACACATTAAATACACATAAAACAGGTTTCAGACCAGAAAGTACATGTTTTCTTACCCCAAGAAGTTGCTTTTCTCGATGGGAAAACACACACTCGCACACAAAAAAAGAAAAAAGAAAAAACTCTAGTGACTAAAAATTTAGATTTCTTGTGAGTCTTTTGAGTTCCAAAATAAAACACAAACCTTTTCGAAGAAAATCAATTCTTTTTTGGCATACCTTTCCATTGTTCAGACCTAAATTGATGCGACCTTCTACAGCATTGGTCAAATTTACAATTTTCAGATCATGAATGATGCTGTCGGTCCCTGAAAGCTTTGTTCTGCTCAGAAGATGCTCTTTACCCAAACAAGAGGGCATAACATATTTGCACAGGCATAGCTTTCCTGACTGCAATTATAAAGGCAAACACAGTTAACTAACTCAAGAGCACAAAGATTGAACATGAATAGAGAAACTACTACAAAAAGTTTAAGTATACACAAAGATATAGTCTGGTGTAACTACAGTTCCACTCATTTAAACATCGTATTTTTGGCATTCAAAAATTCCATATTTTCAAGACCGATATACCTAATTATTTAGACTCCTACGACTCATTTTTCAGAAAAAAATCTACCTCTCCAAACTCCCTATTTATCAACCTGTCAAATCATTTGATCAAACCTTTCAACTCACTAAATCCAAACATTTTTTTAAATGCCTAAAAACTGGGTATTTTTTCATCAACCCAATTTCAGACAAAATTTATTCTGAAAAACAATGCAAATGTAGCCTATATTACTTGTGATCCATATGGCAGAATGACTCATAGTTTCAAAATTTAGTATGACAAACATGGAATATGAGTTCAGAAAAAACAATAGTAGTTGTGACCCATGATGCAAAAATGCATATTTTAGTCATGAAAAGGATACTGAAAAGCTGACACATACCATATAGCAAAATGAAACCATGGGTAAAAAATGAATAGTCAGGAATGGTTTATTTATTGGGATTAAAAAGCTGAAAGTTCAAGCAACATACATAGAGAAGAAGCGAGTTTTCTGAAGTCAAAGCAATCACATCTCTAAGTGGAAGTTGTCCCACTTTCACACTGCATAAAATGCATTAAAGTTATTATACAAAGTAGAAATGATAATAATTAGCAGAAGAAAGATGTGAATATACTGAGGTCGGGTGACAGTAACAGCAGCTGCAGCAATTGCCGATATGCTCCAGCTCATGTCAGGCTTTATATCATACACAGTCTCGCTATTTATTTCCAAACTTTGAAGCCCTAAAGACAACAGCTTCTTTTGTTCTTGGAGAAGAAAACATATGATAGGGGTAACATCGTTGTCAGTAGCCAGAAAAACCTGATGAATTTATTTGAGATAAAAAAAAAGTCAAAAACGAGGATAGAAATAGTATCATTAGGGAATAGGGATTGATATTGTAATGTGACAATATTATACAAAAAAAGTAAAGTCATTCAGAGAACAAGATATGTGTGGCACAACTGCAACTGTTATTTGAGAAAATGTTCAAAACATAGAATATACCATATGATAGTATTATACACAAAAGCTATGCCATTCGCCAGGCAAATATATGTGCTGCGCAGTGGCAAACATTTTTCAACAAATAGTAAAAAAGTTCAAATACACCAGGAAGGCCATCCCTATCATCAACCAGGATAATGTTTGATATTTTGTATTGATTCTTAGAAACAAATTAAGAATTTATTATTTTTTCTCCAGACACTGGGAGATTCAATCATTGTGACACATAGGACAACCTATTAGGTAGGTAAGCAAGAACAAACAAAGTTTGGGCCAACGAAAATAGCATAACTAAGATATGGCAGAGCTAAGTGATAGAATCACCATTTTAAGCCTGGGATAATTAAAAAAATTACTTATTTTCCTAGTGTGAATAGATAATTTTAGAGGACAAATAAGTAGGTAGGTAGGTAGACCACAAGTCAGGCCAAGTTTTGAGCCAAAAAAAAATAGGACAATTGAGATGTGGGCAGAGCTAGGATTTAGCAAATCCAATTAGAAGCCTGGGCAAATGGAAAAAGAAAATTCTTATTTCCCTAGTGTTTATAAATTATTTCAGATAATAAAGACTCTATAATTTATAATATATACTTATCATGAAAAACCAAACAAACCTTCAAATGCTAAACAAGTAACAGTGCAGAATAAACTTCTGATCGTAACTAGGATTCAGTGATGCTTGAATAGTAAAATTGGTGAGTTTAGCCCCAATGAGATAGGCTATTGATTTTATTTATTATCTCGGTCAATCAGAGGGTCAATTCCAACATGGACATTGGCCCCGAACTCTGCGAGCTCATTTAACAGGCCTATGACATGGATCCATGCAAGAGAGTAAGCTCTTAATACGCATGGTAATCACCCATTTGGACTGTGATATATCATAATTATAAAGGTTCCCCAAAGTTGGTGTCCACATGATCAATTTTGTAATTTAGATTAGCAGCCAAGAATATGTCAATCACATATGAATTGAAGTATGAATGTTAAGCAACATGTACTCCAGTTACGACTTCATCCAGAAGGAAAAAAGAGAATGTAATAAGTTTTGCCACCTTACTAGCAGCAGTCTGTGAACCCTTCCCCTGCCATATCCTTCGGAAAATGTGCTTTGCTAACATTCCAGAAGAAATTAAGCCACGTGATCTAGGATTCGCAGCTTCATGGTTGGAGTTGATAACTTCTACCACCCACAGGGAGTGTTGCATCTTTCCTACAAGTTAATGTCGCATGTTTTAAATTATATGTATCAGCTCTAATCAATAGATTCCAATGAGGGAACAGATACCAAGTCACAGAGAATTCATTGGGCTTACCTTTGTTATATGATACAATCAGAGGAGGAAAATCATTTGTCCATATTGTTTTTTCATCAAATTCCCACATCGGATTGAACTTCCCTCTTTCCTCAACATAAGTTATCTACGAATTGCATTAAAACCATCTATAAATGTATAAAGAGCTAGGAATACGCAAAAGCTGCGATTAACATGTTGTGCAAATAAATTATCTGGAATACTTAAAAGAAAAAGTTACATTAGTACCTGAGGATCCTCGAGGGGATCCTTCAATATCAGATGGGAGGACAATGATGTACTTCTCGTACTAAACTCAGCCGAAGGAGGTGTATGATTATGTTGAGGACTGTATCCAACATCCCTTCTTGGACGCAAGACATCACGAGCATTTAAAAGTCCATTTGAAGATGATAATGAAATGTTTATCAAGCTTCCTTCAGGAGCTCTCTGGAGAAGTAAACCATAAGTAAGAGGCCATATTGCTGAAATGGCATGAGGTAGCGGGACAGAAACTACTTCACCTGTAGAAGAAATGCCTCAAAATGTCCTTGTCAAAAATTAAGTTAACCATCGTGATACAGATGCAGGATGAGTACTGGCAACAGAGCAAGGAAGTAAACAAAATAGAAAGCAATGTGAAACTAAGTAGCTCCTTTACTTCCAAAGCTTAGTTTCAAATCCTATATTACCAATTTCAACACTATAGTCCTAGCTTAACAGAGATATAAAACAGCTAATTATCTGTCAACTTTAAGAACTAAGACCAAACTGTGACTAGATTGTAACTCAGAGACTGTTTTCCCTATATAAATGTGACTGTTTCTGTAAGGTTAAAAACTAAAAATGTTGTTATGCCAAGACAAGAAATAATGTAAAATCAACTCAAAAAGACAAATGATGGACTCACCTGCTATACCATAGATAGCTAAGCTATCAACTAGGAGAACACAAAGCAAGGCTTCAGACCTTTCGCCCATCTTGCACCAGCATACCTACAGGTTTTCTAGCACAAGTATGTTCATCCAAATATGAAACAATAATGGCAACAATGTTCATACATAAAATACAACCATCAGTTAACTATTTTTTCTCTAAAGTTCCACGCTTTTGCTCAGAGAATAAATGGTTTGAGAGATGGAATTCATGGGTCTCTAGTTACCCAATAGCCTATAAATTATTAGGTATTCAATCATCTTTAGAGTTTTCCTAATTCTAGGGAAATGTCCATTAATTCCAGTTTTCTTGCATTTCTCAGCAATTGGACAATTAGGCATCATACATTTATTACACATGGGAATGGGATTTTGCAGAATGAGGCAGAGCACTCTAAAAGTGACAGATTCATTTGCAACATACTCATATCACCAAAACTGCTCCACAAAAAAATGAACTTACATGTACACCCTCTGATACGCTTGTGTAACTAAACCAAAGACTTGACACTGCAAATATGTACTCATATCACCAAAACTGCTCCACAAAAAAATTAAATTACATGTACACCCTCAAAAATCTTGCTACGCTTGTGTAATTAAACCAAAGACTTGACACTGCAGATGTGTACTTATAGCAATAGACAAAGCTAATACAGTGATCAAGTTTCTACATTTTGAACTTTTTTAAAAACATTCCGGAGCACACAGATTATGTGAAGTTAATGGTTCACTATGGATCTCCCTTGGCTTAAAAAAAATTAAAACAAAAGCAGAAAATATAAGCCTGGCAAGAGTGCAAATAAATAGAACCATATATTGGAATGCATCCCAAGTACTTTTTTCTAAAAGTTATAGCCATAAAACGAAATACAATGTACAACTTGTGATGTTTTGGCTGTTTGTTCCATTCATGCCATATGAGTTAACTCGAAGCTCTGTCACCAAAGGATGCATATGAACATCCAGTAGGTGTTAAAAAATAGTATAAAAATTAACAGACACGTAAAGGAGAAAAAACAGTAAATGCAGAATAAAGTAGTATTGCATGTCAATAAAATCTGGATTAACTTTTAAAAAACTCAATTACCTGGCTGACTTTGGTGGGCAATGTAAACCTCTTACAAACTCTAGAGCCTGCACTCCATATGATCCTATAACAGTTTTGTATTAGCCAGAGTTATATTTTTCATTGCATATACCCTAAATTACAAATATATATCAAACAAAATTGAAACTAGAACAAATATGCACTTTTGATGCACTATGCAATTCCAAAAATACTGCAGAGCACCTCAATAATATTACTGTCAAATTCTTTTCCTAATTAAACCAAATTATTCCCCAATTTTTGTCAAAGAAAGAGTTCGCCTTTACTTCAATTACTCAATAATGATGAAAACAAACATCCGTAAAATATTAGTGATTGGAATTAAATGTAAATGTCAGAGAGAAACCTCAAATCCAAACACTATAATTAACCAATAACAAATGCAAGCTCTTTACCTATTTCCTCTTACGAAAAGTTCGTGATCTCCTCCATTACTGAAAGTTGCCGAAGTGTCGTTGAGTTCAGCATCATCATCTCGCTGTTCGGTGACTCGAGGATCAAAGAGGAAGAAATTGTAATCGTCGTCGGAGGGTTTGCCGCCGTCCATAGCTTCGACGGTCAAGCCGAAGGGCTTGAACTCGCTAAGAACGGTGACCTCTCGAACGCCGCCGCCGGACATTTGCAGTGCGATCGGCGAGTGAGTAGTGGAATTTTCTCCCGCTCTTTCTTGAGTTTTGTTAATTATTGAGTTCGAATTTAGACTTTAGAGTGAAGTGAACCCTACCCTAATTAGAGATTTTGGCGGTTAAGATTTTCTTTCGAGAATAATTTAAAATCTAATTGTGAGATTTTGTATAGATTTCTGGAAATAATTACATTCTAGGAAATAAAAATAAAAGTTATTCGGGTTAACTCGTATGTTACTGGTGAGTGGTGACTGAAGTAATAGAGCAAATTATTTATTATGATAATTTTGCTCTTCGTAATTACTGCTCTCTTCTCTCAATTTACTTGCCTTGGTTGGTTAACCTTAGTCTTTCCTTTCCAAATCTCCTAAAACAAATTTCACATAAATTACTATATTTTCCCAAATTCAGTATTAGTCTCATGACTTTTTTAATTGTAAATTGAACATTTCAATTTAACATCATCATATTGAAATATCCATCGACATGTGTGTCTATACTATATATATACCAATTGAGCTTGTTGCAATAATATTCAATTACATATTTTTACATGTCTTGGTGTTTCAATTCATTATCACGATTAAATGATTTGTTAATATAAAGTATTAAAAAATGGCTATACCTAGGGCTGTCAATGGGCTGGATTCGGAGCGGATCTGGGTGACTTCGGATCCGAATCCGAAAATCAAAAGTTGTATCCGAATCCGACCCAAGATCCTACTGGATATTCAAAAGAGCTACCGAATCCGAATCCGAAAAATATCCGATATCCGACTCAAAAATCCGGATCCGAAAAAAATGGTTAATTTATATTTTAACTTTAAAAGATTTAAAAAACTATGAATTATCTAATCCAAAAATATATACAAGCTAAAGAGAAATGAAAATAATTGCAGGTAATTTATAGGAACAAAATACAAAGTTTATCAATACATGTTTGATTGAAAACATTACCACAACATAATTATATCATAACTACAATATGAAAATAGAAGTTGAACGAAAATGTCAGATCCCATAAAACTTTGCTTTTTTCATGGTATTTAATTCTTTTCCAGAGCACTTTTCCTTTCATCTCCTATTACAAAAAAAAAAAAAAAACAGTTAAAAATATGAAACTTTATCAAAACTCATCACTCAACAAAAATTTAAAATATAAATCAAATTAAAAAAAGAAACCCTCAATAATTAATACCTGAACAAGTCTTGTAGTGATCTTATAAATCAAGACCAAAATCCCAACAAAATGGACAATTTTAATCTCATTCCAATGTTTAGAGTTGAGATAAACATTAAATATGCAAAAGCTAATAAGAATAATAGTTAAAGTTGATATACACTTTAATAAGTCAATTTTAATATATTTAGATGATAGTACCTTTATAATTTTTCAGCAACTGCATCTGACTCCAACTTGCTCATATATATGAGATGCAACATATTCCTGAAACATCCAAAAAGATATATTTATATAAGAATCAACAAAATCACTATTTTGTCCATAGATTAAAAATCAATTTAAAGGATCTGACAATAATGTAACCAGTTTAGGAAAAACCTTCGTTTCAATTCTGGAGCAAAATATATCATATAATGGCTCAATTGACAATATGATTCCAAATTGTGACAACCAAACCAACAAAAAAGGCCTGCTAGAGAAACCAATTTTAACCACCCCACATTGGAAAAAAAAACATGAAGTTAGGATTAATATAACAAAAATGCAAATAGCAATAGACTAAATAACAAAGTTATTCATCTACTTCAATAAGGCTGATTAAGAAAAACTTGTGTGTTAATTACAAACACTAAAAAGGGGACAACTTACCAATATTAGAAGTCCGAAGTCAAAATCATTTCCATAAATAGGTTGCCCAACAAGCCTCCCAAAATATAGTAGATCATTTGGTCAAAAAATTGATCAATCCAAAAACCTTCAAAGATAAAAAAAGTATTACTTAAGTACATTATTCATTTTGACACAAGTGAACAAAAAATATGCATAATATGCAAAAGCAAATAAAAAAGAGAATTGTACCTGCAAATTATTCAAAAAACAAAAAAAGAGGCCAAGCTCATTTGTGTTGCAAATTAGCACCCGTAGAACGGCGAGACACTAAGAAAATAGATACATAAAACATTAATACATACAAATAGTTATTAAAAGAGGCAAACTAACATAATTTGAAAGTATTTATACCCTTTCCTTTAGGTAGTTCAATCCAATCTTGGCCACACATCAAAGCTTGCACTACATCAGCACCAAGAGCATGCCGACATGGTTCTATAATGTTTCCACCAACGCTGAAAGCTGATTCTGAAGCAACGGTTGAGATAGGGACAGCAAGAACATCCCAAGCTATTTTCCCAATAGTAGGAAACCTTGGAGCATTATCGCACCACCAACTTAGGATGTTTAATTCTCCAGCTTGAATGATTGGCTCTTCTAAATACCTCTCTAGTTCAGATTTTTGAGCAGCGGCAATGTTAATGTTTCGAGTTTGATTATACCACGTGTTGAATCCCTCCAAGCAATCATCACCAACATTAAAAGAATTACTTGAGTTAGAAATATTATTTTCATCAAATAGAGAAGAAGAAGATGGGGTATTGCTTGAACCTTCACCATATTGATGAAACAAACTACTTAAAGAAGTTCGAATTTTCGACAATTGACTTTCGGCACCTATACCATAAATTTCATTTAAGTAATACTCAACAAAATCTAATTTGAATCGAGGATCAAGAATAACACCAAGTGCCATAAGCAAACTACATTCACTCCAATACTTCTCAAACTTTGCTTTCATTGATTCAGCCATTGTTTGAACATAAAATTGTTCATGATCCTCCCATTTTAAAATAGATCGCTGAATTCCACAAACAATTGGATAATAAATGCTTGAAGTCGGATATTTTACTCCAGAAAATTTACATGTGGCCTCATAAAACACTTTCAAACATTTACATATAGCCTTTCCAATTTCCCATTCCTCTCTAGATGGGTTCGACTTATACTTTCTATCAACTTGTTCCAAACGTGAAAATGCTTCCTTGATAGAAATGGCACTTTCAAGCATAAGATAAGTTGAATTCCATCTAGTAGGAATATCATCACCAGGTTGTCTAAGATTTTGCATCTTTAACTGATTTATAACATTTCCAAATTGTTGTTTCCTTTGAGGAGAACTATTTACATAGATAACTGAAACTCTTATCTTTTCAAGCATTCCACTTACAGCTTTTAAACCATCTTGGACAATAAGATTAAGAATATGCGCAGCACATCTAATGTGAAATATTTCTCCATGTAAAGGAAGCAACCCAAGACCATTAAACCATGTTTTCAAAGTTTTAGTCATCACATCATTTGACGTTGCATTGTCGACAGTTAGAGAAAAAATCTTCTTTTCAATATTCCATTCCAAAAGCAAGCTTTTAATGATTTCAAAAAGAGATAATCCATCATGCTTGGACTCCACATTTGGAAAAGCAATAATTTTCTTTCTCAAAACCCAATCATTATCAATGAAGTGACAAGTCAAAGAACAATAAGCAACTTTTTGAGTATCACTAGTCCACATATCAGTTGTCAAACTAATACGACTAGGGAGCTCATCAAGTAGCTTATACACTTTTTTTTTCTCCATTTCATAAAGTTTCATTATATCAGCCCTTAAAGTATTCCGAGAATGAACCCTAAACCTTGGTTGCAAATTATTCACAAAAACAGCAAACAACTCATGTTCAACAATATTAAAAGGATAATTATGCTTAATAACCATTCTCGACATGTCAAGTCTACTTCGTTCTTGATCAAACTTGAAGTTTTGTATCTTAACAGTGTTAGTTTCAGCTTCTTCAATAATTGTTTGAAGTTCTTGTTGGCCTTTAGCTTTATTGGTTCTCATTAGACACCTTTTCAAGTGATTTCTTAAGTGTGTAGTCCCACTAGTACTAGCACCAGTGAATTTCCTTCCGCAATGGTTGCATACAGCATTAAGAACCCCATTTGCATCTTTGATTTTCTTAAACTCGACCCACACATTTGAAGTTAACTTTCTTTTTTGAACCACAGAGTCTTCACTTTCTATGTTAACATCTACTACCCCATCTACATTACTTGTGGTTTCTGTCATATTTTGAGCATTCAGTTGGGTAGTATTTGACATTTTGATTTTATATTCCTGAATCAAACAAATGAACAAGTAAGAAATATGCTTTGTTTTCATGAAAACTTAAATCCTAGTTTTACTAAGGTGCACACACATAATATTATATAGAAGTATTAATGCATATCAAACTGAAGATGAAGAAAATTTTTACCACTGCACGATTCTTTTCAAATCTGAGAAATACAAAAAATTAAATTTCAGTAAAATATAGAAAAATAAGATTTTGTATATAGAACTGAAGATAATAAAAAAATTACCGATTTTTGCGTGATTTTGTCCACGACCTGAGAAATACAAAAACTATATTTAAGAAAAAAGAAGTAAGAAAACTAAGATTTAGATGATAAAATTGACATTAAAAAAGTCTAGAGAATTACCAATAATGCAATTGAAATGCAATACATGACCTGCAAAAGTATAATTAATAGATTAGATATACAAGAGAATGAGAAGGAAACAGAAAAATCATGGTGAATGAAATAGAGAAAGGAACCTTGACGGCTGGTGTAGAATAAAAAAAGAAACCCTAACTGAGCCTATATATATGTGGTATAATTTTTCAATTTTTTTTTTTGATATAAAAACTTAAAATACCACATTTAAAATAATTAATATACGGTGATCTCACATTTAACCATATTGATATAATTTATTGCCTTTACAACAAATTTTAGGTAGTAAGTTTGCTGTATTTAGTAATTTGACACTAATATACTATCTAAACACTCCTACCAAAACTTGTGGAGTATTAACACAATTAATATACGTGTTATAATTTTTCAACTTTTTTTTTGGTTTAAAACTTAAAATAATAATTAAAAAAATACTTAAACAGTTAAACTGATGTTAGCTTGGCCTTGGACGCAATTGCAAAATACCTAATTCAAGTTTCCATTCCACATCATAATAAATTATATGGTGGCCTAGAAGAATTTAAATATGTTGTTTTCCCTTTTTTTTTATATCTCAAATCAGGCAACTTATCTTTGATAAATTTGTGAAGTTTATGGAATTATTAAAATTGTATCTTGGTCGGTCGATACTTATAAGTTATAATCAACATTAATGAATTATGTACTTAACTAACATTCTAATTGCACATGAAAGGTGAAACATGAAAATTAAATGTATATACTATTATATCAAATATTATTCGGATGCGGATCTTTAACGGATCGGATCAGCCTAGATCCATATTCGCTCCATATAATTCGGATTACGGATCTTCTTAATCGGATCAGCTCCATCGAATCTCTAATCGGACAATTATCCTAATAAATCGGATCGGATTCGGATCGGATCCGGATTGAAATCCGCCCCATTGACAGCCCTAGCTATACCTAATACGAATAGAAACAAACAATACATTGTTCAAATTTAATATAATTTTTATATCGAGCTTAAAATTAAACTTGAATTTGGTGTTGTTTGAAAAAAATTAAAATAAGTACTTTCAACTTTTAGGACAAAATAAGCAATTAAGTAGTGTTTGCATATATAAATTCTACTTTCACTTCTCTTAAAAAAAGTCAAAAAGTACAAATTAAATTAAAGTTGGAGATGAGGTGCTTTTAGCTTTTAATTTGATATTTTTAGCAAAATGGGAGAAAAAAGTGGATTTTGTGTTCTTTTGCAAGCATATAAAAGTGATTTTTTTGGACTTCTTGGCATAATTTGCAAACACCACATACTTTTACTTCTCTATAACTTTTAGCTTTTTTTTTAAATTCTAATAATTGAGCACAATCCCAATTTTTTGCAAACACCACATTTATCTTGATTAATAAAATGATTGATTTCACGAGCCTTACTCGAGTTTAACTAAAATATCATAAAGTTATTAGTGTTTTTCTTTATGTTTAGTTCGAATCAAAGTTACAAAAACTATCAAATGAAAAATATTGATTGTATCTAACTCTATAAATCAATAAATCGAACTCAGAGAAACTTTTATTTAGTGAAGTAGGTCAAAATAAATCGATTAAATTTCCGACTAGCTAATAAAGTTGTTTCTTCCTTATAGCTTCATATATAAAAAAATAACTTTTGTTTTCTAAAAATTAACATTTATAATCTCCAGGACCGAATACTTCCATATAAGTTATAACAACTTAAACAAGCCCATTTTAAATATAGGCCTATGGCGAAAAGCTAGGCTTATCATTTTGACTGGTCCAAAACATTTTGGTGGTATATCCACCAGTATATTCTCAGTATGCATCCCCGTATGTTTTTTTTTTTTTTTTTGGTACAACAAGAAACCAGAACTGACTTAACTAAGATCCTCCTCTAACAAGCCTAGCATCTCTTCAGGAGCTGCCTCCCAAGTACAGTGGCTTACTGTAAGGCCATGACCCAACTTTGCTAATGCATCTGCACACCTATTCCCAATTCTTCTAGTATGAACCACACGGCTCTCCCACGGCATCCGAAGCAGCCTACGACAGTCCTCAATAATTCTTCCCAACGGGTGTTGTTCCGTGTCTGCACACTTGATCAACTTCACCACCACTTCCGAATCAATCTCTAATTCGAGTTTAGGGACTCTTCTTTCCCAAGCCAACTTGAGCCCCTCTCTTGCCGCAATTAATTCGGCAGAAGTTATAGATATGTTTCCCAGCTTGTAAGAGAATCCTCCCTTCCAATTACCCAACTCATCTCGTAGGATCCCTCCAGCCGACGCACTCTTTCTAGAAGTCAAAACACTCCCATCCGTATTCATTTTGTGCCAACCTCTACTCGGTTTCTTCCAACATCCCGAACCAGTGGCCTCCTTTTCTTTTGGCTTTTTCTTCATGGAGATGCTTGACAGACCCCCTGCGAAACTCTTAGCAACAAAGGTTGTTTGAAACTTGGAATCCCGAATAGATTGAAAGATAAACTTGTTCCTTGCCTTCCAAATGGCCCAAGTAGTCGCAACAAAGACTGTTGCCCAAGGTAGAGAGGGTAAGATAATATTGTCAAACTTTCTCGAAGTGATATTTTCCTTAATCCAACTCGTAGGATTCATTTGAAAGAAATTTAAGGATTGAGTAGGTGGAATAATAAACTCCCATACCTCCTTCGCCCACCGGCAGTCCCTAAGCGCATGAATCATGGTTTCCGAGTCATTATGGCATCTCGAACATTCATTAGAATCAGCAATTTTTCTATAAAATCTAAGAGAATTGGTAGTAAGGCTATTATGAAGACAAATCCACAAGAAGTGCCGAATTCTTTCCGAGCATTTGAACTTCCAAAGCCAATCCCAGTTTCGGCCCACATCTATGGACTATGCGTGCATTAATTAATAAATTTTATTTTAATGGGGATAAGTAAAGAAGTTAAATATTTAAATTAATTAAAACATTAATGACATAATAGGAATATGTTCTGCTTCTCCGTTTAATAGTATAGAATATAGATGTAATACACTTATTCTATTTTATGGTTAAATAACAATTTTCAAAGAATAGTTTGAAGTTTTTTTTAATAGAGTATGTGTATTCAAATCAAACCAATATGAATCATAACTTTATTTCGGACGCACTATATTTTTGCCCAGATAATGAAATATTAAGCCAATTTGAGTCTGAATTAATTTTATTTCTTTTTTCCAAATAATCAATTAGAATAGGAATGCATCATACTAACATCAACCTACTTTTCGATAACTCACAATAACTTAATTAGAATATATTCATGTCATATAATTAAGCACGATATAAAATTTGTAAAAAAAAAAAAATTTACAAATATCCTGATTATCCTCTCCCAATATTGTTCATGAATTTGAAAATCAGTTAGATATAGTCAAAGATACGAAGCAAAACAGCCATGCCCACATTCGCCATATATTTCTCCTAATATCTCTCTTTTTTCTACTTGATTTAACAGTTCACACTTCACACAAACTCTTTTTAAGTAGTAATTATAGTTCGCATGATGATAAAACAATAGTAGTAGAAGTACCAAAATTAAGCAAGAGAGCTCCCTTCACAAAAATCCAAATTAAGAAATGGCTTCCCTTTTCAAATATTATCTCACTTTTGCTTTAGTGATTTTCATTTCACTCCATTTAGTGATGTGCGTGGAGTTGGATGTGGGCGGGGATAAAGGATGGGTGACTCCGACGAAGAATGATCAGCTCTACAACGATTGGGCTTCCGGTAACAGGTTCAAGGTTAATGATACCTTAAGTAAGTTATCACCTTTTTTATTAGCAGATGTGAAAATAAATTTAAGAGATTTACATGATTGGGTTTTTTTTTTTTTTTATTGCAGATTTGTTTTATGTGCATGACTCTTTAAGTGTAATTTACTAGACCATACAACTAAGCTTATACTAATCTATGTCATAGGCTTAGCATAAGCCGGTCGTTTTTTATAGCCTATGAATAATGTTTTTCTTTGTTGTTTTGCTTGAAAACTACTTTTTAAATGTTTGGAATAGCAATTGGAGGTTGCTTCTGGTTGCCTATCCATTGGCATGGCGTTTTTCTAATTAATTGAAAATTCTTTTCATTTCAAATACAAACACTACCTACCTTATTTTCTATGCAATTTATGGATTTTTTTAAGTATTTCCATAAGAATGTCAAAATATGAGGGTCTATTTGGACGGGTTTTGGCTCGATTTTATGGATCTCGGTTTAAAAACAATGGTTTGGGTGGTTTCGATAAAATATTTGAGACTTCGTTTGGATGGGTGTTGGGTTTTGTGGTTTGAATAAGTTGAAACTCCACTTGAATTGTAATTGGATGTTGAAGTTTAGGGAAAAAGTAGGTGGTAGGTGTCAATTTAATGTATTTTTTAGTGAGATTTATGAAAAAAAATAGGTGGTAGGTGTCAAATCATTTTTTATAGGTTTGAAGAGTTTGAGTGTGAATTTTTAAATATGTTTTTTATAGGTCTGGCAAAAACTTTTTTGAGTACTGTTTAACGAGCTCGATAGGGTCAAAAAATATATCGTTGAAACTTGATTTAAATTTTATACATATCTTGAATTGTATTTAATTTTGATTTGATTGTTAAACAAATCAATTTGAAAGAATTTTTATCAAACAAATTCGAATCGATGATTGAGTAACGTTATATTTTTTCAAATATCTTATCAAATTATTTTTGATAACTTATCTAATGTTCTTCAAACTTATTCAACTTATTTGACACATTGAGGTTAATGAACTTATACCAAAAATGTCTAAATAAAATATCAGGTAACTTAATTTGAATTTTCAGTTTTACTTCTAGCTTTTATGTGTATTCTTTTTTTTCTCCCTCAAAATACTAACACACTTTTATTAACTATAGCCCATAATATTTAAGTTGTTACAAATTTTCAAGCCATTATGTAAAACCTAACAAAAAATGTAACAATTTTGTATTTAACCCGACCGATATCCGAAATGCAGGATTCAAGTACAAGAAGGATTCGGTCTTGGTAGTAACCGAAGAAGAATACGAAAAATGCCGTTCAGCACACCCAATGTTCTTCTCCAACAACGGTGACACCGTCTACATGCTCGATCGTCCAGGGTTGTTCTACTTCATCAGCGGCGTCGCCGGCCACTGTGAGAGGGGCCTCAAGATGATCGTTAAAGTTTTGGATCAGCCCGAATCTCCACCTCAAGTCTCCAACCAGACTGCTTCTGATCATCACAAGAAGGGTGGCACCGCCGTGCAATTCAATGGATTCGGTTCCGTAACCCTTCCAATTATTGTTTCTGTGATTGTCGCCTCCTTTTAATGTGATTGTATTTTTCTTGGTTGGGATATTAAGTATTTTTGGAGATATTAAAGACGATTTATTTTCTTTTAGGTTTTTTTTACTTATTTATGGTATGTGTTTGTGGCCATCTTTGCGTACTACTTCTAATTTTGGATACGAGCTCAAATGCAGTTTTGATTTTTTTTGTTTGTTTCCTTAAATGAGTCATGGCTTCGGACTTGGATTCGATTGACCCCGATCTGGTCCAAGGGTGACCCATTGACAGCCCTACGTTCCAGGGGCGAAGGGACATGGGGTGCGGGTGGGGGCACCCGTACCCCCTAACTTATTTTCTAGTTTTAATGCATCACTTCCTATTAATTACCTGATTCCTCATTCAACATTACTTTTTTTTTTTAAATTGGTCATCTAGTCATTAGTTTTTTTTTTAATTGGTCATCTAGTCATAACCCAAGCCCAATATTCAAGTCTCCAAAGTGATTAATGTTGAATCGGGTGATTGAATATAGAGCCTACAATATTTATTATTCACTTTCCTATTCAAGTGGAAATTGAATAAGAAAGTTCCTACAGTTTGTTCATTTAATAAACTTCTTCAATTATTTTAGATGATTAAGAAAAAAATTCTACACATAAATGTAATTTCCTTCTTAAACTTCTTGTTAGATAGTTATTCTTTCCTATTTTCTTCACAAAGTGGGTAAGTTAATCATCAAAATATTATAAAAAAATTATTTTTCTAAAACTTTAAATCATGAATATTTAAATTTATTCTTACTTTTATTACTTATGAGATAAACTTTATATCTATAATTTTAGATTGTGCTAGCTGACTTGCTTGATCTAATTTTTTATTTATCGACAAAATATATGGTAGAAATCAATTATCATATTTCATGAAAGATGTCTAAGTTAAATTTTAGTTGTTGATATTTGCAATTCGTCAAGTTACTTCATGTTTTTCTTATATCTAATGATTGCTTATCTCATAATATAGAAATGATTATATATTATCTAATAGTATATTACTTGATTTTATATATATACATATATATATATATATATATATATATATATATAAGTATAAAAATTAATAATTATGATATATAAAAATAATTTACACTATTTTTTTTTTGTTTCCCAAGCTCGTCCCCCTCGATTTAAATTCATGGCTTCGCCCCTGCCTACGTCCAACTCGAAGGCAAACAACCCATTTAATAAAGGTCATTCTTTCCTTTCCTTTTTTTTAATTTTGGTTACATTATATAATTATGGGATTTTTGCACGTCACTCCCCAGAAAAGTTTCATTTCTGCACTTTCCCCCCTATGATTGAAAAAACATGACAGTATCCCTTAAGAAGTTGATAAGGGAGTGCACTTTGCCCCCTGATCAATAACTTGTTGGATTTCAAAGGGTAGAAATGTAAATTTGGGGTTTAGTGCAATAATATTAATCTTTTGGGGGCTAAGTACATAAAATATTGAGTATTAATTTAAGTTATTATAATATTAACATTTCAAAGCACATTTTCATAGAATTCTTTACCTTGATAATCACATCGTAATCTCATTTTAGTCTTATAACATATTTTTTATTTTAATTGTTTTACTTTCAAACTTCTTTGATTTGATTAAAACAATTTTAGTATAGAGATGATTTATTTGTAAATAAATAAATAAATAATTAGGACTAATGAAAATTTCGTTAAAAAAACTTCTAAATTTAAATTTTCGTACAAAAATATAACTATTTTTTTCTTTTAAATTGCAATTCACATTTGAATATTTTAAAATTCTATGCACTTAATCCCCTAAAAGTTTTGTTTTGTTATTGAAAACCCCCTAAGTGACGTTTTTACCCTTTGAAAATTACTTAAAAATGATTAGGGGGCAATGTGCACTCTTTTGTCAACTTCTAAGGGGTACTGTCGTGTTTTTTCAAGTATAGGGGGGAAAGTGCGAAAATGTAACATTTTTGGGGGGTGATATAGTGAATTGGTATGCCTGTAACCAAAAAATAAAAAATAAATAATAGATTCGTGGGCCCATCAGTTTTTTTTAGCACGGCATAACAATCATATCACTCAAATCACCTCTCATCCAACAGATTAAACTCCCCTCCTCCAACTGATTACCACTCCCCTTCTCCCAAAATGTCTTCTCGGTCGTCCTTCTGCTCTCAGCTAATGCTTCCACTCTGCGCTCACCACCTAATGCTACCTCGCGATTCCAGGTTTACTAAATTGATCAAAGAACGCATAGCAGCAGGTAATTTGATGGCCTACCTGTGCTAAGAATTGTTCGGTGACTATTTATCTTTTAATCACCTTTACCTTCCTGAATAGTGAATTCGTTTGCTTGTGAAGAAAACTGAATTTCTTGCTATCTAGGTTTTACAAACAATTAGTTTTACGGGATCCATATAATGTGTTCATAGAATATCGTGTATGAGTTTGTAAAACGTCAAAATTTTATTGGACTTCTAAGAGATCAATATGGAAGGCACACATTATTTCTGAAATGAAGTGCTATGCAAAATTAGTTTGTTTGCTCTTTGGAAACCGCAGTGTTCAAAGTGACCTTTCATCTCTGCTCTTGTTTTTCTTGAGCATGAGATCCTTTTTTGTTTATTTGATCTTTAAACTGATTCAACGTTTTTCAGAATTCTTGGATGGAACTGTTTGAGAGTATGACATGCTAAACTGTTTCCTATTATCAATTTGTTGGTGAAGTGTTGAATGTATGTTTAGTTTTTGCAATGTCCTCCATTTTCTTTAAATAGAATTTTACATTTGTTAACAGTGACTCCTAATAGTGTGCCACTAGCCGCTGATTTGCCTAGTGAAGAAAGATACAGGCAATGCTATAGAAATGTGAGATATTTGCCTAAGTTTCTAGAAAGTTCTACATATATCAAGAAATATCATGATATCACATGTAGATTCAAAACAAGCATATGGTAGATGAATCTAGAATAATATCTAATGTTCCTAGGAAATCTAAGATAGGAATGAACAATCCAGAATAATGAATATCCTAGAAAGTCTAGATAGTTCTATGGTAACTATAAATATGTATGTACTACCACATTGTAAGTAAGAAACTGAATAAAAAAAAAAGAATTCTCTCCAAAAATCATTCTCCTACTACTAACTACAAATAATTAACAAACAAATCATCAAGTTGATATCAATTTTACAATTGATTCAACCCTCAAAAACCCAAAAAATGTGTGGCACACTTTACCTTAAAGAGTCGTCAAATATAATTACATTGGTTTCATCAGTGACTAAGCTGTCTATCTACCTTTTTTTCCTTTAGGTGGCTAAAACGTCCGAAGATACTGAGGTGCGATGCTTGTTTAGTTCCTCGCAAATTTAACACGTTTGAGGAATTCGTAGATCATATGGGCCTTATCCACAAGAGGGCCCCCCACACATGTCACTTATGCAATGCTCGATTCTACAATCGAGAATCGTGAGATTGGCACTTGAAGACTATGTATTGGCCAAGAAATGTTTCTATATGGGCCTGGTTAAAGTTTTTTGTTTGGACTTGTAATGAGTTTATTTTGGAAGTAGTATTTGATTTACTAGTTAAAGATATAGGACTCTGTCTAATCTTTTGTTGTTGAATTATATTTAGAGAAATGTTGCTATATAGGCCTGGTTAAAGTTTTTTGTTTGGACTTGTAATGAGTTTATTTTGGAAGTAGGATCTGATTTACTAGTTAAAGATATAGGACTTTGTCTAATCTTTTGTTGTTGAATTAGATTTGGAGAAATGTTGCTATATGGGCATGGTTAAAGTTTTCTGTTTGGACTTGTAATGAGTTAATCTGATTTACTAGTTAAAGATATAAGACTCTGTCTAATCTTTTGTTGTTGAATTAGATTTGGAGAAATGTTGATATATGGGCCTGGTTAAAGTTTTTTGTTTGGACTTGTAATGAGTTTATTTTGGAAGTAGGATCTGATTTACTAGTTTAAGATATAGGACTCTGTCTAATCTTTTGTTGTTGAATTAGATTTGGACTTTTAAGTTTGTTATTTAGATGAATTAGGAGTTTATCTTCCCGTATTTTTATTTTAGATTTTTGGTAATCATCTTGACATAACTATATATACTGGTTTTGCCTATATATTAAGGGCAAGAAATAAATAATTAGGAATCTTATGATTTTATCCTACACAAAGAAGTAGGATTTTGATTACTATGAGCAGTTAATTAGGGTAAAAAAAGAAAAAGGTTTTTGATTACTCTTACCAGTTACTATCTAATTAAATAACCATGGGAGGTTTCAACCGACTCTTAATGACAGTGGTTGTTGCATCATCTAGATCTAGGGGCCGTAGGCTCTCATCTTTGTCGTGGCTGATGTTACCTTCGAACGAGGTGGCGGACACATTTATTAGTAATGCGGAACTCCGTCGTATGGACTACTCCTTTTACCGGCTTTCGAAAAATGATCATCAGCCTCCGCAACAAAACCAAGGGCACAAATCCGATACCCCACGACGCGTTATGTGTTGGTTCTTCGAAAGGCTGGCTTTTATACTCCGATCCAGCGGATTGCACCCTCTTTCTTACAAACCCATTAGTGACGACTTGTCCCCCTACAATTCAACTGCCCCCAGTTACATTATTGGTTGCACCCCAAAGAATAGTAAAATCGAACCCGACCGGGTTTCATTGATGCAAGAGTTTGGTTGGGATCAGCATGGAGAGACGTATACTAGAATAATTCAGAGTTTTTCGATTTCGTCGGGTTCCCCAGATTCAAAGGACTGTGTAATCATGGTTTATCAATTTGCGATAAAAAAAAAACTTTCATTCTGTAAGCCCGCACTAAATATGGATGCCTGGATTAGCTAGGTTGGACGAGGAGGAGGAGCCAAAAGAGCCCTGGTTGGACGAGGAGGAGGAGGAGGAGCGAAAGCCCTTATTATATGCTGGGATAGTTTACTCTGCTAAAGAACAATTGTTCTATACCAAGATTAGGATGGGTGGTATCGTGACTTGGGATTTATGTGACCATTTGGAACCCAAACGAGAGGCATATCAACTGACTTTCAGTCATATTTCCTCGAATGATTACGAGGATTGGATAAGAGATCAATGCTTCACCAATGAATACCTTGTAAAATCGTCAGGGGACATTTTTTTAGTGTACTGGCACCATTTTTGTCATGTTGATAGAAATGGCAACATTCTAGATGAAAACAAAAATTGTCATCATCTGCCAAGCAAGACACATAGATTTGACATTTACAAACTAAATGAAGCAAATGGTTCATGGGAACAGTTAAAATCATTAGGTGATCGCGTGTTGTTCTTGGGAATGAATGAGCCATTCTCTCTTTCTTCGTCTACTTATCTATTTCACCGGTTCTGCTGAGACTGAGGGAAAGTACATGACTTCCGATTGGGGAATTTACGACCTCAACGATCATACCGTGACTTGTCATTACCCATGCAATTACTGGACCAAGCTTAGGCCTCCTTCCATTTGGATCCAAATCCTCCATTGATATGTACTTTCAAGTAGGATGAAACTTATTAATTAATTATGCTAGTACGTATTTATTTTCATATTTGTTCCTTTTGTTTCATTAATCGGAATTAATTGTTATTAGTTAAAATTCTATGTTTGAGATTTTCCGACCAAGAAAATGCAATGCAATTCAAACAGTTTCAGTTAAATGTTTATTCATTAATTTCATGGAATTCTTCATTCATGCTGTTTGGTTCTTTGTAAATTTATTTCGAATTAAGATATATATGGTAGATTTGCACATTTAAATTGCTGATTCAAAAGTTGTTACTATATATATTTCAAGAGTCTATTCTTGAACTCAAAATTGACCATCCGATTTTTCTATACTGACACTTAGTGATTGAACCCATGATCATTTGGTTCTAAGGACAACCATGCCAACGTTCTAAGTTTCATTGACATATGTAAATGAAGTTAAAGAGTGAAAACTGAAAAGTAGTTTTTTTTTTTTTTTTTTTTGCTTTCCTTTATTGGTTTAATCTAATTTTAAATGTACGTGAGCTGGTCAAAATATAATTTAGATAGATAAAAATGTGTCACACATGTAATAGTTTGACACTAATGTTTGACGATATGTGATAGAAAATCTGTCTGGTGTGATATTGGGATTTCAAATACGATGTTTTATACTCCTTCCTAAAGTTAGGAATATCACTTGAGTTAGGTCTATCAAAATTCGATGGTTCGGTCCGACTAAATTTAAATCGAACCCAAATAATTGTTAGACCGACTGAATTTGAGCCATTATATTAAATTCAGTCAATTTATGAACCGAACTTGAGCCTAATTAGACATAGTCCGAATATATAATTATTTTAAATACTATTATTAATTATCGATATTAAAATTATAGTGTTAATTACTAATTTGAAACAATTAAGACTTTTACAAATAACCAACAACTCACATGTATCACTTATAATTAACATATTTGCAGTCCTAACGAGTAAAATTTAACACACACACACAAAAAAGAAAATTTATAACAATTTGTCAAATAAATTAGGAGTCTCGGAACACTATTTAATAATTTATATTATGGACTACCAGTTTGAAATATATTTTTATGCATTCAGTAAGGGTACTTTATTAATGTGTGTTTTCACAATGCAAAATTTTTAATTAGTCAAGTATAATTTGCTAGTCTGCACAAGCTCTACACAAATCCAAAAATACATGAATTGAGTTTGATCTTATAGGGGTGAAGTCCAATCAGTGGCGGAGCTAGACTAATATAGTTTCGAAATGTTTCAGCCGAAAACAATATATGTCCTTGAGTTTATCGAAACGAGAATATGGTGTTTATGTTTAACATATTTCTTTGATTTACAATTTTTTAAGATGTTTTCAGAAAATCTCGAAAAGTTTCAAAAATCTTCCAATTGTTTACTAACTAAAACATACCACAAAAATGAATCTTTAATCCATGATTTCTGTCTTTTTTTTTTCTTATTGTTAGTGAAATACTCCATTCTTTTTGTTAGTAATGGTATTTATTAAGGAAAAAAAAATTGAAAAAAACACATAAAGCACTAAAAAATGTGGCGCATGTTGCAGCAGAAAATCGAACCCACATTATCACAAGAACGATTCTACAACTTAGCCAAGAAAGCTAGCTACATAATTTAAAAATATTACGGACAATATTTGTAACATTGAAAACACATATTTTTCTCCCCTTACTAGGCCCGCCACTAGTCCAATGATATTAATTAGATTTTAAGCACGATGATATTTGAAGTTGAGTTATTTAAGGATTTACAACCTTAATATATATATATATATATATATATATATATATATATATATATAAAAGAAGTTATATATTCGTCCCATTCAATTCATTAATTTACAATATACAAATAATAGAGAAAATAATTAATAGTATTAGTTATGGTTATGGGGGCTTTCTTCAAAATATTGTCATCATCAAGACTTCCATTTATAATTTGCTGCCTTGGTCTCTCCACCACTGTCGTCTGCAGATCGTGGTCACCGTGGCTGTGCTCCCTTCAAGTGCAGTGGCGGATAAGTACACTAGCGACGTGGATATTCGCTTGATTAAAAAACGAAAACTTTTCAATGTTTTCGACGGAAAAAATGGAAATCTTGATCCATGATCTACTTTCAAATAAAATGGGCTTTATGAAATCAAGAGATAATCCTGATTTCAGATATTAAATGTTTATCTAGAGAGTAGTATGTGCATCGAGGGGAATGGACTTAAAGCCTACATTAGACTAAGTTACCTCGTGCGGAAACCTAACCTGGTGACTGGAGATCCCATGGACCAGGTTCAATAGGACAATCAGTCTTGGCTAACTTAAAAAAAAAACACTTAAAAGTATAACCTTATCCCAGTCTTATGATGCAATAAAGTGCAAGCCTACCACCTTTATAAAGTTAAGTGAACTATTTTAATGACATCATTAATAAGTGGAGCATGGTAGGATACTCTTAATAGATGCGGTCACTAATCCACATAAAAATATTAAAGCATTGAGAGGTTTCTTGGGGTTGACTGGATATTATAGGAGGTTTGTGAAAGGATATACACCATTGCCAGACCTCTCACTAATCTACATAAAAAAGACAAATTTGTATGGACAGATAAAGCCACTAAAGCATTCAAAGCTTTACAATAGTGTATGAAAACAACCCAGTTCTTACTTTACCAAACTTCAACTGTGTTTTTGAGATAGAATTTGATGCCTCGGGAAAAGTTCTAAGAGCGGTCTTGATGCAAAAGCATAGATCAATTGCTTACTTTAGCAAAGCTGTTAATGACAAGCATTCTGCACTACCAGTGTATGAGAGGGAGCTACTGGCCTTAGTATCTGCAGTGGAAAAGTGGAGACCTTATTTGATTAGTAGACACTTCATTATCAACATTGGTCACCAAAGTTTAAAATTCTTGCTGGAACAAAGGATAACTACACCTGCCCAAGAAAAATGGCTGATTAAACTCCTTGGGTATGACTTTACAATAATTTATAAGAAGGGCAGTGAGAACACAGTAGCAGATGCTTTAAGCAGACAATGTTTGGATGAGCCCATGACACTTGACAGTATGGTAGTGGTCATTTCCACTCTTCTTGACATAATCAAATATGTGAACTATACTAGTCACGATCGTACCCTTAGTTTTACATGTTCCATACATTAATTTTTTATTTATTTTTTAAAACAACGTCGTTTGTAGGAATACATCTTCTAGCATTTATTCATTTAAGATTAAAACAACAAGGTTATAAATCATTAACAAAGATTTTATCAAATAATTTGAATCAAAGATAATCATTCTATATCATTAACTAAGCATGTATTAAATCACATCGAATTAAAGAAATTCGCCTAAATATTAATTGTATCAAATTGTAGTGAATCAAACAAAGTTACGTAAATATTAACTAAGCTTATATCAAACAAAAAATGAATCAAACATGACTATTCACATCACTTTAATTAAGCTTATATCAAATCATAATGAATCTAGCAAACTCGTTCAAAATCAAAATGAATAAAAAATGCTTAACAAATACTTTTGGTAAAACAGAAATAAATCAAACTAACAATGAAATAATAGTGAAATTAAAAAAAAAAAATTGATAAAAATACTAAGGGTGAATTTGGCCTAGAGATTCAATAAAAAAATTATAGGAGAATTAATTTTACTAAATTGGATTCTGACAATAATTGATTACACTAAATATTAATTATAGTATAATTGCTTTTAGACATTAGCTTTTGCAAAATTAACACTTTAGTTTGTTTTTTTGCTTCTGGAGATCCCAGAAATAAATATAACTAAAAATCACGATTGGCAAAATTATTTTTTTAAAAACACTTTAAAAATCACTATATATGTCTACAAGTGCTTTTAAGAGTTTCTGCTGCCTAACTCACACTAACTAATTATAAGTCACCGCTACAAAGAAACTTTTAATTAAAGGACAAACACATAATAAAATCCTATATAAAATTTAAAATAGCCAAACTAGAGGGAAAAAATATCAGCGACATATTTTAAATTGAAGAAATACTGACATATTTTTCCAGCAGCAGTTTTTAACAGCTTTTTTTGTTGAGAAGCAAAAACAAAGTTTGCCAACTTGAAATAAAAAAAGTTGGAAAGTTCATTCCAAAAACAGTTGCAAACACCGTTTAAGATTTGTAATTCAGGTCGATCTTTTATTTGAATTTGATAATTATATAAAAAAAAAGATTATTTGATTTTTTTAAATGATTTTATTGTTTGTTTGTCACTCGAGATGTTGTTCTTATGTATATTTTATCTAACAGTCTGAATTAATTTTTACATAGTAATACTATTTCCATTAGTCTTTTAGATGATTTATTAAATTATTCAAGCATGCAAATTGTTAAATATGTTGAGAGCTTACTAATTCTTAAAGTATGCGGTGCCATTTTTTTAAGCTATTTATAAGAAATTTATTAATTTCGAAATACATAGTCCATGTTAAAAGTTAAAACTAGAAGGACTTATCTAATTTTTGTAAATAACGTGAAATTTATTGCTATGAAAATGTGTCTCTAATTTCCGTTTATAAGCTAATGTGTATGCATTTAATTACCCTACATTATTCAACAAGAACATATTTAATTTAACAAATAATTATATTCAAAATATGAAAACTAACATATTCTTCTCGATGCTGAAAAAGTGGCAAAAATAACTTTTACCTTGTACATACATAATACCGAGAAAATTAATCAAAAAAAGTAATTATGTAAATTCGATAATTATAATTGAATAAAACATATAATTTTCCTTTGTAAGCACAATAATTAACTACCTTGAAATATCACCATCCAAAAGACTATTAATTGTAATTTTACTAAACTGGTTGAACACAAAACTAGATAGCAAGAATTATTTTGGATCATTGAAACGTGTGTAATTATATTGTAATATTTTTTCCTCGATTTTCTAGAAGTACATAATTGGATTGTCCGTTACTTCCACATTACCTGGAGAAAAAAAAAACTAAAGAAAGAGTTATCGCGAATGTGCTATTTTGACCTTCTTGTGTAACACATAAATATTTTATGCAACTTCACTACATACATTTAGTGTCAGATACCAAAAAGATCCTAAATTTTAGAACACCATAAACTTTATTAATGAAAATTTGCCATAAAAAATAATTTAGCTTTAACATATCATATTTGTTCGATGCATGAAATAATAATTATATGTAAAGAGTATTATTAAAATTGTTTCAAATTCGGCTTACCTAATAATTGACACCATACCCTATTTCATTGTCACAACCACATTATATATACCTCTAATTCAATACCTTCAAAATTCGCCAAAGAGAACAAAAATTTTGACTCCGGAAAAGTTAACCAAAAGAGAAAAACACTAATAATGCCTTGCGCTATAACAACAATATCAAGTCCTACAATATTTACGTCTTCGCCGAGAGATCTTTCTCCAGTCGTATGCAATTCTACCACCTCTCCTCCATCACCACCTTCATCTTTGTCATCGCCATTAACTTTGAATCATATTCAAAACAATGGCGAAGAAGGAAAGAGCATAAGTCCATTGAAAGTTGCAAAGGTGATGAAGAGGAAAAGACCGGCGATGATTGACATTCCGGTGGCTAACTTAGGATCTGAAGATGTGAAGAAAATGACATTAGATTCGTATAGGTCCAAAGAGGTGGAGTTTGAAGGAGATAATTGTTCTGTGTACTGTAAAAAAGGAAAAAGATGTGGCGTTATGGAGGACCGATACATTGCCGTATTAGGTCTCAGAGAAGATTTTAAACAGGTAAAAACTTTCTTATTTGTTTTGGATTTGTATTTCTTATTATGTTATACATGAAATTATGTGGGGATCGAAATGTTATTTTAATAAAGAAACTTTATAATAAATATTAATGATTTGTGTTAAGCCCCATAAAGGAAAAATATGCAGCAGTAGCTTGAGAGTGGGTATTAAATTAAATGTTAACAAATGTGATTTCAGGCTTTCTTTGGTGTACTTGATGGTCATGGAGGAGCTGGAGCTGCTGAATTTGCAGCAAATAACTTAGAGAAAAATATCATGATTGAAATGTTGAAGGGGGGTGAAGAAGATATAATAAATGCTCTTAGAGAAGGATACCTCAACACGGATATTGAATTTATGAAAGAAGATATTGGAGGAGGGACTTGTTGTGTGACTGTGTTGATTCACAAAGGACATATTTTCGTCTCCAATGTTGGAGATTGTCGTGCTGTCATGAGTCAAGGAGGAATTGCAGAAGCCCTTACACTGGATCATAAACCTTCACAAAAAGATGAAAGAGATAGAATTAAGAGTCTAGTGAGCAACACTATTTGTTTCTTGTTATTGAAAAGTGTTTGTGAATAACTGTTTTTTAAATTTTATTGTAGGGTGGCTACGTTGATTGTTGTCATGGTGTTTGGAGAGTACATGGATCTCTTGCAGTATCGAGGGCAATTGGAGATCGATATCTTAAACAATGGGTGATTGCTGAACCAACAACCAAAGTTTTGAAGATAATGCCAAATTCTGAGTTTTTAATTTTGGCATCTGATGGCCTGTGGGACCGTGTAATTATGAAACTTTGTAATTTTTACTAATCCAATTTGTTATTTTGGTCATCGTATAGGATTTTGATGCATTTCATTTTTTTTTCACAGGTTAGCAATCAGGAAGCAGTAGATGTAGTCCGACATTTATGTGTTGGTTTGGACAAACCAAAAACATTATTTGCGTGCAAAAAACTTGTGGATTTGTCAGTAACAAGAGGATCCGTTGATGATATTAGTGTTATGATTATTCAATTACCTCAATTCATTTAGTAAGCTAGACTACTGAATGTCCTCATGCATCATCATGACATAATCAAGGGTCCTCCCAAACCATAAGTTGTCGCCCAACATGGTGCCATCCTTAGCAAGAATGTATGCGGCCGACTCGTAGAGTCTATAAGGTTTGAACATAAGATAATGATGAGGTTATACATATAATCTTTTTTTTTTCCCGAAGGAAATTGATGCGTGTTGTTTGATCTTTCATAAAACCTTGAAAATTTTCAAAAATGAAAAAAAAAATCTCCAATTGGATTGATTTTTGCCCAGTTCCACAAAACTAGACCAACACAAATCCAAATAGTGTTTGAGTCGCGAAACATGGCTACGCCAATCCAACCAATGTTTTACATATGTTTTGTGAAACTTAGGTTTCAATTTATATATCAAAACCTAATAAACCTCACAATATAAAAAATGAAATTTGACACCTACTACCTGATTTGTCTCTATAAAAAATATTTATTTGACACTTATCATCCCTGCTTAAACCTCAACATCCAAACCCAATCTAAACCATATTTCAAAATTTTAAAAAACACAAAAAACTTACATTTAAAAGTTATCCATTTTTCTATAGTCAAAACTAAACAAACTAATTCAATTTTTTCTTAAATGAAACCACAATGTCCGTAGAATCTTTGATTCAACGAGCTTCATATGATTAAGAGATTTCTTTAATTTTAACATTGAAACCGAAGTTTCTACATAGCCTTAATCTATATTACTATCATATGATTGCTTTTCCTTTTACTTTTAATTTACTGTCAATATTTTAACAAGTTAGTACTAGTTCGAAATATGTTTCAGGCCTATCTAAGAAATCTTAGACTTTATTTGGATGAAAGGAATCTGATTTGACTATTGATTTGAAATAATGAATGAATTTGAAATTTCAATGATAAATCTAAATATTTTGAAACACACTATCTTTTTATAGAGGTGTTTTTTACACTTACTTGAGATAATAGAGGGGTTTTTGAGAGTTAAAATAACACAAGATTTTTTTTGGGAGTTACACAAAGCATATGAGTGTTTTTGTCTTTCATTCTTGATAATAACTAAGTTCCACAAGCCCAATCTTTTCTTTTCTTTACATGAAAATGTATTAACCCATGTGTTTTTAAAAACGGTAATATTAAACAAATGGAATAGTTCCATGAATAATATTTCAAATTGACATGACATAAAACAACACAGTGGAACCTGTTAATGCTTTAAGCTAACAAGCTAGATGGTTTAATTTGAGATTCATTCAAATACACAGATTTACCAGGTGTCCATATTCTTATTACTATTATATTGTTTGGTTGTCGGGAAAGTGAAGGAAAATCGGTTTTTTTTTTCACTTGTTGTTTGGATAGCAGGAAATGAAATTATTATTTTCCTTCGATTTTTCTGCAGGAAATTTTTGTGAAGAAAAAATTTCCCCACCAATTTGATGGGGAAATCCTGGGAAAATCCTAGGAAAGTTTTAGAGTAAATTGCAAAACACCCTTTAATTTGTACTTTGTCTAACTATCAAAATCTCCCATTAGTGATTTTTTTTTACCAAAACCCCATTTGAGTTTATTTATTGTTAGCAAAAAAATACTCTTTCAAGTCATAATAGCAATTGTACCCGCACAAAATATCGCAAAAATACCCATTTCAGACGCAAACAACCCTAAAAAATTGTAATTTTTATCTTGAAACTAGAAAAATACAAATAGCAAAAGACAATATCAACTAAATTTTACATAAATACCAACCAAATAAAAAGTTAAAGATTTTAATCATATATATAGATAAAAACTATATATATATATATATATATATATATATATAATTTCAAAATATTGAACCTTGGACATACAAGAGTTCCAAAGCGAATCTCTTTAGAAAGAAGATCTTTTGTCTCTTGGTAGCCTGCTCCAGTCTCCTTACGAAACATTCGTTATTGGGTTAGCCATACACTTCACATGTTTCTAGCGATTCACATGGCATCATCAAATTATACGAGTCTTGGATAAGAATCTACAACGCACTAGAACGCCCTTGTTGACGATCCTATACTCCTATAGCATCTAGGGTTCCTCGAACAATGTGATATCTTACACCGGGTAAATCCTTAACCCTTCCCCCTCTTACTAAGACTGAAAAATGTTCTTGTGAATTTTGGCCAATACCGGGTATATAAGTAGTGATTTCAAATCCAAAGGGCCACTAGAGAAAACGGATGAAATTAGAAGCAGCTAAAAATAAAGAGGAAGTAAAATGACCTGGTAGTGCAAAATTGAGAGGAAATAAAGAAATGGCAGGTTATTTGTGAAAAAACGGCGTCGTTTAATGGGGGGATTAAAAAAAAAGCCAAAAGAAAAAAGAGGCACTGTAGCGATGGGCCTTACCTTCTTATTTTATATATATATATATATATATATATATATATATATATATATATATATATATATATATATATATATATATATATATATGTGTGTGTGTGTGTGTGTGCGCGCGTGTAAATCTTATATAAACATGTATATAGATGTAGTGATGTACTTTATATTTCTAGAGATAATTTGATAATTTTATTTTGCAATCACTTTTAATATAGTTTACAATTTTGAAAGTATTTATAATTAAACATAAATATATATAAAAAATATTACTTCTTTTTCTAAACTTTCTTGACAACCAAACATCTGCAAGAAAATAATTTTCCTAACAACCAAACATAGAGAAGAAAATGACTTTATTTTCCTTTACCTTTCCTTTCTTTTCTTTTTTATTTTCCTACAATTTTCCCACTATTTCTTTACAACAAAACAAGCTACATAGGAAACATGTATTATTTCCTTTATAGCTTTGGTTGTAAGGAAAGTGAGGGAAAATTATAAGAAAATGAAAATGAAAAGAAAGTCATTTTCCTCTATATGTTTGATTGTTTGAAAAACTATTTTCTTGCATATGTTTGGTTGTCAAGAAAATTTAGAAAAAGAAGTAGAATTTTGATAAATATCTCCGTTTAATTATAAATACTTTCAAAATTGTAAAGTATAATTTTCCCTCACTTTCCTTACAACCAAAGCTATAAAGGAAATAATACATGTTTCCTATGTAGCTTGTTTTGTTGTAAAGAAATAGTGGGAAAATTGTAGGAAAATAAAAAAGAAAAGAAAGGAAAGGTAAAGGAAAAGAAAGTCATTTTCCTCTATATGTTTGGTTGTTTGGAAAATTATTTTCTTGCATATGTTTGGTTGTCAAGAAAATTTAGAAAAAGAAGTAGAATTTTGATAAATATCTCCGTTTAATTATAAATACTTTCAAAATTGTAAAGTATATTAAAAATGATCAAATTATCTCTAGAAATATATCTATATACACGTTTATATAAGATGCATATTCATATATATATATATATATAGATTAAAATCTTTAACTTTTTCTTTGGTTGGAATTTATTTAAAATTTAGTTGATATTGTCATTTGTTATTTGTACTTTTCTAGTTTCAAGATAAGAATTACATTTTCTTTGGGTTGTTTGCGTCTGAAATGAGTGTTTATGCGATATTTTATGGGGGTATAATTGCCATTGACTTGAGAGAGTATTTTTTGCTAATAATGAATAAGCATAAAAGGGGTTATGATAGTTAGACAAAGTACAAGGGGTGTTTTGCAATTTACTCTAAAATTTCAGGATTTTCCCATCAAATTGGTGGGAAAATTTTTTCTTCACAAAATTTTCTTGCAGGAAAGTTGAAGGAAAATTCAAAATAATAACTTCTTTTCCTGCTATCCGAACAACAAGTGAGATAAAAAAAACTGATTTTCTTTTTTTCTTCACTTTCCTGACAACCAAACAATACATTAGTATTAAAAATTAAAATTAAGTCATTTGATACTTAGTTCAACTTCTTAATGTCATAAACAAACTAAACTTGTTATTTTATAGTTTCTCAAATTCATTATACTCAATAAAAATTAAAATTATGAAATTAAAGTAATTAGAATTCTTTTTTTTTCTTTTCTTTTTTTATTTTAATTGATACCGAAGAAGATTCCTGACCAACATTTGTTTACCTTTACTAATTCTGAAGCCTACTTGAATACCTTACAACCCCAAATATCAGGTTCACCATTTTGATAATTGACCCCAATGATTCAAGCTCATATTTAAAACTTATTAAAACCAATTATATTAGATATGAAATTTAGTCTAAACGCTATTAACACTCCACAATAGATCAAATAGATCAAACTTTAGCTTAATAATGTGTTGGATCGTGTTGGTCACTCCAGTCGAAATTGTTTTACCCTATATTTTTTGGTAAAATTTAAACTTCTCTAATGATAATGTATTATTAGTATTGTTGTTAGTTCTTGATTTAATTTTTATGTAATAATTATTGGATAAAATATAACGTATTGATGAAACATTAACGTATTTAGCTTCTAAAAAAATTGATCTCCATTGTAATTTCTGAGTCACCGGAGCGAATTGCATGAATTGCAACCGCAGACGATTAGTTCCCACCACACTCACTCTCTCTCACACACATGAAAAAAAAAACACTCTCTCTCTCTCTTCAATGTTTCAGATCTCTCGCTCATAATTTCCGACTCACAAAAATTCCACTTTCGCTGTTTCCGAAATACATAAACATTTATATATACACACTTTCGTAATTTATTTTCCAGAATACCCACTGCTCATCACCTCTCTTTCTCTCTCTAGATCTCTCCGTCACACTTGTTTCTCTGGTCCTTTGAGGGTTCGAGGGGTTCTATCCGGTACGCCGTCGTTTCAACTCTAGATTACAGATCCATTTCCAGATCCGGAGCTTCAGTCTCGAAGCTTCGATTCGTCGCCCGTCATGGCGGCCGCCAACGCACCGATCACCATGAAAGAAGCCCTCACGGTAATGTTTTCAGTTATTAATGACTGAATTTTTTCGATTCTTATTTAGTTTTCAACTCTTTGAGTGCTCAGTTGAATCATTTCAATCCAATCATTACTTGATTTGATGTGCCAAAAAGTGATGTCAGTTGCACGAAATTGTCGGATTTATGATTAATTTCAGATCTGTCGATTTTTGTTAATTTTATTTTTATTTGAAGTGGAGCTGATTTTGATGTGGTGATTGCAGTTGACCAGTATAGGGATCAATCCGCAGTTCATTACTTTCACCAATGTCACGATGGAATCTGATAAGTATATATGTGTTCGTGAGACTTCTCCTCAAAACAGTGTGGTGATTATCGATATGAGCATGCCAATGCAACCGCTGAGGCGGCCTATTACTGCAGATTCTGCGCTTATGAATCCAAATACTAGAATTTTGGCGCTGAAAGGTGAGTCTTTCTGTTCACCATTTCTGATTTATATGGGTTCTGATAAACTAGAGAATTCGTCTATAAGTTGCTTGCTAATTGTCATGCTATGTGTCACTATGATATCTTGCAACAATTAGAGTAATCTATGATGCGTAGTACTTCTTATGAGAGGAAGATTAGATAAAGCAAGTTTGTGTTGATATTTATATTTTGTCTTATCTGAGAAGTCATTGTGTGCTTTATGCAAAAATTGACCTTTTTTGGTAGGTTTTCTAAGAAACTAAATGGATTCATGTGTAAGAGAGAAAGTGCAGATGCTGATTAGGATTGCTATTTTTAAGATACTATTAGGACAAGCTCTGCAGCTGTGTTTAAAAGGAAGTAAGGAATCTTATATAGTATACTCTTGCAAAATGATATAAATACGATCTTCTTTTCTACTTACAACAGTTCCTGCTGCACATTGCTATTTTGCACGAAAATCTGTAGCTGTTGTGTGTAATGAAGTTATTTGTAAACCCATATAGTTAGACATACTTGACATCTGTTAAAAACAGAGGCTGGGAATGCAAGACAGGATTCTGATATCAGAAAGGATATGAATATGGTAGCTCCTTCTAAGTTGGGGGGCTGCAATTATGGTTTTTTCTCTGGCCTGTTACACGATATGGTGTAGGGAATTTTTAACAACTTTGTATTTATTTTTAAAACATATGTAGGTAATTAGTGTCAGTCTTGTACTTCTATAAATGTTGGTGGTAACACCCATGCTCAAAATCTGTTCAAGTGCTCCACAAATGGACAAGATAAAATTAATGTGTTATATCATGGCCATCTTTACTCTCGATCCAAATGCTGACACTATCAATTATTTACTGAAGCTCAACTTCCCGGAACTACTCAAGATCATTTGCAAATCTTTAACATTGAAGCAAAAGCAAAGATAAAGTCATATCAGATGCCCGAGCAGGCAAGATCTATAACCCTTCGAATGTACTGATACTTCAGTAGTAACATATATGATTTATGTGATATTTTATAATAGCTAAAGGCTTGCAAAATTGTCTAATTTTGATAGTATGCCTCCTGGCAGGTTGTATTTTGGAAGTGGATTACCCCTAAGATGTTGGGTTTAGTTACACAAACCTCAGTTTATCATTGGTCAATTGAAGGTAAGATTTCATTGTTTGGCTGTTTGTCTAATTTTCTGGGTCGAGCTTGCACCTTCTCTCTTAACGTTTTTCTTTCTTTCTTTGAATAGGTGATTCTGAACCCGTAAAGATGTTTGATAGAACTGCCAATTTAGCAAACAACCAAATAATCAACTATAAATGCGACCCTTCTGAAAAGTGGTTGGTTTTGATTGGGATAGCTCCTGGTTCACCTGAGGTGTGTGATTACCCGTTCTCTTATTTGCGTAACTGAAACTGTGAGGATATTTGTCCTTAGATGAATGAATTTTGACACTTTCATAGTTCAGAAGTATTTTGTTTTGCTTAGCTGTTCTAATTATGTAAATAAAACCATTTACATCGTGTAGTTTCCTTCGCATTTTTTCCTTGCACTGCTATGGGGTTTTTGATCGGGCTATTATATTTGTGCACTTTTATCTTTTTAAATCAATTAATTGTTACTGGAAATTTGTGGACCTTGTTATTAAGATAGAAAATATGAGTACTAACATTTAAATGCTATGGATGCTGATATAAGACGCCTAACATCATATATAGGCATAAAACTAGTTTCACAGATTATAACTAAGAGAATATGCAGCACAATGCACCATTAGTTGATTTCATCGATCTTATTAGGTTTCTTTGCTTGGGATATGTACAATTCATATGAATGTTTGGTCCTTTTTATTTTATTGAATTTCCAGTGTCTCTGCATGCTTTTCTTTCTCATAATCATGCAGTGTTGAATAGTCAAATATACAGAACTGTCAGATTTGTCTCACTATAGTTGGGAGGGTTTCAAGTATGTATTCCATGAAGAGGCTTATGATACAATTCATAACGAGTTTGTTGTCTACTAATTTTGAAATTAGGTAAAGAATTAGTTTGATTCTTGTGTTTCTCTGGAATAATTATAGACAGAACGAGTTTACATATAAGGTTACACTCTTTATAACACTTTCATGGGTAGTCATAGAATAGCCTTTAGAATTAGTTGAAACAAACTGAAATAGCAGAAGCAAAATTTGATGAGGAAGATTGACACAAGTCTTTCTCTGAAGTTTGCTTCTCTCTTTGCATCTTAACATTTTGTTAACCGCTATTAGGTTCTCTGTTTGGATCATGCCATATAGCATAGTACTACTTTTCATATTGGATTAAAAAATTTCATCTCACAGTCTCACTTAAAGCAGGTAATTTTGAAAGTGTTCTAGACCAAAAATGTTTGTTTACATATTCATGTTGGTGATACTAGTATACGGATCTCCTTTAATGATGGTTTTGTTCCTGGAAAAACTTATTCACTTTATGTAATGTGATGTAATGTTTTCTTCTAATGCTTTTCCATGTTAATCTTCTGGTTCAAGAATTTCTTCATTCCCTCACATAATTTTTTTTTTGGAAGTTTATGCACACACAATATTTTTGAATTGATAAAAGATGTGTAGACATTCTGTTGTATAGTATATATATAGACGTGACTTATTGATGATTGTGTTATATGGGTTTCGATGACAACTCAATTACTGGGATAATATTTCTTCTTCAGCGACCTCAACTGGTCAAAGGAAGTATGCAGCTTTTTTCTGTTGAGCAGCAACGTAGTCAAGCCCTTGAAGCACATGCTGCTTCATTTGCCTCTTTCAGAGTACGTGTTCCTTTCTTAGATTTATTCTGCTCTAAATATTGTTTATGTGAACTAATTTTGCTTTCTATCTCCATATTCCTCAGGTTTCAGGAAATGACAAGGACTCAATTCTTATATCTTTTGCAACAAAAACCTCTAATGCTGGTCAGATCACATCAAAGTTACATGTTATTGAGCTTGGTGCTCAGCCAGGTAGATATATATTTATATAATGATTTTGATCATCATTCGTTTATTTTTCCCATTCAATAGTTTTGGATGTCTTCCGGCTCTTACTTACAAGGTTGAACTTCTTAAATGATGTTGTGTCTGTTGGTTTAAAGCTTAGATATTTTTGCAGGGAAACCATCTTTCACAAAAAAGCAAGCTGATCTGTTCTTCCCTCCGGATTTTGGTGATGATTTTCCTGTGGCCATGCAGGTAATTTCTTTATGCTATTTCTCTCTCTCTCTCTCTATATATATATATATATGTGTGTGTGTGTGTGTGTGTCTATATATATATATATGGTCTATGATTCTGCATCTATTTCGCATTTCAATTTCATATATTATGCTGCTTTTCAATTTTGCAGATATCACACAAGTATAGTCTTATATATGTGATTACAAAGCTTGGACTGCTTTTTGTGTATGATTTGGACACTGCCACAGCTGTATACAGAAATAGAATCAGCCCAGACCCGATTTTTCTTACTTCAGAAGCTTCATCTGTTGGCGGTTTCTATGCGGTTAATAGGCGAGGCCAGGTTTTACTTGCTACCGTAAATGAAGCAACTATCATACCTTTCATCAGTGGGCAAGTACGTGCATCAGTTTTCTATTTTTTTACACATTCTAAATAGTAGCTTTTCTGTTGCAAGTATTGATATCATTTAAAATGTTTATCGTCAGCTGAACAATCTGGAGCTTGCTGTTAATCTTGCCAAAAGAGGAAATCTTCCTGGTGCTGAGAATTTGGTAAGTCAATTTTTGCTTTTAGTTCTCTTCTTCTTGTGTGATGTCTGTGGTAAATGAAATTGCAGCAATTCTGTTGCACAATATCTATAGATGTATGATTAGTAGAGCTTTCTACGTTAAACATGTTCGTCTGCGAAATTTAATTAGGTAAGGTTGTTTCCCTTTCTAAAAGCTAAGCCAGCTCTGTGAAGTATTAAACCCCAAGAAATTTTATGTTCATAATGACCCGATGAATTTTTTACTGTTTTTGTCCCTGGTATGATTTGCATTTCACCTCCATTTTATCTTGCTGAGCTGTCTGACTGAGCTTTTCTGTCATCTGTTATTTTTCTTGACAATAATGCCTTAATCTCTTCCTTTTCAATCTGACGTTTCATGTTTAATCATATACTCATATCTAATGAGTAATTTTTTTCCCATCTTAAAATGTTTCAGGTTGTCCAGCGTTTCCAAGAATTGTTTGCTCAGACTAAGTATAAAGAGGCCGCAGAGCTTGCTGCAGAATCTCCACAGGGCATCCTCAGAACACCGGACACTGTTGCCAAATTTCAGGTACTTCTTGTACATTCACTATCACTTATTTTTGTGTGTGGTAACATGTAGCGGGTAGTTGAAATAAACATATGATCATGATATCAATTACCAAGAGGAACTTTAGTTGTAGCAGCAGTGTTATCTTGCGTATTTTCCAAGAGATTTCATTGATGTGGACTGGCTTTTTGTTAACAGAGTGTTCCTGTTCAAGCCGGGCAAACACCACCATTGCTGCAGTACTTTGGAACATTGTTAACCAAAGGAAAGCTAAATGCATTCGAGTCTTTGGAGTTATCTCGTCTTGTTGTAAACCAGAACAAGAAGAATTTGCTAGAGAACTGGTTGGCTGAAGATAAATTGGAATGTAGTGAGGAACTCGGAGATCTTGTGAAGGTTAGGTTTGTAATACAAATAAAAAATTTCCTCCAATTTCAGATGTTTACTATTCCAAATCTTTTATTCTTTTACCTTCTATTTCATGTTATAAACTCGCTTCTTCTTTATATAATCAGACTGTTGACAATGACCTTGCGCTGAAAATATTTATCAAAGCCAGAGCAACGCCAAAGGTTGTGGCAGCTTTTGCTGAGCGTAGGGAATTTGACAAAATATTGATATATTCGAAGCAGGTAATTGGTATAGACATTAATTTTGTGATCTTTTCTTATATTTGATTCAGAATAGTTGCAGAGTTTGGTAAGGAGCTTGTTATTTAGTTATAATGACGTACATACCTGTTATATAATTTGTTTGGTTCAACTATATCTGTCTTGAAACAGGTTGGATATACGCCTGACTATCTGTTCCTTCTGCAAACCATTCTCAGATCAGATCCTCAGGTATTCTTGAATGTGTAATTTTTTGAAATATTAAGCATCATGCATCAGGAGCTGTTTATAAGAGACTTAATATATAGATACGGGTTTTAATGAATTTTGATGTCTGCAGGGAGCTGTCAATTTTGCCCTTATGATGTCCCAGATGGAGGGAGGTTGTCCTATTGATTACAATACCATTACCGATCTCTTTCTTCAGGTCTGCTTGTTTCCTTGATAATTTGAAACACCTCTTATAGGTTCTTGATCTCTCGCTGTTCTTCTATATTTCTCTCTTTTTATACTTGAAACCATGTTTTAAAGCTTTTCTTTGTGTACAAATTTGGGGGACAGTTATTTATCTCTCTTTTCATAAATCTCACCAGAGAAACATGATCCGTGAAGCAACAGCATTTATGTTGGATGTTCTGAAACCAAATTTGCCAGAGCATGCACACCTGCAAACTAAGGTCAATATTGATTTGCTCTTCTTATTTATGAACATCGATGTCTTTTATCTCATCTGACAAATGTCTTCATGTCTTCCTTCTTTAATCAGGTTCTGGAGATCAACCTCGTGACCTTTCCTAATGTAGCAGATGCTATTTTGGCAAATGGCATGTTTAGTTACTATGATAGACCACGCATTGCACAACTTTGTGAGAAAGCTGGTCTTTACGTGCGAGCACTTCAGGTTAAGTGTCTTCTTGTGTATGTAATTTTTTTGTATACTTATATTTATTATATATATATCTAACTAAACCATCTCTCATGCTTGCAGCATTATTCTGAATTGCCTGATATCAAGCGTATTATTGTGAATACTCATGCAATTGAGCCTCAGGTTAATGAAATCTAGTTACTGTCAATGTTGTTTTTCTTATGATCATGTTGGTGCTTATTCATGTAGTCATTTCAGGCACTTGTGGAATTCTTTGGTACTCTATCTACAGAATGGGCTCTGGAGTGTATGAAGGATCTTTTGCTGGTTAATTTAAGAGGAAACCTTCAGATAATTGTCCAGGTGAGACTGATGGTTTACGAACGCAAATAATTTATCACTCCTATCAAGATGATTGATTCTTTTACGACATCGTAGAAGTGATTTCAACGATTCTTCTCAGGAAAGCAAGCACTTTTGAGTATGATATTAGATGTTTTCAGTCAGTTGGATTGATTTTAAACTTATATTTTATGAAGGTTGCAAAAGAATATTGTGAGCAATTGGGAGTTGAAGCGTGCATTAAGCTCTTTGAGCAGTTCAAGTCGTATGAAGGATTATATTTCTTCTTGGGATCATATTTGAGCTCCAGGTAACCTATTTAGAAACGAATGGACTTCAAACTCCCTTGTGATGGCCTGTGTTACTCATAACGTACTTGCTAATCTGTGGGTCAATTATTGGTCTCTGACAGTGAGGATGGTGACATTCACTTCAAATACATTGAAGCAGCTGCCAAGACTGGACAAATTAAAGAGGTGGAGCGTGTGACAAGAGAATCTAATTTCTATGACCCTGAAAAGACTAAAAACTTTTTGATGGAGGCAAAACTTCCAGATGCACGACCACTGATCAACGTGTGTGATCGCTTTGGTTTTGTTCCGGACCTCACACATTACTTGTATTCAAATAACATGCTGCGTTATATTGAAGGTTATGTGCAGAAGGTATGTTAAATATCTTTTTCAGTTTTTCTATTTGGGGAAATGTATACTGTTTTCCATACAAGTGAATTTCGTTGTCTTTCAATAGGTTAATCCAGGAAATGCCCCATTAGTTGTTGGGCAGCTTCTAGACGATGAGTGTCCTGAAGATTTTATTAAAGGTCTGATCCTCTCTGTCCGTTCGCTGCTTCCAGTTGAGCCTCTGGTAGAGGAATGTGAGAAAAGGTACCCTTTCTTCTCTCTCACTATTTGTCTTTAGAGGCAACTTTTTTCCCCGGTATCCTTATTTATGACGTGTGTAGGAATCGTCTTCGCCTGCTTACTCAGTTTTTAGAGCATCTCGTGAGTGAAGGAAGCCAAGATGTGCATGTCCACAATGCCTTGGGGAAAATTATAATAGACAGCAATAATAATCCAGAGCACTTCCTCACTACCAATCCGTATTATGATTCACGAGTTGTGGGTAAATACTGTGAGAAACGAGATCCTACCCTTGCCGTTGTCGCATACCGGAGAGGCCAATGTGATGATGAACTTATTAACGTGACAAATAAGAACTCTTTGTTCAAGCTGCAGGCCAGGTTTGTGGTTTTCGTAGTTTTGATGTTGTTTACTGGTGGCAAGTCGTTGCTAAGAGTTCATCCATTTATTTGTTGTTTCAGGTATGTGGTTGAAAGAATGGACGGTGATCTGTGGGGAAAAGTTCTTGATCCTGAAAATGAATTCAGAAGGTTGCTCATTGATCAAGTTGTGTCAACTGCTTTGCCCGAGAGCAAAAGCCCAGAGCAAGTTTCTGCTGCTGTCAAAGCTTTTATGACTGCCGACCTTCCTCACGAACTTATTGAGTTGCTTGAAAAGATTGTGCTTCAAAACTCGGCATTCAGTGGGAACTTCAACCTGCAAAACTTACTTATCTTGACTGCGATCAAAGCAGATCCTTCCAGGGTTATGGACTATATCAATAGACTTGATAATTTTGATGGTCCTGCTGTTGGTGAAGTGGCTGTGGAAGCTCAATTGTACGAAGAAGCTTTTGCTATCTTCAAGAAGTTCAATTTGAATGTCCAGGCTGTGAATGTGTTACTGGATAATATCCGAGACATTAACCGAGCTGTAGAATTTGCATATCGTGTTGAAGAGGATGCTGTTTGGAGTCAAGTGGCTAAAGCTCAACTTCGGGAAGGACTAGTGAGTGATGCAATTGAATCTTTTATTCGTGCTGATGATACCACCCAGTTTCTGGAAGTCATCAAAGCTGCAGAGGATGCAGATGTTTATCATGATCTTGTGAAGTATCTTCTCATGGTTAGGCAGAAAACGAAGGAGCCCAAAGTTGACAGTGAGCTCATTTATGCTTATGCCAAGATTGACAGACTGGGTGAAATCGAAGAATTTATTCTCATGCCCAATGTAGCTAATCTGCCTAATGTTGGTGATCGCTTATACGATGAAGCTTTATATGAGGCAGCAAAGATTATTTTTGCTTTTATTTCTAACTGGGGCAAATTAGCAATCACACTAGTGAAGCTGAAGCAATTCCAAGGTGCCGTTGATGCAGCTCGGAAAGCAAACAGCGCAAAGACGTGGAAGGAAGTCTGCTTTGCTTGTGTTGATGCCGAGGAGTTCCGCTTGGCTCAGATATGTGGTCTCAACATCATTGTACAGGTAATTTTTAGGTTCTCCAATTTTCTTTAGGATTCATTATTTAAGGATCGACACAGTTACAGAATTAAAGATCTATAAACTACTATTCATTGTTGCATAATTTTGTAAATGTTATAGGTGGATGACTTGGAAGAGGTCAGTGAGTATTATCAGAACAGAGGATGCTTTAATGAGCTTATATCTCTTATGGAGAGTGGTTTAGGATTGGAGCGTGCCCACATGGGCATCTTCACAGAGCTGGGTGTCCTGTATGCTAGATACCGTCATGAAAAGCTCATGGAGCACATCAAATTGTTCTCTACCCGTCTCAATATTCCTAAGCTGATCCGTGCATGTGATGAACAACAGCACTGGCAAGAATTAACTTACTTGTACATTCAGTATGATGAGTTCGATAATGCTGCAACCACTGTCATGAATCATTCCCCAGAAGCTTGGGATCACATGCAATTCAAAGATATTATTGTCAAAGTCGCCAATGTGGAGTTATATTACAAAGCCGTGCACTTCTATTTGCAAGAACACCCTGATCTCATCAATGACGTTCTGAATGTCCTTGCTCTTCGTGTGGATCACACTCGTGTTGTGGACATAATGAGAAAGGTTTGTTTTCCTGCTTGATGTGCAATTTCCCATCCCACAGTGCTAGGGTCTTAAAATTTTCGTGTTATTTTATGTAGGCGGGCCACTTACGTCTCGTTAAGCCTTATATGGTAGCAGTCCAGAGCAATAATGTGACTGCTGTGAATGAAGCTCTCAATGAGATATATGTAGAGGAGGAGGATTATGACAGACTACGTGAATCAATTGAATTGCATGATAGCTTTGATCAGATTGGCCTTGCTCAAAAGGTGAATTATAATTTCACTAAATACTTATTTTGTTGTGTTTACAAAAAGGCTTCTTCTACATATGTATATTGTGCTTGAGCAGATTGAGAAACATGAGCTTCTTGAGATGAGGCGTGTCGCAGCCTATATTTACAAGAAGGCAGGCAGGTGGAAGCAATCAATTGCATTGTCGAAGAAATACAACCTTTACAAAGATGCAATGGAGACAGCTTCACAATCTGGTGACCGTGAACTTGCTGAGGAATTGCTTGTTTACTTCATTGAACAGGTATATACAACCTTCATGATATCTGAAATGTTTATTATTCATTTAGGACTTGAATTTCACATAAAATAAGATCATGTATCTTCTTATTTTAGATGGTTAAACTTTGAATTCTGAATTGTTGTTTCTATGTTTTTGTAGGGTAAGAAGGAATGCTTCGCATCATGCCTCTTTGTTTGTTATGATTTGATTCGCCCGGATGTTGCACTTGAACTTGCTTGGATGAATAACATTATTGACTTCGCCTTCCCATATCTATTACAGGTGATTCTTCATCCTTCTTTCCCTACCACTCTGTTAGTGTGCCATGTCTTTAGGGTTCTAATTATAGTGCAAGTATGTATCAACTTTTCACTCTCTCGCAGTTTATCCGGGAATACACGGGCAAAGTTGATGAACTAATTAAAGATAAGATTGAGGCTGTGAAAGAAGTAAAGGCTAAAGAGAACGAGGAGAAAGATGTCATCATGCAACAGGTATTAAAAAACCTCTGTCATTCAGTCTATTTAGCAAGCTAGCTTATTATTAGCAAGTGTTGAATATCAGTAATAATTAATTGTTAAATATCTCAAGTAGGGTAGTTCGGTTAACCGGCCGAACTGAAAAATCGATTCAGTGTTCTGTTTTTAAGTTTGCAAAATTTTGGTTTTGGCTGTGTTTGGTCTTTTAGCCGGTTAACTGGATGGACTGGGTTGAAAATTGGAGTTTCAATTTCTCTTTTCTCAATCTATAGCTATTTTTGGTTTATGGATTTGTAAAATGAAATTGAACAAGAAATGAAGCTCAACATTGCGTCACTGGATACTAGAGAAAACATTTTCCTCAACGTTTTATACGCTGAAATTCAAAAATCAAACATAGCCTTAGAAAAATCGGTAAAGACAAACTAATTTGGGTGATTATGTCTGCAGAATATGTATGCTCAGTTGCTGCCTCTTGCTTTACCGGCACCGCCTATGCCAGGCATGGGAGGTCCTGGGATGGGAGGTTATGGTGGACCACCACCGCCTCCACAGATGGGTGGTATGCCAGGCATGCCCCCTATGCCACCATTCGGCATGCCACCAATGGGCTCCTATTGATTATGCTTTTCGTAGTTGATGGTTAGTGAGAATAGAAGACCCCAGTTGGGGGTTTTGGGCTTTACATTTGCTTTTTGATACAATTTCTTGGAAGTTTGAGTTCCAGGTGTTGGCGGTTGTGGTTGGGGCTTATTTGAAGTTAGAAAAATAAAGTATGACTCGGTGTTTTGTTTAGGAGGAAGGGTGTGGATATAGTCTTTGTATTATTCTTTGGTAAATGAGGGCATTTTTTTTGCAGCTTTAGGTGGGAAGCTGAGGATAATACTTGTATTTTATAAAAAGCAACATGATAATAGACATCTTGCACTGATTTTTTATTGTTAAATTTTTGTTTAGTATTTTTGTTCTTAAAGAAGGTACAATGAACCATCAAAATCCCCTTCATAATTACGCTACCGTGGTGTTTTAAATGCAGTAGGGGCAAGTTGCTAATATCGAATGCGTTTGTTTTAGTGTCTTGTTTGCTACCTTATGCGTAACAACGTCAAATGACATTTTGCGAGTGTTGATTTATCCACTATTTCGATTCGAGAAACTTCTAAATTTTATTATTAAAACTCTTCAATCCATTGGTTTTAGTCAATTATTGAGTTATTTGTAGAACACTACTTTGTTTTGGACAAATATAACAAAACAAAATGTAAAGTGTAAACGCAATTTGTCCTAGTCTTTTTACTCTCAATTTTATTTTGGGAAGCTTCGAAGTAAGATTTTCTTTTCTAAAATTGAAAAATTCTCTTCGATTATTCTTTCAAATGATAATTACATATCTTTATGAATTACATTATAAAATAATACTTATTTAAGAAAGGAACTCCTCTTTTTGAGTAGGTATTTAGTATTTTCTCCGTGTAGAAAAAGTCATGTATTATTTTTTAAAAACCATTTTCCAACAAAATAAGACAAACCTATACAGGGACATCCTTGAATCAAAATTTGATATATATTTCATAGTATATATTTTGGTTAACAAAAACTTTTTAAAAATATTGAGAAAATAAGAAATAATCAAGATGATGGGGTTAAGTGGTAGTAGCATGTGAAACTCAAGTCCGAATTTCATTGGAGTCACAATACTAAGAATGATTTATACCAAATGCACTCTTCGGTTCAAACTATAAATACACAGTTTAGTAGATTTAAAAGAGAAGAAGAGAATCTCGAGATAAATAAATAAATAATTTCAACATTACATACTACTTTCAGTCGTATTTTCTACAAAAACAATGGAACCTGATTTCAATATATACGTCAATTACAAAATGATTAAATCAACTATCCTGATAATACCTGGTACAAAGGGCTGTTTGTTTGGCTCTTCCAAAAATTATTTAGTAATTGAGAAAAATAAAATAAACATATTTTCAACTTTCATAAATAAATTTACCATCTCTAAATTTTCTCAAACTTCTCTTTCAAAAAACAAAAAAACACCAATTTTCTTATATCTTAAAAAATTTATACAAACTCTACTTTAATTAGACATAAAATAATTAATATCTACACAACTTATCTAACATAACAAACACGATTTAATATATAATTTTCTTGTTCCAATATATAATTTTCTACATCTTATACTTATAACATAATTCTTCCAAAAAAAAAACTTAAATCTAGTTTATTATCCAAACCGTTTTCTCAAATACCAAACAAACAACATATTAAATTATTTCACACCACTATTCTACAAAGTTACTCTCACCAAACAAACAAACAAACAAACAAACCAAATAGAGTAAAACTGTACAATATATTGCCCCAACAATTGGCTGGATTCCAGCACTGCTCTGATGGCTTCACGGCTCCTGCTCTCAGCTTTGGCGCCCGCAACCCTAATATTGGCGTTTATAATCAGAATTATCGCCGCGGCTGTTCAGTTCCGGAGAAACCGTAAGAAAGCCGTGGGATTCTTTCATCCCTATACCAACGACGGTGGCGGCGGTGAGCGTGTTCTTTGGTGCGCCGTCAAAGCCGTCCAGGAAGAGTCGCCAGATCTTGATTGTGTCATATACACCGGCGATCACGATGCTTCTCCTCAATCTCTCTCCGCTCGAGCGATCGATCGTTTTGGCGTTAAATTGATCAACCCTCCACAGGTATATTCAGTTTTTTGAACAGAATTTATTAATAAATTTAATAGCTCATATCGTTTGAGCTGGGTCTGTTGTAATGAGACACACATAACCAATATATTTTGTTTGATAAATTTTAATCTCGGTTTGAGCTTGACTTTTTAAGGTAGTAATTATCAAAATATATGTAAAAATGGCTGGAGCTCGGTTTGTTTAACAATCTAACGAAGCTCAAACACAATTTAAAGCTCCATAAAAATTTCAAACCAAATTTGAACATATTTTGTTTGATACTACTCGGCTAGTTTATGCCCCTATTTTTTACAATTTAGAGAAATGAACAAGAATCATGCATTGACGAATCTTTATTCATCAGATTCTTTATTTTCACATTTATTTAGAGTTTTGGAAGTTCATATTTAGAGGAATGTAGCAATAATTTGCTCGCTATGTTATATGGTTATGATGTGCTTTATAGGTGGTGCATCTATACAAGAGAAAATGGATTGAAGAAACAACGTATCCTCGATTCACTATGATTGGACAAAGCCTTGGTTCAGTATATCTTTCTTGGGAAGCTTTGTGCAAGTTTACTCCTTTGTATTATTTTGATACCAGTGGATATGCTTTTACGTATCCAGTTGCGCGGATGTTTGGATGTAAAGTTATTTGCTACACACATTACCCAACAATTAGTTTAGATATGCTATCACGGATTCATGCTCGGAGTTCTATGTACAACAATGATGCTTTGATTGCTAAAAGGTACATCCCATCTGTAAAGCTTTCATATCAGATTTCTTGTAAATTGACAAAAGCTTGAAAGATTGTGATATTGATTTCTATTACTTGCATTGTTAGTAAAAAGTGGTAGTCATGCATATGTCTACCATGAGAGGTTGTGTTCGTATCATAATGAGATTATCCGAGTCGAATGAAGCTAACAATGTTTTGTGCACTCAATCCAAGATTATGTTATCTTCGTTAATGTGAAAAGTAAAGAAAATCTCAATACTTCCGTTTTATTTATCCTCCACTTTCTTTGTCCAAAATTTCTAATTAACAATTATAGATTTAGTGAGATATCTTCTTTTAACGATTTCTATGTAATTTCAACAAAAAAGTTGAGATGATGTCCACAGTTTCCGAATCAAAGAAGCAAGTTTATTCAAATTTGGTAAAGCGGTTACTTTTTATCAAATTGATGTATGTCATTAAGCTAAAATAATTCTTTTCTGGTAGCGTCTTCTTCTCGCAGTGCAAAGTCATCTACTATAAGTTTTTTAGCTTGTTATATGGAATGGTGGGCTCCTGTGCACACCTTGCAATGGTTAATTCTTCATGGACACAGTCTCATATTAAGAAGCTTTGGGGGATTTCTGCTCGTATCTTTCTTGTCTACCCTCCTTGTGACACTTCTGGTCTTCAGGTATTTTGTAATTTATCTTTTATTTGTCAAACTTCTGCTTAGTTTGGTGAGTAATTGTATATTGCTCTTCTTTTTCTTCAGATACCAATTAGTAGTAGTTTCAGAAAGAGAGTGTAATGCATGATTTGATAGCAATTTAAACTAGAGCTAAATGCAAAACACCCCTTTGTACCTTGCCTAATTATAAAAAAAACCCGTGTTTTCTAGTAGCAAAACCTACCTTTGCTCTTTTTTATTAGTAAAAATCCCATTTGAAATTCCTTCATTAATCATGGGGAGGTTTTTGTCTATTTTTTAAGTGAACAGGGGGGGTTATTGATATATTTTTAGGTTAAGAGGAGTGTTTTTGCATCATTTGTTGGGGAGTATAATTGTCATTTCGGCTTGGGAGGTTTTTTTTGCTAATAAAAAAATAAGCACAGGGTGTTTTTGAAAATTAGTCAAAACACAAGGGGTGTTGTTGCATTTCACTCATTTAAATTATCATGTCACGTATTCTGCTGCCAGTGTAAGTCTGACTTGTTGTTTCCAAACAGATGCTGCCATTAGAAAGGTCAACGACACCAATAAAGATTATTTCTGTGGCACAATTTCGTCCAGAGAAGGTGGGCATTTTATGAGATCAAGGTATCCATACTTTGCAGTCTAGTCATTCTGGAACTGTCAATATGATTTGGTATAATTTGACATAATCTTGAATCTTGATGCCTTTTCTTCAGGCGCATCACCTTCAACTAGAGGCATTTGCAGTTGTACTAAAGAATCTGGATGCAGATCTACCAAGGCCTAAACTTCAATTTGTAGGTAGTTGCAGAAATGAAGCAGATGAGAAAAGGTTGCAACACTTGAAGGACCGAGCCATTGAGCTGAAGGTTGACAATGATGTAGAGTTCCACAAAAACGTAACCTACAGGTTTGTGACATTTCTCGGTATATTTGACAAAAATGTAGATTCTTTACTTCAGTTATGAATAGAGTGATTGACACTTTGCACCCTAGAAATACATCATTTTGGCACTTTGCACCCTGAAATTGAAAGTTTGACACTTTGCACCTCATTAGGGTGCATTTTGCCAAAGAACATGCAATTTGAGGGTGCAAAATGCCAAAGTTTTAATTTCAGGGTTCAAAGTGCCAATTACTCCAGTATAATGGGCATTTTGCACCCCAAAAAATACATTTATTTTGGCACCTTGCACCCTGAAATTGAAATATAGGCATTTTGCACCCTTGCAATTCTTTGGCAATATAATGAGTAGCTGTACATCATTTTGGCACTTTGCTCCCTCGAAATGTATATTATTGGCAATACAATGGGCATTTTCCACCCAAGTAGGGTGCATTTTGCCATAAAATATGCAATTTGAGGGTGCAAAATGCCAAATGATATATTTGTAAGGTGCAAAGTGCCAATTATTCCAATATAGTGGGCATTTTGCACCCCAATAGGGGGCACACTTCACCGAAGAATATGCAATTTCAAGGTGAACCCAAAGTGTATATTTATGGGATGCAAAGTGCCAATGACTCTTTTTTCATAACATGAAGTATTTGGTCTTGCTATTTACTTAATTTTCTTTTCTTTCTTTTCTCTATGACTCAGTGAGCTGGTGTCTCTCTTGGGTGGGGCTGCAGCCGGAATTCATTCCATGATAGATGAGCATTTTGGCATCAGTGTGGTAGAATACATGGCTTCCGGAGCCATACCAATTGGTTTGTTCCCTAACCTTCTTATAGATAAGGGTGGCAATTGGGCTGGTCAGGTCGGGTTCGGGCAGGTCAAAACAGGCCAAGTTAGAAATGTGTCATTGTCCTGGTTAAAAACAGATCGCGTAATATGGGTCAAACCATAAACGGGTTGGATCCACGAATTACATTTTCTTTCAAGTCTTTCTTAGATACTTATTTTGTTCAACATTAGCATTCATCTTGATCCAAAGAAAAATCTGGTTCAAGATATTCACAATTAGATAAATAGAACTAGTCTAGCTTAATTACAGAAATCATATATAATAATCTAATAGCTAAATAGGTACATGTTTTTTTCTGGCATGCCTTTTAAGTTTTAGACACATCAAATGATACGTGATTAGAAGTTACATAAGACCTAGAAAAGAAACTATGTTATTGGGCTCAAAACGAGGTCGTGTTGTTATATCCAGGTTTGATTTACAGTTGAATTCTTATTAAGCTAGAAATACCAAAATTGAGTAGTTTTGCTTGACCCATTTTTTACCTGCCCAAACCCACTATTGGGCTAACTAATTAATACAAAACCTGAACCAAACAAACGTCAAAGAGTGAATAGCAAATTATCACCCTGTGTTTCCCTTAATAGGCAGTTTATCTCATTGTGTTTTTTAAAATAAGTACATTGCCTTCCACTAGATTTTTACATTTAGGGGGTAAATTGCTCATTTACGCATATTGCAGGTAGATGAATTGCCCATTTATGCCTATCACCCAGGGGTAAATGAAGTGAATATGTCATCAATGTAGGGTTAAATTGGTCATTTTTCACATGAGAATGAATTCTCAGTAGTATTATAAAACGTGTGTGCAACATCTCCACAAAGGAGGTAAATTGCTCATTATTTCAAATCACAAGAGAGTAGATTGTCCATCAGACATATCACATAGAGTTAACTTGCCAAAACCTCCATCAATCAATATAAATAATGAGAGTTGGGTGGGTATGTCCTTGCTGGGCCAACTCACGTGTCGACCCATATTGCCACCCATAATATTAATACAATACTGCTTTCTTTCTTCCAATGTAAATGTCTCTGTACTCGATGATTTACTCAACTCATGTCTTCTAACGTTTCCAGCTCATAATTCAGCTGGCCCTAGAATGGATATTGTCTTACCTGAAGATGGAAAGCAAACAGGATATCTTGCCGAAAATGTTCAAGAATACGCAGAAGCCATCCTCAAAATCATTAAAATGCCTGTACCCGAACGCCTTGACATGGCTGCAGCTGCAAGGAAACGAGCCTCAAGGTTCTCAGAACAAAGATTTTACGAAGATTTCAAGGTTGCATTTCGACCAGTTATATCTCATAGATGATAAAACAAAACTCGTATTAAGGTAACAATGATCCAAAGTCTAACTTATGATCGAGCAAAATGCAGAAACATCCCTTGTGCTTTATCTAATACTCTCTCCGTTTTTTTTTAATTTGTCTATTGGCAAAATATTCTTATTTACTTTTATTTGTCGCTTTAGGATTTCAATGTAAAATTAATATTATTTTATCAATTTCACCGTTCTTACTAATATTTGTCATTAATGCTAATTAATGTTAAGCTTATTTAATTAAAAGGATAGTTTGGATTTTTTGCTTAAAAAAAGTGACTATTTATGACATTCCTTAATTCGTGTGCAATCTTCCAAAGCGACAAATTAAAAAAATGGAGTGAGTATAAAAAAAATTATGTGTTATTTTTATTAGCAAAAATGAACTAAATTTTTATTGGATTCTACTAACCTAACTGATCTATACTAAATCAAAGTTAAGTGAGAACAAGAAAATGGGTTCATTTTATCATTAGGCTGATTTGAAAATATTATTGTTGGTTATTATTTTGAAAGAAATATGATTATAATTTATTGAAACTGTAGTACATCATATCAAGGCAATCAGTTTGCCATTAACAATCAATTTGTATATGTCTTAGATAAGAATCTTTTTGCTGTACAAAATAAGCACAGTGAAATTTTTGATAAATATAATAACAAAGTGTTTTTTCTTCTGGCATTTACTCGATTTAGATTGTAATACAATAACAACAATATGAAAGTTGTTGTATTTCACTGCTGACCGATCGACCTAAGGATGTAAACTACAATTCCATGTGCTCCACCGACTTATTTTTATATGGTGAGGTTGATTAAGTTTTGATATATTAATTGAAACATGAATTTAACGAAATCTATGTCAAATATTTGTTGGATTGGTGTAGCCCGGTTCTATGGTGATTGGTGGGGGTATTATAGTTTGTTATGTATATTATTCATATACATAACAAATTTCGTCCTCTAATTTTCAATAAGTTTTAATTTTCATCCTGCAATTCTTAACTTTTCTCTTTTGTAATAGGATCAAATTTGTAATTTCCGGACAAAAAATAAAACTTATTAAAAGTTAAATAACGAAATTTGCTATGCATAAGACTAAAATTAAATATAGTTACAGATTTCAAAGTTACATTTTATTTTTGAAATATTGTCGTTATTCGCTCCAATCCTATTTATCCACATGGTATTCAGTTTTTGGTTTAATTTTGACATGTTTAAAATGTCATCGGCGTGTTTCTTAGGATGGATTAATTTTGGTCCAAATTTGAATATGTGATTCATGTGCAATGGTCATATCTAAGGTCATATCTAGGCTTGAATTTTGTTAATTTAATTTAATGCCATTATGGGATGGGTTTCATGTTTAGGTTCATTTTTTGATTTGGAACTTTGGTTTAGCTTATCTAATCAGTAAGTGTGTTAACTAGTGTATGAAATGACAATGCAACATAAATGCCATACCATTGTGACTAATTATAAAATTGGAGTATCAATTAATTGTCTAGCGTTAAAAAAAAAAAGTCTATTAAGACTCTAATGTATCTTTTTGATATATAATTTCAAGTACTTGGTTAACATGTGATCACTCTTTATACCTTGGTAGAATGATGTATTCGATCATTTAAAAATCTAGCTAGCAAAAACAAGGACTCTATGCCTATCAATGTTTCGGATATGAATGCAATTTTGTTCAACTTTATGTTCAATTTTAATTATTTTAAACAAATTTTATGCGTATGTATTTGCGTTGTATGCATTCCTCATATCATGTCGAATACAATGATAATATTGTATAAAATTCAAATTAAATGATCGGTGAAAGTTGAAATTTAAAATAAGATTAACAATTTTAGTGACTTTCTTAGACTAATGATAAAATAATGAAGTATGTTTATGTATGTTTATGTATGTTTATGTTAGGTATATGTACTAATTAATTATTGGATGGAATCATTTCAACTTAACATATGCGATTCAATTATTTTGAATATCAATTTTATCAATTAAATCAAATATCTTGAAAAATTATAAATACTATTTTATTAAGTTGATGAATGAGAATATGAACTCACGGGTAAAGTTGGGATTTTCGACTCCACCTAGTCTCAAGCAAAATAGGCCAGGGAGCACAAGTCATAGCTAAATGTGATACGTCAAAGTTTGGCGACATTGTTTAGCCTCCAAATGACCTTTACTTTATCTTTTATTTAGCTAGTAATGTTTTAGAATGCTCATAACTTTTTATAGGAAACTTCGATTTATCTTCTATAAATTGGGGAAAAAATATAAAATTTCTTGTATTCTAATTTTACTCTTTTTACTATTTTTAAGGTTCTAGCATTAGAGTTACACTATTTAAAGTATTGTACGTCTAAGGGTGTCACTGCTTTCACTTTGATAAATTAACTTTATTTAGTTTTTCATGTTTAAGAATAAACCTTTAGCTTTTTATCTGCGTCATAAGCACATTGAATTTAGTTACTGTGTTGTCCCGGCCCGGCCCTGCCCCAACCGACGCGACGGCACACTTCTCGGGCTTAGGATCCGAAACAAATTGATGAAATGAGAGAAGAGGAAACCTTATAAGGGCCACTCATCAATTGTCGTATCAATCAATCTTTAAAACCTAACTTTAATTTGTTTGGTGGATTTAGGACTACGGCTGTGAATTTAATTTTGATATATAGATATATATGTTAACAGTTAACACCCAACACACACACACACAAAAAAAAAAAAAAAAAAAAAAAAAAAAAAAAGACATAAATACAGGCCCCACACCGAAGACTTGTAATTGGAAACCCCTTTTGTTTTTAGCGTAGGACAATCTGATTCTGAATCAGCAGGATTTTTCATTTATGTGACATGAAACAAATCACAATAGTTAAATGATTGAGCTAAGAAAGCAAAATATGTTCGAACTTAAATGTTTTATAAAATCTTTGTCTTCAAAGTCATCGTTAGCCCTTATAATTATAATTTCCCACCAAACTGTTTGTATTTCTGTAATTATAAAATATATTTTTTGTTTCACATGTTACAATAATTTCATGATTATTTATAATAATTTTGTAGCATTATTACGGGATTCATATATAGACATGGATCGATGTATAATTGATTTATTGATAAATTGTTGGAATGCTAATTGATACATATAATTAATTCATCCCAAGTTATTGTACCTATTTCTCGTAATACTTAAAATGAATTGATTTAGCTGAATAAAATGATTTAGTGTATGATATATTAGGCATGTTTAATTTATGAATAAAATGTTATTAATTTTTCAAAAAAAAAAATTCCCACATGTTTCCCCCCTTTTTTAGTTTTCCTTGATGTTCGAAATGTTTCTTAAACTCAATATTTTGTAGTTCGAAATTCACTTTAAAACAAAATTTTAACCTATATCGGAAATAACTTCAATTGAAGTAACATTGTGTCAACCAAGACAAATGTTGATATTGAAATTTCGAACATGAATTTCACAACTGAGTGGCAAATTTGTTTTCTGGAACATACAATTGTGACTGTATATGTACATATGGCTAGACTTACTATTATTCATGAATATGTACAATGGATAATTTAATATGCCCCACCTATTTATAATATTATTATTGGATACCATTGCAGTGAGATATCATTGTGTTAAATTAAGGACAAGTCGTCCTGGGACTTTTTTTTTTTTTTTTTTTTTAATTTTCATAGATATTAATTATTGTGCAGTTAGTTACCTGGTCAGTCTAGAAATATGTAGAGTAAAAAATTTAATCTCAATGCTGTTAAACATCAATAGTGCATATTAAGGGTGGTAATCAGACAGATCGGATCAAATCGAGATCTACAAATTGGATTACGAAAGCATATTTAACTGGTTGAAATTAAGTGTGATCATATATGAGCTGAGTCAAATACGATTCCGTCAGATTCGAACCACTACGATTTTTAATATTGATATGTACATAACAATTAATTAAATAATAATCTAATAAATAATAGAAAGTCAAGTGAAAGTTTTTAGCGATATCCCTATTAAGATTTAAAACAATTTACGAGCTAGTAAATAGTAAGTAATTACCTACATCTAGAGTAAAAACTAAGATTATCTAGTCAAAATCATGACGAATAAATTGAGTGAAGATGTAAAAAGATTACCTATTTTGTATTAGTTGCTAACATGAGCATGATAACTATAGTCATTGGGTCAAAAAGTCGGAGAGGCTCGTTGCACAGTCGAAAAGTGGCGTTTTAATTATTATTTTTCAATTTATAGATTTGGATTGTACATTACTACAATTCGTGAATTATACAAGATAAATTAAATTTTAATCCGATTAATTTAACTCAAACTGAAACAAATAAATAAATAAGATTAAATCCTTGTCCCTACATGAACAAAATGAGAAATCAAAGAGAGATGTAAAATGAAAATACCATGCCCAAAATCATTCTAAAATATACATAAACAACTAGTATTTTATAGTTTTTCTCAAGAAAAGAAAAGAAGTACTTCTATAAACGCAAGATCCTCTAGGTTGATTGGGGAAATCCAAAAATATTTTCATGTTTTGTGATGTGACTTGAAGATAAGTCCAATACATAGTTTCCATAATTACATCTGACCAATGAAAAGTTACTAGATATCACACCAATCACCATCTCCATTTCGAGATCAAATTTACAAATACTCCTACCTCCTCCTATCACTCAAACAAACAACACAAAATGGCAAATTACTTTTTGAATGAAGAAGATTATACCTCTTGGAATGAAGAAGATGTGGCTGCCGCCGCCGCCTTGCAATATCAATATCAATATAATAACCCACTCTTCGCCGCCGCCTTACCACCGTGTGAAGAAAGAACTGCCGGCAGTGCTTCTAGAAGCCACAGTGAAGCAGAGAAAAGGCGTAGAGACAGAATCAATGCTCAGCTTTCCACTCTCAGAAAACTTATCCCAAAGTCTGAAAAGGTACTTAATTCTACTGCCACTCCATTTTTTAATTTATCCTTTTCCCTATATTATTATTATTTATATAAAATAAATAACACTCTTTTGACAAAAATAGTAATTGGCAATCATAAATTACGTGTAGACAGACACATAATAGTTCCGATCGATTTTTCTTTTCTTTCTCTTTGATGAAGCACAAGGTTTGGTAACAATCAAATTATTTAAAAGATTAATTATTAGTAACAATTAATTATTGGTTTAATTGTCTTGTGACTAAATTAAAATTAAAGTTAAAATTTCTCGATCACAAAAAACACAAGGACAAAAACGGACGTACAAATTATATAGTGTGTACTAGAAAGTCAACATTTGACGACTTCATTCCATGTTCCGTCCTTATATTTGTGGATGGTAATAGCCTAGCCTTGTTAATTTATGATTACTATGCACTGCACCTATTTTATTTCTAGTGAAAACCTTTGGTTGATATATATGGATGTTATATATTATCCCATTACTAAAAGAAATTCAGAAATAGATAATAGATATGAAATCAATATTTATGTATATTTGTTAAAGAGATTAATCACTATAAAGTAGTGAACATATGTTCGAATCCATGTTGAAAGATATTCTCACTTAATGTGTTTGACGCGTCTCGAAAATAATTAAATCCTTAAAAATAAAAGAATTATATAAACATTACTAGGTTTAGTGTTATATTAGGTTTGAAAAATCAACAAAAATCGAGTTTGAGCTAAATATCAATATAAGATCGAATATTTGACTTAAAGCAACACATATTCATAAGAAGTCTCAATTGTGAATTCTAATTTTAATAAATCTGAAATGAATGTGGATATTTTCTCTAGTTTCATACTAGCTTTTCTCTAATTTAATACTAGTAATTAGTTCACTTTGATATCATTATAATAATTTCGATTCAATATTGTTTGATGTAACAATATTAAAAAAAATTGATTATAAGTGCTTGAGAAGATATTTTAGCAAACAAATGTCATGCCTCACATGTGACTTACATAAATTGAAGATCAAATCATTGACATATAGTTAATGCTAGCCACTATTCTTTAGACAAGGCCCAATATATTATCAGCAATTACCTCACCCCTCATCATAGTTTATGTACCAAATATTTTCTTTATTCGTGTAAGTGTGATATATATAAATCGTGGTAAATCCAAATCAGATTATAATTCTTATAATAATATACTTTTAAGAACAAAATATTTCAGAAAATTATCATCCTTTTTGTAGCTAGGTTGAAAATATACACAATACGAAATTAAAGTTACTTACTTCGATTAAATCATTTTTATAATACATCTACACACCATGAACATTATATAGTTATTTTTTTTAATAATATTTTATAAAAGTGCACAACTTAGTTTAATAAAATAAGAGTATACAAGAAAAAAATCAATTTTAGCATACTGTATGCTAGGCATGTCATGGGCTCGGTCCGAGCCCGTACCTGACATGGAATTTCTCAAGCGTTCGGGTCCTGAAACTAACAGTAGGATTCAACCTAGGACCTTGTCGACAGGGCCTGGGTATAGACATTGTACTAATTTTCAAGGCCAGGTTTGGGTCAAGATCTTGTACTTATATATTTCAGAGTAGCCTTGATAAATTTACTATGTGCTACTCAACAATATGATTATATTTTATTTATTTACGTATTACACACACAAAAACACGAAGATGATAGTGAATTGCTTTGTGTATTTTTATTCATTTCAAGAAGTACTGTTTTGTGGTTATGTAGTTGGACAAGGCAGCTCTATTAGGCCAAGTAGTGGAACATGTAAAGGAACTTAGCACAAAAGCAAAAGAAGTTAGCAAACTATCCACAATGCCAACCGAAATGGACGAAGTAAATGTAGATTTCTTCAATCAAAACTCAGAGAACAATGAAGAAATTATATACATAAAAGCTTCAATCTGTTGTGATGATAGGCCAGAACTATTTGCAGAATTGAACAATGCACTCAAGGGCTTAGGACTCACAATTGTTGAAGCTGATTTGACCACTTTGGGTGGTAGAATGAAGACAATTTTTGTTCTTTGTGCAAGAGATAATCATTTGGGCAGGAATTCTCTTAAGCAATCGGTTAAATTGGTTTTGAGTCGTATTGTGATTTCATCTAGCACTACGAATTATAGTGCTAGGAGCAAGAGGCAAAGGTTCTTTTATCCTAATTCTCAATACTAATTAAATTCCATGAGTTCTTCTTCATTTAATAATTAATTTATAGGTTCAAATCCTATTGAACGCAATTTGTTTCCATCTGTTTTTCTAGTATTGAAGCAGAATATATTCTCACATGTAATTTTATTTTCAATTGGTGTTGAGTCAGTACCAATCCAAACAATGCCTTAGCCTATATAAGTGTTAGTCATCTACTCAAACATAATAAATTATTAAACTTGTATAAAATGTATTTACTTCACTTTCCATCAACTATTTGTTCTCTAAATAATTCATTAACTTATATTATTTAATCTACACCCCAAAATTTTAAAATTCACAAAATTTAACATTCAAACTCAATTAAAGAATTATTTCAAAGATTTCACTGACAAATCATTTTTTGAAATCGAAATCAAGTGAAACCCGGGTCAACGTCAATCCAAATAGAGTCATAATGGTCTCGTCTAAAATAGGCAAACAAATCTGGTCACTTTTGAACAATAACATTAGCTAGACAAAATATTCGATTCTTCTTGAACTAGCTTATCATTTATTATACCTAAACAGTCTTCTATTATATATGATATAGCCCAACTGTGAGGAATATTTTGAAATGACGCAAGAAAAATAAAAGTTTGGTTTTCAAACGCAAGAAATAGTTATTAAGTAAGGAATACGCAATTAATTTAAGAAGGTAATTAATATGAATATAAAAATCCAAAATAGTAGATTGAGAAAATAAAAGCTAGCTGTATGTATAAAACAATATTAAGATTCTCTTATATAAATTGTTACATGCTGAAGCTTGGTCCAACGGATGACCAAATATTCTACAAAAAAATCTTGTAAAATAATATTAAAAAAGATTATAACTTTGACCAGTACAAAAAAACTCTAATCAATGATATATTTATTTAGTTTATCAAAGTTAATCTTTTCTTTTTACGAATACACGTTCAAAATCAGGATAAAAATGTAAAAGGAATATTTGGTGCTCACAGTTGGGCCTAACCTACCCTTAAATAAGTATTGAAAATTTTAAAAAGTTAATAGAGTAGTAAAATAAAAATAATAGACAATGACTTGTGATCCGTTGTAACGGCCCAATTGAATGCAATACGTCTCACATGTCCAACTACAATTCAAAGTGTCGCAACTTTCCTGCCCACCACCCAACACCAACCAACCACTATCATATAGGAGTAGTATTTATTTTGCCTAGTTATCAACATTGAGCAATTTTAAGTACAATAAAAATAAAAATAAATAAAGTTGAACAATAGTACATATTATAATCAAATTCGGGATTCAAAAACCAAAAAAAGTACTAAGTTCAGTTGAAACAGTCTCGGTTAAACCAAATTAATTAATTATCAATATATAGAAAATTAATTACATATTTCGGTAGGAAATAGAAAAATTAAGTGAAACGATATAAATTGATCTAACTATAATAAATAAAATGTAATAAATACGAAAGTTGGCATATATGTATGTAGAACTAGAAGAAGTTGTTACTTGGGAGGATGAAGAAGTTGAAAGTTACTAAAAACTAACTGCCACAGTTTCCGGGTCGTAATCTCAACCGTTTCCATAACGTCTTTCGCATTTTTGAAAGGCAAAAGCCGTTACCTATTCTATTCGATCTTTCTATCAGGTACGGTGAAGTGATTCAATTCTACTATCATTTAATATTTAATATTATTTATTTCTCATACATATAAAATTGTTGAATAAATTGAAATTCCAAACAAACAAACCAACCAACAAAAACCAAATTCGTTTCGCCTATGTGCACGAGCAGTTTACGGTTCATGCCAACAACTCCTCCCCTACAGTTACAAATTTTCATCACACATTAAAACCCCTTCTCAATATACTAATATATACATACACACAGAGAGAGAGAGAGAGATAAAAATGGAGGACGGTAGCAAAGAAAAAATCAAAGGATCATGGAATCCACAAGAAGATGCTGCATTGATAAAGCTTGTTGAGGAGCATGGCCCGCGGAACTGGTCTCTTATCAGCAACGGGATTCCGGGTCGCTCAGGAAAGTCCTGTCGTCTGCGCTGGTGCAACCAGCTGAGTCCGGGTGTACAACACCGCCCCTTCACGGCTGTCGAGAACGCTACTATTATACAGGCATTAATTTTTCTAAATATTTGACTAATTGATCGAACGCTACCATTAAACATGTACATGAATTATAAATGAAGTATTTTTTATATACTGTACAAATTTTTTAATGTTATTTTAATTATTTTTTATTTTTGATATAATATTTGATTGACTGAAATATAATCAGGCACATGCTGTACACGGAAATAAGTGGGCTACTATTGCGCGACTTTTGCCTGGGAGGACAGACAACGCGATAAAAAATCATTGGAATTCGACCCTTAGGAGGAAGCGGAGTGGTGACAGTGGTGCTGTCATGGCGGGGCAGCGGCGGAGTTGGGAGGATTCTGGTAGTGGGTCGTCCGAGTCCGGGTCCAAGAGGGTGCGTTCACGTGTGGTGCAGGAGCAGAGTAGTTGTAGTGGGGATGAAAATTTGGACGGGGCGGAGATAGGCTTGGGCTCGAGCCTTGATGGACTTGCTTTGAGTCTTTTGCCACCTGGAGGGGGAGTGATAAAATTACCTGCGGGTGAGGAAGAGTTGGAGAAGAATGAGGAGGGAGGCATCGATGGAAGATCAACGGTGGAGATTGGAGAAGGGTGTTTGGTGACGATTATGCAGAGGATGATAGCACAAGAGGTTCGTAATTATGTTGACAAGTTACGGGCCCAAGGTGGGCTTGAACCCCAGGCCGCCGATAAAGCTCAATAGAATTGGTGTATAATATATATATTCTGTTATCATTATTCTATTTTCATTGGACAATAAAAAAGAACTTGTTTAGCTTAGAAATTCTGGAAATCCTTTTTGTTAATTGGTAGTAATTTTTTTTATTTCACAGAGTAAATTGAATCAAAGAGAATTTTAATATTTTCATACTTGAATAATTTGAACGTGGTTGTAAGTTTGAAATATAATTGTCATTAAATTGATCAAGTGATTAAATGTTGAATTTGTATTACATGAAGTTTGGTTACTAATATAACATTGTTTTGTTATACTGATATATATTTAGATTTTAAATGAACTGGTTTGTTTGCTGTGCCTAACTCTAAGGTGGGTCTAAAATTTTCTATTCTGAATTTCTGGCCATGATTTTATTGGGCTCAGCTGGGTCCAGTCTGAATCCGTTTTACTAATTAATACTATGTTAATGGGGTGGACTTCAATCCGGATCCTTCTGAATTCGGTTCGATTTATTAGGATAATTGTCCGATTAGAAATTTGATAAATATGATCTGATTATAAAGATCGTAATCCGAACACATGGAGCGAATATGGATTTAGGTCGATTCGATCCGTTAAATATATGAACCCGTTAAAAATAAAAAGAATATTATATATATAACTCGTTTATAAATTTATATAAACCAATATTTTCATCTAAAAAATGAATATTAGTAAAGTATGTTTGAACATGTGAGCTAAAATTAAATAAAATAGTAAAATTAATAAATTGATTTTAGGATAAAATATTAATGTATTTTTTAAATGAAAATTTATTGGATTCGAAAAAGATTCGATATTCGGCAAAATCCGACCAAGATCCATTGGATTTAAAAAATCTAGATCCGAGTACAATTCTGAACAAGATCCAAATTCGATAAAAATTCGACCTGATATAAATGAACCCGGATCTTAATAAACCTAATTTGACCAATTGATAGCCCTGTCTGAAACATAAACCTATATCTGATCCAACTTTCGTCTACCTGATTGGACTCATATTTAGTTTAAAGTTTCAACATCTTCCTTTGTCTCATATTTGTAAGTAGGGGTTGTCTAAAATGAGATTTCGAGGGATGAGGAGCACATAAGATATCATTTATCTTGGTGGCACGTGTCATCTTAAAATTTTAATTTAAATAATATATTTTTATAAAGACAAAATTACCCCTTTTTAAATATCCCTAAAGACAAAATTATCCTTTTTAAATTTCTTACTTAATCGCTTCTTTCAAAATAAATAAATAAATAAATAAAATAAAAGTGGTCCCTTTTTAATCTGCATTGTATCGCTTCTTCTCTAAATAAAGCATCCATGTGCATCCACGTACGTTATCACTACCAAAGCCTCACATTTATCATTACATGGATATTAGAAGATAGTAATCACCATTTTCCCAATAACGTGTAAATTCATTATTAATACCCAAAATCAGAACAAAATTAAAAGTAGATCTTAATCGGAAAATTAAGAAACTAAAAATCCAAACTTTAATTCATCAAATAAAACATGAAAAGCCCAAATACATCTCAATCGGATTAGGGAGTAGATTGGGTCGCGGGATTTGTCGGAGCGGAAGAGGAATTGTCGTCGAAGATGACGTAATCAACGCAGAAGATCACGTTGTTGATATGAGGAACTAGGGTTTGCAATTCAAAAGAATTGGGAGCTGGCAAGAATACGAATCTTGCAAGAGCTGACATCCTAACCTGGATAAGGTGATAGGGAAGCTGCTGGTTCAACCGACCAAGGGTGCCTTCCATCGAGAAAGCGTCAGAAAGTAGAGAGGTCAGTCAAACATTCATTCATTTATTTCTTCCCCGTTGACCACGACAACTAAAACGATGCGAAAAATCCAGATTTGGAAAAGCGAAGGGCCGATGGTGGGAATTTGGGAAAGACAGGCTGATCGGGTAGATTAGGAGTGGCGATTTTGTTGAAGATTTAGGAGGAAGAAGACGTAGAAAATAAATGATGTAGAGAGGTTGAATAATACATATTTATGAAATGGCAATTTGGTAATTTTCGATGGGGCAATTTAGTAAATTCAATTTTTTTTTTGATTTTTGGCAATTTCAGATGCCATGTTCAATGCCACATTATCAAGAGGCATTTTAATCGAAATTTGTGACTCAAATTTAAGGTTGATTTTTTTTTTTTTTGGGTTAAATTGGATATCTTATATACACCATTGTCTCAGAAAATCTTATATTATAAAAACCCTTGTAAGTATTAGATTTAGTACTAGATTGTTTTATGTGGGCCCTATCTTTGTTTTATGTGGGCCCTATCTGTGGCCTGGTGACTAGGCCATATTATATTTGAGTTGGTTGTAATGAAATATGATCCCGTATGATTTTGAACTATATTATTATTTTATTAGGTCCAATAAAATTAATCGAGTCGACTCAATTCAAATAAAGAATGCTTCAGTAATTTCATATGCTATGTAAATAGAATAATTTCTATGGAGGTGGTGATGGAATACAATTCTTACTCTTATACATGTAAACGCTCTTTAATTATAAACATTAGATATTGATAAATGTAATCATAGCATTGAAGGGTCGATTGTTAGTTTGAATTGTTTCTTAATACTTTATGTTGCCAACTAGTATATGTGTATGTAATCACGTCACGTGTGTTATGTATGAGTATTTCATGAGTGCATTTTAATAAAATATAAATTTTTTCGGAAGAATTTAATGAGAGTCAACTCGACATAAACCCGAAAGTACAAGTAATAAGTGAACTGAGATTGAACCCACAAATATATGAGTAGTTTGAGCTGCTCAGAACTTACTCATAATGTCCGACAATTCTGGCGTCGGTTCATCCTTTTATGACAAGGCTTTATTCTAGAATCAAATGCTAAATACTTTTGTCAAAACATGAAAATATTGCGTTAACATCAAATAGCCCGTCTAGCTCAGTTGGTAGAGCGCAAGGCTCTTAACCTTGTGGTCGAGGGTTCGAGCCCCTCGGTGGGCGTGACTTCATTCTTTTTCGAATTCTGCTTCTTGATTTAACATTCTATTTAAATGTTACTATTTTTCATTTAATATTACTATTGTTGATTAATTTAGTTAAACTTAATATCAACAACGTGCAAAAAACAAATTTTGAATAACTATTAATTGTGATGGAAGCACTTAGACTCTTTCGTTTACTATGCTCGTGTTTTCTAGTAACTATATAATTGTGATGAAACAAAATTTTAATATTTGTAAGGTACTATATTGATGAGGTTTCTTAAAAAAAAAAAAAAAAAAGGTGTTATGTAAATAAGTTTTGAAAAAAAGAAAAGAAAAGAACGGAACGGTTTTATGTTGATAATTATTAAGAAAATACACACTTGTTCCAAAAAGTGAAATCGCTCACCTCAGGCGTCTCTCACCCCCTGCCCGAAAAGTAACTACACACTTATGTAAGTTTATATTGGCTATTATTTATGACGGAAGTATAATAGAATTTATCTTAAATTCCCATAGGTTATAGGTTTTTCTATTTGGTTTGTATTTAGCCTTGCATGTCTTTTTATACATTATATTTGTTGCCCCAAAATCAATTGATGTTAAAAAAAGCGTATACACTAGCCTTATAATTGCATTTACACACACAAACGTGCGCATATCGACTGTGACTTGACATTGGCTTCCGCCACAAGACAATTATTGCCACAACCCAGACTAACAAAAACTCACAGACTATTAATTGTAGGTATAATCCTAAGGGGTTAATCATAAAAACTAATGTTCATAATTTACAATTAGCTGTTACCCATTTTTCCTAGTAGGATAGAGTAAGCTGAATTTGTTCGTGCAAAATTTTACTTCACTCGCCATCAACACTTTAATTCTGTCTCACTAATTAAGTATATGTACAAACTTTACAACTTTATACATAATAATTATCTTATGTACTGGCCGGAAAATCTATTACACGTTCGGATAATATCAACTCAATTTATAAGCTTATTTGTGCTTTTCGAATAGCTTCTTGACATATTTTCGTGTTATTAATCTGGTGAAAAAAACACATTACTGACATTTAGTGACCAATAAGGGAAAAATGCAAGATACTCTCATGTGTTATGCTAAACCTGTAACAAATTATCCTGTAAAAATTTTATTGTGTCATACTTACTTGTGTTTTTAAAAACCTTGCAAAAAATACCAAATTTCTAAGAAAAATAGGTCTTTTTGGATCGACATATTTCAATAAATAATTTTAAAAATATATCACGTACGGCTGCCCGCGAGAGCCTTGACAAAATCAAAGTATGTTTTAAGGCTGCCATGCTAGTCTAGCTGCTCTAACAAGCCGGCAAGCTAGTGGCATTAGCGCCTTACCCAGAGTCAGAGCTTCTTCCTTTGCTCCACTCGCCTTACATGTGAAGTTGTAGGGACCAACTTGAAGTATTTTAAAAATGTTTTCTTGAAATATGTCGATCCAAAACGACTTATTTTTTTTTTTTACAAATTGTGTCATTTTTGCAAGATTTTTGAAAACACAATGAAGTTTAACATAAAAAAATTTCACAAAATAATTTCTTGCAGATTTAGCGTAACACATGGGAGGAAAGTATTTTGCATTTACCCCACCAATCAGTGATGACTATTCAATTATATACACCAAAACTGCATTAATACTAGTGAATAATACGGCAAAAAGATAACTGAAAATTATGAAATGAAAGTTATAATAAAGCACATGACACACACACAAGTGACAAGTCACAGTAATAATTAGGTAAAAAGCGTAGCAGCGTCAGCAAGTGGATTGGAAAATTCCAACTTATATATCAAAGTAGCCAATACAAAAATAGTCACCTAGAATGATTACGATCAATATATTTTCAATAGAAATATATTATGTTTATTTCGCCGCAAGAAAATGTTCATTTATCTTCTATAAAAAAAAGTAAGTGATAGTGTTAGAATATATTTAAATAAACTAATGCCAATGTTTAGAAATTAGGAATAGTGTAAGAAAACTACTAATTAACTAAATGCCATTAAATGTAACTATTTAATTTTGTATGTATGATTAATTGTTAATTAATAAATTATCTTTTATTTACCACTAATTATTGATAGTGATAGCTAAATGTTGTATATTTCTCCCATTATTGGTGACACTTTTTTCTACTACGTCTGCCGAAATTATTATTTTGGCAAAACAAAGAAACTTTTTCCTATGTTTTATGGAAATATGTCATTAATGTGAAAAGCACAATCTCCATTATTATTTTGAAAAACTATTTATATTTTATTCCTAGAATGTTTATAAACTTACCTTGGTGATAAGAGAAATTATCTAATATCAATTCACCAGAGAACATTGAAATACGTACGCGCGCCTTCTTAAGAAAAGCTTAAAATGTCTAATTCTTGAAGTAGTATTAGCTCTTTTTTTTCTTCTCTCAGTTTGAACTTATTTGAGCTCGATTCTTCACATAAATCAACAAGTTTGAACAACTTTTTTCGTTTAATAACTTTTAAAGCTCGGGTCGAGCTAGACTCGATAAGCTAAAAGTTGATAAAATATATGTGCACTTGTCAAGCTACTCAATATCGACTCAAGCTCGTTCGTTAAAAACTCATTTGAGCTCGGTTAATAAAATAATCAAACTAAGCTCAAATACGAAATTTCAAGGTCAATAAAATTCAAATCAAACATAAATTATGTATCGTTCAATACTAATCAACTCGTTTACACCCGACCTCTTGTACCCGTATCTAATCTTAACAATTGCTATGACACACTTCTCTTATTGTTGATTTTTATGGTAAAAAGCTCAAAAGGTGCACTTCTATTTGTTACTTCAGAGTTCTTTTGCAAGGCATGTGGACATACATGTGATTTTGCTACTTGATAAGAAATTATTTAATATCACTTTCAGATATACTGTTTTAATAAGTATTACGTATTAAAATTCATCACGTGACTTGATTAAGTATACATTAAATAATTTAGGCTTAAGCTTAACTCATCTAAAAAAATAGCTTACTTGAGAGGAGAGGTCTCCTCAAATCTTATAAATTAAATTTATTATTGATTTTCAATTCATGTGAGACATTAAATCTCAACATGTGACACAAAGTGTGTGAGTGCAAAATAATCCTTCTTCATGTGAATTAGGAAGAGCCCAACACAAAAGAGGATAACCCACTTTAATCTGGAGTACTGATACTATAATAGAATTTATCACATAATTTGGCTAAGTCCACATTAAATGACTTGAACCCAACTCAATGTAGCGCAAAGAGAAAGAATTACCCAAAACCATATAAAGTTAATTTATTATTGATTATCAATCATTGTGTTTTGGAACATTTAATTTCAACATCACTAATTAGTGTATAACGTGCCTAGTTTCATTTTACTTATCGATTTTAGTTACTTCACAAATGCATATATATTATATTAAACAAATTCTAACATTATTGACCTTAAGGACTCAGGATAGGTGAACAATTAAAGAAATTATAAATTGAAGATTAACTAGATACCTGTAATATGGCTGAAAATCAAATTCTAACACTTGTTTAAATTCAATTTATTATAGTTAAGTTTGAACAATATTGTTTCGGGATATTCTTGCATAGACCTGGTCTATGAGATTTTCATAGACATTGTTGTGGTAAATACGCCACATCATACATTTTGAGAGCATGACATCATCAAAATGTATGATGTGGCACATTTACAATCACAAGGTCTATGAAAAGCTAATAGACCAGGTCTATACAAGAATTTTCCTATTGTTTCCCATTTAATAATCATGAGGCTCTACTTGAATCCCAACTAATTAGATAAAAGGAATGACAGGATTTACGTAAAAAGTTAATATTGCTTGAGCTCGACTTAGTTGTGACTTGATCGAATCATATTATGGCTTGATTATGTAATTAAAAAAAACTCAAATGCCAAATTCAATAAATAAGAATTCATATTAAACTTAAATATGACTCTTAAAATATTTTTCGCACAACGTTCTAAGTAGCGCAACGTTCTAAGTAAAAATTAAAAATGTGAAATTTTTAGGTATACTTATACGCTCTTAAAAGTAATGGTTGAGACTTGAGAGTTAGTGGATATCAAATCATTACTTTATGTAATAGTGTATATTTGAGAAAAATTATTTTATTTATAGAATAAAGTATTATTTTGGAATATTAAAAAAAAATAAAGTGAAAATTTAGGATGAGATGGAATATTATATATTGTTCGACAGAGCTTGCCTCATTTGGGAACCTAACAAATATATACATTCTTTTAACTGCCTAAATTTTGTAACTAGTGCTAAAAGTTTAAATGTATTTACTTCTTTTAATTTTACTCTCAATCCTTTTTATTTTTTGATGAACCTTTTAGATAAAAATTGAAAGGTCAAAATAACTTAAATATTTTATTTTCTTTATGTGTTACATCGATACACAATATGAAGCAACAATGTTTCTACAAAAATGTATTTGATGGAGAAAACTATGAAAAATAGGATTATTTTAAAGCGTTCCAAAAAATATAATTGGCAAAGCCAGAAATTGGGAAGATAAAGTGTTCAATAAAAGCCAATGAGGCTGGGCTAATGATAAGGTTAAGCCCCAATGTCGTCGAGTCTTGAGTTGGATTTGGTTTTTGTTCTAGTTTATTACAAGTAATTGTAAGTAGTTATTTTTTATAATTCTTTGTATTTGGACAATAATTGAAATGATTATGATGTAACGATCGATATATTAATAGTGCTATAGTCAATTTAAGTTCCTGTAATATTCATAATGTTCTATTAACTACATGTGATTTGAAAAAGAAAACTTTACTTCTATCCCTTTAAAAATTTAAAAAAACAAATTTTACATTCTTCAGTCAGAGAGTGTAACTCATTCGTCGAAATTTTACCTCCTTTGAAAAATAGGATTAGTTTAAGACGACTGTTGCAATTTTGCCTTAATATATCATATCTTCGTCTTAAAAAAATTCTCAATAAAAATTAAAACTATAATGACAAGAAGATTAATCTCATCCAATAACTTACTACATCCATCCAAACTGTTGCAAACATTATATATATTTCCCCTAGCAATTAAACAAGAGAAGGCTTTCAGAAAAGTGAAGAAAGGATGTCCGAGTCAAACGGGTGAGTCAACTCGGACCAAAGAACGACAAAGAGGGCAACTGGAGTGAACCATAAGCCACTTATCCACGCACTCCGAGTGAAAACAATGTTCACACGCCCCCATTATTTTGACCTTGTCTTTATTCCCAAAAATCCCAAGGCAAATACTGCACTCTGCTTCACTAAACGTAAACTCACCCGATTCCTCGTACAGCACAATCGGCATCGTATTAATCTTGTCGGAATTGAGACCTCCAGGCGGCGGCTCGTGGGACGGGTGTGGTGGGAATGGGCGGAGCAGCCACCGGACGTAAAGGAAGAGGTACGTGAATAAGAAGATGATGGAGAAGAGGAGGAGGATGAAGAAGACGGCGGCGCGGCCCTGGATTTGGGAATTCCTGTTGTCGAATTCGGGGAAGTTCCAGTCGTATGACATTCTTCTTTGGTTAGTTAGTTGTTGATGAACCAAGTTCAGTTCACTTGGATAAGCTGTATGCTGATAACATTTTTTTAAGGTAATTATTGATTACTTTTTGTTGCTTTAATTAGGTAATAATTTTGTTCAGCATAATGTGAGTGAATGTATTTATAGTTGTAGTAGTAATAATAATGATGGACTAAATACACGCATGTGCGTTGGGTGCACCCAACTATATACTTCTAATTTAAAGTATATAACTTGGCAATTGGCATACTAGAAAATAATTAGCATGAAACAATTAGATAAATATTAGGATATGTTTGTCCAGCTTTTTTTAAAGTAGTTTATATTTTTTGAAATGAAATAAATGGATTTAATTTCTTGTAAGTTAATAATTTCTTCTGATATGTCTAATGTGCAATTTTATCTCCATGTAATATGGAAAGTAGGCATGTCAACTCCCTTTGATATATTGTAATGAATATTTCCTTGTGACTTTATTTGATGTAAAAATTAAATGATCAATTTAACCTTCAATGACAAATATAATAGACAATTTAACCATGTGATGTATAATGAGAATTTTATTCCCCACTATCATGATATTGTCTAGTGGGCACTTTACACATTGTGATGTTGTCTATAGGCGTTTTTACCCTCTCGTGAAAATGCAATAATCAAGAGGCATTGCACTTATTTTTCAAATATACAAGGGATATCTTGCCATTTTATTTATTACATGGAACAAATTGTCTTTTAACCACCATTGGTGGAACTATGTGTAGTTAATTTTGGAGGGAAGGGGCGGATTCAAAATTGAAGAGTTGGGGCAAAGTAAAATAGTCTAAAATAATATTCAAATTATTTTACTTACATAGATCCAAAATATAAAAATAAAGTATTATAAAATAGATTGTCATTAAGAACTATATTGAATTCTAAATAAAAGGGGTGGGGGTGGGGTTAACTCATTGAAAAAATCCGCTTCGAGGGGTAATGTAGTTTAGATGTTATACGATGTGCAATGCATGGGTATATTCTTCCAATGACAAAGCATGTATTGCAAGGCATGCAACATCTAAATTTTCGTGCATGAACCCCCTAGACTGTTAATCTTTGTTAAAATTTATAGAGTCTATTATAGAATTGTGTTAATATTTGTATTAAACTTAAATATAATTATGAAACTCCATTCGTTCTATAATAATTGTCATTTTAGAGTTTTGCACGGGGACGAAGAAACTTAATAAATAACACTGATTTTTAGAGAAAAAAATAAAGATATATATATTTAAAATACCCTTAATTAATAACAAGGAGGTGATAAAATAGACTTTTTAGGTGTAATATATAAGGGCAAAATTAGAAAGTGGATAATTAGTATTGCATCGGGATCCTAAAGTGATATATATTTCGAAATATAAAAATTCTCTAAAACGACACTTATCACTGAAGAGATATAGTAGGATTTAGGTTTACCTTTCAATGAACCTTGCTAATTGAGATGAAAATTCTATACTATGGGGTCCATGGTTCATATTCAACTTGAAACTACATGGTCGAACAAAGAGTCGGTCATCTTGCTAGAAAATTAGTAAAATAGAAAAGGAATATTGCTTGTATATTTTCAAGATTGACGATGAATTTAGCAATTGCTACAACAATTGTAGAGGGTATTTTTTGTTAGGTAATTTCCAACCATCCGGGGAAGGGGTGGGAGATGGTTCTCGAGTTGCAAACCGGTCAGTTCCAACCGGCTGAGGGGTGGAGAGGGGAGGGGAGTGCTCCGTCGAGTTAACTCCTCGGACTGTCCATCACACAGGAGTAGTAAGTGGCGCCACCTGTTGAATGTATTTAAATTTTTTTTTTATTTTTATGTTTTGTTTGATTATTGAACGGATAAAACTTGAACCAAATTTTATTAAACAAACTCGAGTCAAATATCGAGTATGTTATATTGTTTTTGAATGAAGTAGCTTATATTGTTGACTTAATGCTACTGGCGCTTCTTATACTAATAATAAATCTGATTTAGGACCAGTGAAAGCCTGATCTTGACTCAAACTTCCAAGGTTCGGTCAAGGTGGGTATTGGGCCGGTCTTTTTTTATTCAAATCAGTGAACTGATCTCATTTTTTAATAAAAAGGATCAGTTACTGAATCTTGTAGTACCCGGTTCTCGACCGGGCCCATCTGAAATTCAGCCCTTTCAATTGCCAAATGATGTTGCTAAATCTCCGAGCACAACTGGATGGGCCTAAAAAATGTAAATGCTTATTTTTCCCTAAATGTGTAAATTGCTAGACATTAAAATAGGGCTCAAGTTTCACGGTACAATTCTAGCGACATTTTGAAGTCCAACCAACAAAATTAACATCAACAATGGTCCCTCTCATCCGTAAGGATGACCTAGTTGGTGGGGATGACTTAGTTGGTGGTGCAATTGAGCGCGAAGTTTTTGATTCGAATTTTAATCCTCTTTCTAATAATTTTAAGTTCGTCACACCTGATTTGTCTAGTGTAGTTTAATTCTCATGTAATTTGTGAGCTATTATATGATGCGGTGTTTATTTTGTACACTCAGGTGATTGTGGGTTCCCTTGTTAACAAAAATAGAAAACAATGGTCCCTCCTACAATTGACAATGGTGTGGGTATTAATCCGATTCCGATCAATACTTGGTTCAATTTATTACCTTATTTGTCCGATTAAAGATCGGATTATGAGAATCTGTAATTCGAAAATATGGACTTAGTTGGGTTTTGGGCATTTTGCACCTGGAATTATAAGGTTTTGCTACTTTGCACCTTGACTTAAAAAGTTAGACACTTTGCACCATGAAAATATAATTTATTTGGCACTTTGCACCCTAATGTGTGTTTTATTGAGAACATTCATTGGTAGAACGGTAGAATAGTTATTTTCAATTTTTGTTTTCACTTTGCACCTTGTCAATATAGATTTTGCACCCTTAATATATAGAATGTTCGTATTTTGCACCCTAAAATTATAAAATATTAGCATTTTTCCATCCCCATTTAATTTTTTTGGCGCTCTGCACCCTAACAATATAATTTGTATGACATTTTGCACCCTAATGTATTTTTCTTAAAAAGAAAGACTCATAAATGTCGACGAAGTAGAGATAAAATGGTCATGTCGATGCACAACAATCATAAATTTGTTATTCTAAATTTATTTTATTTTATAATAACTTATTTTAGCATTTTCTCTCTGTAAAATTTAGATTAAAAAAAAACATTGTCTTCATTTTATTTTCAAGTGTCCTCTAGATTATATACTTTATATCTAAAATAATATTTTAAATATCTAACATATTATTATATTGTATGTTATTTACATTATTAGATTATCATATTAAATCGGGGTTGAAAATGCCAGAAATTATTTTTTTGGGTGTATAGTGCCAATATTCTATATTTCAGAGTGCAAACTGTCAAAAGCTATACTTTTAGGGTGCAAAGTGCCAAAAATATTCGAAAATAGCTATTAGACCCTTCAATCAATGAATTTTTTTCTTCAAAACACATACAAGAGTGCAAAGTGCCAAAACATTTAAGTTAGGGTGCAAAGTGCCAAAACCCTATAATTCCATAGTGCAAAGTACCAAAAGCCCGACTTAGTTCGATCCGACAATAACTCCAAAACTTAACTTCCACATCTCCATTTCTTTTATCCTTTCAATTTTTACACGAATTTTAAGGTAAAAGTTAAAAAGGTAAACTTTTAGATATTTTTACGTATATGCCCTTAAAAAAGTGGTTGAGAGTTAATGGTGTAAAATCACTAATTTATGTTAGAGTATATTGTTGGGAAAAATAATTTCATTTATAGCAATGAAGTTCAGGGACATCCCAAAAAGAAAATAGTAGTAATTAAAAATTTAGGGACAGAAGAAGTATATATTGTTATTAAAAATAATTTTACTAGAATTTTAAGAATATACCAATTAATTAATAAACCATTCATAATTTTATTTATATACATATTTTCATCAAAAAATATAAATATTAGTAAATAAATCTGGAAATGTGACCTAAAATTTATTTACCAACTGAATTTCAATGTTGATTTAAATTATTTTTTCAAGACTTTCTTGGGAAAAATGTGGGTACATAAAATTTTGTGAAAATGAAAATATTTGTTATTTTGAAAGAAATTCTATTCGATCTGTTACTATTATAATACATAAGTGTTATTAATTAGTAAACTTCCCTAAGATTAACTTCCTTAACCATTATGCGGGTTTTTTGCACTTTGCACCCCAAAAACTTATATTTAGGACTTTGCACCCTCAAAATATAATAAATGCAACACTTTACACTCTCTTTTATTTTCAGGCAAAAACTCAAAGGCAAAATAGGTAATTCAATTATAAATGTTTGGCACTTTGCACCCCCAAAATAAAATTAGCACTTATCACCCTCGAATTAAGAACAAATAAGCAACTTGCACCCCCGAAACACATAATTAACACTTAACACCCTCAAATTAAAAAAAATCAAACCCCTCATTTTTTCTGCCAAAGCTGACCATCAGGGTGAAAAAAGTCTAAGGCAAAATAGGTAAATTTCCGATCCGATTGAAAAACGCACATTTATATACATATATACAAATTAATTACCATGAATTTGGATTGATTACATTATATAAAAAGTTAACAAGCCATGAATTATAGCTTGTACAAATTAAACGTGCTATGCACAACAATTGAATGAGTAAAAATTGGAAAGTTCAACTTTGCTGGAGAAAATGGGTGGTTTGTGTTTTTTTTTTTTTAATTTGAGGGTGTTAAGTGTTAATTTTGTGTTTCGGGGTGCAAATTATCCATTTATTGTGTTTCGGGGGTGCAAGTTGCTGATTTGTTCTTAGTTCGAGGGTGATAAGCGCTAATTTTATTTTGGGTGTGCAAAGTGCCAAAGATTTATAATTGAATTACCTATTTTGCCCTTGAGTTTTTGCTTGAAAATTAAAGAGGGTGCAAAATGCTGTATTTTTCATATTTTGAGGATGCAGAGTACTAAATCTAACTATCGAAGGTACGTGAGAGAGGTGGTGCCACATTGGCAGTTGGGTTCAACCACTGTTTATGTGATGGTGTTGGAAGTAGTGAGTTTCTCAACTCGTTTGTCGAATTGGCCATCGAAAAGTGTGAAGTTGGTGATTTGAACCCGAAATCGATATGGAGTCGTCATCTTTGGACCCGACACAATTTGGGTCGATCCATGGTAATGTTGAAATTTATTAATTTATTTGATATACACGCGATAATGTTAGCATATTTTATTTTGATAATAGTGGCTACAAATATTTTTGAGCTAGATGTAAAAAAACCTGGTGTATTTGCCTAATCGGCAAAAATAACTATGCTTTATTTTTATTAGCAACACCACCCCTCCCCCCACCCCCACCCTACTTTTTTAGCGAAAATCTCATTTCATATTTCGTCACATTTCAATAGGGAAGTTGTTGCTAATTTTTTGAGTGAACATGAGGGTACGTTATTCCCAATTTTCAAAATTAACAAAGGCATTATGGTCGATTCTTTTTACTGAATAAGGGTGTTTATGCAATTTTGATTGGGTATGATTGTTATTTTTTGTGCAAAATATGTACGGAGCTTGAGAGGGGTTTTTTCGCTGATAAAAAAATAGCACAAGAAGAATTTTTTTAATGAAACACATGAGGCATTTTTCTTATTAGTTTTACTAATAATCTTTAGCGGTCTAGATTTAAATTGCTCAATGCAATAATGTTGAATGAACATTTATATGTATTAAATATTATATAATTTAAATAATATACGCGTTAGTTTAGATGCACAGGCAAATGATGTTACAAAATTAAATTGCTATACTTATTTAAATACATGTATAATGAATATTTGAATTATTTTCAACAGGCAATCCATTGAATCATTCTGAGTTCAAAATTGTCCCTGACATTTCCGAATTTACTTCTCGTTATGCTCAAGAGGGACTAACTCCTACACTTATTACATTTGACAGAGTTAGATTAAATGAGTTAAAGAAGTTAGCCAAAATACAATGACACCACATCGTTTGAAGTTCTCTCTGCTCACGTATGGAGAAGTTGGACAAAAGCATTGAACTTACCTCCCGACCAAATTTTGAAACTCATCTTTAGTATTAATATACGAGGACGAATCGAACCGAGTTTACCTAATGGTCATTATGGAATGCTTTCGTTTTAGGTTGTGCCCAAGCATGTGTTAGTGAATGACAGGAACGGGATTGGATTACGCGACCATGTTGGTGAGGAAAGTGAAGGAGAGAGTTTGGGATGAGTACGTGAGAGAGGTGGTGGAATTGGTGAGTTCGAGTCAAACAAGTGTTGACACGGTAGGTGCGTTGATTATGACACATTGGTCAAGGTTTGTGTTACGCAATGTTGACTTTGGTCTGGGAAGTCCTATTCATGTGGGACCGATGTGCGGTGACAAGTTCTGCTATATATTGCCGGACTGTGATCGAACGAATGCGATTAAGGTCCCCCTGACAATTCTCACTAATGTAGTTTATCAATATTTGCATTTTTTGAATAGGAGATGATGGGCATGTCAGTTGTCCATAAACTCTTCATCATAATGGAATTTAAATGATTAAAATGAAAGAAAAATAATGCTGACGTTTGAACATTGACTCATGTGGAGATTTATTTTTAATGTAATTTTATCTCTACATTCAGTCCATAACATATCTAGGTATATATATATTGTACGTGCTGTCACCTTTCATTTCCTAAATAAGATAAAAGGGGGTTGTGTTTCCGATAAAATGATTCGTTAGTAATCTTATCAAGTTTGGTGTGAATAAAGAAAAAAAAGGTATAAATAAATTAATAATTATATTTAAGATGGATAAATAGTTTTGAATTAAATACCAATATAATGTAATCATTGTGCATGGATATTCCATATACCCGAACTTTTTAGTCGAAAATTGAGGAAAAATAAGTTTTAAATTTTGACCACACAGAGCGAGAAGGTAAATTGATTACATTATATTGGTATTCAGTCCAAAATTATTTATCCATCTTAAATGTTATTTTTATCACGAACCCTTATTTATCAAAATTATTACCGGAATAAACATGTAATTAATTTAATTGTCAATAATTTGAATGCAAACATGTATCGCCCTCAGGTCCTATTATTATTTGGCAAATTCGATTGAATGTTTTTATTTCTCAAGAAGTTGATATATTAATAAGAGTAATATGAGAGAAAAGATTGATTGTCAATAGAGGAGTAATACTCAAGTGTATTATGGGAAATTAAAATTCCAAGGTTTATGACTTTTTGACTAGGACGAGTAGATTAGGAAATTAATAAAAAAATTCTAGCAGCAATAATTTTTACTCTATCAATATCACTAGTCCAATACCATTTGTAATATTTAAATTGGTGCATTGGATTTGGAGGCATCGACTTTTAAATGGATACTTTGCAAAATACTATGTTCCAATTCCAACTACTAGGCAATGAGGTTAGAATTAATTTTACACCTATATACTTAAGTTATTCTTCTGCCTGCTGATTCTGAACCTATAATTATAATTATAATTATAAATTTTACACCTATATAAATATAATATTATTCCTGTCTCTTTGTTCCACTACACACTAAAGTCTTATTTTCCTTGGAAAAGTATACGTACTTGTGACGATCAAATGTAATTATAAATGTTTTTCGTCATGCATGTAAAATAAGTAAATAACTGGAAAATATTCCCTCAATTTGCTTTTATTCGTATATCCTTTTGAAACATTTTCCTTAAACAAATAGATAGTTGTAAGACTGCTAATATTATAATTTAGATACTCTAACATCATCTTAAATATGATATGCATAATAATGTACTCTATTAATTACATAGATCAAATCTAATTGTGCTCGAAAAACTTCACCTCACATTAAAATCATAAATCATGGGAATAAAGTAGATATGATCTAGGTAACTAGGTTGTCTTATGCAACCCATTATCTTGATTTACTAAAATAGAGTGTAAAACATACCATGTACGTATAGATAAAGTTTAAGAAACAATTTTCATCCAATAAACTGGATACTCGTGGTTAAAGTTAAAAGGAAAAAAAAGCCCTACCCATCCGGGAAATCTGCGCAACGTTAGGTAAAGAAAATCAAATTAGTAACAACTAATATCACAATGGAAGCAAATTATTCTTTCCCATAAATAATGACTGATTCAAACAAGAATTAATGTGCTGGAAAGTAAATAGGCACATAATAAATTTAACGTGGAAACCTAAACCAAAAGAAACCATGAACAACGAACAAATAGAGCCACCTTTGTGAATAATCTTCGATTGAACCTTAGCCAAAACCAATTACCAATGGTACTTCGATCTCTTCCAGAAATCCCAGGACAACTCCTATTTTTCTATTCTTTTGATTCTCTTGTCAGTTGTGTTTTTATTCTTTCATGGTGTGTGTTACACACGCATGCAAATAATAAGACTAAAAGTTTTTTTTATACATGTCTCATTTAAACCTAATTTTCCTTTAATTGGATCCAACCACATGGTCTGGACCCAAAACTCAACATGCAAAATCCACATATATTACTTTTATTGTCAGGAATACCATTGTGTTTTACCAAATATTGCAAATTCCTATTTCGTAAAAAATGAATAGGCGTGAACCTTACGCTCGTGTGTGCTGCAAACAAAATAAAGGGTTAGTATAAATTAAAGATAACACAGGAGGGTTCTTTTGCATAATTAATAATTAAAAACAAGTGACATATATTTTGTGCATATTAAGAGTAACTGAAGGGAGTTCCTTACATAATAAAAACAATTTTAAAATGAAAAGTCATGTATATATATGAAAAATAAATATCATATTTTATTAACGTTATTAACAATTTACTTTTAAAGGGGTGTCTATGCAAGATTTGGTAAATTGCAATAAAAATAACACATGAAATTTTTGCGCAAGTTTCTTAAAACACAAATGTATACATAGGACTTTTTTCCCCAAAGTTAAAACAATACCCAGATTTAGTGCGTAGGTTTGTTTCACGGGATTTGCTTTATGTATAGTTTGGAACAAATTACATGTTATAGTCCGTAATTTTCGGAGTCTAAGTTGAATTGTGACAATACATCCGTTAGATAACTTTCGTGACAATATAATTGTATTTTTGGTATCACGTTTTAGGTTAATTTCAATTTTTGATACATTATTTTATGTGTTTCACACATTTGATATATAAATTGTTAAGTGGTGACAGTTAAATCTTATTTGTAAAGTTGTTGTCAATATTTATTTGACTGAACCCCATAGCATTTCAGATTATCAAAAATGCCCCACATATTCAAATTTACTAACGATTTTAATCCACATTGTTGTCGAATTTTAAAATACACTTGAATAAGACCACGTGCGGACCTATTTTAATATTTTACTTATAATATTCACATAACTAATTTGAATTTATAAATGATATTAATAAATTAATATAAATCAGGAAAAAAAAGTTATTTTCAAATTTTGAGATTTATGTAACAGTATTGATCTATGTAATATTTAACAAAATCATAAATCATTTGTTAATAACTATTTAATATTTATTAAAATAATTAATTATAATTTTTTTTTAAAAAAAATCCATCCACCCCTTCCCCCCAATTCCATTTACCAGACCGTAATGGCCGTGTTGGATCCCAGGCCACCGCAGCCTGGGAAAAGGAGGAGATTTTAGTTTTTGAATTATAATTATTTATAATTTATAATTTTAATAAATATTGAATAGTTTTTAATTATATAATTTATTATTTTAATAAATATTAAATAGATTAATACTATTATATAAATTTTAAATTTTAAAAAAGAATATGTTTTCTTAATTTTTTTTAGATTAATTTATGTTAAAATATTATTTAATTTATCAATATGATTTATAAATCAAATTAATTATTTAAATATAATAGGTAAAATCTTTAAATTGGTCCGCAAGTGGTCTTATTCGATTCAATTTTAAAATTTGGCAACAATGTGGACTAAAATCATCACTAAAATTGGAGATGTGGGGCTATTTTGGTAGCTTAAAATATTATGGGGTAAAATTATCGGTCAACATAAGTAATGACATCAACTTTGCAAGAAGACTTAACTGTCACGTCACCATTGAACGGCGGTACCAAATATGTCACAATTTATTAAAACGTATTACCAAATGTGTTTTAACACATAAAACTATATACCAAAGTGGGAATTGACTTAGAGCGCAATATCAAAAGTGCAATTATCTCCTTTCATGATATGTGTGACGAAGGCCTATAGCATAGGGTTAATTTGAAGAAATAGATAGGACAAAATTTTCATCTATTGATGAATACACCAGTTTTTATGCAATGTTACATTTATGTAAGTATCGACTACACAAATATGTTTTTCCTCCCACAAACTCACAAACCCACAATGTAAATAATCGTTGTTGCACAATTTAATTTGACCCTCATGTAATTATCTACTGCATCAACTTCGTTCCAACTATGTGCACAAACAACCATTTGCAATCGAATTTCCTTTTTATATATGTATGACTAATTCATTATCGATCTACATTATTAGTGGAATCAATCAACATATATACGTACTGATGAGTGATGATGAAATAAGAACTAGAATGAATGATCAATATCATTACATCATTCTAGGCATGCATGATATATAATAAAAGCCTATGCTCATGCATGATGGCTTTTCTAAAACGATATATCATGAAGTATATATATGACTTTTGTTAATGAATTTAGGCATGTGTAAATATGTATTAATTGTGTGTCCATCAATAAATTATTATATAATTTTTTGTACAATCTTAATTAAACACCACAATTCATTTCATATATCCAACTCCAAAATTTGTAAGAGAATCATTAACAAATGTATCTCTTAATTCCTAGCTTCATTAACATATATGAGCTATATGTACAAGTGTGCTAGTTAATGTTAAAAAAAATATGGCGCAATCAATCATTGATATATAGTGTAGAACATGTGATAACAATAGTTAAAAGGAGCAAAATCAAAAAGATGTGATAAAATTTTAGCCTTAGTGCCACAGGGTCAGAGACAGGGACTGATGTTTCTTACATTCTACAATTATTGTATTATATTGTTTACTTTTCAATAACACTTGTCTAAACCAAATGAAAACTCTACATGATGTTTTTAATCATTAGAATTCAATTCAATCTTATAATTTAATTGAAGTTAATACTAATAATTATCACACCATATACCGAGGAATTGAGACAATGATATACTCCCTCCGTTTCATTTTAGATGTCGTTTAATGTTGTTTCACAAGGATTAAGAAATTATTTAATGCTCTAGATTTTAGAAAAATTAAAGGATAGTTGGACAAAATTGCCCTTGAAAAAGATGAGTAAATATTTTATTACTCCACATAATTAAATAAGGGTAAAAATGTCAAATTGTTTTTAAATCTATCTTGAAATTATAAAGTGACATGTATTGTGGAATTTTTTTTCTTCTAAAGTGACATGTAAAATGAAACGGAGGGAGTATATAAAAATATTGAAATATTTGAAGTGTTTAATGCATGGGCCCATCCTTCATCTTTACCAACCTTTTTGGGCTTTGAGTAAGGTTGTTGAAAAGAAGACTACTATACTGGTCTGGAAAATTGAACAGAGATTGACAAGTACTTGGAAAATTCTATCGGGATTGACCGAACTCATCCTATCATCTCTATCTCTATCTTTATCTCTATCTCTATTTCTATTCTATTCTATCTATCTATCTATCTATCTATTTCTATTTATTATAAAAGCATGAATATTTTTTAACTTTTTGTGCGGACTAAAATACCCTTATTTAATTTAAATTGTAAAGTGATATTTAATTCAATGATAAATATATAAAGTAATTGAAGATGTATAATTAGACACGAATTCTTATTATATTTAATTTATTTATCTCCTACATAAACTCATAAAATTTATAAATTCTCTCTTACATCAATTTTTGTAATTTTAATCTTCTTCTCTTATAATAGATAAAAACGAACCATTAAAACTACTATTATTTTAAATAGCCCCTAATATATATATAAAATTGTTATATTTTAGCATCAATACTTATTTAAGTAAGAAAATATTAATTTAAAGATTTAGTACAATATAAGCCATAAACACTCTAAATATAAAAATTTAAAAAGAAATTCTCTTAATATAATTATGTTACAAAAAACAAAAAAATTGAATCACCACGTACGTACCATGAAAGAATAAAAAATACTTATGATTTAGCTAATTACGTAATTTTACTTTGTCTATAATAGAAAAAATATAAAAAAAATATTCAATAATATCAAGACATGCATAACCTCAAAATTTCATGAAATTATTTTCGTGAAAAACGGGTGAAATAGGTGGAATTAAATGGTAAAAAATCGAGAAATTTTATGCAATCGATAAAAAAAACTGAAATCATTGAAAACATGTGAAATTGATGAAAATTCGAGTGAAATTGGTGAACAATGACGAAATTGGTGAAAATTTGGGTAAGTTCAGTAATAAGGTGTCCCTGAAATCGATGAAAATTAGGGTGTAATTCGTGAAAAATGATGAAATCGATGAAATACAACATAAAAAAAACAGGTGAGATCTGTGAAAACATGAATAAGGTCGGTGAAAATGTTTCAAATCAAAGAAAAATCCAGGTGATTTGGTGAAAAAAACATGTGAAATCAGTGGAAAAAAAATGTGTGAAGTAAGTGAATACGAGCTAATTTGATAAAAACATTTAAAATGAGTTAATATGATAAGAACGTGTAAAATCAGGAAAATAAAGTGAAACCGGTAGAAAAATGGTTTAAAACGGACAAAAAAATATCAGGTTAAAACGGTGAAAATGAATTAAATAGGTGAAAATTGGTCAATTTGTTCTATTTTATGACATAATAAAATTAATTTTATCCTAATTTACAAAAAATACCGATGAAATTATTTAGACACGTACATCGTACGTGCACTTTCCTAGTAAATTAAATAATACAATTATTTTGTGACTGGTTGAATGTTATCTAATTCGAAGTAAATAATTTTACACTTTCTATGTGAATGTGTTGGGTTCAGCCAAATGAGGTATAGAATGAAAATTAAATTCTTGCCCAAGCTTGACTTCTACATACTATTTTTTGTTCAATTTTAGCTCAAAATTGGTTTTGATCAAACTCATTTAGTCATAAGTCAAATGTAATTGTAAATATATAGTAATTTCTTCTAGGTGTATTATCCGGTTCCAAAATCAATATATTACACTAATCATGTGAATATTTTGAAATCGATCAAAATTCAACCCAATTTAATTAAGTAGCCCCATTATTTTTCCTTAACAATGAGAGCATAACCATTATAATGACAGGCGTGTTGATCTCTTAGGGGAAGTATGAATTCTTGTGAACGTCTGTTTTATTCTTTTTTCACATTTTAGTATCACATTATGAAGACCACATTAATTGTGACACATATATAAAAGAATGCATATATCTAATTATCAGTTTTCATCAGATTATGATGGTTTATTTATAGAACAAATTAAGAGAATATAAATGTAATTTAATTGCAGATTATTTCACACGGTGGGTGGCCTAAAGACAAAAATCAAATCCCATCTAACTTTTTTGTCATGTGAGTATGTTTTTCCCCATAAAGTCATGCCTAGAGAATCTTGAACAAATCTAGAGTTTACAAGAAAATAAGAGAAAGTGAAATAAAGATACTTACAAAACTATGGTCGACATTATATCACTCTCGTATATAATTCATAAACCGCCCCTTTTCTGTCTCAATATAGCAACCCCCATTAATGCAAACCTTCAACCTCAATATATATATATATGTATTTATGTATAGATATGTTTTTAAAATGCATAAAGTAAAACAATTCAAATAAAAATGTCAAATTTTGTGCATGTAAAAGAAGCTATCTTAATCACTCCTTCAGAACAAACTCCAAATCATGTTCTTCACCTTTCAGCTTTAGACTCCCAAACTTTCGTGCGTTTCACATTTGAATATTTGTTGGTATACAAACCAAATAATGGAATTCAAACAAGTACAATTACAGAAAATGTAAAGAAGGCCTTGGGCCGGGCCCTTGTTCCTTACTATCCCTTAGCGGGGAGGGTGAGAAATCGGGCTGATGGGCTGGGCCTGGAAGTCGTGTGTCGGGCCCAAGGCTCATCTTTCATAGAAGCAGTTTCAGATTCTTCTGTATCCGAATTCGAGTCTGCTCCGAAACGAAGAAAACAGTGGAGGAAGTTCTTGTCATTACATGTGGCGGACGTTCTTAAAGGGGCCCCACCACTAGTAGTGCAACTGACGTGGCTTTCGGATGGTGGTGCCACGCTGGCAGTTGGGTTTAACCACTGTTTATGCGATGGCGTCGGAAGTGGTGAGTTTCTCAAATCATTCGCCGAGTTGGCCATCGGAAAGCGTGGACTCGATGATTTGAACCCGAAACCTATCTGGAGTCGTCATCTTTTGGACCCGACGCGATTCGAATCGACCCATGGTAATGATGTAATTTATATATATATTAGATATACAAGCAAGAAAATATATTATGCATCTTTTGAAAATATATTTAGTAACTGATATTTTGTCAAACTAAAACTAGTCACTTCGGTGATCTAGATTTGAGCTTCTCAATTGTAAAGGAACTCTTATTTATAATATTAAATTCAGAAATTATTTATACACATATATTGCATCTTACATTTTTCTAGGAAATACACAATCCATTAATTAGTTACTAAATTTATTTAACTTCATGTGAATATTTCATGAATTTTCAACAGACAATCCATTGAGTCATCCCGAGTTCGAAATCGTCCCTCATGATATTTCCAAATTTACTTGTCGTTTCTCTCAAGAGAAGTTGACGCCTACATCTATTACATTTAATAAAGTTGGATTAAACGAGTTAAAGAAGCAAGCAAAATGCAAGGAAGCAACGTCTTTTGAAGTTTTATCTGCTCATGTGTGGAGGTGTTGGGCTAAAGCATTGAATTTACCTTCCAATCAAATTGTAAAACTCGTCTTCAGTATGAACATACGAGAACGAGTCAAACCGAGTTTGCCAGGTGGTTACTACGGGAACGCTTTTGTTTTAGGTTGCACTCAAGCACTCGTTAGTGAATTGATGGGAACGGGTTTGGATTACGCGACGATGTTGGTGAGGAATGCCAAGGAAAGAGTGGGGGATGAGTATGTGAGAGAGGTAGTGGAATTGGTGAGTTCAAGTCATAGGAGTGTCGACTCGGTTGGTGTGTTGATTATGACGCAATGGTCAAGGATTGGGTTACAGAGCGTTGACTTTGGTATGGGGAGACCTGTTCAGGTTGGACCGGTGTGCTGTGATAAATACTGCTTACTATTGCCGGACTGTGATCGGACGGATGCTGTTAAGGTCAACTTGGCGATCCCAACTAGTGTCGTTGATCAATATTTGCATTTTTTGAGTGGTACTTAAAGGGGCTACATTTGGTTCATAAATTCTTCATAGTAGAACTGAAATGAGGGGAAAAAAACGCCTGAGTTTGAATCTTTACTCATATTGGTATATATTTTTAATTTGATTTCATCTTAACATTCATTATATAATTGCACCTGCGATTAATTATTTTTTTCCTAAATAAGATAAAGTGCAATCGATTGTATATCTAGTAAAATTGTCGATAAAATATCTTATCATGCTTGATGTACGTAAATATAAAAATAAATACATTATAAATTGGATAACCATATTTGGTAGGATACATAAAAGACATCATATTTGTCATTGTGTGCTAATATCTATACTATCCCCCAATTTTTTAATCCGAAAACAGGAGACAAATAGGTTTTATTTTGGTCACACGTACGGTTAGATTATGGCCAGAGCGATTTCCCTAATGCCAGAGCAAAGTTCTGTTTATTTACTATTGTATCTTTCTTTCCCCCAATTTAGTCGCTACCGTTGTGCTTTTCAGGCACAAAGGCTCTGCCTTTTTCATCATCGCCACTTCGAATTTGTGTTTACTTTTTCACCTTAATTGTAAATCTATTTGTGGAATTCTTTCACATGAAATCATTCAGGCCAACATTTATTAATACCTTAAAATATAACCAATATCCATTCAAAGCAATTTATTTGCCTAGCTTCTTTCAACCAATTGAAATGAGAAGAAGACTTATAGTCGAAAAATCCGATTTTAGTTGTAAGGATTTAATTTGGAAGGCAAATTCAGAAAATAACCTTGGACACTGTCACGAAAATGAAATCACAAGTTTGATTTTAGTGGTTGCTTGATTGAAAAAGATTTTTGCTGTAATAGTGAATACTGATTTTTGAAAAATAAAAGGGAAATTCTTACCCAAATCAGGTTTGGCCAAACCAAAGGTAACTGTTTGCTAATAATTTTGGCCCTGTTATGCCTTGATGTCATCGAGGGATTGGCATCAGACCATACATGGCATCAAGGAACTGTTTGCATATAAATTCAGTATCGAGGAACACCTCGACGACATCGAGGGACCGTTGATATCGAGAAGTACCAAAAATATTGTTTGCGGTAAAACTGATATCAAGGGATGCTTGGCATCGAGGGGTCGACATCGAGGGGTTATTGGCATCAAGGTGTGCCAAAATATTGTTCGTTGTAAACCTGTCAGTGAATCCCTCGACGAGCCAATGGCTCGATGCGAAATGCCTCGATATGAAATAAAATAATGCGGGCGTGCCAATGTTTGTGCGTGCAAACATAACGATTTGAAAAATAGACATGTTGATATCGGTAAATTGATAAAGTAAATGTCCTGACAGAGACACATTGATATCAAAATAAGTTGTCCTGATAAGGCTGACTTCTAAACGATTGCGACAGAGTAGGCAAACACTACCCCTAGTTCTTTTCTATGCCTGCCTGGCCGCAGGACTTAAATAATTTCCGAAAATCTCTCTTTGAGTGCCAAAAACTTATGACCAATCGATGGCCTGCTTAACATATCAGCGGATTTGAAAATCAGCAAGTGCCTTGACAATCAATCAATTTAAATAAACACCTTGACAGAAAACATGATCTTGACAGAAAACAGCATATCAATGGAAATCAATTGACGTAAAGTATATTTATGTAAAAGAGTCAAGACGTACGAGCCAAACGACTTCCATTAAAAATAAAAGAGTGTTGGCAAGTTCCCCGATGTACAAACATTACAAAAATATACAAAACGACGAGTCTCCTGTTTCGGCATGATCTGCCAGATGAGTTGATAAACCTTTTAAGTTCTGAAAATTGGCTCCTTGATCGGCAGGTAAACCCGCCGATGAGCTGATATTGCATGAAAAACGATTTGTTGACAGAAAGTAACATTGACGACGGGAGACCCACCGTCAATGGTTCGCCCAACCTTGATGGATGGCCATCAATCGGGCTCCTGATCAGCGGGTGGTCACTGACCAAGGCATCGACGGAGCAGATGGCTACTCAGCCGATAGCCGTCAAGCAGATGGCTACTTGACGACGAGCTCATCAAGCAGATGGCTACTCAATGAGTTTGTCATATAAATACGTGGGCACTTACATGACAGTTACCAGCGAGCTACTTGCTGATATGAGTGGTTTCGCTCGAGTCAGTGTCAGCTGACGGCGGAAGAGAGCGGCGGCGGCGGCGGCGGCTTACTGTGAGCGGCGGCGGCGGCGGCGGCAAGACTTCAGGCTGTCAGGGATCACTGGTGGCTGAGGAGGGACAGACTGATATCGAGGAGTTGGCAGGCTGATAACTTGACAGAAAACAGCTGTTAACTGCCTGCTATCAAGGGGTTTCGCTCGAGACAGCGTCTGGACAGCGGAAGCAGCGGCGGCGGCGGCTTACTGTCGGCGGCGGCGGCAGACTATTTTTAGTGGCGGCGGCGGCGGACCTTGGGCGGCGGCGGCGGCAAGACTTCAGGCTGTCGAGGGTGGCTGGTGGCTGAGGAGTGACGGTTGATATCAGGGGTTCTACAGGGTGTTTGCTGAAAAAGAAGCAGCGGAGCGCTGGACTTCCGGAGAGGCGTTGAGCCGATCAGTGTTAGACTGAGATTTTGTTGATTGAGTTGTGTGTGTGTCACGTATGGCAGCCTGTTCTGTATTTATAGCTGCTGGAAAATAAGCTGATGGCTGTCAAGTAACCTCCTGATGGCCGAAAATCAAGGAGCTGATGGCCAGAAACTGATGCCTTGACAGCCACTTTCCCACTTTCTCCACTACTTGAAAAACCTTCCACTACTTCCACTACTTTGATGGTAGTTCTTTTGTTGCTGAAAATTGATGCTAATGGAAGTTGTAGGAGAAGAAAACGTGTCTTTTGTTTGAATTTGAATTTAATGTGATAACCAACTTGAGACAAATTAGGAAGTGGTTATGGTTAGAGAGATTATTGTGGCCACTTCCAACTAATTGGCCTTATCTATTTAATTAGCCATTATTTAATTAAAATGGCTATCTCTAATTAATTACCTTAGTAATTAATTTAATTAAACCACTGGGCCGATTTTATTGGCTGGGCCGTGGTCGACCTGGGCTGATCGGACCATGATTGGTCTCGGGTCGAGCCATGTTGGTTCGGTTTTGTCCAATTAATTTATTAATGGCCTTGCTTATCAAATGGGCCATTTATTAAGACTTGGCCCAATTAATTAAATTTAATTAATTAGTCCATAATCTTCATTAGCCAAGATTAACCATTAAGTGGGTTGAGCCCGTTAGCCATTGTTTGGCTTTAATTTATCAATTAATTAACTTTGGCTTATGAATTAATTAATTTAATCAATCAATTAATACATATACGGCCCAAACGTTAATTAATTGCGAAATTGGGTTGAATTTTGAAATTGGGCTCGTGGCCAAATTATTGTCTCGATTGGATCCATTTTCGGGTCAGATTGAGTCCGATCCGGTCCGACCCGTTTTGGAGTAACTTGGTTCGGCCTTATTGCCATTTTTGGCTAGTCATCGAGCCAATCTTCCTCGATAAATCGAGGGTGATTTTTTGGGTACAAACAATGCCCCCCGTAAGTCGTATTCGATGTAATTAATTTAAAAATTAATTTGATCGAATTAGACTTAGATTAAAGTTTTTCTCTCTCTTTTAAAGATGAAAAATTGGGACAATGCTTCATTTAATAAACAGCTATCGGCTTAATAAAACCGAAACTATTTGTGGAAAATAGACCAACTTACAATGGCCTTGATGATGGCGGATCTCTCGATGTCAGCCAAGTATGGATCTCTCGATATCAGATCAATGTGGATCTCTCGATATCAAGACATCTCTTGATATCAGGACACCTATTGATACTAGCGCGTCGATATCAGTTGTCCTCTCGATATTGAATGAACTCGATATAAGATACCATATAGTAAGATATCGGGGACTTAGCAGTCGGCCAAAATTTTGGCAGTTAACCACATTCACTTCTTCAAGTGACTGATGCAATGGCCTGATGGCCAAAGACTCCTTTTATTTTCTGTTGCTTCGCTTGATGTAATGGCCTGACGGCCATATACTAGTTTTCCTTTCCTTAGCAGAATTTGTTTTGGCTTGGCTTATCTTGTGTTTTTCTCCAAAACCGAAACCAAATATGACTACCAAAAATCGAAGCCATTGATTTTCCAACTCAACAAACAACTTCGCAAGCAAAACACAACTTTCTTGTCAACAAGACTTATTTGAAATCAAATCAACCCAAGAGACTTAAACGAAAATGCATTTTGATGTAAAAACTTGAAAATCGGGGAAACAAAAATTTTAAATTAAAACGGAAGTGTTTGGAAAAATTTGAAAATAAATGCAACTACTAATATTAATTTTAAAAATTTAGTTTAACAAAACGGAAAGGGAAATAAAAACAAGACTAAAAGCAAACCTAACTTATACTTACAGAGGGATCGGCGCACTAAAGTACTCTTGGCGCCGCTCGATTTCCAGCTCCAAGGCTCGCTGATATTCTAAACACATCGATTCCCAAAGGGTAGGCCTAAACTTTTTCAAGTATCTTCCATTGATGGGGTCTCGACAGAGATTCCCATCTGGCTTTTTCAAAATGTAACCCCCCCCCTCGGGTTATTGAGTAGACTTCATATGGTCCTTGCCATGTCGCGCTCCATTTACCATACTTTTTCTCGCGCTGATGAAGTGGCAAAACGACTCTCCAGACCATATCCCCGACGTCAAAGTGTTTCCTGCGTATCTTTTTATCGTAGCATCGGGCAACTAGCCTTTTTTGTGCCTCGATCTTGTCTAACGCGGAAACCCTGATCTCGTCGAGCTCATCGAGCTGCTGGAATATACTTTCAGTATACTCTTCGGGCGTCAGCTCGTTTTGCTGCATCACCCGCAGAGATCGGACGTTGACCTCCATCGGTAGAACGGCTTCCTGTCCGTATGTTAGCTTATACGGGGTGGTGCCTGTACTTGTCCGTTTGCTCGTCCGATAAGCCCATAATGCCTCTGACAACATCAAGTGCCAAGCTCTTGGGTTCTCTTCGATCATTTTCGAGATAATGTCCTTGAGGACTCGATTCGAAGCTTCCGCTTGGCCATTCCCTTGTGCATAGTACGGTGTTGAATGGACCAATTCAAAACCCATTGATCTGGCAAACTCCTTGATTTCTTGACCGACGAACATCAGTCCCCTGTCAGTGACAATGGTCTGTGGCAGACCAAACCTGTGAATGATTAAGTCCTTGATGAACTTCATCACCTCGGCCTGATTGGCCTGTTTGAGCGGTTTGGCCTCTACCCACTTAGTAAAATAATCCGTGGCCACAATAATGTATCGATGGTGTTTGGAAGACGAGGGATGGATCTCCCCGATGATATCGATGGCCCAGCATCTGAAAGGCCACGGCTTGATTATCATGTTCATTTCCTCGACGGGCATCCTTCGGACTACCCCGAAGCGTTGGCACTTCTCACAACCCCTTGCCAATTGAATACAGTCTCCCACCATCTTTGGCCAGTAATAGCCATATCGGCGCAGCAGCCATGCTAACTTGTGACCATTTTGATGGGCCCCACAAATTCCTTCATGAGCCTCCATCATAATTCTCATGGCCTCTTGCTGATCGACGCATAACAGGAGCACGCCGTCATGGCTTTTTCTGAACAGTTGATCACCTATCAAGACATAATTGACTGCCCTGAGCCTCGTTTGTCGAGATGCTCGGTCTGACGGATCAGCCAGATATTTTCTGATCGGCTCTCTCCAGTCATCAGGGTCCTGAAACACACTCAAAACAGTCAGGACGTTGTCTCGATACATAAATGAAGGACAGTGTCGTCTCCTGACGACGTAGAGGGATTCCTCGATGTCATCAGGGAGCTCAACACCAGTCGCTAGTTGGGCCAAACTGTTGGCCTCGCTGTTGTTTCCCCTCGTTACATGGTAACATGTAACATCAACAAACTCCGACAACAAGGACATCGCAGTTAAATAATATTTGTCAAGTGTTGGGTTTCGGCATTTGTAAGTACCTTGTAATTGCCTGATAACCAACTGCGAGTCCCCGACGATGACGACAGACTTACTGTCGAGCTCTCTAAGCATTTCCAGTCCAATGATCAAGGCTTCGTATTCGGCCTGATTGTTAGTACATTCAAAATCAAATTGAACTGATAGCTTAGTTTTTATATTTGATGGAGAAATCAAGACTATACCTGCTCCAGACAGCCTGTCGGTTCTAGACCCATCGAAGGCCAGTGTCCATGGCCTGATCTCTACTGTCATCGAGTCCAGTTCCTTGAGAACGGCTTGATCGATATCGAGACATGGATGGTCAACCAGAAAATCAGCCAATACTTGGCCTTTGACTGCTTTTTGCGGTACGTACTGTAATTGATACTCCATCAGTTGGATGGCCCATCGACCGATCCTCCCCCTCATTACGGGCTTAGCTATCATATATTTTATCACATCAATACCAGAGATAACTAATACTTTCACAGGCAACATATAATGACGTAATTTCTTGCAAGAGAAAAACAAAGCAAGGCATACCTTTTCTATCGGGGAGTACCTCTGTTCTGTTTCTGTCAAGTGCCTGCTCAAGTAGTAGATTGCTCGCTCAAACCCATCATCGTCGTCTTGTGCCAGAAATCCGCCGACGGTGTCATCCGTGGCAGATATATATAATTTCAAGGGTTTCCCCTTGACAGGCGGCATCATTACATGCGGCGTTGTCAGCTTATCCTTGATTTCCTGAAACGCCTGCTCGTGCTCCGTTTGCCAGCAAAACTCTTCTTTGTCCTTCAATTTTAACAAAGGCGAGAAGACCTTTGTTTTTCCAGCCAAGTTAGAAATGAACCTCCGTAAAAAGTTGACTTTCCCAAGGAATTGTTGTAATTCCTTCTTCGTCGACGGAGGTCTGGCCGTCAAGATAGCTTTGGACTTGTTTTTGTCAATCTCAATCCCCTTGCGATGCACTAAGAAGCCAAGAAAATTGGCTGACGCAACTGCAAACACACATTTCAAGGGGTTAAGCTTTAACTTATGTTTCCTCATTTTGGCAAATGACTTCGCCAAATGTGTTAGATGTTCGTCGTAATTAGCCGATTTAATAATGATATCATCGATGTAAATTTTAACAAAGTCATCGATATACTCACTGAAGATGCAGTTCATGGCTCGTTGATAAGTTGCTCCGGCGTTTTTGAGTCCGAATGGCATCACTTTCCATTGGAAGGTGCCTATTCCGCCGGGACATTGGAAAGCCAGTTTTGGCACATCGTCAACAGCCACAAAAATCTGATTGTACCCTGCACTTCCGTCGACGGCTGTCAGGAACATATTGCCAGCGGCAGCATCGATTAACATGTCCGCCATTGGCATCGGGTATTCGTCTTTAGGAGATGCAAGATTTAGGTCCCTGAAATCGATGCATATCCTGATTTTCCCATTCTTCTTCATTACGGGAACAACATTCGCTACCCACTCCGGATATCGGGCCACCTCGATAAAACTGGCCTTCAACAGCTTCTCGATTTCTTCCCTGATCAGTCTGCAGACCTCGACAGACATCCTTCGCAGGGGCTGTTTCCGGGGTAAGTATCCTTCAAGTATCGGAATACGATGTTCTACTAACTCCCTGCTTAACCCAGGCATCTCGTCGTAATTCCAGGCAAAACAGTCCTTGTACTCCGTCAATACTTGGATCAATCGATCCTTCTGGCCATCATCAAGCAATGCGCTGATGTAAGTTGGCCTATGATCTTCCTCGCTGCCTAACTCAACCTCGATAACAGGATCCTGTACCTGGATCTTGATGTCGTCAAGCTTGGCTGGCGCCGTTGCTAACTCCTCTAATTGAATTTCATCGCCGACCGACGGTGGCGTTTCCTCCTCGAAAATGAGATCACCTGTATAGCATTCGGCCACATAGGCCCGAAACCTCCTGATTAAATCGGCACATGCTTCCTGCTGCGGCCCGATAACAACAATCTCATCAATTTCCAGTCTGTCGGCCTTACAGGCCGATGGTCTTTCGTCGTCAGGACAATTCATTGATCCTGACAGTGTTCTTCCTGCGGCCCCGATTCCTTGATGTGGCAGGGCCGACTTAGCTCCTTGGCTAAACAAGCCATTTCCAATTGCGTCAACTTCTTGCTCGAAGTGACTTCCTGTGGTCGTCCATATTTATCCTGTCCGATAAATCGATAAGGACCTACATCATCTCGATAATATGCTGCCTCGACAGCGTTGATCTTGGCAGTGAATGGCCTGTTGTCGGCCATGATGATTTCAGGTTCGGGGGCGTCTCCCCAAATTAATAAGCACTGATGCAGGGAGGACGGTACACAAAGGGCTGAGTGAATCCAGTCCCTTCCCAGCAAGGCGTTGTAAGAAGTGGCTGCATCAACCACAAAGAAGGCGATTTTCAAACTGGTTTTTCCAATCTTTACCTCGACGGGCAGAATTCCAAGTGTATCAGCTTTTCCTCCTGTGAAGTTGCTGACGATCACCTTCGTTTCCATCAGGTCCTCGCTGACCTTACCCAGTTTGTACATCGTCGATGCAGGCATTACGTTGACGGCTGCCCCGTTGTCGACCAGCATTCTGTCGATGGGTTTTCCGTCGATATGGCCTGATACGTAAAGTGGCCTGATGTGTCGAGCCATGAAAGATGGTGGCTTCTGGAATATAGTTTCGACCCTCTGATTCCAATCGGTCTCTTTCTCGTCGTCGACCGATAACAATTCTAAGTCCTCTGCCATTTGTACTACTGGCATCCCCTCATCCCAAAAGCCATCAGTGGAGTATTCCAGTTCCTCGTTGACGAATTCAACAAGTTCAGAGTCAACGGCGTTGCATTCCATCGTCGTCGAGCCGTCTGTCGGCTGACTGATGGCAGTTTCTTCCACTGTCTTTGTTTCTGTTTTCTTGTCGGTCGCTTGCTTATCGACCACCTGCTCCTCGATTTTCTGCTGCTCAGTAGGTCGATCGACCTGTTTCTCGATTTCCTGGCCAGTTTTGGCGTCGACGGTCTGACCAGTTTTGGTCTCATTTTCCTTGTTATCCCTGTTGTCGTAAATCTCGGCAAACTTTGCCTCGAGATCATTCCCATCTTCTTCGTCAGACAACAAATCATCTTCCGCCATTATCTTTTCTATATCGATTGTACCAAATTGGGCTTTCCCCGGGGTCCACTTGGAAGTGTCGATTTGCATCGAGGTCTTGGCCTCGATATTGATCCCTTGGCCAGATTTGGCCTCTATCGCTTCCTGTTTCTGTTTCTGTTCCCCTGACGGTGAAGGTTTCTTTGCTGATTCCTTCATCGGGGCCTTCCCCTTAGCAGTTTCCAGCTCCTTTCGTTGGCGTAAGAAACGCCTATATTGGGTTCGGGTCATCTGATCGACCCTTCGATCTCCTGGAAACTTAGGGTGCCTGACGGGAACCCATCGATCTACCTGTGTATCAGCAGGGGTGTGGACAGTTCGCGGCCTCGATGAGCCTGGCGGAGTAATTTTTGGTGACGGACCATGGGTCCTGTCTCTACGGCTGGCGGTCGATCTGACCTGCCTAACTGGTGTCTTGTCGGGAGATCTCTCCCTGATTCTGCTGTTTCGGCTGGTACCTTCCTGATGCCGTCGAGGCATCGTGGTTTTAGCCTGTTCACGGCGTTGTTCCGCCGTAGATGTTACATGTTCAAAATTTTTCAACGGAGCTGGAGCCTGATATGATTCCGTGGGTCGAGGTGGTGGTATCACTTGCGGCTGCGGGGCTGTCTGAGGCGTTGCCTGCGGTTGCGGCATCGCCTGATAAGGATACCCTGTTGGTGTTGTATTGAGCCAAGGCATGTATGGGCTATATAATGCCGGATTAAGAAACAACGGCATTGTTGCCAACTCTGTTTGGCATCTTGCACATAGACCCATCTCCCTGATCGTCGGTGAGCGTTCTGGCTCCTCGTCAACATACAAATGTTCCCCGGTCGCCGGATCCGTGACCATCAGCACATTGATCCCCACCTCATTTTGTTGGAAAGGATTGGTGTCAACCGTCATCGGCTTTGTGATTTTCCAATCAGGGGCGAACCTTAAAATGCCTTTATCAAGGTGATCTTGCACCATCCACCTGAATACTAGACATTCATTCGTAGAGTGAGTCCAAACATCATGATATTTGCAGTATGTTTTACCTGATATTTTCATTGATGACGGAATCACGTGGTCCCCTTTGAGGCGAAGGATCTTGTCAGCCAATAATTGATCAAAGATGGCCTCCGTTTTCGTGACGTCGAAAGAATAACGTCTTTCTCTGTCAGTCTTATATTCAGCGTCTCGACGTACCAAATTGTTTGGCACTTTGATGGTAGGTTGAGGCTCTTTCGGCTTGGCGAGGGCCGGACAGACCGTGTTCTTTGGGCAGACGACCTCTGCCAGTCCGATCTCGATCCCCTGTTGCTCAATCGGTCTGCTGACCTGATTGATCTGCTCCTCGTTGGATTCGGCCATGCCCACTTGATAGTAATTCCCTCTGGGCTGCCGGCCGTTTTCGTCTCTCAAAACTCGTTCGTAGCGGACCGCGTGATCGGTCAATTCGAATAAGTCTTCGTGATACTGTGCCATCGTGATCTTTCTCAACTCGAAGTGCATGCCATGGATGGCAATCTTGATGCACTCTTTTTCTGGCAATGGGATGGCGCAGAAGCCCCTGGCCCTGATAAACTTCTTCATGTATTCCTCGACGGTCTGTCCCGTCAGCTGTCTCATATTCGATAGCTCGATGACGGAGACCTCAAGAGGGGCCTGATAGTGGTTCATCACAAAGACTTTTTCCATGGATGGCCAATCGGGGACCGATCCAGGTTTCAAGTTGGCGTACCAGTGGAACGCCATTCCCGTCAAGGAGTTAGGGAACAGTTTCAATTTCAGATCGTTAGTCATGTTGCCACATTCCAAAGAAAATCGAGCAAGATGCTCCGTGGCAGACTGTGATCCCTCGCCCGAAAACAGAGTAAAATTTGGCGGCCTGTAGTTCAACGGGAATGGGATCTGATCGATATATTCCGGGTGAGGCTTATTATACCTCGCTGCCCTGTTCCCTTGCCTCCTGACAAACATTTCTTCGGCCTGATTCACCGTCAAGAGGTCTTCTGGACCCTCTGCAGCGCGGTGAACTGTCCTGTCATAGGCCGATAGATTGGCCTGATGTACTTCATGGCCGTACCCGACGGCCTCTGATCTATCTTCCTCGAACCTGCCCCCCGAGTCCGGGCGGGCGTTCCTTGTCTTAGATGTGCTTCCTCTCTTATCCTGGACATTAGATTGTCCGTTGCCTTGTTTATAAGGCGTCTCTTCCCTTGATGAACTTCCTCCGATATGGATCGCAGGGCCCTTGCCCTTGTCAACGGCAGTCCTCTGCGGCCCAGTCCAGGCCTGCGTTTGGATGCCATTGGCGAGCATGTTGATGCTTTCAGTAAGCGACGTCAACTTTGCCTCCAAGTGTATCAAGGCATTATTTACAGTGTGGCTGGCTTCTGTACTGGCCTGACTAGCAGTAGTGGCCGAGCCCAGCATATGTTCAAACTTGCTGACAATGTTAGACCAATCCTCCTGTTTGGTCTCGAGGTCCCTGGTGAAATTTCGGACCTCTGCAGTCAGCTCCTCGATCTTGTCGGTTCCTTCCATAGTCAGTGGAACCGTTGACAGATTTTCCAAGGTATGCGTTAAATCAGACTGTGTTCTCGTCAAGGTTGATCGGGTCCTTCGTGGTACCTGTGATGTCATCTGACGACAACAAGACAATAACCACTTAGTATCAATTGATTGACTGTTTGGCAAAGAGATAACCATAAGTCAGCTAGCCAAACTTGGCTGAAATCGTTTTTATTGGCAAATCAGTTAAAACACTTTCATGCCCCCCGAGCCATAAAATGGTGTGGCTGGTGGGGTTTTAACAGAAAAATTTTCAGGTCCCACCGGGCGTGCCAAAATATTGTTTGCTAATAATTTTGGCCCTGTTATGCCTTGATGTCATCGAGGGATTGGCATCAGACCATACATGGCATCAAGGAACTGTTTGCATATAAATTCAGTATCGAGGAACACCTCGACGACATCGAGGGACCGTTGATATCGAGAAGTACCAAAAATATTGTTTGCGGTAAAACTGATATCAAGGGATGCTTGGCATCGAGGGGTCGACATCGAGGGGTTATTGGCATCAAGGTGTGCCAAAATATTGTTCGTTGTAAACCTGTCAGTGAATCCCTCGACGAGCCAATGGCTCGATGCGAAATGCCTCGATATGAAATAAAATAATGCGGGCGTGCCAATGTTTGTGCGTGCAAACATAACGATTTGAAAAATAGACATGTTGATATCGGTAAATTGATAAAGTAAATGTCCTGACAGAGACACATTGATATCAAAATAAGTTGTCCTGATAAGGCTGACTTCTAAACGATTGCGACAGAGTAGGCAAACACTACCCCTAGTTCTTTTCTATGCCTGCCTGGCCGCAGGACTTAAATAATTTCCGAAAATCTCTCTTTGAGTGCCAAAAACTTATGACCAATCGATGGCCTGCTTAACATATCAGCGGATTTGAAAATCAGCAAGTGCCTTGACAATCAATCAATTTAAATAAACACCTTGACAGAAAACATGATCTTGACAGAAAACAGCATATCAATGGAAATCAATTGACGTAAAGTATATTTATGTAAAAGAGTCAAGACGTACGAGCCAAACGACTTCCATTAAAAATAAAAGAGTGTTGGCAAGTTCCCCGATGTACAAACATTACAAAAATATACAAAACGACGAGTCTCCTGTTTCGGCATGATCTGCCAGATGAGTTGATAAACCTTTTAAGTTCTGAAAATTGGCTCCTTGATCGGCAGGTAAACCCGCCGATGAGCTGATATTGCATGAAAAACGATTTGTTGACAGAAAGTAACATTGACGACGGGAGACCCACCGTCAATGGTTCGCCCAACCTTGATGGATGGCCATCAATCGGGCTCCTGATCAGCGGGTGGCCACTGACCAAGGCATCGACGGAGCAGATGGCTACTCAGCCGATAGCCGTCAAGCAGATGGCTACTTGACGACGAGCTCATCAAGCAGATGGCTACTCAATGAGTTTGTCATATAAATACGTGGGCACTTACATGACAGTTACCAGCGAGCTACTTGCTGATATGAGTGGTTTCGCTCGAGTCAGTGTCAGCTGACGGCGGAAGAGAGCGGCGGCGGCGGCGGCGGCTTACTGTGAGCGGCGGCGGCGGCGGCGGCAAGACTTCAGGCTGTCAGGGATCACTGGTGGCTGAGGAGGGACAGACTGATATCGAGGAGTTGGCAGGCTGATAACTTGACAGAAAACAGCTGTTAACTGCCTGCTATCAAGGGGTTTCGCTCGAGACAGCGTCTGGACAGCGGAAGCAGCGGCGGCGGCGGCTTACTGTCGGCGGCGGCGGCAGACTATTTTTAGTGGCGGCGGCGGCGGACCTTGGGCGGCGGCGGCGGCAAGACTTCAGGCTGTCGAGGGTGGCTGGTGGCTGAGGAGTGACGGTTGATATCAGGGGTTCTACAGGGTGTTTGCTGAAAAAGAAGCAGCGGAGCGCTGGACTTCCGGAGAGGCGTTGAGCCGATCAGTGTTAGACTGAGATTTTGTTGATTGAGTTGTGTGTGTGTCGCGTATGGCAGCCTGTTCTGTATTTATAGCTGCTGGAAAATAAGCTGATGGCTGTCAAGTAACCTCCTGATGGCCGAAAATCAAGGAGCTGATGGCCAGAAACTGATGCCTTGACAGCCACTTTCCCACTTTCTCCACTACTTGAAAAACCTTCCACTACTTCCACTACTTTGATGGTAGTTCTTTTGTTGCTGAAAATTGATGCTAATGGAAGTTGTAGGAGAAGAAAACGTGTCTTTTGTTTGAATTTGAATTTAATGTGATAACCAACTTGAGACAAATTAGGAAGTGGTTATGGTTAGAGAGATTATTGTGGCCACTTCCAACTAATTGGCCTTATCTATTTAATTAGCCATTATTTAATTAAAATGGCTATCTCTAATTAATTACCTTAGTAATTAATTTAATTAAACCACTGGGCCGATTTTATTGGCTGGGCCGTGGTCGACCTGGGCTGATCGGACCATGATTGGTCTCGGGTCGAGCCATGTTGGTTCGGTTTTGTCCAATTAATTTATTAATGGCCTTGCTTATCAAATGGGCCATTTATTAAGACTTGGCCCAATTAATTAAATTTAATTAATTAGTCCATAATCTTCATTAGCCAAGATTAACCATTAAGTGGGTTGAGCCCGTTAGCCATTGTTTGGCTTTAATTTATCAATTAATTAACTTTGGCTTATGAATTAATTAATTTAATCAATCAATTAATACATATACGGCCCAAACGTTAATTAATTGCGAAATTGGGTTGAATTTTGAAATTGGGCTCGTGGCCAAATTATTGTCTCGATTGGATCCATTTTCGGGTCAGATTGAGTCCGATCCGGTCCGACCCGTTTTGGAGTAACTTGGTTCGGCCTTATTGCCATTTTTGGCTAGTCATCGAGCCAATCTTCCTCGATAAATCGAGGGTGATTTTTTGGGTACAAACAGTAACTAAAAAGCAAGTACAATACACTTGTTTTGTGATTGGATGTAAAACTCAGGAGAATGACCAATCACAAAACAAGTACAATACACTTGCTTGGTGGTTGGATGGGTATGGCCAAGCCAGGCTTTGGACAAGAATTTTTCACAATGAAATTAACAATTAGATGGGTAAAATTGTCATTTGATCTGGCATTAGAAATTAAAATTGCTCCAACTATATCACTGGCCTTACGTACATTATAATCAAGATTAATTAGTAATTTTTTTTTTTTATCATTTGTCCTTATTTATCTCAAATCATTATCCAATTATAAGATATATTCTTGGTTCGATTAAACCTAATTTAAGTAAGAAATTCCATGTTATCAACTTATAATTGTCATGCATGTACAATAAGGAAAATTTAACCGGAAAAATATTCCCCTCAATTTTCTTTTATTTGTTTAATTAATTTTATGTAAACATTTTCCCAAGATTAACTAACCAATGGATACTGAAAGGCTATTTAATACTTAGTCTAGAGAATGCAATTAATCATCTTAACTATATACTAGATAAAGGTGGAAGGTAACTTGATCAATTGAACTAACTAATCACTATTATTATAGTTATAATTTTGCAGGAAATGTGAGAGAAAAGAAAGTATATATGTCACCCCGGGAACTATATATATATATATGACTTTTACATGTGTGATTCCGATGCACAAGGTGAATTCCAATTGATCAGAAGAAGGTGAATTAAAAGGAAAAAAGAAAAAGAAAATAGTATGTGGTTAAAAGTAGAAGGTGAATTCATGAAAGGAAAGAATTACCTAAAAGCAAGGAAGATACATTATTATTTTTTTATTTATACTTTGTTTACCTAATTAAAGTAGGACTACACTACACTTGAACTTTCCTTGTTACAAAATCATATTACAAGTATAATTAGAAGTTATTAATTTCTTGTGAATTTTGAAGACATAAAAGCAAATTAAACAAATACTCCGTATATATTTATTGATCTCCAAGATGAAAATCAGAAGACGGAGTTATCTTCTATCAATTCCTGTTGAGCTTCTAGGTGATATTGTGGCTCGAGTGGCTTCATACTCCTTAACTGATTATTTTAATATCCAAATGAGGTACGTACGTACGTTTATATGTAATAACTAATTGTGCAAATCTAATTAATTCAGTGTGTAAGTATATATTGATCATTAATTAATATATCTATATATTATATATATATATATATGTAGTTGCAAAAAGTTGGAAGAAGTGGCGAACGATGTGTATGTGTATAAGCATGTGTCGTTTTATGGATATAAAGGCGATGTATGGGACACTAGGGAGAAAAGCAAATATGTTCGTTTTGTAGAGCAATGTGCCGCAAAAGGAAATCCAGAGGCACTTTACAGACGAGGAATAGTATGTACATGTTTTATTAATTTAATTTATACAGTACGTATTTTATTTATTTGTTCTAGCTGCCTAGAATATGACAACTTTCTAAATTTAGAAGAACCTCTTTGTTTTTTTCTTTATAAAAAAAAAATTTGGGTTTGGGTTGAAACAAAGAATTGTACAAATAAATTAAATTGAATTTTTTCAGGTAAAGTATTTTGTTCAAAACGACTTGGACATAGCAATGGAATATCTGGAGAAATCTGCAAATTCAGGACATATTGAAGCATGTTATATTATAAGTATCATCCTAATTTACAGTGGTGAGGAAAAGGGTGCAACACTACTGAGTACGACAAAGAAATCTATAGATTGTAGAAAAAATATAAAATTTTATCGGAAAAAATTAGACAAACTTATAAGTTGGAGGAGATGGAAAATTGGATACGTGCCACTAAAGAGACCAATTTGTTGTACCAAGAATCACACGCGGAAGAGGAAAAATCCTTGGGATCCTGAAGAAAGTGAAGAGGAAGATTACTTATTTTGTGATTCTTGTTTATGTGATAGAGAAATTAATTTACTTTCTTGTTTCTAATTTCGTTAATGTTTCTGTCCTATCAATTATATCATATATGACATTAATTCAACCTTTATAATCCACGTAAAATTATTTAGTTCTAGAATTCATGGGGCTTGATTATCTAACTACAAAGTAAGCAAATTTAACTTGTAAGTGCCTGACCATCTCCAAGGGAGCTTTGAAATGTCATAATTTAAGAAAAATTATAAATTTTTGTAAGATTTGGTCCTCCAACAGCCCTCTTATAATATAAAAGTCCTCATTTTTTTTGAGTTTGAGCTTTCAAATTTAAAAGCCCAAACTCAAAGTGTAAATATTGATTTATGCAAGAAAGTTCATAACCTTTTGTAATGCCTTTTAAGTTCTTCTTGGTTTTTTTTTCTTTTCATTTTCCCTTCTAAATTTACTTTCTTTTGTATGTATAAATCAAACACAACTAGAACAAAAACTTTATATTCACACGCTCAATATCTTATTAATTAATCTTACGTACAAACAAGGATAAACAGCTGTAACATATTAATGACATTTTTTAGTTTGATAGAGATAAAAAATGTGGGATTTAAGTCAGAAAAATTGTAGTAGTATCGTAATAGTGAAAAAATTGCACGAATCCTGGATATAAAATATGGTTGTTTAATTTAAATTCCTATTACTTTCCCGAAATGATATTTTTTTTTATTATTGACGAATACAAATTTAAATATATAAGTAATTAAAAGTAGTTTGTTAAAACATAAACGAACTGTTCGAATTAAACTGTATGGCTATTTAAAAGTAATTTTTTAAAATATAATCTAATTACTGGAGTGTAGAATAATAAGTGATAATGTATAATCACTCCTTAAATTTTATGATAAGAGACCAAATTATAAGAATATTGTTGGAGGTTGCCTTACAATTCATCACTTTCCTAAATATATTAATGAATCAAAAAGAAAGTAATTTAGGTGCCATGTTTCAACAATTTCCTATTTTTCATATTTTAGTTTTTCTTTATTTAGCATGGAATTCCCTTTTAATTTTTTATTTTCCCACAAAATCCTTTCTCCCCATTTTTTTTTCCGAACACGACCTGCACACGATAATTTTTTTTTTTCGATTTCTCAAGGGTTTAATCTATTTCAAGGCGCGTCACGTTAAGTGAGAATCTCTCCCAACAAGAATTTGATTATGAGTTCACTACTTTGTAGTGACTAATCTCTTCCATTAAACCAATCAGGTAAACAATACATTTGTGATTGTGCTTGTATTTTATATTTAATTTAGACGGATGGAAGTTCTGTGCAATAAAAAAGAAGAAGAAACATTAGTTCACGCGGATTTAGATTTTGACGTGTTCTTTTTTTTTTAAATAAATTATATTGATCTTTTAGTTTGCACTACATTACAAGCTACAAGAATCCGAGTGCAGTGTTTAAGAATTCATACCAAGCACATACATAAACAAATAATAATTTTTATGATAAAATCAAAGAGCATATAAAAAAATCAAACTACGCCACCGAACGAAAGCATTAAGCACGACACATTTTGCCTAGATATACATATGGTAATTGACACATTGCACTTCAGAAATACACCACTTTAACACACTGCAATTTCAAATTGAAATTTTGACCTTTTGAATCATTGAATTATATATTCTTTGAGGAATTGCATTCCACTAGGGTGTAAAATGTCCATTATTTTGCTACGAATATGCAATTTGAGAGTACTATGAGCCATACTTTAAATTTCGATGTGCAAAGTATCAAAATAATTATTTTTGGGTTGCAAATGCAATTACTCTATATATGTATGTTTATATAATTACAAGAGAATACTATTTACCATGCAGGCCGCTATGCCCTCCATGTGGCAGCACACCAAGAATTCAAACTTTCCTCTATTTTTGTCGCCTACATAAACATTACAAACACAAAAGACAATCCATTATAAGATTATTCTAACATTTATTGCTAAATGAAGAATATTTTCCCACCTAAAAACAATGAACAAGGAGCTACTCAATAAAGTGCAAAGCCATGGATTTAATTTCACCTTCTCCCCTAATGGTGTCCTCAGGGTTTCTTCCTGTAGGCGCATTGCTTGAATCATTAATCTGCATCTCAAAAGAAGTAGCATCAATAGAAAAAAATTATTTTACACAGACGAAAAACATTTCAACAATGATGAGAAGAATTAGACTTCTTTCCTCATTGTTCGAAGAGATTCAAGAAACCGATAAACCACTCCCACCATCCTCCATCTTGTGCCTAACCGAGCTTTACTTGGTTATAAGAAAAGCCAAAATTTTGATTGAGAGTTGCAGCGAAGGTAGCCTTCTTTGGAATCTCATGCAAACAGAATATATTTCAAATCAATTTTACATAATAGTGCAAGAGATGGCAAAAGCACTTGATATTTTACCTTTGAGTTTGCTTCACTTAACCACGGACACAAAAGAACAAATCGAACTTCTTCACAAACAAGCGAAGAGGGTTCAATTATTTGTTGATTGTAAGGAGACTCAAAGAAGAGAGGAGCTTGTTCAACTTATGGTCATCAACTATGAGATGAATAGAAAGAACAAAGTATTCATTGATATTAAAAAAATTAGAGATATTTTAAGCAGCACAGGGGTAAGAAACCCAATGGAATTCGAAGAAGAGATTTTGAAACTAGAAGCAGAAGCTGAGAAGCAAAAAGGCACAGGTGGGCTTATTGTGGTCGCCAACATTAACAATCTTATATCCTTGGTTTCACTATCAAAAACCACAATTTTCAGTGGAGATGATGAACACTTTAAAATGAAAAGTCACGAAGATGTGGTCAAGAAACACAAAATGCCAATTAACGGACCCCACAATCAATCGTTTTCTCAAAATATACCTGACGAATTTCGCTGCCCGATTTCACTCGACTTGATGAACGACCCGGTAATTGCTGCATCAGGCCATACTTATGACCGGATCTCAATAGCCCAATGGATAAATTCCGGGCACCATACCTGCCCTAAAAGCGGGCAAAGGCTAATCCATATGGCTCTCATACCAAACTACGCACTGAAAAGTCTTTTACGCCAGTGGCGTGAGGAGAACAATATCCCGGTCGTAATGGAATCAACTTCTTCCTCTTCGGAGATCAAAAGAACTACCAGCAGTAAGAGAAGATCTCATGAGACAGACATTGATCATATTTCCGCAAGTAAATCAGTCGTAGAGGCTGTGAAAATGACAGCAGAATTTCTAGTAGGAAAACTAGCAACAGGATCACCTGATATACAAAGGCAGGCGGCTTACGAGCTTCGGCTACTAGCAAAAACCGGAATGGACAACCGGAGAATAATTGCTGAAGCTGGAGCTATTCCGTTTCTGGTGACGCTGATAAGTTCTCACGACTCGAAAATCCAAGAAAATGCAGTCACTGCTTTACTCAATCTATCCATATTTGAAAACAACAAGATATTAATTATGGCTGCAGGTGCAATTGACCACATAGTAGAAGTACTTATAAGAGGATTAACAATGGAAGCGAAAGAAAATGCAGCAGCAGCAATTTTCAGCCTATCCATAATAGATGAATATAAAATAGTTATCGGGGCCCACCCACGAGCTATTCCGGCTTTGGTCATGCTTCTAGAAGAAGGAACTACAGCTGGTAAAAGAGATGCTGCAACAGCACTTTTCAACCTTGCGGTTTTTAACGTTAACAGAGGAAAAGTTATACACTCAAGAGCAATTCCTTTGCTTATTGACTTGTTAACAGATGATAAAGCAGGCATCACTGATGATGCCTTAGCAGTGCTTGCTCTTCTTCTAGGATGCAGTGAAGGATTAGGAGAAATTCGAAAAAGTAGGCTTTTGGTGCCCCTTCTTATTGATCTTTTGAGATTTGGATCTTCAAAGGGGAAGGAGAATTCGATTACCTTACTCTTGGGGCTCTGTAAGGATGGGGGAGAGGAAGTTGCACTGAGACTTTTAATGAATCCACATAGCATTCCATCTCTTCAAGCATTGGTGGCTGATGGGTCATTAAAGGCTCGAAGAAAAGCAGATGCTCTGCTCAGAATACTCAACAGATGTTGCTCACAAGTAACAAATTCTGTTGGGTGACACTAAGTTATTTTGATTTTACGAGTGTGTAAATAATACGGTGTACGTTTGAAACTGCTATATACATGAATCTCTGGCTTTGTCCAGTTAAACTTAGGTCTCGTGTCACGAATCAAATTACATTCTGTCCAATTGTGTTGAGTATGTTGACAATACTAAATGAATAATGTATGTTCTGAACACCGCAATTTTTAGTCTTGTTATTTGCATCCATATCCGACATAGGGCACATCCTGCAAATACATATAATAAACTCATTGCTCCATAGTTAGAATCACAACTGAACAGATTGCATATTTAAAAACCAGACAATCAGAAACAGATGAAATAGTTGCAAGATAATGACCACCAAGTGAAGAACTCCACAGCTAATATTTTCAAAATGCATTGCATTATTGGAAATATTAATGTTAAGCAAGTAGAAATTTTTACCTCCAGTCTCTTACTGCTGCAGTAAAAACTTGACACGAGAAAATTCGAGTGCATCCTGTGAATAATGCAAATTAACATATGTCAGCAAAATGAGCACATCAATACAGTAATTTCGGCATTGTGGTCTGTTCTCTTCATGGTGAGCAATGTTATGAAGGTTATGATGCTATTTATATTTGTTAGGAAGAATACTAAAAATTACATATATTTACCCTTTCAGCAAAGAAACCTGATACCACAGGAACAAATGCAGATGGATCAACAAGTGCATGCAATTTTAAGAATAGTACTAAAAATTATGTACATTTACCCTTTCGGCAAAGAAACCTGATATCACAGGAACAAATGCAGATGGATCAACAAGTGCATGCAATTTTTGAAAGTAAATCAGTAATATTACTGTGAGACTTAACGATCTGGGAGAAGGTCTCAGGAAGAGATATCTCAGTGCAATAGAGAACCGAAAGATGCCATTGAAGGACTGAGAGTTTTTCAGAAACACTGACAGCTAAAAAAAATTGATTACAGAAGAAAATCATCTCACAAAAAATATCTCATTCTCATACTTATGTTGGGTCATCCATTGCTTTACAAAGACAATCTACCAATAGGAAATAGGGAAACAATCCTGTCATAGCAGAGAACCAAAACTAGTATGTACAAAATATAAATAAGAATTTACTATTTGCATCGAGAACTTTTTAACAAGAAATATCAAGGACTAAAACCACTAAATTAATTAAACCTTGTTATTTTACATGATTTACATACATTACAACAGCAGCAGCCATGACCCTATGGGTCATATATTATTACAACACTTTCAAAAAGTTATTACAGCAAAGGATATGATTCTGGGGCAGGTTCAACTTCTGTTCAACCAAGCAGCAAGGAAGGACCAATATCGGAGACAATTTCATCTATCCGTGAACCATGATTCACATGATATGGATGTGGAACGGCTAGACTCTACAACTCTGTCAATTCTAATTGCATGCGTGTGCCCCTTATTTTGTATTTCCAAAACCAGGTTCCACTGTCCATCAATTTTTCCTCAATAGGCTTTAACTGAACATCTAAACCTGAAGTGAGAATACAATAAAAATGATTCAAGAAATTATGTCTTAAATTATTTAATAGAAAGCTGATAGAAGTATTCAAATAAAATTATAACGAGACATGCTACTTAAGAACCGCCAGTCTTTAATACCAGAGAACGACAAAAGGTCAACAGTGCAACATTTTCATAGCTATTTTCTCTGATTTTATTTATTTGGTGCATGGGTATCTATTTTCTGCAGTTCAATTACCTATGTTGTACTTGTGTTCAGTGTCACTAACACTAATTCTCAGACTTTAGGTACCTGAAAATCCTGATGTAATCTTCAATCTGTGGCCATCTGGGACATCAAACACGTGGTTTCCCTGCATAATAAGAAGAAATCATTGAAATTTCATGGCATTTTACAGATAGAGCAACTTTTAGGGTTGATGGAGCAGTGAAATTAATCTAAAAGCTGCATTTTTATGCTCAGGATCGAGCAAAACTTTTATGTAGTTTTAAAACAGCAGTTATGGTTACATTGACCAAGTGTGATTTACAAGAGCATCATTCTACATGGTATATCTGGACTTGAAATGAAAAATATTACTTCCTTAGCCTGCGATGACAATACAATCTCTTAAATCCATGGAAGCTTAGTTTGTATAAACTTTCTAGAACCTAAACCAGGATAAAATAATATTAAAATCAGCTGTGTATGAATACAGATAAATTAGACGAATCAGCTTCGTACATGATCTTTTTTCGCCTGTACTTCTAAATAATGTTGAACTGACCTTAAGGCCAGATACAATACTAGAATAGTATAGATCCTCAGGCCAACACCAAAAACCACACCAAGGATTTTACAGTTGTCTTACCTAATTCCACTTGGTTTTAAGTCAACCACATTTTCTAGGCTCGATATTCGTGAACTATAAAAGTATCATCTCATTTTCCTAGATAACGTATCTAACAGCATTCATTATAGATGCTGAAACTATCTAATATAGAGTTCCCACGTTATTCATCTTTAACACTACTTTAAGCCTAAAAAACATGCTCCTTGGTCAGCCTCTTGCGTATTATCTTACCGAGTGCATCTCACCATTCACATCTGAGCCAAAAATCATATTATATAGGAGATGTTTGGAGATAGTAAAATCACTAACATGTCATTCCATTGGATATTGGAAGTCTTATTGTTGTCCCATGAAGTTGTAAAAATCCATCAGTCACACAAAAACCATCTACTCCTTCCCTTCACTCTTTAACCATAATCATAACATATATAGATTCCAATCTTTGGACTACAAAGAAAAGAAACTGAACTTGATAATCATTTTATCAGTAATGATATTGTCGTAAATTGCAGGTCAGTATATCTGTATAAATTATAAGTTGTAGAACTCCCAAACTGGATATCAGTCCCCGAAAAAACTCTTAAAACTGACCTGTATTATAACGTCTGTAGCTTCAAATTCAGCATTTCCATGCAGTATCACCTTTAAGGCCTCAAATCGCTGCACATCATGCTTCCAATACAAGTTATCACTTGAATTCCAGTTTATTCCATTATTCAGTACCTTGACATTATCCAATTTGCACCTTGCACACCTACATAAATGAATATTTAGTTGTGGAGGGTCCAATTTAGTACTATTCACAGAAAATACGTGAAAATGAAACATAGCTTTACCTCATTCCATACTGTATTATAGGTTCACCAATTTCATTCATTACAGTTGAGCCCACGACATTTTCAGCCAACACTATTAAACTTCCATCTACCTGCAAGAAATGGCACCTATCAGAAATGAGTGAATTTACAGAAACAGCAGCAATATGCTTTACAAATATACCTCCACATCCCTCCAGAGGAACTCAGCAACTTCTATCTGTAACTCGGAACCCTTGGCGATGGAACCACCATGGAACTGTCAAATAAAGATGATTACATAGTCAATGGACTTCAAAAAATTATGTAATTAAATATTTCAAGTCGATCACTGCAACCACCCTATTCCAAGTAAACCTCCAGATCAAAAAATACTGAAAAGCATGAAGATAGGGAGAAAGATTTGAAGTTAGAAAGAAGGGTAATTAGAATTAAAATAGGTCTTTCTCTTAAGGGTATTGCATTGTACAAATAGCTCAAATTTCTAATTGCACCAGAGAATTGGTCAGAATATATTTAAGGACTTACCTTTTGTCTGGTGACTTCCCAAAGGGGTCCTAGAGCAGGATGGAGGAGGATGAGATAAGGTGGTCCAGAATTAACATATTTTTCATTACCTTCTACCTGAAAAAAAAAAAAAAAAAAAGAAAAAAAAGATGGGGAGAGAATTGGCATACAACATGCAGATTCACCAAAAATAAATAAAAAATTCTTCATAAGCTATAAATTTCCAGCACAAAAAGGTATATTGGAAATAATTCAAAAAGTTTATGAGAATAACACTGGAAGAGATCTTAAATCTACCTTTGGCATCGTTATTCCACAACGAGAGAGTAAATCATAGGCGTTACGCATGATATCCAACAGAGAACCATCTGGAGTCTGCAATGTGAAGTGAAAGCAAATCTATAAAACAAATCTATTGGATCCCACCTAGTGTTTCCAATAAACTACACACAATCGGAAACTGGGAATCTTAACAAAAAATATAGATATCACTAAATATAACACGAAAAAAAATGTGTACACATTTTAAAAGGACTATATGATCCAAAAGTTACTTATCTTCCTAAAATGCTATAACTTCTTTCAGATGCAAATATCAACTTGCTAAAATAAAACTTACGGGGTTTGACTTTGACCTGATATTCCAATTTGATTAGGTATGTAACATAAAGACATTTATACAGCAAAAGTGGAAAATATCAACAGCGGCTTCTCTTAATGCATAGACAGTTACGAATATTAACACAAAGAAGATAACTGATCAGATTGTTTGAAAGGAAAGTCATCAAGCTAATATTATGCTCTTTCTTGATATGGAAAATATAGATATGGAATTGTATATGAATTAGCACCTGTGCCAGAGACTTGTCAGAATATTTCCTTCTCTTCTTGGCGGAAGATGTAACCTTTCGTCTTTCATTATACACAATAAAGGTATCTAGCACATCTGCAATTGTTTAACCCACAATAATTCACAAATTAGGACAGGTGTTGCACAAGAGACTCCACAAGATATGAAAAGAATAAAACATACTTCAACGCACCTTCTATACCTTTATAACGCCGTGATGAGTACGTGTTGGCAAAATTATCAGCAATATTTTGCATTGTACATTCCAGACGACCACCAGAAACACTATCATAAATTAATATACAGATAACACTTATAATACACTTATAGAGAAAAACAAAAGCTGAAAACTTTCTAGAAGCTGTGCAATTGCCCAGTTATTTTCCAAATTATATGCTACATAAACACTGGTCAGGACAAGTCTATCATGAAAGGTAAACATTGTTTATTCATTTCCTGTTTCTCATATACATAATAGATTACAGAAAATAATGAATTAAATAAGAAGTAAACAGCAAAGTCTTAATTGATTTAACCTTAGTAGTTTATAAATTATTATGTTTGCTCGCAGCTTCTATTGCATATTCCTGGTCTAGCAATCACCACTTAAAAAAAAATGCAGCCAGGCATCATCATTATTGATCATAGTATCATATGTACCTACCACAACTTACAATTTGTTTTCCTCTGTGCAGATTTCAGATAGAAAACCAAATTGATTCACGGTTCCACTTTCTTAAAAGTGATACTACCATAAATAAAAAGTTTGAAGGATATCATACACAACTGTTTTCTATTTGCACCAAGCTAAGTAAGAAATTTCATTTATTGATCTTCAAATGTAATATAAGGAATAAAGATATTACGATCCAAATCCATGACTTTTGAAACAGTTTGTGGATACATGTAAAGGGATATTTAATAAAAAACTAAAACGGAGTTCACTTTACAAATCAACACAAAGTTGGTTACATGTCGGTTTTGCCGCTGAGAATTTCTTAGTTATAAATATAACACAAAAATATATACGTCTGCACAAAGTGGAAACATCAAGTGACTGCACAATTCATGGGACAATCTTGTTCAGATATTTTTAATTAAGCTTCATATATAAATATGGATCTCCAGGATGCCACTTAGATTGATAACCTTTTTTCATAAGCCTAAAATAGAAAAAAGTATGCTGAGGAAACAATGTTCTCCCACAAATATGCCTTGTCAATGGCCATGTTTGGATATAGTTAAAACACAACTACTGCTAAACTATCATCAAGATGGGAATATTCCAAGTCACAAGATCGTACCAGTGTTTCATTCCAAACTGGTCTGTATATGTAATAGGCTTTTTGACATTAAGTACCATGCCTGGCAAACTGGCCTCATCATTACTTGATCCAATAAGCTCAGCAGAAGGCAAATCCACGTAAAGAATGTTAGTGTTAGCCGGAAACTCTGCCTGCAAACTTGAGAAGCAAAATGTTGCAAGTTAAAACTATTCAAGAAATTCTGTTCATGAAGACTATGAAAGACATGGCCTTTTATATATAGCCAAGTAGGTGAAAATTTCATATCAAATGAGCCCAAATAATTTCCTTTGTTCATTACTGCAAAAATGTGTGAGTTTTAGTTAAATGATTAGCACGGCACAAAGAGTAACTCATAGATGTTCAAGGTGCCAGCCTTAGTGCCAGGCGAGGAGAGACCTCCTGCCGAAAAAAAGCGAAGACAAGGCGTCGCCTTGGTCGATAAACCGAGGCCTTGAGAAGACCCATCACATTGCTTTTTGGAACTCAGTTAAATCTGGGTTTCAAAATTAAAAAAAAAAAAAAACAAATTTGACTTTTTAATTAAAAGTCAATAAACAACAGCCAATAAATTGTAAAGCCTAGCCTCTCTCTTTCTCTCTCTCCCCACTCGGACATCACCGCTGCCGCTCCAGCTAACTTCTCTGTTCACTCAGTATTAAAATCAACTGCTGCTGCACTCTACTCTTTATTTTTATTCTTTTCAAATGTAAATACATATAAATGTTATACATAATAAATTTACATATTAACTGAATTATTGTTAAATATAATTAATATATTTAGTATTTATATATTTAAAATATAGTTAAATAAGTAGAAATGCTATAAATATTTAAGAAAACAACAATTAATACACAATACATATAAATTAATTGAATAAACTAGTTTGAATTTGACACTTAAATTTGCTTTTTATGAGTTACATGATGAATATATTTATTATATAGGTCTTCAAACTTAAGTCATTTATGTGGCATACTTGTTGAATTTTATAATTACTGTTGATATATACATTATACTGAAAGTTGTTTACAAGAGCTTTATGCCCAAAAATCCATCACTTTGCACCTCGCCTCGTCGCCAGGCGAAGCCTTGTCGCTTCGGTTTACACCTCAAAACAACTATGGAGTGACTAAAGAAAAAGAAAAAGCTGCTGTGAAAAAGGTGGGAAGGACCTTCTCTATATTTGATTAATTTCAGAGGGAGTTCTTTTTAATTTTCTGCAGGGTGTTCGGACCAGCTCTCGTGCACCTCGAGATTCCCGAAATCACTTGAAACTCTACCATTGTCAGTGGCACAAGCTTGTAAAGGCTGATGTACGAGTCTATGGGCGATGCTTTATTATCAGCAATGAACAACCGACTTTAAGAACTTCAGTATATTACAGTGACCATGTTCTCTTTGTATATTTATTGGAGCATAAGAAGTCCATAAAAGAAATCACATAACGTAATCATTCAGAATATCTAGCTAGAAGCATGCATATATATAATATCTAGTTAGTGGCATGAATATGTATGTAAATGGAAAAAGAATAGCAATTATAAAAAGTACCAGTTGGAAGAAAGAAGCCCGCTGGTGATTCCAAATTTGTCAAATTCAGTGTATTCGATACAGGACAGACCATAAGCCCAGTTTCCATCAATATTCATCTTCTCAAGTAGAACATTGATGCCCTCTGTAGCCCCCGCATTTCGTTTACACGAGGCAAATCCTAATTTCTGAAAAAATAGCAATTGATGCATGTTATTTCCGGTTTCTATTAAAGCCTAGCAAATTTGTACTTTCAAATCAGCAACTTGTTTACAGACATGGCTCCAAACAAAGAGCAATTGAAACTGTGCATACTTGTTGCTGCAATAAGTATAACTCGGTCGTTAAGCCTTAAAAAAGTACCCAGATTTAATGGTGATATTTACAACTGATAACTCCTGTTATGAGAATATAATGACTCATATAATGGACGGAGTGTAATAATATTATGCAGTAAGTTATACAACATATACCAAATACTCACTAGAAATTGAGAATGAATGCATACTGATTTGTAAGAAGCTTAACAGTATAGAAATAACCATCATAATGTAGGTTTGTGTTAGTGATTTTGGCATCTGTCCAAAACATGAAAGATAAATGGAGGCCACATAAGAGTTGTCTGGTGAGGAGAAGGGGGCAGTGATCAGGCTTTCCTTTTAGTTGCAACCTTTATATTTAGTTGCTAACCCTACCTAAGTTAGCCTTATTTTGGTTGCACGCACATAAAATCATATATATACAAGCCCATAAATGCTACTGCATTGGGCCAGTGACTAGAGATTGACACCACATCCATATTTGCCACTTATGGAGTTGATAATCATATACAAAGAGATACTTGCCTTTTCGTGGCGCAAACCAATTCCAGCCAAAGCAAGTAGAGTCAAATCTGTAGCAGCTACAACATTACTGCAAAATCTCAATGTCAATATGCTATCAAATTCCAAATCGCACTGCAGCATTATAAGGTTGAACCTAACCTAATTTGTCTCACAGTTGCACCTTTTCTTGCATGACTCTGAAACCATTTGAAAACACCTTTATCATGGGCCAATTTCCATATCACACCATGACCCCCAGGCTTACATACAGGTACAAATGGTCTTGTTACAACCCATTGCCCATCTTCTGCAGTAACAGCCGGAACAAGAGGCTAGCAATTGACAAACAAAATACGAAATACTGTGACCAATAAAGAAAGCAATTCTAGGAGTATAACATAAATTATGTCAGCATCCTATCTAAACCTGTTCAAAAAGCTGGAAGCTCGATCTTCCTCTTCCAAACCATCTGAGCCTCTCACAAAGACTAGTAATATGCCCATGGTTGTTTTTTGCAGAACTTGTCATAATTGCAACAGGAGTGATGCATTGCTTCCCATATAACTTGAAGTACAAGAACTCTCTAGCCTATCAGGGTATGAAGTTCTCATCATTTTGATTGCGGATGCACAAGTTTAAATACATCAGAACACCAATATCAGGTAATAACTGATGAATCGTGTTTCTTCAACCACCATAGGACATATAAATTCTCTTTCCTTGATATATAAAGATAATATACCTGAAGATCTCTAATAAGGCCTTCCAGTAAAGTTCGTCCACAGTAAGGAAGCATGGCAGCAGGAAGGCATTCGCCTGTTTTAGGGTCGACCAGGCCAAGCCTGTCAGCTGAGCCTCCTAGAGGATAAATTTCTCCTAAATCAGGCAAACCCTGAAGATGGGTTAGTAATTCCAAATGATCACAAGAAGGTTCTTAAGCTCGTCACGAAGAACATAAATTATGCACTGACCTCAATTCCCCAAAGAGCAGCTTGCGATGCATATTCATTATCTTCAGAAAGATCAAGAACAGGGGGAGGATGAATTTCCACAAACTCGCGATTCAAAAACCTGTTTGTTTGTTGGGACCAATTAATGGTTTTCTCTTCTCCAGTTGATTGAGAAAGCAACTCGAAAACTGTGGCCTGATATCTGCAGTGATGAGATGTTCTAGGTGATCATCTAAATGAGTTGATTGCAGATAGATTTAAGTTATTCTTGCTAAGTTTGACTTTCTGAACTTTCAAAATCAAAGTACTCACGGTGATCACTCGAATGACAGTGAAACAACTAAAGACCTTGGTGTATATGCGTGTTTGTGTGTGTTCAGATTCCCTGTTTGCTAGGTCCAACTAGCTCCAAATGAGAAAAAATGTTGACAACCAATTGCAGATGTACAAAACTCGAAAAACAACCAAATGGGTTTCAAATATACATTTCCTCTTAAGTTATACTAACAGAGAACTGAATCATACCCATCTACGAAGACTGATCAAATAAGTATGTTGCTGTATGATGACAGCGAAATTAAATAAACAAAAATATGATTCAAGCGATCCGCAGACAGGAGAAAAAAGCCAAATGAAAGAAAACATAATGACAACCATAATAGGTATCGATTCGCTACAATCAACTGACTGTTGAAAGCATGCATATACTCTGGCTAGCGCGTGAAGAAAATTACTACAAATCCAGGTTTTGTATAGCATAAATTTTAATAAATAGCATAGCAACTCGGAATGCATTCAGTAGATTCCTAGTGTCAATACAAATACGTGCATAAATTTATATTATATGTTCAAAAAATTATTTTATATGTTCCATTGAAAAATGTATAAAATTCCAAATATAATTTCCACCAACCAGATTCCCATCCATTCTTATGATCATCTAAAATGTAATACATAAGCTCAATGGTAAAAATGCATAGCAATCCACATATACAACATAGGCAATAAATATTGACAGCATAAATAAATACACAGATAGACTTTCACCTAAATAAAAATAATGCAGCAAAAATATAATTAGATAAATACTAACCCAATGATCCCACCAATACAATTATAAAAATGCTCCACTTCACCAAGCATCTTCAGCAGTGACTTCAACGCCGCTCTCTCTTCCTCTTTCAGACCCTCACTCTTACCACCAGCACCATTTTTCACATCCCAGTTCTCAATCATATCCGCCAATGCATAAAGCGCGTTTCTGATAGAACTCTTCCCCAATTCAAACTCATCATCATCCAACTCTTCTCCATACTCACCACTCAACACATGCTCCTGTCCTGCAGCCACCACACATTTAATCAAATACATATCGTAACCAGTCAAATTCACTCCTACGATACAATTCCTCCGCGAATTGAAGAACGACTTAACCCTAGAATCCGAACTGATCACCCTCAATTTCTCGTCTAACGTTTCGCAATTAGCTAGGGATTCTCTTAGAGCTTTAAGCCTAGCAATCTCTTTCTGGAAATCGAAGTCCGGCGGAGGAGGCGACACGTACTCCACGGGCGCGGTGGTGACACGTGTAATTGTTGCACAGGAGTTCGAAAAATGCGTAGAAAAATTGGTGGAAGAGATGAAACTGAGAGAATTAGATTGGGGAAATGAGCTTTTGAAGAAGAGGAGAGAGCGAGAGGGCTTGGAATTTGAGGTGAAGAGAGTATTGCTATGGTTTAGCACCGGTGTACTGTTAGTTCGCGCCATTAATGGAGGAAGGGAGGGAGAAAGTGTGTTATGATGTGTGTGTAGTGTGTGAGGTTTATGTAGGAGGTAGAAAATGACTGGAGAATTGGCGGAAGGATAAGACGAGATGCGGGAAGGATATACCAAAGTTCAGGAAACATGTTTAAACTAGAGAGATAATATACCAAGCTTTTCCTGCTTTTCGTGCAGTATGCTATGAATAGTTGTACCTTTTGAGAAAATTAGGTGGAGACTAGAAGGGAGTGGGTACTTTGTTTTTCTTTCTGTTAACGTACAGTATATTTGAAGCGTAAATTGTAGGAATTGTAGGAATTGTAGAGGATATACTTCAACTTTCAAATTTGTTTCTAAAAATCTCATCACGAGTGATTTAAATTTGGTTCGTAGTATTTCCGTGTTTCATATTTTTGCTGTTTTAAATTGTGTCCGTGAAAAAAGTATTTTGTCATTTTTTGTGAAACCTTCTCATGTAGGTTGTAATTCTAATTTTCATATCATATATTTTAAAATGAAAATGCTAAAATTAATCAATTTTTTTCCTATTTAATTTAGTCGTTAATTTGTGGATGAAAAATGTCACGTGCGTAGTACCCGTTAAGTAAAAAAAAAAAAAAGGGCAAATGCAATTATTAAAAATTTGGTAGGGTTTTTTGCAAATATTGCCTTCTTCTTCTTCCTCCTCCCATACGATCGCCGGCTTCCGGTGGTCGATGGTCGAAATTGGTTAAGGACTTTTGTTCCTCTTACCGTGGAGAACTCATACATATAAAGATTTTTGCAAGCCGTTGAGTAATCTATTCGAATTTTGAATTCTAAATTTCGAATCTCATAGGTCATAATTTTGGAAATTTCAAACTGTGATTTCTCCTTCGATTCTTAACCAAACGGCGTGATTCTTGTACCAATAGCTTCCCCGGGCAGTGGGCATCATTTTCCATATGGTGATTGCATCTGCCGGACGGAGGAGCTCCGACCAAGGGGCGGCGTGTTTTCTTCCTAAGCCCTAATATTCGCGAAAAAATGCGCATTCCCTTGGGCGGAGCTCCACCGTCGACGGCTGCTGCAATTAGCCCATGGGAAATGTTGTCCACGACATGAGGAACAAAAGTCCTCAACCAATTTCGACCTTCGGCCACCAGAAGCCGGCGGTCGTACATAGGAGGAAGACGTCAATAATTGCAAAAAAACCCTGCCCAATTTTTAATGATTGCATTTCCCCCTTTTGTTTGACTTAACAGACATGTAGCGCGCACGTGATATTTTCTATCCACAAATTAACGGTCAAATCAATGTGAAAACGATTGGTCAATTTTGATATCAAATATATCATTTTGAAATATGTAATATAAAGGTATCAAAAATTTAGTATGAAATGCAATTTCCTATTTGTTACACGTAGAGGAAGACACAGTATAAGGTTAGTAAAAATTGATCTTCAAATCCAATGTTAATGTACTATATATAATAACTACTTGTACATTTCTCTTTATTAATCAATTTTATGTTGCATAAAAATAACACTAAATAACAGATTACTTATTAATTCCGAACCTTTAAATCCATGTTACATATAGATTTTTTGAGCAAATATATCATGTGATACCGTATATACCGAAATAATATAAAAGATTAAACATAGTAGCAAACATGTTTTAGTTAAAAAAAAAAAAATAACAACGAAGTAACAGTGCAAAGGCGCAAATTAAATTTAATTAACTCATCATTTATTAAGATATACTCAAACTATTAATATGGTAAAGTATTTAAATAAGGAAAAAATATGGCAGGCATAATAATGAACCCTACTAACATTAAAGAAATCGACTTACAAGTTACTCCCTCCATTCCCTTTTACATATTACTTTAGAGAGAAAAAAAAATTTCACAATACATGTCATTTTAGAATTCCAAGATAGACTTAAATGCTAATTTGACATTTTTGCCCTTGAAATCCTAAATATATTTAATATCTCCCAAAATACTTATTCATGTTTCTCAAGGGTAATTTTGTCCAATTACCCTTTAATTTTCCTAAAATCTAGAGCATTAAATGATTTCTTAATCTTTGTGAAACAACCTTAAACGACATGTAAAAGGGAATGGAGGGAGTACAATTTAGACTCTTGTTTTATAAATGTTTGACATTAAAACCAATCATTTTTAATCATTTGATCCCTAATGTCAACTAATTTTGAAATCTTCATATGCAAAAATCATTATGTATAAACCAATTCCACAAAGCAACTTTTCTAAAATTTGCTTTAATTAATATTAGTTATTGTACATTGATTCACTTTGGCCAACTTAGTCCTTTGTTAATAACCTAGTGATTGAGCAATAGGGAAATCTTTTACTCAGATGGGGATTGACCTATCAAATGCAATAAACTTGTTTTATGATGGGATGAAATTTCTAGGAGAGTAATCAAGCAGAAAAAAAAAAGTATAATACATTTATCCGTCTCGAAAATTTCTTGTCCAAGTTTGGCTTGACCAAATTCATCCAACCACCAAGGCTTTGTGATTGGTCACTTTCCTGTGAGTTACATCCAACCCCAAAACAAGTATATAAAACTTGCCATGTAGTTACTTTGGATTCGGCCAAACCGAATATAAATAAAAATTTTCCCTGATTGAATATGTTTGACTAAATCAGATCTAGATAAGAATTTTTGCAACAACAAATCAAATGAGCTAGATTTTGACTCCTCATGAACTCCTACGTGACTTCGTCCTACAACATACATTATTGCAATCCCTAACCAATACAAACTGATTGAAAAGTTCAAACAACATAAAACACAAACTCAACAAGCATATATGCATTTAGGAGTACTGCTATATATCACATCACAGTCGTTAATTAAAAGCCATACGTGATTAATTAAACTCAATATTTAACCATATATATAATTACCAAATTAAATCCCGTAACACTACAAACTCTCTACACTATCTATCTATCTATATATATATATATACACGCACGGCACACACACACACATCAATTAATTATAAATACCAAAAAAGAAAATACTATTATTACACATACAATACAAAAACATAAACATGGAGATCAAAATCTATTTCCTCGTCTTCACCCTCACAACCCTCTTTTTCCTACCCACTCCAACCACTGCACGTGGCATACACACTAACAATATAACTGCAGTCTTTGCTTTCGGCGACTCCATATTAGACCCAGGCAACAACAACGGCCTCCTCACCATATTCCAAGCCAACCACCCCCCGTACGGGCGTGACTTCCCGGGTCGGATCCCATCCGGCAGATTTTCCAACGGCAAGTTAACAACAGACTTCATTGTTTCCGACTTGGGTCTAAAAGAACTATTGCCTGCTTACTTGGACACGACCCTGACGGACCGAGACTTGCTTACCGGAGCCAGTTTTGCATCCGCGGGTACGGGTTTGGATGAGTTGACCGCGAGTGAGGCCCATGTGCTGAGCATGGGGACTCAGTTGGTGTACTTTGAACGGGCCTTGAGGAGAATGGAGCGGGCTGTGGGTTCGGAGGAAGCGGGTCGGATCGTGGAGAATGCATTGTTTGTGGTTGGAGCGGGGACTAATGATATGATGTATAATTTTTATGGGCTGCCGATTAGGACGACTTATACTTTGTCCGGGTATCAGGATTTGTTGCTCAGGAATCTTGAGACTCATGTTATCAGAGTACGTTATATGTTTTATAAAATTGATTTTGATTTTGATTTGTTCTAGTGCCCGCGCGCCCAGCATGTTAATTTATGTTTTTCGATTTCCTCAATTATTTATTTAGTTTGATTCACGTTGTTAGTTGCATACCCACCCAGGCCAACCTTTTTTGTTTGTTAGTTAGTGAATTTTTCAAAAAGATTTAAATATAGATAGAATTTAATTAGTAGAAACGGTATACATAATTATCCAATCTTTTGATATAATTTTATATATGGTTGAATTTAAATTATTGACCTAATTAATTATAAAAATAGAAGTATATAAAAATTAACCACATCATTTATTTTATTTTCTACAGAGATTGCACAGTATGGGAGCAAGAAGAATTGGAGTAATGGGCCTTCCCCCAATCGGGTGCCTGCCGGTGCAGGTGACTATCGGAAGTTTGATGCCGAGCTTGCACATGTTCCAGCGTATGTGCATAAATCAACAGAACGTTGATTCGCAATCGTATAATGCCAAGCTTCGAGCTCTCACCTCCAGGCTGCAAAGGTCTTTGCCCGGATCTAGGGTTGCGTATGTGGATATCTATAACCCCATGATGAACATGATTACGAATCCAGCTGCATATGGTGAGTACGTTTCTTATAATCCAATAATCTATTATATATTTATATTATCTAGCTTTAATGGAATTAATTATCAAACCAAAAAAAAAAATGAATTATGAGTACGTAGTTATTAACTATATAAGATTTTGATTTAATTATAGGATTTGAGAAAACAGTTGATGGATGCTGCGGAATAGGTTCAGTGGAGATGGGCCCTCTGTGCAATGCTTTGGCCCCAACTTGTCCAAACCCATCCAACTATTTGTTCTGGGATGCTGCTCATCCCACCCAAGCAACTTACTCCACTCTTGCAAATCATTTCCAGAACAATGTTCTCCCATCACTTTTAGCTTAGTTACTTATATATACATCCATTAAAATATTCTATAGTTTAATTATTTATATATAGTAGCATTTGTAGGGATATACTAGGTAGTTGCCCTTTTTTTTTTTTTTTTTTTTCAGTTACTAGTTTGTTTAGGTTGGATTTACTTATTAGTATTTTCCAATTATAAATACTATAGTTCAAATTTCTTCATTTGTGGTCGAATTAATTATTCGAAATTTTTGTCTATAATGTTCATAAGCAGGTTCATAGGGTGACTATTTACAAGCATTACTAAAATTGTTGTGAGATGTAATACCGTACCGAAAACTGCATATTTTCTGGTATTGATTCTCATCTATGATTTAACTACTAATTTAGCATGCAATACATGAGAGCTTAGTAAAGTTTAAAGAGAATTAAAATACGTTTTCTATACCACACTTTATTCTACTTTACATATTTGGTTGCAAGTTTCCTCAAAAAGCACATTTGATACATAGCTTGACAAATTTAATTTCTCTTCAAATATTTATTTAACCATTCCATTAAATTATCATCAATTTGTAACCATTCTCTAAACTCAATGTCAAGTTGAGGACTATTTTGTAGCTCTAGTTGCTGCCCCACAATGCATCTTCAAGCTCTTTCAAGGACCGAACATATAATGTATTGGTTTACATATTTGACGGAAGAACTAAATCCGTCAAGGACCGTTAAATTGTGATATAAATTAGTATATATTTGCCAAATATATAATGAAATTCAAAATAAAAAAATAATTTATATATGCAAGAGAAATGAATATTCTAAATATATATATATATATATATATATATATATATATATATATATATATATATAAAGTAAAAAGTTTACATAACGTACGATACTAGAAAGCCCTCCGATGTGAAAATAGAATGGAAAATAAGAAAAAATCCAGAAGACCGTTGACGGTATATATCCTATTCTAGCACAATATCTATACAACAGGAGCGATATGGGTTCAACTCTTATTAATGTTGATATTTCTCTAATTTATTATTAGTATTGATTATTAAATATCTTGAAATTCAAATAGAGTTTATGATATAGGAAAATTATGATTGGTCACTCTCTTGAAAGTTACACCAATTCACAAAGCAAATGAATATCACTTGCCATAAAGTTAAGCAAAACTTGGTAATCACCATTTAAAAGAAAAAGGAAATTAAAAAGGGAAACAATATAATTAAACTACATTACAATTTACAACTGCATATAGTATCATACAGTTGTGAACCATAGAAAGTCCTCTAAGAAATTATTTCTTGGAAAACTAAACAAGTTGAGCACAATTAAAATTAATTAGAGTGATTGACATTAAGATCAATAACTTTAATTCATGTAAGAATATTAATAATGTCAAGGTACATAGCTAGCATGTACACCAAATAAAACCATCGATCGTCTTTATCTATTCAAGTAATCCATATATTAATCTCGTTTCTACATCATTAATGTGAGTAATTTTATAATTTCATCTAAACCATAATTTATAAAAGAGAAAATGAAAGAAATACTATATATGTCAAAACTATGACTCATGCATGCACTTCTAGTTATCTTAATATTGTTGGGCGGGCTCTATCCAATCCAAAATACTTAAATCCATATATATATATATATATATATATTGATAAATAGGCGTAAGTAACTATCTAGTCTTTACTGACTTCAAATAACTCCACCAATGTTGGATTTGGGGTGTCACTAATGTTCACTGGGGCAAATTAAAAAGATGCTTATATTTTTGCTGTAACACTTAGAACCATATCTAAGTAGATGATCATTTAAATTCAAGGAAGTTAATTATAACTAGCATTGATCATAAACCTTGGAAAAATATTTGATTGGATGAAGCGAATGTCTGTCTTAGACATACATATAATAAATTTATATATTATATTAATGTCAAATTAAGTGGATATATTTTCTAACTCCTAGGTCCATATATATAGAAGAAGTTTCAATTCAAGGAAATCATTAATTACTACTGAAAATATTTCAGAAGAGAAGCAAAACTAGCTTTGATGAAGATCGAGCATGAAATTTAATAACAATACATATATAGTAGTAATATATATTTTGGTTTTTTCCCGAACAAGAACAAAATTTGAAAATAGTGGAGACAAAGATCTGCAACTGTCTCTTTAATATCTTAATATTATATATATACACCTCAGTACCCGATGCAAAGATTCATTTAGATATTGAATATTGTTCTATCTCTTAGATAAGAGAAAATAAATTTATTTTTCTTGTATGTTTCTCTGCAAATTAAACAAATTAGAAGAAAAGAAAAACAAGTAATGCACATTACCTTGATAATGATCATCTGTACTACTGCATTGGCATTGACAATTAGTACTTGAAAATCTCACTTGGAAATTGTCTCATTCACAATGTCAGATCTAAAGTACTTGCCTTTTTTGTACTTTTCCTAAGATCAATTTCCTTTGAGGAAAACAAGGAGAGAGATAAGCTACTATCCACCTCATAATTACCATCCTCCTTCAAACTCGTTTTCAGTATTTTTTGCTCGTTTTCTCGTGTTGTTTCTAGAGATAAATTGAGATCAAGATTCAATTTATCAAAGGAAAACTTTCTTTTCAAAGTACTTCTACTCCTTTCTTGAGCAATTATCGGTGTTTTCTCGGTCGAATGGAAATGACTAATACCCTGCAAAGGAGTTGCATTTTCCAATAACGCCCCTCTATCTTGAAATTTGCTTGTGAACAATCTTTGGTTTGTGGAGCTTGATGCAATTTGAGTTTGCCAAAATCTTTCACTGTATCTTTGATTGTCATTTTCAAAAACTTTCCATGAAGATTGCATATTTGTATGAGGAAAATTTGAGTGTAAATTGTTGCCCTCAAAATTTGTTGATCCATGTCTTTTTATGTTTAATGCTTCCAAGTTGCTATATGGACTATAAATGGAATTGGCTTGATTTCCCCAAATGGCATCTCTATATCTGCAAAAGAATTTAATAAGTTAGGGCTTAATTCAACAGATATATTATTACAAGAGTCAGATATTCGATCAAGTTAGACAAAATTTGATGACCTTTAATTTTTAAGAGATGTAAGACAAGCACTAATAAATTATGGCTAATAAATTTACCTCAAACTTGAAATTGGTGTGTGATTCAAACTTTGTAGCATCGGAAGTTGGCTAAAGTTATAAATGTTGCGATCTCCTCCGGCATCAAGTAGAAGCCTTTGCTCGGAAATAACTATAAATTAAAAATAATTATCAAATTAATTAGAATTGAAATGAATAGTTCAATATAGAAACCCTAAATTTTGCATTAAACTAATTAAATATATGTCTTACCTTGATTAGGATCATCAATCTTCTTGCTTCTGTACATCTGTTTAAACAAACATCATTAAAATTTAGTTACAAAACTAATAAATTAAGTTTGAAAAAAAAAGTGTTTATCAAACAAATTCTGATTAGTTTTTTTATTAAATTGAAAATAATAACATAAATGAAAAAATCAAATTAAGGATCAATTAATACATGCCTACGGCAAGAACAAAAACGTAATTTCGCAATTATTACTATCGGCTAAATATTACTTCGATTTTTCATTCACATAGATCTAATATATACCTGAAGATGGCTCTTGACATGAGCTATACTAAGGCCTTTAACATTCATCAATTGAAGCACCAATTTAGGAGTTGCCCCTGCACCAATTAATACTAAAACAATTAATATATATATATACTAGTATATATATATATATATATAAATTAGCTAGGTTGATTAATTGAATATACTTTCTTGTCCTCCTAGTCTTTCAACTGCATGAATAAAGCAAAGATGGAGCTCCGGCGTCCAGCGGAGTCTCGGAGTTTTGGAGCGGACATATTGTCTTACAGATCCTGCACATGAATTGACCTTTTTGCCATTCTCTTCAACAGTGCTACTACTAGAGCTGTTCCCTTTCATTTCTTTGCTTTCGTCTTCGTCTTCGTCTTCGATTTGATCAATTGGAGGGGTTGTGTTTGATGAATTCTCCATAGCATCATGATGATGATCAGCATCTGAATTTGTTTGCATATTTAAATTAAGGATTAATTAGCCCAAGTATATATTGTTTTTGTGTGTGGAGAAATTAAGTCTTTGTATTCTGGGAAAGAAAGTTGTTAGAATTGGGAATATATGAAAAAATATTAATTGTGTAGGAATATAAAGAAGAATTCTCTCTCTCTCTCTCTCCCCCACCCACCAATTTTTTTCATTACCTTTTCAACTATATATTAATTATCTACCTTGAAGTAATTTACTGTACATAAAAAGAAATAATGGACAAAATTTTGCATGTATATATGTATGATAATAGGATTTATATCCTTATTTGGCTTATAGGCATGTTATATTTAATTAATTAATTAATGTGATTATTGGTACTGATTCATTCTGCCCCTAAATATATAGATCACTTGTCCCTTCAACGTTAGCCTTCATGGTATTACATCCATAAAATGCTGAAGCTTCGTTCATCCCATAAAAGATTTAATTTTTTTTCTTATTTAATTTCTCAAACAACCCTAAAAATAATAAATCAAGCTTGGGCAACTTCAATATTAAAATATAGCTCAAGGAATAAAGATCGTCCAAAAGGTTATAAAGAGTATTTAATTAGTCTTAATATTAATTCAATCTACATGGGGGATTTAATCTTGATCAATTGAAAGATTGACTCAAGAATTGAGATCCAAGAATCCCTCAAGATTAAGAAAGCCTAGCTACAAATTAAGTATTCTCATTATTTTGTTAAACTGAAAGTGCTTTACATATAAGGCTTCAAATTAAAATAAAGTGCTAATTAAGCGGTATATAATTAAATTTATTATAAACGACTACATATAGAATTATGCCAATATAATTAATTAATTCTCCACATTTAATTAATCTACTCTGCACCTGTGACATTTAATTATCCTCACTTTTTTTCTGTTGCGGCCGATAGAGCATGAATTATTCTTGCTTTAATTTGTCAATGGTTTGATCATTTATGACAATCATGCAAAGTTCTTATATATGTATGCAAATTTTGTTGCATAAAATTAGACAACAATATATATTAATTCTACACTCGTGTGTATTGTCAATATGAATTTAATTAATGGACTGTCGCAGTAATATGCACAAAAGTTTTGCAGTATTCAACTTAAATGTAAAGAAACAATTTTCACGAGCATCTTGCCCAAAGCAAAAGACGGCCAACTCATAAATATATTTTTATGGCCCTTCAATTTATTCTTGTGATAACAAAAAAAAAAAAAAAAAGAAGAAGAAGAAGAAGAAAAGGGACCGGGTCTGCTTCACGGTTACTTCTGTGATGCAACTAAAAATGCTATATAGTACATCTAATATGAAATTACTTATACATACGCAAAAACATTAAACGATTTAGAAGGTAACTTTTGGAATAATATTTTATTTAATTATTTTCATAGTTAATTAAGTTGTATGTAACAGGCGTGTTGTAACTTGTTCCTTAACATTATAATTTTTTAAAATATTGCAGAATTCAATTTCATAAATTGGGTGAAAATTCAAAACGTACTACGCGTTACAAATTAATTCTACGTATTTGTCTAATTACATGTTAAGTAATTTATAAATTAATGTGTAATATTTCCAAGGTGTTTACAGTACTTTACACAACTTCATATAGATAGAGTAAAAAGTCCATCGATCATTAGTTAATTTTGATTGTTCTTTACAATACAAAAGACTATTTGTAAATTAAGAAAATAGGATCCGAAGATTTCTACTGAGATTCCTATATATATAAGTAATGGACTAATGAAAAATATTTAGGTGGTGTTGTGTTTGCTTGTGAAGATTATTAATTTAAAAATTAAAATGGTAGGTCAGCAAGATTCAAGCACCCAACCTGTAAAGTCAACCCCCAACACTACTTGTGTTTTTCTTCTGTCAATTGTTTTTTTATTTGAGGTCATGAATTTTAAATTATCATTGAAATTAGCGAAGCAGCTATTAATACGGATCTAACATCCCTTTGAGAATCGAGAATATATCAAACCAGTATGTCTGTTCTTCACTTTCATATATAATATATATAGTAAAAAAATAAAATCAATATTAATGATCATCGTGTATATATATATATATATATATATATATATATATATATTCTATATCTATATCTATTCTATATTCTATTATTCTATTATTTATATATTATATTTATATTTATATACAAATAAAAGTACGAGTTCAGAAAATAGAGTTTCTTGAATTTTTTGTGAAGACTAATATACCCCTGTTTAAATTATATTATGATATTTAAATTTATGGCAAAAATGTAAAATAAAAGAATCCTAAAAGAAAAGAATTACAGAAGTATAATTAGATAAGAAGTCCATTATATAACAAACTTATAATTATCTTTTAAAGTTTTGCAACTTATTAAAATATTAATGGTAAAAAAAAACTATAACTCAATATTTCTTCAAAAATTTCTTTGAAGAGTTCTTAAGAAGTTATCACTTATTTGAAGAACCTAAAAAACATTAAGAAACATATATGTCGAATTCGTTTTACGTGATTAAAAACGATACTACTTAGTTGACTAAAAAATGTATAATTTGTTTAAGCAAAAAAACTTCAAAACATAGAAATTGTTAAAACCGGCAAAATATGTAAATTTTGATTAGTAATATATGATAAAAATGGTAAAATCAATGAGAAAATTGGTTAGATAGAAAGAAAAGGGGGTTAAAACAAAACAAAATTGTGCCATTGATAAAACAACAAGGTTAACAAGCAAAAAAATAGGTAAAATCGGTAAACAAAATGAACGAAATCGGCTAAACACGGGATAACAAAAAATCAGATCAAATAGATAAAAGAACAAGAACAAATAAAAGAGTTAATTGGCAAAAAAATAAAAAAAAATAAAAAGGTTAAATATGTGAGAAAATAAGCTAAATAAGCTAAATAATAAGTAAAATCAGACTAAATTGGGTTCAACCAGAGAAAATTATTGAATTGATTAACAAATGTAAAAATCGACTGAAATTGGGTTACACTAGAGAGAACTAAAAATGTATAATTGGCTTAGCAAAAAAACTTCAAAACATAGGCATTGTTAAAACAGGCAAAAAATGTAAAATTTTGATTAATAATATATGATAAAAATGGTAAAATCAATGAGAAAATTGGTTAGATAGAAAGAAAAGCGGGTTAAAATAGAAAAAAAAAAAAAAAACCGTGCCAACACAATAATAAAAATGATATAACCCAATTTTCTTTCTAATTAAAAATGATTAGACATGTCTAATTAAAATGGGTTAAAGCAGGTTTACACTACAAAATCGGGGAGAGTTGGTAAAAATGGGTTAGATGCGTCAAAAAATGAGTAGACATGTAATTGAAAATGGATGAATTTAGTAAAAGATATGTATAACATACAAAATGGGTTAAACCTGTGAAAAATGGTTGAGATGAAAATATCAAGGTAAATGAAGAAAATAATAGATGTTGTTCATTCGTTCAAATGGTTGTTTTAGAATAATAGTTCTGTAGATATGTAATTTCAGATTAAAAATACTTAATAGTTATAGTTCATTTTTTATTTTCAAGTTTTGATTATAAGTATTTATGATAATTTTTGGTAACAACACAATAATAATTAAAGTGAATTAGTCAAAAAAATTATATGATATGTCACTAAGATAGTATATTAAAATATTATTGTATGATTCAACTAACATAGAAAATTAGTTAATTACGTGCAATGCACGTACACTTTCCTAGTATATATATATATATATGTCTTATGTGACAAATACCACTTATTTTTTTTCCAAAACTCTATAAAAAAAAAAAAAAAAAAAGATATTGATTTGACACTTAATTTACCATCTACTTTTTTCCCTAAACTCCAACATTTAAACTCAATTCAAGTGGTGTTGCAGCCTTTTCAAAATCACAAAACTCAACCTCCAAAACCTAACAAAATGGGGTTTCACCGAAACTAACCAAACTATTCCTTTAAATCGAAATTCGAGAAACCGAGCAAAAACCCTTTCACACCAAAACATTGTAAAATTGCTTAATGAAGTCTATATTTCCTTGCAAAAAATACATTTATTAAGTCGCAACCACCACAAGTAAACAATACGTTATATATGGCCACATAGTATATAAAACTCCTATATTCCCACTTATTCTCAGTGTCACATCCTACCATGCATAAAAATAATCTTAATTAAGTTCATTAATCACCATACATAATTGAGCACTTTCGCAATCGATTGGAATTTGGATTGAAGTAATTGAAATTCAACGCCTGCATGAGTACAATTCCATGCATAAACGTACAATAACAAATAATAAAAAAATAAAATTCAAAGTACTATTATATATTAATTAGGGCATTACCTAACTCCATGTACGTAAGTATGTAGTTTTGAGAGAGAATATTTTGTAGAATGGTTTTCAATTCTAAAGTTAATTTTCGTCCCCTTGTCAAACTTCCAATTTCTTTGTCCCACGTGAACGACATCTCACCAGCCATGTTCAAGTCCATGGCTGTAAATCCATAAATTATGTACTTAATTCCTAATTATATATATTATTAATTGGTTTTTTATAATCGAGCATCTAGAATTCTGAAATGTAACCATGCATAGAGGGAAAAAATACAAATAAAATCATAAAGGTATTAATTGCACATCATCAGTCTTTTTAGCATGTGTGTGTCTTTTATTTTCTTTAAAATAGATAATTAAATAAGTTAAATAAATTGAGTATTGAAATGTTGTGACTCAATTAGATCGAATGATGGTCCATGCAAGAAATTGACTACATCAATTAAGCTGACCTTTCAGAAAAGATATTGGTAGATTTTAGCAATAGGAGTAAGTAAATGTTGGATTTAAATAAGCAATAAACAATTGGATCTCGAAATAGATTATAATTTATTTATGACAGAGATGCCTTCTTTGAGTAAGCAAGCGATTCCCTGTTTAGCCCATGGTCTCTATATATATCTGTCACTCTCCATCAATTACTATTTTATAAACTAGTAATTAAATTAAATTAATAATGTACCCTATCCAATGAGACGGCCCCTTAAAAGAATTAGGCATTCTTTATTTCATTCTCAAGTTATCCCCCCCCAATAATCATGATAGCTGTGACAATGGCATGGGAACATTTATTAATTAGAATGTAACCAGGCCAAGCCCATCTTTGAATTTAGCCCAGTCCCAAAAGTCATTATCCGAATTTATAATAAATGGCTTTGTCCATTCATGTATCCTGGCATCTTTTCTTCTCAATTTTATTTATGACTGGTCCTCATATAATATATAATTAAGTTAGAATTAAAACTTGAGAGATGACTATATATCCTCAAAAAACCAAAAAAGGTAGTACTATATAAATATATTATTATATATTTTTCTTGGGTCAGTCTCATCAGGCCTTTCCTTCATGATTAGAGACTACTAAGGCTAGAAAACTAAAAGATTTATTGTCTATAAATTTGACTTTAGAATAGGTACTTTATTCTTTAAAGCTTAGAAATGATTTGGTCGTAAGTCGGTGGAGCTATATTTAAGACCAAGGAAAAATTAATCGATCAGTGTTGGCGCAGAAACCATGTAATGTAATGGCCCATTATCACAATCTATGTCACCCCAGCCAGAATATACACATTCCCTCAAATTTTAAAATTTCACGCTTTTCAAATTTTCCTCCACCACAAGCCCACCTCTTACTTGGAAAATTCTAACCTATATAGAATTTGGTTAAATTCAAAATAACTTTTTGATAATTGCAATATACTTACGGAAAATTCTTTAGTTCGATTAGTTTGATCAAACCCAAAGTAACTATACTCTTGCTTTAAAATTTGATGTAACTCCTAGGAAAGTTAAGTGACCAATCACAAAACAAATACAATACACTTGCTTGGTAGTTGAATGGATTCAATCAAGCTAGGCTTAAACAAGAATTTTCACTACTACACATAGACCTAATTTGGATTATTTTTGGTCCATGCATTTCGAAATTTTGTATTAATTGATTAATTGAAAAAATACATACTTTCACACTTTAAACTCACATTTCTCCCAAAAAAATTACATTCAAAATTTGGTTGATTAAACTAAATATTATACTATAATCGATTATCATCAAAGATATTATCAAATTAACCTAAATTTTATATTCACTTCATCTAATTTGAATTATAAATCTTCTTAATAAAATCAATCCATCATGTAAATTCTTGGTTGATTTAAAATTAAATTCCTTATCAAGATCAGATTCGAACAAACTTGGATTATTTCAAATCCACCCAATTGACCAGCCCTACTAAATTTGTAAAAAAAAAAAAAAAAAAGAAAGAAAGAAATACAGCCCTCCACTCTCTTATTCCAAATTTTGTTACCAATGCAAGCAATTCAGGATTCGGTGCAGCCCTTAAATATTCTCCATAGTTTTCTACTCCAATATTTGAAGTTTCAATTTTAAATAAAAAAAAAAAGAAAAAAGAATATCACTCTCGGAAAAACAACCATCAGGCCCTTCCTTCATAATTTTGTCTCATTCTTTTTAACTCCGCTGGGTTGGGCGTGACTCGATAGAGTTTAGACATTCAAGGCATATGATCTCATATGACATCTACTAAAAGAACGCTATGTAGTACATAAAATAACACTTTTGAGTAGATTTCCTACTTCTGCACTTGATATTAAGAATTAGAAATATAAGAGCGTATGAATGTTAGCTTTAGAGATTCTTCCGTTTGACTGGGGTTTCTCAACAACTATAAAACTATCCACAAGCTCATCATATTCATCATCCAACAAATATGTCAGGACGGGGCTAAAATGTAAACAACTAGTTCTCAAGAATGAGAAGGGTTCTCATATTTTACCCTCGATTTAAGATTCAACACTGCAAAAGTATACAAAACACATATGCCATGTGAATGCACAGAAGACAAAGACAGTTGATTCAAGCTAAGTATTCAATCACCAAGCTATCTGAAGCAGCAACAGAACCACATCAATGTTAAAATGTTACACCTTATTTCTATGTAAAGCACTAAAGCTGCATCCAAAAAGGGTCCAGATTCTACAATAACAAATCTTGGAAATGTTTATAATGGATGTAAAGGCACATGGAAGTGAAAATTTCTCAAATCCAATCTCAAATAAAAGCTCGGTAAGACAACTAAACCCCATGCCGCCATGTCAAAAAGAGAAGGAATATTCCCACAAAAATTAAAGTGGAGAAGAAAAGCCAAACTGTATACCAGTCTTCCCTTGGTCATGCTCATGCTGTTTCAAGATGTGGACGTAATTGACCTATAATCATGCCAAGCTGTCAGTGAAATATAGTAAAACAAATGCTTCCAAAAAGCATATAAATGAAATGCAGAATAAAGTTATTGTTCTTGAGGATTTATAAAGGACTGTTCTCAAAAGCTCATCATTATTTAATTTCACTTTTTCAATTGAACATTAAGGCTATGTTAGGCTTTAACGTTTTGTTCATTTTCATATTTCTTATCATTATCCTCTTTCCTCACTAAAATTCAAGAACCAAGCATAGCGTAAACTGCCAATAAAGCATTTTTCCCACAACTAGAGATGGCCTAATTCGTTCGAATTTTCTTATTTTAGCATGTACAAATCTAAATTACATTCACCATAACAAACTTTTCTTTTAGCAAAGTCAGGAGGAAAATGCAAGTTACTCCCCAGTGTTATGCTAAATCTGCAAGAAACTACCCTATGAAATTTTTTTTGCGCCAAACTTCCTTGTGTTTTCAGAAACCCCGCAAAAAAAACACCCAATTTGTAAGAGATATGTCGTTTTGGATCGACAAAATTCAAGAAATAGTTTTTAAAATATATCACATGAAGTTATAGGGACCAACTTGAAGTATTTTACAAATGGTTTATTGAAATACGTCGATCCAAAACGACCTATTTTTTACAAATTGGGTGTTTTTTGCAGGGTTTTTGAAAACACAAGGAAGTTTGGCGCAATAAAAATCTCACATGGTAGTTTTTTGCAGGTTTTGCATAACACAGGGGAGTATTTTGCATTTACCCCCAAAGTCAGCAAAAAAGAAGGCAAGTCAACAAAAAACTAACAAATTATAGAGAGGAAAAAATACTGACCTCCATGCGAAATAGCTTGGTGGGTACAACAATTCCAAATCCTACTGAGCTCCGTAAAGAATCACGAAATTTCGAGAAAGAGAATCCTCTGAACGCATTCTCAGTCATTCTACTCAAAGTACCTGTGCAAGCAAACGCGTGCCCATGGATACCAGCTTCCCTAAAAGCCCTAAAAGGGAAATCAAAAGACAAATCTGCAAAAGCCGTAACAGCAAGGTCGCCACCAACACGATCTACTCCAGAATCATTAGAGCTTCCATCACCAGAATTATCTTTGAGAACTCTTCTAGGCTCGGCAGGACCCACTCCCCTTGCCTTGAAACCTAAAAGAGACGTTGGGCCTGTCAGGGAGCAAACTGGAGAAGCACTACCACCCATGAAGAACCTATCAGCCAAACACGAGGGTGTACTCAAGGAGCCGCTACCCCATGGAAATAGAACACCACTCGAAACTCCAAAATTCAACGCAGCTCGATAGAATCCTAATGGGATAGCATATCGAAGATCAAACTCCTGTTTAAAAAATGAAATATGTTAGATTGAAGAGGATGATATATGCTATCAACGCTCAAGAATTGAGCAATTGGCATTTTGCACCCCAGAAATACAATATTTTGGCACTTTGCGCAAAATAGCATAATCTTTGTCAAATTGCACCCTATTGTGGTGCGAAATGCCCACTATAATGCCAAAGAATATACAATTTAAGGTGCAAAGTACCAAATACTCTTCAAGAACTAGATGTTGAAATAAGAAAATAGCTAAAGGAGGTGGATAAAACCTGACGAATGAACCGTAAGCTCCGAACATCAGGAAAAAGACCACCAATTTGAGTGGTGAAAACAAAAGCGTGTCCTCGAGTTGGCCTCACAGGTGAATCTCTACGGTCAATTTTAAATGTGTATTTCAAAGCGGATAACAAATTATGTCCAAGTTGCCTCCTCACTGTGTGTGACGACATTTGTGATGGATCAGTTAAAGTACGCCAAGAGAGATTGTAAGATAAATCATGTTTCTCAGTTGATAATAGTCCAAGTGAGAGGCCAAGTGCTCGCTCTTTATATGAAGAGAACTTCAACCAATCCTGGGAAAGCAGAGATATTCTTGCCGACAAAGGCGTAGAGAGTGCTTTGAATTTGGGCAGAGATACCCCAGTACTAATCTCTGATGCTTGCCCCCAGCCATAAGCCAATGAACCATCCCATATATCTCCATAACCTAACATATTTTTCAGTTTCAGTGATGCTTCTGCAGACCAAGATCTAGCCTACAAAAGCAAGTTCAAACATCGAAATTTAAGATAGAGAAAACATCAACTCACCTATACATAAGCAGGTGCATATATCAAGTAGAAATGGAGATGGCACTGCACTAATTTGGCAGAGAACATCTTCTGTGTAAATCAAATGAGAAATGGAGATGGCATCTTTTTTCAGCCTGACTTATAATTCACGAAATTTAGTTTTCCTGACTTATATTTCATCATTCCACAAGTAGTTACATACTACAGTTCATTGATTTCCAATGCTATATTGTTACCCAATAACTGTTCTAATTCTTTTATAGGTTGAGTTAAAAGCTTAATGTTACAATGCATCCAATTAGGGTAAAACTCATTAACCCTAGAAAATCCATTTCCTAATCAAGGAGCAATCAAACCTCTCACAAACTCAAATTGCGGTTCATTCACAATGCAATTACAAATCTCCTAGAATAACAGCCAATTACAAGTCATGTTCGCACAGATGTTCAACTTTTAAAATTCAGAAAAAAGATCAAAATCAAACAGTTGTAATAGCAATTACACTAAAAACCCCTACCTCCGGTTTGGAATAAACCCCGAAATCTCCCGTAAGCGGGTTCTTCGACTCCTTAACCTCAACGACAACATTCGCAGTTCCAGGAAGCTCCGGCGGTCCCGCGTCTAGAGTAATATTCACAGACTCGAAAATATCGAGGCGTCTCAGACGCGCGTTGGCTACACTCGCGGCACGTAACAGCTGCTTGAAGCTCGTCGCTTCTTTCAGTATCGCCTCCACCTCAGACTCAATTAATGAGTCCTTGGTCCTCACGTTGCCCTTGATGATGACATCATGGACCCTAAGTGGGACCCGCTCCGTGGAGAGTCGCCTCAGTAGAGACTCCATCTTGACCTGTTCCGCCTGAATTTGTGCCTTCGATGGAGGAGAGTTGGAGTCTTCTTCTTCTTCTTCTTCTTCTTCCTCGTCTTCATCGTTGTCGTAGTTATCGTCTTCGAGTTCGTCGAGATCTTCCTGGTCGGGGAAGGTGGATTTGGGTTCGGACTCGGAATCGGATTCCATAGTTTTGGGCGGTCGGCGGCGGTAGGGTGGATAGGTAAAATGAAAAAATTTATGGATTTAACGGCGTAGTGTCCAAGTAAGGAATTTTTACAACGGTGTATTAGTGTAGCAATTTTTAGCACAATTAATTGCACCAATTTGCTCAAATGCACCCTTAGAAAATAAAAGTACATTTTACACCGTTAAATTCTCATCCCAAATTTTTTTTTTTAATTGATAAGTGAATTTACTTTATTTTATTTTTTTATTTATTTGAAACTCGTTTAATTTTTCAACATAAATTCGTGTTAAAAGTATTTCTAATGATGTCATTTAAAACATTTATTTTATTTTAAGGTAATACTTAATTTCATGAGTAATTTGATGATATAGATTTTTAGAAGTTCTTCTTCTACAAGGCGATAGCTTTGATATATTTTTTTAAGGGACAATACTTAAGTTAATTGGCCTATGATGATTAATTTTACTACCACCACCAATTTTAGAATTAGAATAATAAGCGGATTTAAATATTGAACAACGTTGAAGCATGATTTTTTGAGATAGCTTAAAAAGTAGATTTATTTTTAGCATGTCAATCCCTCACACTTAGAGATAATCTATACATTCGAAACTCAAGCTCAATTAGTTATTACTACTGTATACATAAAATTCTAATTATATTAGCTGATATTACTTAGATTTCCTACACTAAAATATTATGTTTTGTAAGCTATTAACTTTTACAGTAATAATTTTGCTTTTCTTTCCACCTAGTGTACTTGTGGAGTAAAATGTGACAATGTCCTTGTCATTCTCAAATTGGTAGAAAGCTATGTGTAATTTTTATTACAAAAACTAGGGGCGGCCCAAGTGCTTGACAACTTGAGCCGACGCCTAGCGTCTCCAGTGTGGAGGAGTCCTAAAATCTTAAATACAAGGTCATCTCTCTAAAAAAATTTGAAAAACATAATATTACTAAATTTTATTAGTTTCATTTATATAATATGTATTTTAGCCGATTTGATTAAAGACTCTCTACATTAATGGGAGGTCTAGATTTCAAAATCCAACAATGACTTCACTCTTTTAATCTAATTCTTCTTTATATTTTTAACTTTTTCTTCTTCTCAAGTAATTGTTCCTATTTTTTTCCCAAATAATTTTTCTCTTTATCTTTTTATTTTTTTATGATTCTTTGTCAAAAAAAATTCTTAATAACAATTCTTTTAATTTTTTCTTTCTTCATAACTATAAAAAGAATACATTTATATTTATAATTTTCTTTATAATATTATTTTTTTGCTTATTATTTATAGCTAATAATTGATCTTGATAAGTAAAAAGTTAAAATTACTTGCGTACACCTATTATAGAATTCTATTAAGTAAATATATATGTAACAATTATTTCCTCTAAAAGAATATTCAATCAACAATATACAAAAATATTTACGATTAACTCTGTCAATTTTTTTTTTGAGGATTTGTATTTTAATTATCTATCTGAAAATAATATACTGGAAAAAATATATTTTAATACATAATTAATATTTTTGCATTTAAAGAAAAAAAATTTAACTACTAACATGGGGCCCTATGTTTAAATTTCCCTAAGGCACTAAATATCTAGGGCCGACCCTTACCAAAACTCCCCTTGTGTGAACAAGCTAAAGAGATGTGTCCTCTCATTCGATATCATAGTGTGTTTCACTTGCTTTAAGTGTGAGTATTCTTCTTGATTTGTAAGAAAAATGATAACTATGCTATGTGTTTTGAATTAGAAATAAAATGCGAAATAACTACTATTTTACTTAAAAAATGATCAATTCCCCATGTTTTCTTTAAAATATAGTCATAACATTTCCAAGGTCAACTCTTAATTTTCAAATGAGTGCAATGAGATAATAAAAAAATTAACATAGGGGTGTTTTATTCATAAAATTAACACATGAAAGGATTGCTAATTAAAAATAATAGTAGGGAATTTCTGACAATTGGAAAAAGTCCAAGGTGTTTTTGCATTTTACCAGCGGTCGGTGTGGTACTTTTCTTGCATTATTTTTCACATATTTAAAGTTACCGTACTCCAAACAACGCCTAACCAAATTCAAATCAGGCGATTGCCTCCCAATCCAACACAAACCCTTCCCCCCCCCCCCCCCCCCCCCCCCTCTGCAAATCAATGTCCAACAATGGCGACGCACAGTACAAGAGTCTCTTCTCTTCACTGATTTCAGACATCAAATCCTACAACGGCAACGATCCTCTTCTCCCTTGGCTCAGGTATTCATTCCGCTCCTCACGCTCACTCTTTGTTTAATCGTATTCGCATTAATTCGATTAATCTATTTTTTTTTTTCTGAACAGAGGTATAAAGAAGATGAAAGAAGCTTTGCCGCCTCAGCTTCTGAAAGAGAAACTGCCTCGCTTTCTTCAGAAATGCTCTGAGACTTTCTTAACAGATCGACGGTATTCCAACGATTTGCGCTACCTTCGCGTTTGGTTGCAATTGGTATTTCATTTTTCAAAACTTAACATTTTATTTAATTTCCATATGAATTCAGAGTTTATTATTGTGGAATGAATTATGCTTGCTTAAAAGTACTTAATATAGAGATATAAAACACATGTCTTCTATTATAATGTCGTGATGGTGGTAACTGATAATAAAGTCCTGTTGTTTGGAATTAGCAGGACCAGTGATTTGGATTTTTTTTCTTTTCACTATTTTTTGTTTTAAAAGATGAGGAGCATATTGTAAAAGGCTGTAGTTTGTTAAATTTTCAGTTTATTGATTCCAATCACCTTACAGAGTATACAATCAAGGAATCATATAAAATATTTGGTTGATAAACGCACTGCTTTTCTTTTAAGTTTGAAAATTAAAAATTATTTGGAAGTTATATACTTATATTAAAATATAATATCCTGAATTCTTGATTTTTGTTCCCATGTAAGATGAAGAGGTGGCATTTGTTGCATCTTAATGGGCTTAAACTAATATTTGGGATGTTTATAATTCAAATTGTGACATTTCAGCACATTCCTTTTATTTAGTTTAAGTAAATGAGATTTAGAATAGATTAAATGAGGAGTTCTTAATTTTTGCTAATGGACTTTATGCAGATGGATTTTGTGGATGATCCAAAAGCAGTTTTGAAAACAATGGAGATGAATCACATTGGGATTAAAAAATCATTGTTTTACCAGGCATATGCTCTCTATTATGAGAAAAAGAAGAAGTTCGATGCAGCAGAGAGGATTTATCATTTGGGAGTGCAGAAGTAATATGTTGTGCATTTTACTTGTGCTTGCTTTACAAGACATGATTGTTAATTGTTCATATTTATTGCATTCCTCTCAAACAAAACTGTCTTTCTCCATTCTATTAATTTTGGAGGTATCTTCTGTAGTTCGGATGTTAAATTCCAATTCTTTGGGATTGAGTTGGGCTTATATTTTATGCTTTCTAGTGCCTACAAACACCTTGGTCATTCTGCTCTTAATAAAAAAAAAATTGTGGCATTTATTTGTTGAATCATTTATGGACTATCATCATGGCTATTGGTTATTATTCTTTCACTAGATATGGTTTTTAATGACGACTTATAACAGCCTTGCAGAGCCTGCTGATGAGTTGCAAAAATCATATGATCAGTTTCTTTGTCGCATGGAACGTCATAGAAATAAAAGAGTTCAGGTTGTTTATTGATTATGTTATGTTTGTTACCCCTTATTATTGTCATTTAGACTTCATTATCTAACTATTTGTGGACAATGCAGCGCCAGAGAAGGAATACAAACATCACATCATCCTCTGCCGGGAGCATTCTTGTGAATCTTGACAAGGTTAGAGGTTGCAATGAGAATTTACCAAGAACCGAAGGCAAGTTTCATGAGGCACAAGCTAACTTTGTTAATATAGAGAACATGAAGGACCTATCACAAAGCCTAGAAAATGATATACCCACCAGAGACCCGTACAATATTAACATGCCCATAAAATCCAGTGATTTGGGATTTATCAATAATCATTTTCAAAAGGTAGCAGTTAGTAATGCTGGAGTTAAAAATTGTTACGGAGAGGTAAAAATGGAGAAGGATGAAAACCCAAAATTTTGTAGTGATGATACAGTTGTGGTTAAGTTTGTAGATAGTGCTATTGTTGGGAAATCTAATGCAGAAGATGCACGACATCATGGTCTTGTGGAACCTACAATTAACACAAAAGAAGCCATGAACGCAATCAACAACATGTTTAGAGAGCCATTGGAGTCATCAAATGCAGGAAGGAGACGAGTTCAAAACCAGTTCAAAATTGGTAACAGTATGAACAATGGAGTCAAGGTTTTCACAGACAAAAGCTTAGAAAATGAACTTGGGTCATTGAACAAGAACTTGTCAAAAGATCCTTCAGTTCAAGAACTTAGAAAATCAGAGGGCACCCAGTCATTGGATGGAGCATTTGAAATATATATCGACGGTCAAGAAACCAATGATGTTGAAGAGTTGGTCAATAAGAAAGATAATAAAGTTCAAAACGTTTATGTGTTTGCTAAACCAAATGATCTTCCTTCAGAATGTTCTAAAGATCCGAATTCTAGCAGGGTCCACCAATCTGGACTCGGGGAGAATACAATTGTGTATAAATTTGTAGGGTCCACTATCTCAGATGAACCGGAAGTGGAAAATGCTTGGCATCATGGCCTTGTAGACCCTACTATTAACTTGAAGGAGGCTATGAAGGATATTAACAACATGTTTGGAAAGCCAATAGAATATGCAAGGAAAAGTAGGTCAAGGAAGCAGGACAATGGATTTAACGTGAATACAAACTCTGGAGAGTTTCTAATTTATCCCGATGATGAATTGGAGAATCAAAAAGCTGAAGACGATATCAATTGTATGTTTCAGAAACCATTAGATTTTGCAAAGAAAAGCAGCCCAAGAAAGCAAATTGAAGTGATTGACAGGATGGAAAATCACACTGGATTTTTTATACTTCCTGATGATGATTTGGATAATCAACAAGAAGCCTTATCTACCAAGAATAATAGTGATTTGTTCGAACAAACATTGTGTACAAAAGAGGCCATTGATGAAATCAATAAGCTGTTTGCAATGCCAATGGATTTCTAAAATCTTGTAAGTCATACATCCATGGTTTCCTTCGGGAGTTTTCTCGCTTATTTTCTTCATTTGGTTTGAGGAATTTGGATCTAAGTATTTCAAATCTTTAACATTTGTATGGATTTCAAAACCTTGGATATTTATTTTGTACTATCATTAAACCAGAATGATGAATTGAAATCTACCAAACATTGGAGTCATTTAAAATCCTTTTTTCCAGATCATCAATCCAAATACAGTGTTAGTAATGGGCAAAATCGCATTTTTAGTTCCATAGGATTGGACCCGTAGCACTTGTAGTCTTACAACATTGCACTTTTGGTCCCTTTCCATTTGGACCAAAAGTGCAAAAGACAGTTCCATGAGACCAAAGGGCAAAACCAAGTACTATCATATGGGGCTTATAGGGCAATTGTGTAAAACACGGGACCAAAAGTATTCAGGGTCCAAATCCGATGAGACTAAATACAACTTTGCCTTTTTTTTTCTGCAGCCATATATCGTCATTTATTGTTTAATTTGTTGTGATTGTCTTAACATTCATGTGTGTTTTTTGGCCTCTATTATATCTTTTGTTAGTGATTTGAGATCTTAATTAATACACACTACTATATGTGTGAACAAACTCAAGATGCAGTTTATTAGAAAGAACCTCAATTTATAAATGATTTGCAGCTTACAGACTCAATATCAGTCAAACTTCTTAACCAGAATCTATAAAGAAAACCGAAAATTGAATAAAGCATAATCATTTCCCTTAGTTAAGGAGATTTGATGATGAACTCAGGTTTCAGTTGTAGGGGTACAAGTAGCTGGTCTAAAAGCCAGAGGACCTGCAGCGTAAATCACAGCCTCATAATTACTTCCAACCAATCTCTTGTCTTCATACCTAAGGGGTGCACCATACAGTCCATAATTCACATTGGTCAAAGAATTACAACTTTGAATAGGCGATGAAACTAGTTTCACTTTGCAAGAATGAAGAGGATGGTCCAAGAAATTATGGCTCATCTTAAAACCTCTAAGCTGTGCATAGAAATAACCATTTTTATCAGTTTGAAATGCTTTGTAGTAGCTGACTCGATTTCTATGGTCTTTGCAGATAACACTAACGGTGGCAGCTTTAATGGGTTTGGCTTTTGTTAGGCTCCACGAGCCATGGTCACCGCAGCTCTGGCAGTAGATTACTCCTTCCACCACCACGTCTACGGCTTTTTGTGGGGGTTGTTTGTTGGCGGTGATGGATTGGATGGTGAGTAAGAGGAGAAGAGGAATGATGGAGATGAGTTGGGTGCTTGCCATTTTCTTGAGAAGATTGGAGATAGAGGTATTTAAGAAGGTTGTGTTTTGAATGTTGTTATTGAGTTTTGGAGTTTATTTATATAGTTGGTGTTTGAATATTTGAGAAATGACGTGGGAACTACTTAAAATGTTTTTGGAGTCCTAAATGCCAACGTGATTGCCACTCCCATTTCAATTTCCTTTTTCCTTTTTTTTTTTTTTTGGCTTTTACAGGTTGTCTTTGAGCTATCTGAGTTCAGCTTAGTTTATGGGCCATGGTTAATACTACTTAATCTTAAGGGTGAGTGGTGAGTGACAAACTGACAGTTAATGAATTGGACTGAAGATTGATTGGGCCATAGGGAAAAAGGGGAGCTGGGTTAGTGTTGGGACAATGTTAGATAAAGATGTGTTTAGTTTTGTTCATTTAAACTTTTTAACTTCAGCCTTAATTAATTTATATTTAAGCTTTAACATTTGAAAGAAGGAAATAGATACACATTTTTTCGACGTTTGCTTTCGAGATTTAAAATTTCAAATGGTTTATGTACATTGGAAAAAGAATAGGTTCAATTCCCAATTAATTTAGGTCTTCTTCTAATTTTATTATTAGTAATGGTGTTAGTTATTTGTTGTACTGATATATTTGAACAGATTTTGATGTAATAATGAAGTATTGTTGAAAAAAATTCGCTTGTAATAATTACGTATATTCTAGCTAAAAAAACATTGGACCAACTTCAATTGAATTTAATATAGAGAAAGATATAGTTATGGTTGTCAATGGGGTGGATTTTAATTCGATTAGGGATTCGATAGAGCTGATCCGAGTATAAATATCTATAATTTGAAATAATACATGGAGCAAGTATGAATATAGTCTGATTTGAACTGTTAAAAATCTGAATCCAAATATATATTTGTATTAGTATATGATTTATATATGATAAATTTATAAATTGAAAAAATATTTAAAATTTGTTGTTAAATTAAATTGACATTTTATTAATGATCAAACAAAAATTACTCACTAGTCCCTCCATTCCACATTACATGTCGTTTAATGTTTTTTTACAAGGATTAAAGAATCAATTAATACCCTAAATTTTAGAAAAAAAGAGTGCATTTGGACAAAATTACCCTTGAGAAGCCATTAAATTTTTTGTAATTCCCAATAATCCATCTCTTTCTTTCCTAATTCCCATACATCTTTCTTCTCTCTCTCTCTCTCTTTTTAACGGATAAAAATGTCAAAATAACATTTAGCAATTTATTAATATTAGGAAGAAAAATATTGTTTATATATACATAGTGGTGCGCTGGTTAAGGCCTGTTGTTCTGAGTTCGACGCTCTTTGGGAGGAATTTATTTTTTGACATTATATATATATATATATATATATATATATATATATTTTATTCTCTTGGTAAAGCTAATTAATATAAATTAAAATATCTCATTATATTCTATTCTTAACAAATTATTTCTTCTAGTTTTTCAAGAATATTTAGGGAACGAATTATGTTGAAGCAGATCATAACATAATTGAAAATATGTTTTTCATTGTGGTTCACCTTCATATTTTTCGTGGTCTTCGTCTTCGATCTCTCTTCGCAACGCAATAAAGAAGTCTAACAGTTTCTCTCGACATCTGTCTTTTAAGACATCGATCTCATATCTATAAGCAGCGTTCACTATTAAGCCTACGCCCGTCCATTCCTTTCAAGCTTGATCCTGCCCTTAGACTCGTTACCTTGTCAAAGAAATCTTACCCCACAATGCCAGTAGTTGATAACTATTATAGGGATTAAGCCCGAGGTTTGGATAAAAGATCTTAATTCAATTATCGGTTACATACTTATATTATATTTTTTCAAAAGAAAATGCTGATTATTTTAAGGCGAATTCGAGAATAACTATTTATATTCAATAAAAGATTGTCAACAGTTTAAATGATTCTTATTTTTTATATTTTCAATTTTTGTGTATTGTTTTATCTTATTTTTTTGTCATTGTATCAAAATATTAAGAAAGTATTTGACAAAAAGAATTAGCCCCAAAGAATTGTTCCTAGCTCATGCACTCGGATATTCATTGGATTCGGATCCGGTTTCAGCTTTCAGAAATTCGAGCGGATCCGGAGCAAATTCGGACACACTTTACTAATTTTGGATCCGGATTCGGGTCGACCCAGATCCTTTACGAGTCCGACCCATTGACAGCCCGCCCTAGGTCATTGTGATCTCCAGCCCTGATGTTCAGAAAATTGTTTGACGAAAGTACATCACTTTCTTTGAAGCTACAATGGAGGTAATTTTATTTCTTTTCATAATTACTACCTCTCTATTATATGATTTCTGAATACGTTATACCTTTTCTTTTCACTCATGAATTCATCCATAAACGTGTGTTTTTCGGGTCGAATCTGTCAATTTTGATTTTTATGAGAATTGTATACGCATATTTGCAAGGTATCAAGTGTATTCTATGAGTATATCATATGTGAACGTGGACAATAACATGATTGTGTAATTAGATGTGGTCTGGAATTTCTGTATACACATGTGAAATCGTGAAGTGCTTATTCATAGTTACTGTATTTTGAATGAAATGTAAAACAGATTTCAGAAACCAGCATTCCGGAATTATGTTAAGTTGCATTATATGCAAATATTACTACCAAGTCTATTACAGTCTCTGAGAAAAATTATTGGAAATCTATATGCAATGGCCTTTCCACTCTTTAGACAATCTATATACTGAATCTGCACCATCTTCATCTCAGTAGGTACTGCAGAACTGTCCCCATGGGTCTCTCTTTCATTTTGTGGGCTTTCATGTGCGTTGGATACTTCAAATAATTTAAGTATGTTCTTCAAGTTTCTGACGAATATTTATCGTCAATTTGTAGATGGACGGGCGTATTGCGAAAGAACTCTACTCAGGCATCTTGCAGTCATCAAATGTTGAACTAGATATGGGACAGATTGCAGACCAAACACACGACACATTTCAAGGTAGGAGATTCAAGATAAAGCGAAATTTATGTTTCTACCTCTATGTTTGCACTTTACTGACTACTTGAGGACACTTTGGACGGTTCTTGTTGGACAAGATGAGTATATGGTTGGTAAAGTTTAGATTGAGACTCCCTAGTCCTTACTCTTTACCCTATTAAAAAACCCTTGCATTCAAAATGATAACAGAGAGGGAGAGAGAGAGAGAGAGAGAGTCGTAAGGACTGAAAATTCCTGTTCTCTATATGAGATAGATGGTTTTCTTGCTCATTTACAACTTCATTAAAGGTAAATAGGCTGTAGGCATAGCTTTATTGACTCTGAAAGTGAAATACATGTGTTTTTAAAGATGAGAGCTATTTATCCGTTCAAACCGTTGTTACTATGTGTGAACTGGAGAATGTAGCAAATGTGAGTCTTTCTCCATCACCTCTTAGTGATTGCAGATTATGTTTTCGTTGATGGCTGCGTGTTAGACTTTTAGGCTTCGACCGGGATTGTAAGGTTTACTTTCCAGAGTAGCTAAAAGCATCTGTAAATTCCACCGGCACTTGAAATTAATTATATCCTATAGCCGATTTCTGCTTTATATAAGTGACTTGTCATTGAATTCCTAAAGTAGATACTAAGAAGTCTGGTTTTATCTCCATTAGGATAAAATCAAATTTTGCGCAAATTTCACATTCAAAGGCAATCAAGTTATGGAACCCCTTTTTAATGAGATTTGTTGTTTGGGTATGCATTATGTCTGAATATGTTCTTATCTGCGGTGGAAACTTTTCTTGTATATGATCGCATCACTTGAGCCTACTTAATTATGTTTGCTCGCAGACACTGATCCAAGTGATTCATGGTATGATGATGGATCTTCTTGTGAAGGTTCTGGGGAGAAATCAAATAATACATCTGATATAGACAGGGAGTGGCAGAAGAGGCGTAATGAGTTCAATACGGTATCGTAAAGTATATAAATCTTATTGTTCGTTTCCCATACCAAATTAAAGGAAATCTGCTCCTTTAATGCGTTATTTCATGATTTGTTCTCATTTCATTTCTTGGCGCTTTTGGTGATCCTAGATAGGCTATCGTGATGGTATCATAGCTGGAAAGGAAGATGCTGCACAGGAGGGGTTCAATATTGGCTTCAAGGAATCTGTGTTTATTGGGTACAAGTGGGGTTCCGTGAGAGGGATTACAAGGTATTAGAGAAAAGATTACAAATCTATGGTAACTAATTGAATCTTTTCTTTTTAATAAACTTTACTGAAAGAAAACTATAACTTACATTGGGTTTTCTTTCTTGTAAAACTATTCAAAGACCAGTCTTGTCCTCTATCTCCACTGTTTTACTTTAATTACATTGGGTTTTTTGTTTCCTTTGCACCTTTAAGTGCAATGGCTTGCCTCCCTAGCGGGTTGAAGGAAAAGTTGGTCGAAACGGAGGAAACAAGAAACAAGTTCCAGTGCCTGCATGAATCTGTGCAGTCTCTCTCAAGATCCGATGCACTAAAGTTGTTCCACGAAGACCATAAAAAGAAATCAGGAAACCAGAATGAAAGTGCTGCTGATCCCAATTCCACCACAACAGATTCAAATCATCAGAGTCCAGATTTCGAGAATTATTATGGACAGCTTAAGTCAGTAATTGATGAATCTCCTCTGGTTGATGTGCATATATTTAAATAAAGATAAAACAGTGAAGAAGATTATTTGACTCACGAAAAAGTCTCAGATTCTCTTCTTTCTGATTATATGTATAGATGTTTGGTTAAGCAAATGACTAAATATGTTCCCAGAGATATTTGCTTTAGAAGTATTTTAACATAAATTCTGAAAACGTTTTTAGATTCATATTTGATGTTTACTAATTTTGACTCAAGCACTAGGTATGGTTTATTGCATGTTAGTTTGAGTAATTTTAACATAATTCAAGTTCAACCAAACAAACAAACAAAAAGGAAGGATTTATTAATACAAGCACATGGCAGTTGGGGGAAATTCTTGTTCAAGCATGGCTTGGCCAAACTCATCCAACCATCAAGCAAGTGTATTGCACTTGTTTTGTGATTGGTCACTCTCTTGAGAGTTACATCCAATCCCAAAGCAAGTGTATTGTACTTGCTTTTTAGTTAATTTGGGTTCGACCAAACCCGGTTTGGGTAAGAATTTCCCTGGCAGGTGGTATATTTACTTGCATACAAAAAACTAAAGAAAAAATAACACGCACGCACATCAATTATCAATTTATTATCATCATCTTCTTGTTCCAAACATGGAAAAACTGGTAGAACTATCAGACCAAGAAATACTAATAAACTTCAGCTTAAATACAAAATGCCGCACAAACATCCACCTCAAATCCCTATCCTCCACCACCCCCATAGCCTTCAAACTCCAAACCACCTCCCCCTCCAAATTCCTCGTCAACCCCTCCTCCGGCCTCCTCCCTCCACTTTCCACCGCCACTTTCCAAATCATTCTCAAGCCTCAACCCCGCCCACCCCCCACCTTCCCCCGCTACCCCTCCGACCGCTTCCTCCTCCGCACCGCCGCCGCGCCGGATCTCGACCCCTCCGTCACCAACGTCAGCCGCTGGTTCAACTCCTCGCCAGATCTCCCCACCTACGACGTCAAGCTCAAGGTCTATTACATCGGACCGTATCTGTTAACTCACGCGGTTGGTACCGGCAATTTAGAGGCGGTGAAGGGGATTATTAAACGACAGCGTTTTATTGTTTCTGAAATTGGGGGTGAGGAAGCCGAGTGTTTGTACCGAGCCGCCGCGGCTCAGTCAGCTGACATTTTAAATGTGCTGTTGGAGGCGGGGTTGAGGAATGCCAAGGTGTTGGTGGGTGCAGGTGTTAACGTGGACGCCAGGAGTAAGGATGGACGGACGGCTTTGTGTAGAGCGGCGGCGAATGGGGACCGTCAGATGGTGGAGATGCTGCTGGAGGCGGGTGCGGATCCGACTATTGGTGACGTGGATAGTTGTCGATCGGCTATTGATGTTGCACGAGATAAGGGCCACGTGAGTAGTGTGTGTTTGTTTTGATTATAACTTGAAAATACTCTAGTATTTTATTTTTTGTCATAATAATGTGATGAAGCTTAAATTATTATGTGCAATTTTGTATGAAAGATAACAATTTTTGGTCAATCGAGTCACGTAAATCTCCTATTGATCGATTTAGCTTTTTAAACGCCCGTATTTTGGCTATAAGGTGGTCCATGAAAGGAGTACGAAATATGGTACATCAATCATCATTTAGAGAAAGAGTTAAATGCAAAATTACCCTTTGTGTATTGCCTAACTAGCAAAAGAAACCTTGTGTTATATTTATTAACAAAAACCCTCCCGTGTTCGGTTTTTTAATAGTAAAAACCTCATTTGGAATTCCGTCATAAATTAATAGGGAGGTTATTGTCGGTTATTTTAGTGAATAGAGGAATTAATAGGGAGGTTATTGTCGGTTATTGCTAATTTCCAAAGTTAACAGTGAAATTATTGTCAATATTTAGGTGAATAGGAATGTTATCTCATATTTTGGTGGGGTATATAATTGCCCTTTCTCTTGCAAAATATGTAGGAGGTGGTTTTTGCTAATAAAAAAATAGCACGAGGGGGTTTTTGGTAATAAAAATAACAATCTTTTTTTTTACCTAATTAAACAAAGTATGGGGAGTAATTTTGCATTTCACTCTTTAGAAGTACTATGCATTGCTTCATATATTCTGCAACATGTAATTACTAGCCACAGTTCGTTCTTCTTCTTGACTTAATCTTTATCAATAATGTATAGATGGAAATAGTTAAAGTACTCGAACGAGGGGAATCGGTCCTTCATGCAGCTAGACGAGGAGAGCTCGATATACTCGAATCACTACTTGAAAAAGGAGCAACCTCAAACTTTAATGATCAATATGGTTTAACACCGCTCCACGTAGCTGCTATAAAAGGAAACAAAGATGTTGTAATGATGCTTGTTGAGTTTGGTGCTAACATTGACTCCCAGGATACAGAAGGCCACACACCCCTGCATTTGGCTGTTGAAGGAGGGAGTGTTGAAACTGTGGAAATTTTGATTAATAGAGGAGCTAATATTAATGCCAAGAACAAAAAGGGTGCAACCCCATTGTGTATTTCGAAATTGATGGAGTATGAGGATATAACACAGCTTCTTTTAGACAAAGTGGTTGCAGTATAGAATGTAATTAGTAGTTGTAGTTATGAGGTGTTAGAATGTATCAAGTTGTAACTTCGTGTTATGTAGCCTTAAATGATAAAAGGGTCTAAAGTATGAATTAGTAGCAAACTAGAGAGAAAAGATAGATAGATAATTCATAAATGTAATTTTGTTGTTGTTAGACCATGAATATTAAATTATCATGATGATATGTATTCATCTCCACAAAAGGGACATAGTACCACTTATTCATGAGTCGATCTTCTTTTTTAATTATTGAATAGATCCAATTTAAAAAATTGGCTCATAGATGTAAGTATTAACGAAGAGCACTGATATCCATTTATGCACAATAAAACTCCATAGCCTTCTTCTCGTGATCCATAGCCTTGCCCGTTTGTTGTGTGGATTTGGTGTTGAGGGAGTTTTTAGGATATGGTTTTTTGTACTTGGGGATAAATTGTTAATATATATAATATATATATGGCAGGCAGACTCCCGCTAATTTTGGGTTTGTCGAAAATAAGATTTGGGGTACTAGAATTGAAGGACCATTTTCATATTTTCTTGAACTTTTTGGTATGCTTAAAATTATGTTCCAATTTTTTTACCATAGCATGCTTATGTGCCTTTTATCACATTTGGAAATTATTGTGGCATGATTCCTTGTAGATTATGATTTAAATTTGATTAATATCCCCAAACTTCGTTGATTTTCTGCAGATTATTTATTGTGTATTATGATCTGAAACTTATACCATTAGAAAACTCTCGTCAAGAGCTTTCCATCCATATAAAGAACACAAAATTTGGTCTTGTAATTGACGGAGAAAGAAAATGTGCAAAAAATCCTTAAATTTTTGTATTAAATGTGTATTTTTCAAATGTTTGGTACCAAATATATAAAGTAGGTAAAAGTTTGGCATGAGGTATAAAAAATGCAATTCCCTCGAAATTATTTAGTGTAATCGCTTCACCACGTTATTAAGTACACGTTATGCAACCCTCAATACACTTGAGACATATGTAGTGATAATCCACATCACCCATGTTCTGGTAATGTGAACACAATTTTTTGAAATCATACTTTTTGGGAACATGATCAGAATATGAGGTGATGTGGATTATCACTCCACCTGTCCCACGTGTATTGACGGGTTGCACCACGTATTGCACTAAATAATCTCTCAGTTACAACCCCACTATGATCACCCGGTAATTAAATTTTCATTTAAATCTATTATTTTAAATTAGGACTCTAAAACACCCTTGTAATTTGCATAATCATAAAAATAAAGAAATAAAAAATTATGCTATTGTAATTATCAAAGCCCCCGTGCTTATCTTTTATTTAGCAAAAAAATATCTTCCAAGTTAAAATGACGTTTTTACCCCCATCTAATGTTGCAAAAATTCCCCTCTTAACCACCTAAAAATTATCAATAACCTCCTGTAAACTTTCAAAATTAGCAATAACACCTTTGTTCATTTAAAATTTGACAAAAATCTCTCTATAATCTTTGAAGGAATTTTAAATTAATTTTTTTGCTATTATAATAAAAACATAGGGAAATTTTGTTTCCATAAGAAATACGATAAGTTCCTCTATTAAATTTAATTGAAATAAAAATATAAATTATCGTATTTCTTTGGTTCAAATTTTCTAAATGTTCTCAGAAAAATTTTGGAAATTTTAAAATACTCCCTAAAAGTTTCTAATATTTAGTTGAGCAAATTACTCCATGGCGTTTAATTGTTGAAACAATAGAGAGATCAAAGAGGGCCTAAAAAAGGTAGAGAAAGAGTTGATGATTAACTTTGAGGAATCATTCAATTAAAAAACTAACAGAAGCTACGTGTTAATGACATCGCAACACAAACTCCAGCTATTACAATAATACAACACGAGAATGAGATATGGAAACTTTATGACCACTAGTAGAAGTATTAAATAAAAATGTCAAATCATGTTCTTTCAGAATCCGGTAAATATATCATATATTTGTATCTAACAACATGGTATATCCCAAACAATCTTTATTCAATGCTAAACTACACGAAATTAAGGTAATGAATTTACACAGCAACATATACGCAATTCTCTCATACTGTATTACTCGTATCTGGCCGCCAAAACTCTTTCTTTCCAACTAGAAATTGCTCTTGATGTACATGTAGGGACCAATGAAGCGATTTCAGAACTGGGCTAAGCTTGTTTATAATTTCCATGGTGTCTTGAACCAGTAAATATCCACCCGGTCTCAATATACGATCCATCTCCGCAGCCACTTCTATTATATCACACCTGACAAAATAAGGGCCTAATTAACTAAACTCTTCAAAATATGGAATTTGAAAACTAATATTTGTGATCATACAAATACCTTTTAGTTAAGTTCTTGAAAAGGAAACTGGAATGCAAAAGATCATATGTTCGAGGGTATGTGTTAAAAGATTCACACCAATCATGGTATATTCCAATCAACCCTCTATCAAAAATGATAGGTAAAGTGTCTGATTCTTGAACTGGAACAACGTTCATTACCCATAGGGGTAGATTTATAAGGGCAGCAGCAAATCTGCAATCAGCATGGAAAGACTACAACGATCCAATAAAGAAAAGTATATTGCATTAGAAATGTAGAGTGAAATGCAAAAATACCCCCTATGCTTTGCCTAGTTAGTAAAAAACCTTTTTTATTGGTAAAAACCTCCCTGTGTAATTTTTTTATTGTCAAATAAACCCCTTCCATGCATGAATACGAATTTTGCAGGGAAAAATGACAATTATACCCCCCAAAAAATTGCAAAAAAAAAACCTCTTAACCTAAAAAAATATCAATAACCCCTTGTTAACTTTGAAAAATTGGCGAAAACTTCCCTATTGACTTATGAAGGAACTTCAAATGAGATTTTTTGCTAATAAAAATGAAAGAAAACAGGTTTTTTTTGCTAATTGGGCAAAGTACAAGGGGTATTTTTGCATTTAGCTCTAGAAAGGTAAGGTGAAAATGACCATCTTACCCTCCATAACCTGCATTCATATCCATCACATTTCTCACATTTGACCAATTTATCGCAAGCCCTTCAAGATAGACTTCAGAGACCAGTGCAGACCAGTGTCTCGTATCTCCTTTGAAGTTTTCTTCGGCGTCTGATTCTGAAGATAGGCTTGGAGGCTTATCTGTGAGCCTCTCTGGCCAGGGTGAGGGCCACTTGTCTGAGTAACTGGGAAGGGGCACAATACAACTTTCCAAAGGCACGTACCTATTTTCAGAATTATGAAGGATGAAGTTTGTAAACAAGATAAGTATTCTGGAGATAATGACTATTAAAAATTTGCAAACAATACCATGAATTATTTGGCCTTATGGCCTGATCACAGAGAGGTGGATTATTCAGTTTGCGATTCTCATAGCAAGAAGATGACACGGGCTTTTGGTATATTACTACCCCTATTTGTGACGATTCATAGAAAGTCTTTGCCACTACCTTCCAGCAAATTGATTCTGTAATAGCTACCATAGCTGCAATATTCACATATATGTCAGTAGAGCAAATAATTATACTCACTTGATCATTTACTTTGATGTAAGGGAACTCTGATATCTCTTTAGATCATCTTTTGCGAAGTCACAAGCCAATAAATGCCAAAACATTTGTATGGGCAAAGTTGAATTTTAGTCTTCTAACTTTCAAGCCGTAAAAAAAAAGTCTTTTATCTTTTGAACTGACACATTTGGTCCTATTTTAAAAAGATTTGATCCTTCATCTTTCGTACTTACCATATTTGGTCGGTCTGTTGGGCGGTTGAGTTAAACATATTTACTCTTCTATCTTTTTTTTTTTTTTTTGATAAAAATATTTCGATGTAACAATCCATTTTCTTTTAGTTGCATAAAAAATAAGTTTAAGCCACAAATCAACCAAAATTCATGCTATCAAACTAATTTGTTAAATTTAGCAAAAATGAATAGGCCCAATAATAGAGGACTTAAAAGTGTTCACTAAATGTGTGATGTGTAACAGAAGAAAACAGAAATGTTGGGCGAAAAAGATACAGGACTGATTCTGAAAAAATTAGGACCAATTGTGTCAAACTCAATTTATAGAAAGGAGTATTTTTGTCACGAACCTAAAGTTAACAAACTAATATGCAATATTGCCCCAAGTAATAGTGATGCCAAAATTTAATCCTGAGGAGAGAAAAGGGGAAGCATAATGGGTACTAACATTTCCAGACGTTCTTGTCTCGCTCATCATTTCTATACACGGGTGTCGCCGACCATATGAAATATCCTCCAGGCCTAAGAATTCTGTTAAGTTCCATCAATGGTTTCCCACCTGAAATTTTCAATTAATTCTCATATGAATCTATGATAAACTTAATCCATAAGATAAAACTAAAATGTCAAATATAATGCTACCATCAGCGTCCCAGTGAACTCGGCATCGGGCACAGTGGATTAAGTCATATGAATTATCTGGAAATGTCAGCTTTTGTGTTCCAATGACTGAGAGTGTGGCAGGAATTCCTCGTTCGAGGGCAAACTGTATTTGAGCCTCGTGTTCATCCTTTGGAGCTAAAGACATTGTAATAACATTTTTGTCCAGCAGAGAACCACCAAAGCTAGCAACACCACAGCCAACATCTAAAATTACCCTTGTCTTTTTCCCCCATTCAATCACTGGTAAAGTCTGATGTAAAAATGGGAACACAAATTGTGACTATACTAAGAATATCTCTATCTATCTACTATTATAAAAACATGAATATTTCTTAACATTTTTGTGCGGACTAAAATACCCTTCTTTAAATCATAAAGTGATATTTAATTCAAATTAAAATGGTAAATATATATAAGTAATCAAAGAGGTATAATTAGACATGAAGTCTTTTTATATTTATCTCCTACATAAAATCCTAAAATTAACAAATTCTATCTTACATCAATTTTTGTAATTTTTAATCTTCTCCTCTTATAATAGATAAAAACAAACCATCTCTACTATTATTATAAAAACATGCGGACTAAAAATACTCTTCTTTAAATCGTAAAGTGGTATTTAATTAATGGTAAATATATAAAAGTAATCAAAGAGGTATAATTAGACATGAAGTCTTTTTATATTTCTCTCTTGCATAAACTCCTAAAATTAATAAATTCTCTCTTACATCAATTTTTTGTAATTTTAATCTTCTTCTCTTATAATAGATAAAACAAACCATGCATTAAAGAACACTGTTATTTTAAATAACCCCTAAAATATTATATTTTAGCATCGATATTTATTTAAGTAAGAAAATGTTAATTTAAAGATTTAGTACTGCATAAATCATAAACACTCTAAATATAAAAATTTATAACGAAATTCTGTTAAATATCATTATGTTACAAAATGATTAAAATTGAATCACATCTTATTGAAAGAATAAAAAATATTTATGACTTATTAATTAGATAATTTTACACATGCGTAACCTCGAATTTTCATAGAATTTTTTCATGAAAAATGGGTGAAATTGGTGGGGAAGGGTGAAATCTATGTGTTGTGAAATCAATAAAAATAATCTATGAAAACTTGTGAAATCAATGAAATTCATGAGATTGATGAACACTGGTGAAGTTGGTGAAAATTTGGATGAAACCGGTAAAAAAGTGCAACTGAAATGGATAAATACATGTGAAATCGATGAAAATTCGAGTGTTCGTGAAAAATTAATTTTTATTGTCATAAAATTAATTTTACTCTTTATAAAAAATATTCATGAAATGAACTAGACACGTACAACGTACGTGCCCTTTCCTAGTAGAATAAAATACATGATATAAATCAGAATCCATAACGCTATCTTTGGTTCTTGAATCTTAGTGAGTAATCTAACAAAACATATATCGTAATGTTCTTTCATTTGATGGGGGGTGGGGGGGTTACATTTTCCTCACTGAAATCCAAGAACCAAACATAGCAGAAAAGCATATCAATCAATCAGAAATCAAAGAGGGTAACCATTTCGATTCCTACTCATTTATACATGTTAATCAAATCAATATTCCCCAAGAACTAGGTGACCAGAAAGTACAACAGTATTTCACCTAACTTTTTAGACAATATAAATAATTAGGATTTAACACACAAATAGGACATGAATAAATTAACTACTCATAACAGAAAAGACTTAATACAATAGCCTTGCATAGCCCATTCTTGTTAACAAACAGTCAATACTACTCAATACCTTTTCAACAGACTCAATATAATGATCCACTCCATCCTTGAATTGTGTGCCGCCACCGGGAAATATAAAATAGTCACTGGATTTCACCACCCAACGTTGGTCCTTCTTGTATTCCACAAGTTTAGGATGAGGAACATTGTTGTACCATATCTGTGAAACAAATCAAGTAAAGGCCGTTATAGTGAAAAGGAATCCAATTAATGAAGATTTCCAACATAGTCATCAAGTTTTATAAACTAAAATGCCTATACAAGCAGCAGTACAAGTAAGCACCTCATGAAAATTGAATAAGAACTACACCTTCCAGCCTTTGTTAAATTTCAATGAAGCTAAAATCCCAATAGATAACCATAGGCAAAATGCAATGCATTAAACAACATCTTGATTCCAAATTGTTATACAAAGACTACTGCTTATCTATGGCAATCATGAATAAATGAAACACTGATTCCTCCAAAGAAACAATGAAAGAACGACATATTAGGACTTAACATTTCAATAATTTAGTATTGAAATTTCAATTTTTTGATTGTCCAGTAAACTCACACAAACAAGATCACAAAATCTTACCACCAAATTAGAACGAATGATCTCACCATGTCCCTACTCTTGGGCCACGGAACCCGGATTTTATACCCTTGAGGCAAAGGAACCAAACATCTCGGACTCGGGTCAGGGCAATGTCTCTCCCTATGCTCCATATGCCTACGCGACTGCAAAGCTTTAATGGCTTTCCAATTATCCAAACACGGTATATAATCCACCATTCCAGGCCCCTTACAAAGCTCCCATTCATCAATAGCATTATCTACGTTAGCATCAATACCGGTACTGCTGGTGTTCGACGAAATGCCTGTGAGGGGTGAAGGGCTTTTAGGAAGGGAAGAAAACGGGCCGGGCCGGGTAAAATTGGTGATCGGAGACTGGGAGTTGGAGATGAGGAGGAAAGTGACGAAGATGAGCAGGAGGAAGAAAGCGAATGCGAAAGGGTATTTTCTCTCTTTCAAGAGGTTGTGTACTGATAATGCCATTGCAGCTTTTTTTTTTTCCTTTTTTCTTCTCAAAATAGGAAGGGTGTTTGAGATCTGATTCTCTGGCACTATGCTGCGTGTATCGTGTGTGCTGTGTGTGTGTGTCTGTGTGTGTGTGAGAGAGAGAGAGAGGGGGTAAAAGCGGTAAAGAAGAAAACATTCCAGTAATTTTCTTTTTACTACTTACTACTGCCACTGTTTTTGTGCATGGCCTTGGAAACCGCCCTTGGGTGTTTTTTCCGAGGATTACTATTTTACTGAGCTGGTAGGTGATTGATTTTGCATGAAAGTCTGGTTTTGCAGGTCCTGTCGGTGGAGTTGGACGATAGATTTAGTATTAGGCAATTCTTTATTTTCTTAAAATAATATATTACTCCCTTCCTGTCCTATTAATTTGAGAATATTTTCCATGGAACATCAATTATTTCTTCAACTTTCTTCGTGAACCAATTTTAATTGTACATTCTCAAAATTAAAGTAATTGTATCATCCGTTGTTACGTTGATAGTTGATGATTAAATTAAATGAAAACCGTAACTTGCAAACAATTCTCCCACATATAATGTGAAATTGGGGTGCTACAACTATAGTACATTCACAAATCACCCTTAATTATTGCCAACAAAACCCAATACTCCAACATCTTTCAACAAATAATTCACACGGAATTACATGTGTGTAATATACTTAATTGGACTATTAAAAAACCATAGCATAGATGATCCTTTGAGGAATTTTTTCCCCAAACCAGATATAATCTAACTCATCAAATCACATGATAATTGTATACAACACACAACCTGAAATTCGTAACCCTCTTAAATGCTTCGGGTAATCTGATCAATCTTGTAAAGGCACGAACAATGGTAACAGACATTATGCAAAACAAAAAGAAAAAAAAGGAACAATTGTCAGAGACTCCCAAATCATGAATCAACTTTTCTTTGAAAAAATTCTTACATTTTAACTGACTCAAAACATAACTACCACAGGTACTAATCAAGTGAGACTTCAATTCATGTCTCGAATTGCAAAATAAGCATCATGAACTATCATGGGCGTCCAATAAAGAGATTCCAGATGTTTATAACCAGGTAAAAAAAATGATAAAATCACAAAATACAAAGTCCGAGTAGAGTAACCAAAATTGGAGTATTCTTCTATAGAACTACTGAAATGAACAAACATTACTCTGCAAACTAAACAGTTTTAACATCAATAATGCTGGAGAATAGGAGAAGAGAAAACATAAATATTTTGATCAACTCTTTCTTTTTTCTCAGATCTAATCAAACAGAAGTAAAACTTTCAATCTGTTATCCCAGCTCCAGCATTTTCCACATCGATTTCTCCCATCCCAGTATCTTCCTCCTCTTCGCTATCTTCATCTCCACTTATCTCTTCATTTTGCTGTCCCAACTTAGCCATATGCTCCGCAAGTAATTTGTCCTCACGTTCACTCACCTGGAAAAATTAATAAAATTATTTCCAATTAGAAGAAGAACAAAAAAAAAAAAAAGTGGATATTGTAGTAAATTCAAGTTCTAATTTGACGAAAATATTGTAGGGTACTAACCGCTCTGGCTGCATCCTTAACAGTAAGTTTTCCCTTGTGACGTTCGATTTCCTCTTTGCAAGCTTCAATTGCTTTGTTAAGGACTGCAATACCTTGCTCCTGTGTTCAAAACAAAATAAAGCCATTTAGAAACTAAACAAACTTACCTATGTTAAAAGAAAGATTATAACTGATAAAGTTTTTGGAATAATCAGACAACCACATCTCGATGATATAATGGAGAACGAGAATTTATATTAGTTTTCATATTGTGAACACTGCAAAAATTATTTGGAAAATAAAATTCAGTTTAGCTAAACTATAAATCATTCCATACAGGCATGGTAAGATACTGGAAACGTAAGGGTATTCAATATAATGCTCAGATATCTTGTGGCGACCATTTAACTTGTTAATAGTGCATTTAACATTTCAACAATCATTTCAGATCATTGCAATAAATGCAGGGAATGAGAATTATGCTCCTGAATGGAGATAAGTTTTGGGAACTGAGCTCTATATGGGTATTTGGGTATCTATGGATGATCAACAAATATTTTTAGCTCAAACTAGATTCTGGACTAAATTGATGGTCTTCCTAAAAATGATTACAATTGCTCTCATAGAGAGGGTTGTGGGCTAGCTGCTTCACATACTTAGATTTATCGCTGCAGTATTCATAATTCTCATAGGGTTGATGTGTGACAGAATACAAGTAGTTTTCGGTGGGGTATGTTGGCCTGCTTATAAGTAGAATAAGTTTGGCAAGAACTTGGTCCCACCTGGACTCTTAATTTTAATTAAGAAAAGCATATGTTACTTGTAAATATGAAGACAGAACTTCAAAAAAGAGACAAGATATCATGCTTAACCCAGAAAACATAAAGCAAGTCTATTAATGCATATTGAATGACAGAGGCTCCAAAGATGAACAAGTAGAGAAGACAAAACTTTGGGTGGGCGGCATTCTCAAAATGTCAAATAAAAAACATGCATATATACCAGTTACCTTGTCAAGAGTTTGAGTGTTGAGGACATATGCTGGTGGAGCAACAAGTTTGATTTTAACAGGACAATCCTTGTTTCCAGCAGCTTCAGCTTTACGCATTGCTTCCTACAGAACGAAATTTGAATAAGTAATCAAATCAAAGAACCATCTCTTGCAATAAAATTTAAAATTATAAGAAAGATATCAGATAAGTAAATAAAAGAAAAAGACCTTTATGTGCAGAACACCATCGAACTGAAAACATTTCATTTCAATATCTGCACGAATCTTTAGAGGTTGTGGCGTCATTCTTCTCCTGATATTTTTAACTAAAGCATCTTTTATTTCATCTGTTATAGCAGGAACCACCTTCGTTACCTACAGAATAACCGGATTGTAAAAGGTCATCTCAACATTGTGAAGATAAACACAAATTATGAAGTGAAAAGGACTACCTCCTGTCCATCAGGACCAATTTCCTTGACTTCACGGGTGAGGGTATCAAGAACAGAATCAGGATCATTAACAATCAATTTAAATGCCTGCAATATATTATGCAAGTGAAAAAGAGTACATAAGAACACTGTCAAATGTTGAAGGGAAATTTGTAAATTAAAATTGAGATTGTGATACATTGTCTTACCTCAAAGGCATGACCATATTTCCTGTATAAAGGCCATCCAACGTGAATATAAAGATCCTGCCATGTACAATTTAAGATCAATAAAGCCCATATGAGACTAGATGACAAGATGATGCATACAAATGTCAGTACACCTGTCCGTAGCACTCCATGGAAATCATTTTAACGAAACAATAGATGAAAAAGTAAAGAGGAGCAACGCAACTAACCAAGAAAACATGGTAGACAACCCTAATTATTAACGATTAAAGGTGCAAAATATACCACAAAATGCAAGGTTGATTCAACTGGGATAAATTTAAACCTAGCACAACATGGTCTTCACATTATATAAAACTGAAACGGAAGAAATGAACAGAATTTCAGGAAGGTTACCCCTCAGTTAGATTCAGGAAAGGACACCTGGGTGATTGCATCAAATAAGCACTTAACACAACATATTTCAGAAACGCAGTGATTTAAACAAGATGTAAAGCAACAAGAGGATCAAAATGTAACTATAGTTAGTAGCACTACATCAGGGATGAAAAGTTTCAATTAAAATTGGTATATAACTACAGGTGAGAGTTCAAAGAGGTGAGTTCCTGATGTTACTTTTGATGCATAGTGGCCCAAAATATTTTTGTGTCATACTAATGCTTCTAAGTTCTAAAGAGAATTAGTTACTGAAAAAAGGACACTAAACAGGAAATGAGAATCTCCAAAACCTCCATCACAATATGGTCTTTATAGAGGAGTTACAGTAGGTGGATGGGAACTAAATTTCACTGGTTGTAAAACTATATTCCCCAAAACATATACACTTTACTTTCTGCTCCTAACTTCTTCTCTCTTAGCATGCATTGGAGTTCACTGGTAGGAAGAAGTGTAATGCATAGTACCCCAATCAAGCTCATGCTGGTCAACATCCCAAGTTCATTTCTCCAATTTTAAGACCCATGAATAACCACCAGCAAATTATACTGGCAACATTTTACCTACTTTGCTAACTCATCCAATGCTATTACTTTCTTGATGTGCAAGTGCTTGATTTCATGCAAGAAATTTCATCTGAGCATCCTTTTCACATAATTTCTACTAAGCATCCCAGGGTGTAATTATACCATTTTTTATTGATGTGCTATTGAGTAGACTAGCTCATAAAAAATGAATAAAAGGGAGATGTAAGGGGAAATAGATTTTGGGGAATTACGGAGAAAAGTTTATTATGATAAACCATGGACATTGGACACATATAGATATGATACGACAAAGGATGGTAAAAATAGTGGTTCAGCAAAAACGTGAACATCCAACGAAAACATATAGCATCTTTTTTGCATTACCATGTAGAACTTTCAACTTTGTGTATTATTCCTTTAACTACTTTAATGAAGACTAGGGAACCTTCTTTTACCCAAACTGTAATGATAATCTCATCGCCCCACAGAAAAATGATATTATTGTTGGTATCAAACTTGCAATAAACCTAAATTTACATCTTATATACAAGGCACTCGAGTTGTTATAGCAAACAATACTACAAATTAAGAATGATAATATGACTGCTTCTACTTGTTTCCAAGTAAACCAGCTCCTAGACTTAAAGATATCAGCAATCTGTGATACAAAAGAGAGCAATTTACATCTTAAGATCAAGGCACTCCAGCTCATGCAGCCAGTAATAATACCCACTATGAATGATACTACGCTACTTTCTTATAGTTTCTAGGTCAACCAACTCCTACACTAAAGGAGAATGATTAGGAGAAGGAAAGAGGGAGCATCACCAATTACTCTTGACCAAAAATGTATTAGTTTATCCCTCAGAAGAAAAGCAATTTGGTTGTACAAAACCTATAAGCATGTTTGTTGTGAATATACATAAATATGTTGTTAACATATTCCCTTATACACCAGCATTTTCTCAAAGTTCTCTTTCCTTTGGTCATTTCGGTTTATGCTTGCCATTAAATATCTTTTTGAAATTCGCCAAGTAGTTGCACTTATTTGAAACACTAAATATTTCTAACAACGAAGATCATTACATTCGCAATCAGACAAGCAATTACCAGTACAAGATTGCAAGGATGCACCCACACTTAATTTCCTTCTCTTCCACCAGACCTCGTCTTACAACCTCATAATCATTAAAGAGCAATCTAGGGCATAAAATAACCATCTATACAAACCATCCCCAATTAAATAAACTTAATACAGTATATCCAACACTAATATAAATTCATTGATTCATTTTTTTTAAATTAATTCATTTAGTCAAACAGAAAAATCTTTACGTATCAAATAAAATATTAAAGAATCAGTACCTCAAGGTCATTGTTCATAGTTTCCGCAACATGTCGCATGATTGAATGCACGAGCTTACTCTTATTGTATCGCTCCTCACAACCCTGAATATCCTCTTCGGAAACACGCCTTTTGCTGAGATCAATGTAACCTTTCTCCTTATCCACACGAAGCACCATAACCGGCTCGATCCGGCCGACTTTAATGAGACTGCTGATACTCCGAATACGACGGCGGGAGAGCTCGGAAAACAGGATCATCCCCTCAATGTTGTTGTACTCGAGGAGGGAGACGTACGCGCCGCTGTCCGCCATACTCTTGACTTGTATCATCACGGCATGGTCGACCTCAGGGTACTTGGCTTCGTACATCCGGCACTCCAGGTTCGGCCCGTTGGTCGCCATGGATTCCGGCGGGGAGTTGGGGGTGGTTTTAGGGTTTGATGTGGTGAGTTGGGGTTTTGCGGAAATAAAACGCGAGAGAGGAGAGAGAAAAGGGTTGGGGATATTTGGGTGAGGTTTCTTTTTACTCGGTCCAAAAAGAATGTAATTTTAGTGAGAAAAAAAATTATAATGAATTTATTAAAAAGGAAAAAAAATCGTCGACAGCAGGATTCGAACCTGCGCAGGCAAAGCCCAACAGATTTCGAGTCTGTCTCCTTAACCACTCGGACATATCGACGTTGTTGTATATTTATCATAGTCAAATAATATGTACACAATTTCCTAAAAAGATTTTGTAAAAAATTGAAAACTACGCCCACCGAGGGGCTCGAACCCTCGACCACAAGGTTAAGAGCCTTGCGCTCTACCAACTGAGCTAGACGGGCTGTTGATAATATATTCCAATGTCTAGTTATTGGTAATAAAGATAATTTTCTAAATAGATTTTGTCAAAAATTGAAAATTACGCCCACCGAGGGGCTCGAACCCTCGACCACAAGGTTAAGAGCCTTGCGCTCTACCAACTGAGCTAGACGGGCTGCTTATAATGAACTCCAATGTCTATTAGTTGACTAAAGCTTGAGTTCATGAAACTAATTATATTTTCTCCAGATTTTTGACTTCAATATTAAATTTGCTTTAATCACGGTTAAGGAATACGCAATTTATATGCATGTTCGTATAAAAGGAAAAATTATTGTCCGAAGTTAATGTCTCATGAAACTGATGAAAGAGAGATCAATACTAAACATGAATTTTTTCAAATTTTTATGGTCTATTTCAAGAGCTTGAAATTTGAAACTCGTTTTGATAGGCGCAAAACAATTAGTAGTAGAGCATGTAGTGTTTTCGACTCGAACTATCTAAAGTCTAATAGGAATTTTGAGATCGGGTTGAACTGAGAAATATTGATATCTAAAACTAGATAATTAGTTTGATAATATTTTTTATTGAAATTCATAGCTAATAAATAGTATATTTGCCGTTTATAACTGTGCAAGCTTTTGTCAAATTTGTTCTCCTTAGTGTAAATATATATGTTTGTCCTTGGCTTTTCTTTGCCCTTTAATGAACAACTAGTTTTTCTTACTTGTTAAAATAGGTTTTTTAGCAAATTAAACATTGCATATTGAATCCATATTTACAAATTTATACAAGCAATTTCCAAACAGGCGAGTTGACTTTAGTTGACTAATTTTTAAATTTTGATGTACAGTGCATACTCGGTACCAAGACTAGATTTAATAAAAGTATATCAGTTAGGCATTGACTCTATATCTTTTTATTTTTTCTTGACATCGACTCAACTAATTATGATACTTTCAAGTTTCAAGTCATCTTCATTCTTTGATGTCAATATCTAAAGATGAAATACTCTCGCAAATATATGTAGATAGATATACTAGAAATAAAACTCAAGACAAGCAGCCAAAGTGTACGTGGATGTATTTTAGTTCAAGAATTTTCAAACCTTGATAAAGAATTGGTTTGATTTAGATATGTAAGGATTTATATTTTTATTAAATCTTTGAGAAATAAAAAGAAATTAATTTTGAGTTTGAGTTTGAGAAAAAAATAGTGGACCCCATTTTGAATTGACATTTTTAATATTTTATCTTTTTTTTCTTTTTATTTTATTAGAAGAGAAATAGGAAAACAGAAGACCTTTTGTGTGTTGACTATATGTGGTGGGTACAAGAAGAATTCTATACCTAATCAACTGTACTGAATGGAGTATTAAATTTTGGAATGTTTTACATAAAAAAATATACCAAGTTATCGAAAGTTAATTTGGTAACACTTTGTTCACTATAATTTTCTAGAACTGCAAGGAAAAATGACATTACATGATACATATTAGAATTTAAATACTGAATTATTATTAAAATAAACAAAAAACTTGAGCATCTAGATGAAGTCGAGTCCAAATGTCAAAAAAATTTTTAGCTTTTACATACTTTTTTCAAATTGAATTACTTATAAACAAGGTTGTCCTAATTCATAAATGCATTATAACACCATTAAGATAAGACTTTTCATATTAGGTCTTTAATGAAAAATTCAATAGAGATATTGTTCACTAAAAGTCATTGTCTCATAGCATCAAATATTTTAATATTAATATAATCCTATTTGATAAAACTTGTAATCCTATTTGATATTCCATTAAAAACATCCTATTATTATAATTCATTATAAATTGGACAACGAAATAATAGTTGTTGAACAAAACAACAAAATTTGAGATGATAAATTATCATAAAGAAAAGTCAGATTTTTTTTTGCATTACAAAAAAAGAAATAGTAATAGAAACAAAAACTGCCTCTTTATGGAAAAAAGGGAAAAAAACAAGAAAAGAGGTTTAAACTTGCCGTTGGTTTGAAATCTTCAAACCCCTCTTATTCAGAAAAAAGAGAGAGATTGTGGTGGTGAGTGACGGTGCTAGTAGTGTAGTTAAACACGCACAGACGGTGGGTTTTGTTTGTTTGTTTCGTTTAAAAACCAGAACTCCATTACCGATTTTGGATCTGTTGTATGGAGCCGCCCAAACAAGGCACAGTCAGTTTCGACTTCTCCATGATCTGATATGGTAAGTAAAAATGTTACCTATGTAAATGATAAATTTTAATTTTTTGAACGATTATTGTTGTGTATTTTCATGTGGGTTTCTTAAAACAAAGATCTAGGAGTATTTTTTTTTATTGTTTCAGCGATCTTGGATGAGATAAAAATGCATAGTTAATTATAGAGTGCAATGGATTATATATCGTGCAATTGTTCAATTATGCTTTATATACTGTGTGAATTTTGATATAATTACCATTATTATGTTGAAATCTGAGAGAAATTCAGAATGGTATTGTTAATTTTGTACTCTTAAAGATGCTATCTTGATGAGTGTGACTGTTTAGAATAAGAACTTTTCCCCCCATTTTATTTGTGAATAACTCATAAATTACTCAATTTCTTTGTTAATCTATCAAAAATAATCTCTCTTTTTCTTTCATTGATTCTGCAGGCCTCGTTTTATTCTTTCTAATAGTTTTTCTATCGTATTTAGCTGGTGACAGAAGAGTATCAGTTTATGAGACAAAAGGCTATTCACAATGGTATTCAGTAAACTCGAGGAATTCGTTTCTGCAGCAGTAACTCGTTTATCATCCCCAAAAGCTTCAATTCTTTCTTATAAATCACCTGGATTGCCACCTATTCCCAGTTCCCTTCGTAATTACACCTACTCCACCTCTGAAAAGAAAACTAATTTAAGAATATCCTCATCTCTTCAAGATCTCTCCATTTATCGTAAACTTGATATAGAGGAAAACGATCTTAGTACCAATGGAGTAGAAAGAACTTCAAGTCATGGATTTCCACCTAACTTATTACAGAAAGGAGATGGTAGTTTATCGAGTTTTTCCAAGTCAAGGCCACCACCGGTAATTTTGTCTAAGTGGAAGAAGTGGGTGAGAGTTATATTTTTTCTTCTTCTCTGTTTATTTTTTCTCGCTTCTCTTTCTTTGGCCCTACGATTTCTTTACTCTAAAGGGCCATCAAAATTCTATGTTGTGCTTGACTGTGGTAGCACGGGAACCCGTGTTTACGTATATGAAGCCTCTGTTAATTACGAAAAAGACGATAATCTCCCTATCTCATTGAAAAGTTTGCCCGAAGGTTTTAAGAAAAAACCTGGCTCTGAAAGGCGGGCTTACAATCGAATGGAAACCGAGCCCGGATTCGATAAATTGGTTCATAATATATCCGGTTTAAGAAAAGCAATAAAACCTCTTATACATTGGGCTGAGAAGCAAATTCCGAAAAAGTCACATAAAACTACGACTCTCTTTCTTTATGCTACTGCTGGTGTACGTAGACTACCAAGCTCCGATTCCGAATGGCTTCTTAATAATGCTTGGTCGATTTTGAAAAGTTCGCCTTTTTTGTGTAAAAAGGAGTTTATAAAGATTATCACTGGCATGGAGGAGGCTTATTACGGATGGATATCTTTAAATTATCACACGGGTGTCTTAGGCTCGATTCCTAGAAAGGAAACATACGGTGCACTTGACTTGGGTGGCTCATCTTTGCAGGTTACTTTCGAGGGTAAGCGTGAAGAAACAAACTTAAAGCTTAGCCTTGGCTCGGTTAACCATCATCTCAATGCCTATTCTTTATCTGGGTTCGGACTCAATGATGCATTTGATAAGTCGGTTGCTTATCTTCTCAAGAACCATCCTCGTATTACTGAAAATGTAGAAATCAAACATCCTTGTTTGCAATCGGGGTATAAAGAGCTGTATGTGTGTTCAAGTTGTGCATCGGTTGGGAAAAAACCGCTCGAACCCAAAAAAACCGGAGTTTTTGTTCGGCTCATAGGAGCTCCGAAATGGGACGAGTGTAGTAAACTCGCCAAAGTCGCGGTTAATTTATCCGAATGGTCGTCAAATCATAAACGGGGTATCGATTGTGAGGTGCACCCGTGTGCACTTGAAGAAAATTTGCCTCATCCAGTGGGCCAGTTTTACGGGATGTCCGGTTTTTACGTGGTGTACCGATTCTTCAATTTAACATCCGATGCTTCTCTAGATGACGTATTACAAAAGGGTCGTGAATTTTGCGACAAAACTTGGGATGTAGCTAAAAAGAGCGTCGTCCCTCAGCCTTTTATCGAACAGTATTGCTTTAGAGCACCGTATATTGTGCTTCTTTTGAGAGAAGGATTGCATATTAGTGACGGAAATGTAATTATTGGTTCCGGAAGTATAACTTGGACTCTTGGGGTTGCTTTGTATGAAGCGGGAAAGGCATTTCCATTTGGTGGGAAATTTCGGAGCTATGATGTGTTACGAGTTAGAATAAATCCGGTTATTCTATTTGTGATTATGTTTGCATCGTTGTTTGTACTAGTTTTTGCATTTACTTGTGCTGGAAATTGGTGGATGCCTAAATTGTTTAGAAGGCCATGTCTTCCGATTTTTTGCAGGGGTAAAAATGTAACTTCCGCGTCCGTTCTCAACCTCCCGGCTCCTTTTCGGTTTCAGCGTTGGAGTCCTATGAATACAGGTAACTTTCTTTTTGTATGTTATAGGAAAATTTTGTACTATAGTTTGCACATTTTTTATATTTCATTCAATTCAATTAGTTAGGAGTGTGAATAGTTCAATTAGTGCTATTGGCACTTTGCACCATGTAAATATACACGTTGAGAATTGCATATTCTTTGACAAAGTGCACCCTATTGGGGTGCAAAATGCCACTATATTGCCAAAGAATTACACTTCGAGGGTACAAAGTGCCAATATTTCAATTACAGGGTGCATAGTGCCAAAATAATACTTCTATATTTTTGCGGCGCAAAATGCCAAATACTCGTTTTAAAAAGCTCACCAATTTTTTTTTTCTTTTTGTTAAGTTTGCCAAATTCGATTCGATGTGCCAGATTTTTCAATTATTTATAACTCTCTTTTTTTGTACATTTTTAAAGTTATTTCATCAGGCACTGGAAAATTTTGTAGTGTGGTTTGCACTTTCTTGATATTACATTCATATAGATGCTAGATAAGACTTGGAGAGAGCAAATTGCAAATTAGGACATTGTGCTTGGTCGAATTAGCAGATACATCCATGTCATAAATTATTTGCAGATACCACCTTGTATTTCCTTAAATATGGAAAACAAACCATTGCTCACATGAACTCATGATGTGTGATATACGCGAAAATCTTAGGTGGCTAGACACATTTACCCTTGGTTCTGGCTTAAATATCAAATCATCTACCGTTTCTTACTTAGGATAAATAGTTATTGAAACGAATTAATCTAATAGTCTAATACTCATACAGAGGGAGTTTCATCTTTACATTATCGACTAAAGGTAAACATATGTTGGGGGCAATTTGTTGCATTTATGAATCACAAGGGGTATTTTTTGAATAAATACCCACCTACTAGACTAATCACTCGGTTGCAAATAACTCGACATACAAATATATAATCTCGTAACTTCTTTGTTCAGGAGATGGAAGAGTTAAGATGCCACTAAGTCCGACAGTTTCAAGTACACATGAAAGACCATTTGATACCGGACTTGGTGATATGCAATTTACGGAGTCGTCTTTGTATTCTTCTTCTACCAGTGTAGCACACAGTTACTCTTCAGGCAGCTTAGGACAGATGCAGTTTGACAATAATGCCCTCGGTTCATTTTGGACCCCGCATGGAGGTCAAATGCGTCTTCAGAGTAGGAGGTCTCAATCTAGAGAAGATCTCGATTCTTCAATTGCTGAGGCACATTTGGTCAAGGGCTAAGACCGGAAGATTTGAAACAACCTTGTAAATAAGGACAGATTAAGAATGTAATCTTAATAGATTGCTGTTGGCCACACAGAAAGTTTTTTGCTCGATTGCCACATGGAAGAAGCTGATTGGTGTTTGGCTCTCCTTTGATTTGGCAGTGAAACTTTGATCTTTGGCTGCAGAAGAGAGATTGGTTATCGAGAAATTGGATATTGCAGTAATTTATTTAAAAAGGTTAAGGCTTTTTGGTACATAAAAATTTTGGGGAGGAGATTGTAATGTACATTTGAGGGTTGTTATGTTAAGACAAAGGAGGGGATTTTTAAAATTTTAGGACATTTTCGTATTTAACTGAGATTATAGATTTTTTGTTTTGTTTTATAATTTACAGTTAAAGAAGATTAAACTAGAGGCATTTGTTTATTGTTATTAATTAAAATTAATTTAGACCGAAATATGTCTTGTCAAAGTGCTTGTAGAGGAACGAGTAAATTAGTTGAAGGAAGTGTTTGTTGAGGACAAAAAAAAACCTAATAACTGCGTTGCAAATAGTTGATGTAAATGTTTGTTGTTTATGATCAGTTTATGAAATGACGTTCATATTTATAGCATTTACTGATATTGGTTTGCTTTTTGTCATTTGAAGAAAATGAATGATTAAATGAGATTTCATGTTCCGACTGTAATTTTGAGGCTTCTTTTGATGAAAATAATCTACCACATGGTCACCTTGACAGTCTAAGATGATTTACTAGAGGCATTTTTTTTTTTAATTGTTATTGACTTAAATTAGTTTAGAGCAAAATATGCCATGTAAGTTTGTATATGAACATATGTTTTTGTAGCAGAGAATTTCAGGATGCACTTCTACATACTATTCATCATGTTTTTACTTATTCATTATTGATGCTTAAGCATAAAAGTACTTTGACTCGTCTACAAATGATTGATCTAGTAAAAGAGATTAATCAGTAATCCCTATAATGTGGCAAACATATGTTCGAGTTTCTATTGGGAGAGTTTCTTACGTAATGTTCCGACACTCCTCAAATATAATTAAGTTATGTCTGATACTTGAATATATTTTGAAATCAAATAATAATAATAAATTAAATAATAAGATTTCAACTTCAACAACATCAATTTGATTCTTCTGAATATCCATAAATAATTTTCTCGGATCTTTATGAGTAGCTTCAACGTCTAAAAGACTATAGGTGAATTTGACATATCGCTTTCGAAAATACTTTTAAATATATATCGTGTTTTATAGGTATTTTACCCTTTGTGTCTTAAGCATTTTTGACATTATCAAATCAAAACAAAAAATCAACTTATTTCAAAATACACTAAAATGTAGTTTTTGACAAAAACAATTGTACACAACAAATAGGTGGGGTTGTAGCTAGCTAAGCTAGTGCTGCAATTAAATATTGAACTCATTATTATTATATATATATATATATATATATATATATATATATATATATATATATATATATATATATAAATTATCTCCCAACAAATTCCGGCCCATAAGTTCATCAAAGTACGTAATAGATAGATCATGAGAATTAAATTATAATAATGGCAGCTGCGGGTAAAATTAATTAGTATGAAATTCACTTGCGTTTTGTTTTATTGTAATTCAAAATGCAGCGCTAGCTCAAGAAGAAGAAGAAGAAGAAGGAGGACAATCATGCACGTTTATTTCTTGATCATCTTTTTGGCAATCTTTTCGGCGGTGGTGGAGGAGATTCCTCAGCCCAATCCATCGGGAGTGACAATAATAAATACAAATGCAGGAAATTCTGGGCAAATTGGGTTTTCTGGTGACATGAGGGACCACATTGCAAATCATCGTCTAACTTGTCTTCGTTTTAAATTATGTTTATTTGTGTGTGTGAATCTTTTACTGTTGTACCTTGTTTTAAAGTTTTATCCAAGAACATTAATGGGTTAATGTCGTTTATTAAAGTTTGATCCAAGAATATTATTGAAGTTCTACTATTGGTAAATTACTTTGTTGGGGTTAATGTCATATATGGTTACACTACATGTACATGTATATATTTAGATCTATTCAATTCGTATTTGACAATAAATAAAATAATTATATATGTAAATAACATTTTATTACAATAAGTAATATTTATGATATGTTATCATTAGATAAAGATGATAATAATTAATAATTTATTCATAATAATATTTTTATACATATTTTCATCCAAAAACATGAATAATAATTAAGAAGTTTGAATATGTGTGCTAAATCAAATGATAACATTAATTCTCATCAAACTTCTTTTTGAAAAAAATACTAATGTAAAAATAAAGATTTTATTTGATCCGAAAAGATTTGATATCCTAGCGAATTTGACCAAAATTCGATGAACTTAAAAAATTTAGATCCAAACAAAATCTGAATTCGATCCGACATAAATGAATCCATATCATAATCAAGTCATGATCCGACCCATTGACTCTAAATTACTCTAAATTTAGAGTTTTACCAATAAAATCACACTTTCCCCATTAAAGAGATGTATCATGTATGCTGTAAAGTTTGGTATTAAGTTAGAAATGTGCTTTAGACCTTTAGTTTAATTTAATTACTACACGAGTGAAGTTCATATACTCCCTCCGTCCCATTTATTTTGCTCCATTTGCTATAGTACTCGGTCAAATTTTTCAATCTTTTCAGTGACTTATCATATTAGATTATTCACATTTGTGGTGTATTAAACCCTTTACATATTAATATATTTTTTTCTTGTCTGATTTTAAATATTAATATATATAGTGTCATATGATATTATCAACTTATTAGTGAATATATTATTAAATCATTTATTATAATTTTTCTAAATTTAATTAAGTTGACTGATCAACTGTACCAAGAGATAAAGATAATTGGGACGGAGGAAGTAGTAATTATCAACCTAGGTGGTGTTTGCAAAATTTTTAAATAAGTACTTTTCAGCTTTTAAGGTATAAAAAAACATTTAGTAAGTGTTTGTATGTGGGACTTCTACTTTTACTTCTCTTAAAAAAAAGCTAAAAGCACATGAAAAGCTTAAGCAAGTAAAGACATGCTTTTGGCTTCTTGTGGCAAATATGTAATTATTTTTTTGACTTTTTGACATATTTTACAAACACTATCTACTTTTACTTCTCTACAACTTTTGACTCTTTTTTTCAGATTTTAAGATTTAAGTAGAATCATAATTTTTTGCAAACACCACCCTAAACTATGGAAAATTGCTCAAGTGGGTTGTGCACAGAATCGACCCACATTTGAATGGCTTCTTGATAGGCCTGCCCACTGGAAGAGTTTAGACTCGCTTCATCAAAGAAAAAGATGCGTGAATTTTTTTTTTCCATATGGATTGATTGAGAAAAAACGAGTTCCGCTTCTTGCTCTAAAAATGAAGAAAAACTTGTCGAAAATCGCCTTGGTCCAACCAAAAAAGGCATGGGGGGAAGAAAGATTAGCGAAAACTCTCTTTCTTCTCTTATGATATTTCTAGTTTGTTTTGTTTACTATCAGCTTATCACGGAAAGGAAGACACTGGAGAAGACAATCTATTTGAATTTAGGGATTGGGGTTTTTTGACTCTTTTTAGTTTTTTATTTTTTATTTTGTTATTTCACTTTCTCGCTTTTACTTTTCAGCGCTTTTATGTGCAGGTTTTTTAACACGCTTTAGGAGTTGGGCTTCACCTGTTTTAAATAGCGGAGTTCGAACTCCTAAAAGTCATCTTGTACATTTTACTCCTAACTTTTTTAATAAACAGTTTTTTTCTTCATTTAACCAGTACGCAATAGATACAAAAAACACTACAGTTCATCATGGTTGAATCCATGAATTACTAAGTGTATGAATTCAACATAAACAACTCAAGAAGAAGAGATGATATAAATTAACATTAACAATACATTATTTTGAGGCATTTTAACAAGACAAAAAGGTAACAATCCTTCAGGCACAAAAAATGAAGAATAGCTCAAAGAATATAATTTCGTATAAAAACAAAGACACTTATTGTTGAACATAGAAAATTAGCATACTTTACGAATTGCGCACATATAAATGATACTCAGCCAGTTAGTTCGACCTAGCACTTCTGTAAATAACTGAGGTGCTAGAACCTTATCTATACAACTTGATCTATAACCTATGAAAAACTAAATCGTGGATCTATGGTAATAGCTGACGCAAAACAGCGCAAAATATGGCCATTCCTTTTGTTTTGGTTAGAGTCGCTCAATCTTAAAACAATGTATCTACATCTCATCTTTCTGGGGTTGTTTAGCATCAGCAGGGAAAATCCAACTTAATATTTGTGATAACTTACTCGGAGCTTTTGACTCCGTATTGCAAAGAGTGTTGTAGTCATGCCTTAAATGAGGAGCAGCTATTCTTTCCTGAGGGGCGAAGACAATAATCTTTTTTGTCAATAACAATCATTATTAGACTAACTTGAAGATTTCCATGTCAAAAAAAGTGCATACCTTAAATATCTCAAAGGGGCAGAAGTCAGAATTTCCACAACCCTATAAAGTATAAACAAATCGTGAAATCCATCAAAAGAAGGATTAGGATGAATACTACAAGACGCAGTTAGGGTGAAAAAGGCTACAGAATAGAGAAGAACTTGACAAGCTACCAAACCCCTTAAGGGATAGAAAAGAGGGAAAATTACATTTTAGTCTCCTAGGACTAGACACCGGTATTTTTAAGCCGGTTTTCTAAAATGATTTATTTTGCACCCCCTTTCCATATGATTTGGGACCAAAAATGCAACAATAACCCCTATAATTGGCCTAATTAAGAATTTTTTTCCTAAATAGCCTTCATGGCCAAAAAAATTATCAAAATGGCCATCTTACCAAACTATTTCCCTGAATAGGCCTTTTGATGAAACTCGCAGTTGCTAACTGCGAGATTAGTTAAACTGGCAACCGCGAGTTTACTTAAAATTTAAAAAAAAAAAAAAATTTACCAAAATTAAGAATTAGTTAACGAAGGGGGCTAAATTAATTACGCTGTAAACTCGCATTTAGTAACCGCGAGTTTAGAGTAAACTCGCAGTTACTAACTGCGAGTTTACATAAACTCGCAGTTGGCAACTGCGAGTTTACAATAAACTCGCAGTTGCTAACTGCGAGTTTTGGTGAACTGAATTTACACCCTAGCCGCGAGACAGACTCCATTTTTCATATCGATCTTTCAAAATTCATCTTTCAAGATACGGCGATTGAGGAGCGGCTTACTTACTTTTCTCTCTCTCGATCAGGTATTAAATCATATTCTTACTAATTTAGTTATTTATAATTATATTATATCTTGGTATAATACTAATTTTAGTATTTTGAGGAGTTATAATGCAATTTTCGTAAAATAAGGTCTATTTTGAGGAGTTATAATACTAATTTCGGCTCTATCTCCAAGTACAACTGTAAACTGCCTATCCCCGAAAAATAAGTAAAAGCATCAAACATAGCTTCAACACTACGAAAATTGCATTATAACTCCTCAAATACTAAAATTAGTATTATACCAAGATATAATATAATAATAAATAACTAAATTAGTAAGAATATGATTTAATACCTGATTGAGAGAGAGAAAAGTAAGTAAGCCGCTCCTCAATCGCCGTATCTTGAAGGATGAATTTTGAAAGATCGATATGAAAAATGGAGTCTGTCTCGCGGCTAGGGTTTAAATTCAGTTCACCAAAACTCGCAGTTGCTAACTGCGAGTTTATTGTAAACTCGCAGTTGCCAACTGCGAGTTTATGTAAACTCGCAGTTAGTAACTGCGAGTTTACAGCGTAATTAATTTAGCCCCCTTCGTTAACTAATTCTTAATTTTGGTAATTTTTTTTTTTTTTTAATTTTAAGTAAACTCGCTGTTGCCAATCAAAAGGCCTATTCAGGGAAATAGTTTGGTAAGATGGCCATTTTGATAATTTTTTTGGCGGGCCACCAAAAAAATTCCCTAATTAACAAAAATCCCCATGTTATTTTTATTACCAAAAACCCCCCTCTGCTAATTTTTTATTAGCAAAAAAAACCTCCCAAGCCAAAATGATAGTTATACCCCCACCAAAGAATGCAAACCCACCCCTATTCACCTAAAAATTGCAATAATACCCCTGTTCACTTAAAAAATTGACAATTACCTCCCTATGATTTATAGAGGAATTTCAAATGGGTTTTTTTTTCATGAATAAAAAAAGAATAAAGGGGGTGGGGGGTGGGGTGGGGTGTTTGCTAATAAAAATAACGTAGGGGGATTTTTGCCAATTAGACAAAGCACATGGGGCATTTTTGCATCTAGCTCATATGCAAAACAGTCATGGTCAGAAAGTGCAAATATTGGATGACAAGGAGAAAATGACGAAATTTGGAAAGAAAATGAAAAGTTGGAATTAAAAAGTGCTTACTCTAAAGCAAGAGACTAAAATAGCTGAGTGTCCGACCTTATTGTACCAAGGACAAGATTATAGTTGATTTAAAAGGAACGTCAACTTACGGATAAAGAAGAATAAAACAATCCAATGCTAACTCTAGCACATATAGAAGAACATTTATGTGTGGTTGTAAGGAAAAGAAACAAGAAATAACAATTTATAATGAATGGGTGAACTAGAGAGCATAAATTTCCACTGCACACATAACAATAATGGAACCTTTTCCCTTTAACAAGAGTACAGTAAACTTACTGGCATTGTAATTGGAAGTTCATTGTGCAGTACTTGCACAAAGTACTTGTTCGAGTTGTTTTCTGGGCAGCTATGTAGAACTAGCATGTTATTTCCGCCAAATGGGGCAACCGTACTTGCATGCCAGATTCTTTTTTGAGGAGGTTTTGGAGGTAGTTGCAGGGGTTGTTCTCTTAGTATTAGATCAAACTCTGAATCCCCCAGAAACAATCTAAGTGTCAGAAGGAAGTAACCACCAAAATAAAGAGCAAAAGAGTCCACAAACGTGTAGGAAGAATATTGAAAACACTTACCAGATCCATTAAGAAATAGTCCAATCAAACAGGAAAATGGGAGCAGAGTTTCTGCATGAGCAAATCGTAGTCTGGCCAATTCATAGCTCCCATGAACCAGTCCATCTGTAAAAAGCAGGACAAGGCAACAAAAGTTTAAGGAACAAAATTTAGATGGAACAACACCACATTAGCTATAAAGGTTTTTTTTTTTTTTTTTGGTATAAACTTCAAGAAATGGAAAAGGCAATAGAAATTTATCCACATGGCGGAGCTCTTGAGTTAAAAATTACCTATGCAGCTTATATGGTAGTTGAAGACTTAAAGTCAATAACATTAAATAAAATAAAATGAACAAGCCAATTTGGAGCCTATGTGCGAGTATGAAACCGTTTACCAGTCAGTATATTGGAAATTATGAAACACATTCAGGATGAAATAAAAGTATATAAAACCAGATCACTGAAAATTGGGTTTATATTACTCCATCGAAGACAAAAGTTTTAGCACACACTTTTTGTGATGAAATTGTGATGCAAATTTTGTTACTCATCTGAGTAAAAAACTGGCATAAGGTCAAGAATTCCGTTTCATGACCATCATTTATACTTTTCCTAGTTAAAATGAGAAACGTACTAGACAATGAACATAGCTCCAAAAAGTTGCCCATTTCATCAAAAAGTCAACCAAAACACTGATGGTGGATGAAGGCAAGGTAGGGTGAGGAGATAGTTTTTTTTTTTAACTTTTATATGTTAATCATTAGTCTTAATTAGAGCTAAAGCTTATATTCACAATAGTATTTCAATTAAGAGAATTCTAGTGGATAAATTTCTTATTCTTTCTGAAGTTATCAACACAAAGCAGCAATATATATCACTTGACTTCACATTCGTGTTTCGCATTTACCCTGCAGCGTGTCAACCGAAATTACTCTGCTTAATTGTGAATACCTTAAAAACTGAATTACTCTCATTTAGAGAACAAGTAAATATACCTCAATAATATAAAACGTAATTTAGCCAGCAAAAGCCTAAAACAATTTCAGCATATGCTATTTAACAGTTTTTAGGTGACTATAGCCATGCTTTCTTTATTGTAATTCTAAGATGATCTTAAACTCTTCAACAATCTATTCCTTCACTAACCCGTTTGGGTCTCCAGGCCCCGTGGTTTCTCCCACTCCCGTCCTCTAGCCCATGATATTAAAAAAAAAAAGAAATAAGGGTGTGGGGGAGGGAACAATGAAAGGAACCTTCTTTAGCCTTAATAGCTTGCTCCATTGACTGGATGACATCCTCAAGTAGTGGCACTCCCATCCGGTAATTTAATGAATTACCATAGCCCTTAAGTATGAACACCTCCAGATCATCTGTCCATTCTAAGAAACGGACCTACAAATAAAATACTTGACAGGTTAATTAGTATCACATCTAATTATTCAGCACTGAAGGGGTGTAAAGGAAGTGAAGTACCTGAGATGGACTGAAAAGAGCACAAGCTTGGTCGGTGGTGTTCAATAAAGATGCTTCCTGGTACAAGTCAATCGTAGAATAATATTAGTTACACTCTGAATGCGCAATAACAAGTATGCAATGAAGCAATGAATAGGTTATGGGAAAACAATTATCACCTGTTTACATAGAAACCACAGAACTGATACATCCCGTCTTGTGAAATTCAAACCCCAACGTGTTACTAAGTCCTGAGTTATTTCATCTAGTATGGGTTCCTTGAGTTTGTCAACCGCTGGTTCCTGACTTTTTCTAAAACCCTGCATTTCACATATTAGAGACATTGGACACTTTAAATACTTAAATCTTTCAAAAATAAGAATTTATAGTCTTCAGCGAAATATAAGTTAGTCTTTAGTATCATCAGCCTCAGTATATAACTTATTTTGCCACCCAGACTCCTAACAAGACTTACACAGCCAGTAGTTTCTAATGATGGAACAAAGGAATATCTACATCAAGCAGGGAAATTAACAGGATATTTAAGTTTGAAGAAGCACCATGACCAAATCACTATCAAAAATTCAAATTTCAAAGCACTCCTATGAGGATTTGGATTAAGAGCAAGGACTATCAAATTCAGAGGTAGTGTAGAATAAAAGAAACCTTGTAAGATGAAGTCCTCGAGTTAAGGGTTCCCATACAAATCATATCAGTATTAGCAAAAATATTAATTGGGTCTAACAGCTGAATTTATTTCATGTTAACACTTTATAATATTTTCTATCTTATTCTACAGATCTTACTGAGATGGGCCATCACATCCATCACATCGTCTATTTGGAGCAACAACTATTTTGTGATATGGTCTGCCATAGTGCAATCAACAGGTAGAAAACCCTTGTTCATCATGCAAAAAACTAAAACACGAGTCTCATGGATGAGCTCATGGTTTCATACAAAACCAGATAACTTCACAGAAAGACATGGTACTACACGTTACAGTATTAAATGCTATTAAACCAACCACAACTCTATTTAAAGAGCAGTGATATTAAATTGATACTCCTACCAGTAATTGGTTCAACGAACATAGTTGAAAGTTACTTAACTCAAAATAAGTTAAGGTTAATATTCCATAATTTATAGATTGAAAAGGATCTCAATGTCTATATTTACATTTTACATGCCATGCCTCAAGAAACAGTAGCGGTACTAACAGAACATACCAAACAGTAGAGTTCAAATGCTGCATCATTTGCATCCCACAAGGAAACCAACAAATAATTGTGTACCTTGTAGTTTTGACAACAGTCATGAAATCTCAGCATTGTATCACTTGCACGGCTTTCACTAGTAACTGCAAAAGCTCGATGACCTCCTGGCCCAAGATTTCCTCGACTATTAAATAGCCCCATGCCAAATGCTACAGCACTAGCCGAGGCTCGAGAAACCTTATAAGAATTATCCATGTACATGCAAACACTAACGTAAATAAGTACCAATAAAGATGGCCATAAGAGGTGCATTACAAAAATCTCAGCCTAGACATGTACAAAGTAATCAAAGTTGGAATAAGCTACTGAAAAAGATCAAAATAAAATCTGTATATGAGCTATAAAAAGCAGATAGAGAGAATTAGATCAAGTGAAAGTTTTAATAGCAATTGTAAATTCTTTATGTGCTTATCCACTGCAAGTAAGCAGAAGAATATGAAATATACAAAATAAATACAAGTGAAGCTTAAATGAGGCCAATTTTTATCCGATTAAATATAAATGAGGCATTAAACCAAAATAAACCTGAGTGGCTTTAATTGGATATAGATCAGGGTGGTAATCCACACAAAAAAGTTCCGGAAATTTTTCTCTAGTTCTAATACCAAGCTGATACAGTTCATTTTCTCCTTCGTTGATCAGCTCCCCGCCCTTGTACTTTCCTGTCCAAGGAGACTTCCATCCCCATAACCAAGCTGGAAGCTTCGACTTCTGCTTGTTGACATTTTCTAGAAGGATTACCAGGCGACTGGTCAATACTTCAAATTCTTTCATCTTTTTCTTCGTAGGAGCCCGAGTCCCATGCCTTGCCTGCCACCCAATCATTAAAATTAGTCACAACCATGTCATAGAAATACACGTTTACGAGTGAAAGAATCATACTCTTGGTATACTTTGTATAATGGAGTAATAAAGGAAACGAAAAATATGGCTTTTCAATTTGCAATACACTGACAACAATAATTCGGTGCAAGAAAAGGAAAGAAATAATACAAATTAGAGCAATCTATTTAAAATTTGGAAAGAGCATTACCACAAGATTTAAGTGAATTGGTTTGCACTGATCATGAATATCCGAACTTACAAATGAATTCCCAGAAATTTCCTTTGCCACGTGATATCTGACAATATATGCAAGATAGTCCAGATATTACTATTATATACTAATAAATTAAAGTGAAAATGCAAACAAAGAATATTTAAACAGTAGTTTCTGAGCCATTGATATTTGCCCTAACAAATAGAGCATAATGTTAGTAATATTGCGGGAAAATAACCAATAAAAATTAAAAGTTGAACAAAGACTATCATGTAGATTATCTACCCAAATCTACAAACAAGCTCAATTTCATAAGGCTTTCAACTCTGAAATATGGAAAGAAGAGGAATTTTACGACTGAAACCTAATCAATTACTTGTGAAAGAAAGATCTTTTGCAATGCGAAAATGTTTACCTGGTTACAGTGGATAAATGTCGGCGAACGTCGAAGGTTTCTTCAGCATTTACTGTAAAAAACAATGAAAGGAAAAACAATCCAATCTGCGGAGGAAATTTCATGGCTTTCGAAAGAGCTGGTACAGAATTTTCTCGACAGTAAGCAGTGAGGACACGACGTCGTGGTGGATGCCAATATATATATATTTTTTTTTGGAATGTTGGTCTGGAATATAACTTGGCGCACAGTATACTATGCTATGTATACTAGAACACATCCTCCCAAGTACAAGTAACCAAAATTATGTGTTTAGGCCATCTCCTATAGTCCCTTCAGTACAAGTCCAGCTTCCCCTCATTCAGTCCAGCTTCTCCTCAGAATCCAAGTCCAGCTTCCCCTTTCATTTTCATAAGTCATCTTCAATGTATTAATCTATCAATTCCATTTAATTAAAATTCTCAATTCCCCCACTCTCACTTAATAATAAGAATAATAATAATAGCAATACTAATAATAATAAAAATTAACTCGTATGTGAAATAAATAAATAATTAATAACAATAAGATATAATTTAAGATTGCCAATAATAATAACAATACAATAATTAATAACAATAAGATATTATAAAAAAGAAAAATTTCGTTTAAGGTTTCAATTTTATTAATTAAATTAAATTTGAGTTTCTAATAATTAACTTTTAAAGGGATTTTCAAATTGGTGCACAATAATACAACAATTAAATACTTGATTGACATGATTTGAAAATTATAAAAATAATTTAATATTGACATTAAATTTTCCAACATAATAGTTACATTAAATTTGATTTTATTAAATAAAAGTTACATTTTATAATAAAATTAACTTTTTAAAAATAATACACAAATTAAATAAAACTAAGATTAAATAAGAGTTTAGTTTTATTAATAAAAACAAATTATTTTAGTTGTATGATTTAATACACAAATTAAATAAAAACTAAGATTTAATACACAAATTATTTAGATAAAATGTATATTAAATAAAAGCAAAAAAAAAAAAAAAAAGGAAAGGGAATAGCAGGTGGCCGACAAGTGGCACGCACTCGCCCGCCTGGCGAGTGACCGATCGAGAGGTGTGAGGCAAGTGAAGGTTCACTTGCCTCACACCTTGAAGCGGTCATAGATGGATTGAGGGGAATTTTGCATTTTTTCCCCTTTATACATTTTACTTGATAAATTTTCCCCCCTAGTCCAAGAACCCCTAAAATCCACTTTCCCCTTCATACATAGGAGATGGCCTTAGGACAAGTCCAATGCAAGAATGTAAAATTGAGTAAGCAAAATGCATTAATTATAGAAATTCGAATAGTGTTTTGCATATCCAAAAAAAATCTTTCACTCCAATGCATGTGTATGCAAAATGAATATGCATTTTATTTTCATTTTTGTTTTATTATATAATCTATTATATTTATGAATTCATTTTTTTCCGAGATCTTTAATAAATATTAAAAAAAATTAAGTAAGTTGAAAAATTCAAATTTAAAAATTTATAAGCAGCAAATTCAAATCTTGAAAACTTGAAAAATTAAATTTCAAAATACAAAATCTTTTGAAATTTCAAGTTTTGAAGTTTTGAACAATATAAAATATGTGGGAACTTTCAAATCTCAAATTTTGAAACTTTAAATAGATTGATAATTAAATTAAAAAAATTATTTAAATTCGATTGAAAACTCAAATATAAATAATCTAATTTAAATCAAATTTGATACAATATGAAATGACTATAAATAATAATATTACAATCTTATCTCACAAGTTGGTAGTTATTTGCTCACTATTTATTCCCTCCAATTTTTTCATCCCCATTTCTCTCTCCTCCAAAGTTTGTAAATATAGGATCCCAAAGTTGAAAATGTAAAATAGATCTCATTTTCCTTATCTCCATTGGAGTGGAAAAAGTATAAAAAAATGTATGCAAATTGAAAGTTAGAGCTTTGCATCCCCATTTGCTTACTTGCATTGGACTTGCCATTACCTCCTTGTGGATGTTTGATGAGCGACAAGACAAGTGTATATGAAACTAACTCAAAATATAATATGTAATATCTCATAAACTGGTAGATAATGACTTTTGATATGTTTAAAATTATGCTCCAAATTTTTTAGCATATTTATTTGCCATATATAATATTTTATGCCGAAAATTCAGATATTTAATTATTTATTGTTGGTCAATGTTTGAACTAAAGTTTCTACGTTACTCTGGTGTATTATTTTTTTAAAACTCAACCAATAACGCAAAAATACTGACTTAATTATGCAATGTGAATTTGATTTTATCTTTTAATATACCTAAAAAATAAATATTTTCTTAATTTTGTTATCAGTCCAGTTGCTAACACGAGAGAAAACAAATAAGAACATGTATCAACGATAATAAAAAAATCTTCGGCACCAAGTCAGTCAGTGTTACAAAGGTCGGTAAAAAGGATACAAATCTATGGATATATTTGACAACAATAATCAACCGCTAGATTTCAGATTAATTAGTCTCTTTGGAAGAGGCAATGAACAAAAGAGTAGACTGATGAGATTGCATTAAATATGAACCCGTCGAAAAGAAGGCTAGCAGCGAAATTTGCATTGATTAGAAAATCTTTAGCTTCTGAATCATTTCTTGTCAAACTTATAGTCAACCCGAAACATGCTGCAGCCCCGGTCGCCAACAAGTAGGTTATGACCTACATGATGAAATATATACAACATACATCAGGATTCACATAATTGTTAAGAGTGAATATCAAATTAACTCCTGTCGTTAGAAGGCAGTTTAACTCCCTGTCATCATAATAAAAGAGCATAACATCACACAGTCACAACAAGAGTCACTGATCAATAACCCTTTCACGTATCAATGATTTGTATGTGGTTCGCTTGAATGATACCCTGTTTTTCTTCTCTTGCAGAAGCGTTGGTGTCTTGGTGCTATGCATGCTTAAAAATCTAGACGCCCACACACTCTGACTCTATGTATGTTCTCAATATTCATTCACTATTAACTGCAATAATTTTCATAAAAAATTGGATAGTTTGTCAATGTTTGGAGCAGTTTTTTCAACTTCCATCAACTAATAATTAAGTGTTGGAATGTAGCCGTACTGTCACTAATAAGATACATTCTCTGCGCCTTAGCAATATATAGAATTAGGAAGTAGCAGCAAATTCTGCTTACCATATTCAAAATCAAGTAAATGAATACTAGGAGCCTATGAGCATCAGTCATAGTTTGCTCAAAATAAAAACTTATTTCATTTGCCTTGTTGCAGTTGAAACAAATGAAATATAGGATTAAATTGCCTGTTATATTTTGTCAATGTAGGATTAAATTCCTCCATGACTAGGGAGTTAAAACGCTCATTATTATACATCAAGGGGAGGTAATATTTCCTATTTTTAATATAGTTGATTATCTTACTTCAATTAACAGAAAGTAATATTCTACATTATATTACTAATGGAATTAGTGCATGCATGAAAATTTTAAGAGTTTGAATGAGACATTACAATATTATCACCAAAGGAATCTAAAAACTCAATAGCTTTTGATAATGATTATTGATATGCACAATCACCTACATACATGTAAAGGCCTTACCATATCACCATAGAAATTAGCAGACGTCCAGCCATCACCCCCAAAACGATTTCCGGAGCTCAAGTAATAGATTGTAAATGCAATTTGTAGGACTGTATGTACAATTCCAATCACACCACTGGCCAACATGTAACTGCAATATATATCAAAATAAACATGTTCAACACTTAACATCCAAAATATAATAGTATATATTCTTGTTTATACCCCCAGATACTTTTGCAAATATTGGGGGAGTAAAAGATGGGGTGAAGGACCTGATATCAGACTGCTCGATAAGCAAAGTCGTTGACAAGTTCCTAACCCTCAGGACAAACATTTCTAACGTCTTATTATGGTATACAAGAATGCATCACTGTTTAAGAAGTTTCCTCTTGCGATATATTATATGATGATTCAAGCAAAAATATATGAAGATGATGATTCAAGCAAAAATATATGAAGTGAATATTTTAGATTCTAGCCCAAACTTGGTTCACACAAACCCTAACACTTACTTAATATGACATGCGCAATACATACTTGGTATGTGATTGTATGACCAATCACAAGGTACTTGAAATGTGATTTGTTTGGCCGATCGATTAGAGTAAGAAAAGTACTCATATGACAACTGTAATATACTTGTCATGTGATTGAATTACAATCTTATGATAGTGACCAATCATAATTCATGTGCAAATCCACTTATCTTGTGGATTGGTCTGGACACACCAGTTATGCTGGGTTATAATCTTTCGGAAAAATTGCATTGGTAGTTCCATCCACGATAAGACTGGACTCTCAATATTTGGTCACGCATTTTTGGTCCCATCACCTAATTTCTGTGTAATTGGGATCAAACGTGCAAAACTATACAATTCATGGGATCAAAAGTGCAATTTTTAAAAAGTTTGTGACCAAAAAGTGTTGAATATTTTTTTAAAAATTGGATCAAAAGCGTCGAACGTACAATCTCATAAAAAACATGCAGTGTTACAAATTTACTCTTAATTTTATAAATCTAAGTAAACAATATAGTTATAATTAATTAGCTCATAAGAATAAGCGCTCACCGATAAGCATAGAAGTCAGTAAAATCGGTCACTTCATCGGATGTGGTCGTATTGGTGGCAAGGACGACAATCGATATCAGCAAGCATATAAAAGTGAGCCCCCTAAGTAAAAGTGTCAGGACTGGTGATACGATGGTGGAGGGTGGTGGGGCCATGTTTCTCCAACAAAATGCAACAAAGTAAATAGTGGTTGGTTTCTGTATATATGCATTGACTGTGTAATGAAAATATCTATTCATATATGAACAGTTCTTGTTTTACAGAGTTGTAATTGGTCACTTTTGGTGTGGGAATCTCAATGGTTTCAGTTAACCCAGCCTTGATCACAGCTTCGGTAGCTTCACCATCACCCACGGAAAACTCCAAGTCATTGTCCCTCTTGATGCCACCATACTGAATTGGGATTTCTTGGATTGATACGTACCTATAAAAAACCAAAGGTTTTGCCGTTTTGTTCAATTTCATCAGTACAAATATCACGAAAGGCAAAACACAAATATAAACATAAGTGAGCTGTATAAAAATGATTAACAACAACAGAACACATTAAAAATAGGTTCAGACAAACAAACCATTAAATGTTATAACTAAAAGAAGAAGTGTTTAAAAAAATTAAAGTAAAAAAATAGAGAAGTTCAACAGTTCAGGACGATGTCTTATGGAGTATACTAGAAAACAAATTAATTTTCATTTTATTTGTAGGAATTCATGCTTTTATATACTGCACTGCTGCCATACAACAATAATTTAGTTAATAAGATTGACCAAATCTTATACACTTGGTGGTACGCACCCATTTGAGTTGTTAATTTCTGTAAATCCGTGGGACCATAACCATTTCATTGTCCCATCAATTAAAAATCAAGTCAATGTAATTACTTAAACCTCTGAATTCTGATGATGTCCAATTAAGGTAGACATAAACGATAGGTTACAGAGAAATATACTTAAAGCAACTAACTCCATTTGAATACTTCAAAACTGACACCATCAAATCACAATCACATACATGCTGAATGTTAAAGAAATTGAAACTACACATTCACCATTGTTTTATTTCAATTAAGGGATCTTTCACAGTTTTCACACGGAAATGTCAATTTGCAATTTCTTTAAAGACTATATATATTCAGGCTTCAAAAGTAATTAGATTGTACAAAAAACAAGAGAAACACCCAAATTTATATGAACCCTAACTAACCAAAAGAAATAAAAAATTGATATGGGTGTTGTTTTGTACCTTGTAGGCTCAGGAACAGGGAAATTTCTGATAAGACGGAAATTCACAATGATGAAGTTGATTTATAGAGAAGTGTGCGAGTGTGATGAGGATGAAGGTGAAGGTGAGTGTGAGTGAGTTGTTGGAAGAAATGAGGAGGAAAAGGGAAGATTTCACTTTCGAGCTATGCAGACTGGTCAACTATTTGAATTTGGATATGTAGGGACTAACTTTGTCCTTTCATGATTATTTCGATTTGGGTCATTGACTCATGGGCCGAATACTTTACTTGGACCACCTGAAATCATTATTAAACTTAGGCTGTGTTTGGATGGTTTTTGGCCCGGTCTCGCGGATTTCATGAGACCTAGCCAAATGGGATTTCAACTTATTCAAATCACAAAGTTCAAGAGCCAAAATTTATCCAAATAAAGTCTCAAAGGTTTCATCGAAACCACTCAAACCAATTTTTTTAAACCGAGACCCGTGAAATCGAGCCAAAACTCATCCAAATAGATCGTTAGACTTTTTTTTTTGGAGCAATTATTAAACTTAGACTTACTGACACTTGAAATAGTCTAGAAAAATTAATTGAAGATAAATAAATAGCTTTTCAAAATTCAAAAGCTGAAAACACTTTTCAATGATTTGCAGACAAATCACACCAAATATAAAATAAATAAATAGCTTCTCCAGATCCAATTCCATAAACTTTCTTACACAATCTATAAAATTTGTCCATGTGAAATCAGTTAATTAACATACAAGATTACAGAATTATTATTTAATTTGTTGCAACCGAACATACTTTAAAAAACTAAAAACAAAAGCAAAATTTGCCTTACTTAAGCTAAAAAATCATAAGAAATCAAACAGTAACAGATTAATCAGCTAGCCTCTCTTTGGAAGAGAAAATGAAGAAAAGACGGATGAGATTGCAGAAAATATGAATCCAATGAAAAGAAGGCTAGCAGCCGCATTTGCCTTGTTTAGAAAACCTTGAGCTTCTGAATCATTTTCTGGAAGACGGTTTAAATCTATGGTCAACCCGAAACATGCTGCAGCACCGGTCGCCAACAAATAGGATAGGACCTGCGCGCATCATGAAATCAACAATCATTACGATTTATATATCTATATATCTTTGTTAAAAAACTATTACTACTAACTTTTATAATACTTAAATTTCATATATATATGAATTTCAGTAAAATGTAAAAATACCTTAGTCCACAGAAATTCTAATGTTATTCTTATTAGCAAAAACCCTATATATTGTACATCAAATTATTACTTAATTAGACCCGATTTACGAAAATTTCATAGATTTTGTGATTTTAAATAATACCACATTTATCACTACATGATCAAATATATGCATAATGCGGTGTCATTTTTAATCACAAGCTCTATAAATTCTCGTATTTTTCACTTGTACTATTCATGACTCCTAAAAAAATTACTATTCATGATTTGCATAATAGCATGAGATGTGACAATTATAGCCCTTTACTCACCTGTAATTTCCCCAAACCTTTAGGGGGTGCATGGGTAATTATCTTGAGTTATGAGGGTTACGTTTGATTTGACCGACATCCAAATATCCAATACTGTTATTAAGACTGTATTTGGATGGATTTTGGCCCGGTCTCGTGGGTTTCGCGAGACCGAGTCAAAACCCATCCAAATGAGTTTTCGCCAAACCCATAAAACCATTAAAAACCTATAAAACATTGATTTGACACCTGTCATTTACTTTTTTCCTCAAATTTCACTAAAAAAGACATTGATTTGACACCTATACCCTATTTTTTCCCTAAACTCCAACATCCAAACTCAATCCAAGTGAGGTCTCAAAGGTTTCATCGAAACCACCCAAACCAATTTTTTTAAACCGAGACCCGCGAAACCGAGCCAAAACCCATCCAAATAGACCCTAATATATAGATGTACATATAATGATATAAACATTTTTTTAGGAACAATGATATAAACAATTGACCAGTCCGTATTTATATGACATATTATATATAATTATATTCCCAGCAAAAATATAATCAATTTGGGTAATTATATATATAATGTGCTTAATTATATATGTCATGTACCTTATCACCATAGAATTCAAGAAGAGTCAAGCCATCACCCCCAAAGCGATTTCCTGAGCTCACATAAAAAATTGTAAAAGCAATTTGTAGGACTGTATATGCCATTCCAATCACACCACTGGCCAACATATAACTGCAATTTATATCAAATATTGTTATATGATTTAACTATCCAAAATATATTTACTACTTTCATACTATCCAAAACGCAATGTACACCATTTTATTAGTTTCCTCTTACGATACATTATTGTCTAATTATGTATTACACGCAATTATGTAAAATAGAAAATAGTATTTCTTGGAACCACAAGGTATAAGAATTTCGTGGACAATATTATTTCGAAATCATCTTAACATTACACTTAATTGTTATGTGATTATAAATCACTTCTACAACATCTATAGACCAATCATATGCTATATGGTTTGTTAATTAGATACACTGAACATACTATTTGTTTAGTCAAATCTTGTTTGAGTAAGAAAAAAATTTCAAATAACAAATGCAATTCACTTATTTTATGAGTTGATTATATTCTTCGAAAAGTGACCAAGCACAACACACATACAATTTTTTTTATTTTTACATATACAAATATATTTATGGTTATCTTGTGGTTAGAAGGATCTGGACAAACGAGGTTTATGTTACATTTTTCTAGGGAAAAAAATTATTATATTTTTAGTCCCATATATTGAACCATAAAAAAAATTGACCGTGCAGTTTTCAAAATTACTTTTGTCTCATCACCTCATTTCCTTTTAGTTTAGGATAAAAAATATAAAACTGAAATAATCTTATGATACGAAGGTATTTCAAAAGACTATTATGTGAGACTAATTAATTAGTCTCAAATAATAGTCTAATTTGGCCAAACTCATCCATTCAATGAGTAATTGTATTGTACTTGCTTTATGATTGGTCACTCTCCTGTGACCTATGACCAATCAAAAAGCAAATGTATTATACTTGTCATGTAATTATTTTGAGTTAGGTCAAATCCGATCTGGATAAGAATTTGCCATGTAAGAGACTAAAAGTATAACTTTATAATGAGATCGAAAATCTTCGAGTGTTTAGTCTCGTTCAATCAATCAATTTAGTATGTCAATTGCTAAATTATCAATATGTAACAAATAATAATTATTAATTCATTACTTGGTAATATCAACATGTGATTGGTTTAGTATTTGGAAGAGAGACTAGTCGCTAGCTACAACATAACGAACCTAAGTTGGAATCCTTATCGAAAGATATTCCTATTTAATGTGTTCGACACGCATCGAAAGAGATTAAGCTAAACCTAAAACATGAATACCCTGATAATAATTAATTAGTTAATAATATATATATTTATAAATACTCACCGGTAAGCATAGAAGTCACTAAACTTCATTTCAACGGATGTGGCCGTGTTGGTGGCAAGGTTGATATCTATAATGGACGTGGCTTTATTGGTCGCGATGATAATAATCGATATAAGCAAGCAAGTAAAAGTGAGCACCCTAACTATAAGCGTCACAACTGGCGAGACGACGGTGGACGGTGGTGGTGCCATATTTCTCCGACTAATTGCAAGAGATGGTTGTTTTTCTATATATTTATGTGTATTTAAATGATCTAATTCATATACTAACGGTTCTTTTTAAAAAGTAGAAATTTGTCACCTTCGACCAATCGATAGTGACAAAAATACTACCAAGTCAAAATTTAAATCTGGGTAGTACGCGTCGTTTACTTTGGCTTTTGAGTCTTTCTTTTTTGGGGAGAGACTTTTGAGTCTTTGTCTGTATTGGAAAATCTATTTATTTTGAGTTAAATTCCCAAACACATCTTGTGTTTTGTCTAATTTGCGAAAAAATAGTTGTGTTATTGTTATTAGTAAAAATCTTCTATATTCTTTTTTATTAGTAAAAAATTGTATCAATAATTTGTTAGCGAGTTTTTGACAAGTTAACTCCATGACATATGTTTAATGGACAAATTACTTTTCTATGATATGTAAATAGACAATTTACCTCCATGTGCAATTAAATAAAGAGTAATTTACCTCATTGTGATATGAAATAATGTGAACTTTACCACCTTGCTATTTGAGGTATGGCACACACACACACTCTATAATGCGATCGAGATATTAACCTTCATGTAAAAAATGATCAATTTAATATTATTCTTAATAACATATTCACCTCACTTTACCCCCTGTAATATGCGTAATAGACAGTTTACCTTCCTGTGATATACATAAATGAACACTTTACTCCCTGTAATATTGCATACTAGGTTTTTCACCCACTTGTAAAAATGTAAAAGTCAAGAGGGAGGCAATGTGCTTCTTTTAGAAAAACACAGAGAGATATTTTTGCCCTTTTATTTAACATATAAAAGATTATTTTCTGCTCTCTGTCTACTAAAGAACGAAAAAATACTAAACAAATATTTCTACGCCGTTATCATTATATATTGTTTATATATATTAATATTTTAATTATTTACCACATAAGTTAAGCCAAAAACCTCCCAATATTTCAAAATTTGAAATGAACCAATGAAGTATTTCTTGCATTCTGCTTTGACAAGACACACTTAAGTTATTAATTTTTTTTAATTTGTCGATGTATACTTAATGTTGATTGCTATTCATAACATAAATAAAAAAAATCTAGACATTTTAGTTAGAATTATATCTAAATTAATTAATATAAAATCCTGTTGGGTTATCAAAAAAAAAAAATTCCTGTTAAATAGAAGTATTAAGGAAGAGGTAGATAACGTGTATAATTATATTGTCGACGCCAAAAAATTTCCTCTGAAATGGAAGGAAGAGAACAGAAGGATTGACTTCCGAGTAAGGCGTCCGGGTCAACTATTTGGATTTGTATATGGTCCCATGGGCCGGTTCGAATATTTGACTTGGATCACCTATTACACTTTTTTAGGTAATTACATTATCACATCATAATCAACATTACAAGTAATCTGAACTATTTGTTTGAACACGACCCATGACATAAGTAAGGCAAAATTATGAAATTCGTTCTAAACTAATAATCGATTCAGATTTTCGTTTAAAATTATATTACTTTGTCGGATTTCATCCCGTAATTTAGTTATTTACAATTTTTGTCATGTCGTTTAAGTTTGACCCATATCGTATCGTGCAATCTCTCGGATGTGATGATGAGAGATTATTTAGTACAACCGTTGTACCATGTCATCAAGTACACGTGGTACAGCCTACCAATACACTCGGGACATGTGGAGTGATAATCCACATCACTCCATATTCTGGCCATGTTTCCAAAAAATAGGATTTCAAAAAATTGTGTTCACATTGCCAAAAAATGGGTGATGTGGATTATTACTCCACATATCCCAAGTGTATTGGTGGGTTGCACCACGTGTACTTGATGACGTGGTGCAGTGGTTACACTAAATAATTTCTCGAAATATTGGATGGGTATGTGGCCCTCAGATTAGTCCCATATCAAGCATCTAATGATTCACACGAAACACTCATCGTTGTTGTTTTGATCGGGTCCTTGCGACTCGTATCATGTGGCACAAACATCAATGCGGAATGCTATTTTAGTTGATTCGACTGATAGTGTTATAATTATATCAGAGATTAAGTCATGCACATGTAAGTATGAACCAATTCATTAACTCTTTATATATCCCAACCCAAGTTGTTAGGCTTCATGTGGATAAGTTTTGGCACAATCTCGCAGGTTTCGCGAGACCTGATCAAAATCCTTTCAAATGAGTTTTCGTAAAATCCATGAAACTCATCACAAATATATCTCCAAGTTCTTGAAACCTATAAAAGATTGATTTAACACGTACCATTTTTTTTCTTTCCAAAATTCTCTGAAAAAGACATTGATTTGACACCTATTACCTACTTTCTACCTCCAAACTCCAACATCTAAAATCAACCAAGTGGGGTTTCAATTTTTTTCAGAATCACAAAACACAACATCCAAAATCTAGCCAAATGGTGTTTCAAAGGTCTCACCTAAATCACTCAAACAATTTTTTCAAAATCGAGACCTGCAAAATCGAGCAAAAACTCATTCAAATAGACCCTTATTGACTCAACTTAAACGCAATCCCCACATGCCGAAAACTAGCCCACTTAAACGCTCTCTACAACCCAATAGTGAACATAAAATGAAAGAAATAACTATAGATTTGACTTGGTGAAATTACACTAAGGGTGAGTTTGGCCCAACGATTTGAGCTCTTAAAATCACTTTTACATCTCTATTGTGATTTTTTAAGTGTTTGGCCCTGATTATAAAAATTACTCATGTTCGATCGTGATTTTCGTAGTGTTTGGCTCCCAAGATCATAATCATTTTTGGGATATCGAGAAGCAAAAAATCAACTTATTTTAGAAGTAACTAAAGTGTTACGTTTACAAAAGCTATTATATAAAAGCAATTATTCTATAATTAATTTTTATCATAATCAATTATTACCACAATCAATTTTAGTAAAATTAATTCTCGTATAATTGCTTTTCGAATCGCTAGGCCAAACTTGCCCTAAATATCAGAAATTATTTAAGAAACTTTTCTTAAAATATAGAGTTACGATAAGTACCTGGCCTCTAAGAAATGCGAAAATTGCGGTTTACCAAAATTCTACTCGAGGGAAAATTCTTGCCCAAGCCTGGCTTGGCCAAACCCATCCAACCACCAAGCAAGTGTATTGCACTTGCTTTGTGATTGGTCACTTTCCTGGAAGTTACATCCAATCCCAAAGCAAGTATATTACACTTGCCATGTAATTAGTTTGGGTTCGACCAAACCCGATCTGGATAAGAATTTCCCCTACTCGAGAGGCATTTTATTAATACGGGGGCTCGAATTATGTGCCTACTGCAATATCAAGTCTTATAAATCATTGGGCTCAAGATTGAGCCCAATTTGAAGGTACTTTAACGGATTGGGCCTCGTCTCTGCAAATGATTCGTCCGTGTGCAATTATGCAAACTTGATATCAGAATATTGGCTATGAGATTTCTGGAGAAGAAATGAAAATTGTCGTTGTTTTGGTTGTAACGGCAACGATTCTCCAGCTAAGCAGTTTCGACTCGGTTTCCGCACTGTGTGAACTCGATTTTAAGGACAATAAGAAGCTTTACTCCTACAACTTGGCTTCTCCGCTGCGTAAATATCCCCATGGCATCCTCAGCGAAGATGGGTAAATTTCTGAATCTTATGCATTTATATATGTATTTGTGTGAGCATAATATTCGTATGCGTGTATGGTTGTACAGTTAGCTGGACAATTTGTACGTGACATACTTTGATTAGTTACTTTAGCTGTTATGCAAGGTTTAGGATTTAATGAGGTGAGATGTTGTGGATACATAAATATTTTCAATGTGCATTTACGGTAATGGAGCACTTCTATGATGGAAATCACTACTTATGTATATGCAACTACTGACATTTTTATTTCTTATTTATGGCTAATTTTGATTTTTAGGTTTTATAAAGTGGCTGCTAATGGGACTGTGCTATGGTTTCAGGTTTGCTTTATCAGGTTACATATATAATTTTTGTTTAATTGATATTGCATTGATGTTTGAGATCCTTAGGTTCACAATTCTTGATGTGAAATGGACTGATCAATTATTACTATTCAGAATATTGAATTAATCAATATGTGAGTTTGATGTCTTTTCAAACTTGTTTGTAATTTTCGTGATTGATATGGAGCAGCTTTGCGGTTCAATGATATTCAACCATGATCTTCCTCTGTGTGTTGACTGTAAGGTGAGGAAATTATTAAGTAATAGCATTTATCTGTTCTATTAGTATTCCTTGGTCTATCTGCTTTTCCCTTTATCAGTTTCAGCATGCAGTAAATTTTACTTTCTTTATTTTAGATGTACCACACTTCGGTGTTGTTTTTATTTTTCTTTCTTCTCTGTTCTGCTGACATTCACATACATATTTATATGAACAGTTATTATGCCAGTATATGTTGTATCGTAAGATTTATTACTATTTTCTTGACACCTTATTGTTTCTAAAATAATTTGTATCCTATCGATCTTCATGGGCTATTTATGTTATTTTATCTAATTTTTTCTTGAAAGATAGGGAGTCTTTTTAGTCATTTTAATTAGTAAAGGAATTTGAGTACTAAAGCTGACTTTCTTTACATATGTAGGACTGTGGTGGTCCATCACGCTGTGGTATGGGCTGCAGTGCACTTGTGTCTAACAAAGTAGATGGTAAGTATTCATGCATCTCTTCCTCTCACTCAGAGTAAATCACTCATCTTTTAAGTTTTTTGCAGAATAGATTGGTTCAAGTTGTGTATTGAGTTTGAATAGGACTTTTGTTTTCTGATGTTGAAAAGTGACCATTAGAACTTTTTCCATAAGGTTGAGGCTCATATTCGATCTTCCCTAATTATACCCTTGTTTAATTAAAGTTATTTCATACTAATCTTGCTAGATAGTATGGTAGTTATACCTAAGTATGGGGATTTATATAGAATAGGTCTGCGTGAAACTTAGTAATCCTAGGCTTACTTATCTGAAAAATATCTAATTTTCTATATATCCTCAGTTATCAGTTTGTACTGCTATATATCACTTTATTCACTTCTAAGTTTGAGCTGTCTGCATTAATATCTTATCCCTATAGATTTGAGACGATGATGAGTTTAAAATCTGGTAGAAATTGTTATTATAATGACTTATCTCATTTGTATCATTAAGGAGGGACAAGTAACCCCTTGTCCTTTACAAATTTTAGGCCCTCCTAATATTAAGGAGTTGGAGGAAAAGTTGACCTAAAAAATCAAATGGCTCTTGATATCAACCAACATAGAGGTTAAGTGTACCCCTCTAATGGGGAAGGACTGGAAACTCCCCATTTTCCTATGCTTTCACCCCCAGCTCTTGATACCAAAAGTAGCTTCAGTTAAAGCCTTTGATAGGTGTGGAGTTATTAACACTAACTTAAAAAAAAAAAAAAAACAAGCTTCCGCATGCTTGTTTATTAAAAAGGGATCAATAAATATGAATCTTGTGGGAATGGGGATCACGGAACACGCATCATAAGATGTTGGGATATAAGGTGCCAAGTCATGTGTTCTGACATGCTCTTTAGTAATTTCTGGGAATAATAGAGAAAAACCAGATGATGAACTGTTTATGAATAATTTTGCATAAAAGGTATAATTCCGAAAGGAACTTATAGTTCTTCTTCACAACGTGGTCTTGTTTGAAGTTGGGGAATAATTTTGCTCTATAGTTCTCTCACCTCTGTCCTCTAGTGTGTTCTTGTTGGTGTTATCATCCTTCAATTAATAACTTCGTATCCTGAAAGCAAATGACGTGTGGCATAGCCACCAGTATATATAATTATAAAGGGTCTACTGTCTGGTTTTCTAATCACTTGTATCTTCTTGCTGTAATCATCCTTTGACTTTGAGAACTGTAGATCTGAAAGCAATTCATGTGTGGCATAGGCATCTGTATTTTTTAATAACTGAATAGCTTGTTTACTGACCATAAGCGGCAAATCTGTTGTTAAATCAAAATTATTGTGCAGGTTATCCTGTGTGTAAAACTCTTGGTCATCAATCAAGCACTGTTATTAATGTCCTTGGTAAGTTATTGTCATCAATCCTAGAATTTCATGTAATAAGGCTTCTGTCGAGGCTTTTCCCTTTGCCACGACAACTGGGCATAATACTTATTTGTTTACTCATATACATGGTATTGATTGTCGCTTTCTTCTACTGTGGAAGTCACATGTAATGTCATTTTTCTTTAATGCTAAATCTATGGCAGATAAAAAGAGTCCCCACTTGGGAGTTATTGTTAAGATGACAAAGAATGGCCCGAAGAATAACTGTTCACTTGCTGTGTCAGTTAAATGTAACTCAAATAGCGTGCAAGTATGATTTTTTCCTTTACAATCATATGCTGAATTTCTGTGGTTTCCTCACCTTCAATTCAGACTGAATTTTAGTTCTGTGTCCCACATCGGTTTTTGGCAGGGTCCTCAGACATTGGAGACTGTTGGTTCTTGTGATTATGTAAGTCCTGGAATCTCTTCTGGAGTCCCATTTAGTAAATTTTTATATTCCCCACTACCCTACGCGTCTTATTTCAAGTGAATATCAGTTAAATTTATATACTTAGGAGGCTACAAACCTGTGAGCTGTAGCTTAGCGTAAGTAATATGCTGTGTGATGGAATGTTTTAAATTGATGGTGATGTGGCTGACTAGTAAGAACCTCTTTAAGTTCTATTGAACTCTGATTTATTTAGTTATGACTTAGTATTGTGAGATTTAGTTTTTATTGCTTTTTTGTCTTGTTAGCACAGATAATGGAGTAACTTAGACCCTGTATGCATGCTGTATGTATAAATTAAGAGGCTTTGCATTAGGAAGACGCATAGGAAATAAGAGAAGATAAGCGGAGGATACTATAGTGACTTTTGGAACTAGCTCCCAGGTTTCATTTGTTCAAGTTAAATGTGGAAACCTCAAATAATTGAGTTTCTTATTCTGATAATAATTATTTTAATAATTAGATGCATGAATTGTCCTATTAGATTCGACTAGGAACCTCTCAGATGACTTTTTCTTCATTAGAAGGGCAAACCTTCTAGTCAATTTATGTACACAAACTCTGAACTGTTTATATATCATTGAATTGGACTAAAAATCACGTATACTAACCGACCTGAATATAATATTTGCAATCCCTTCTTCAAGTTTATCCTCCTTTCTCACTGACAGACTACAGAGCTGCAGCATCCATCAGGCTGTGCCAAGATTATATCCACTCATGGAAATGGATTGGGCTGGTTTGGTACCTTGATGATTATGTAACAATCCCTGTTTAGAAGCTTTATTTCTTCGTAACTTTTGTAGAAGTATGTTGGATTTATGTATCTTGTTTGATTTGATTTTCCAGAATATTATGTCTCTTTGGAATTTACTTACTGGTTGGTGCAGCTTACCGGTATTTTCACCTGCACATTCGTGGTATAGATGTATGTATCACCTCTTATCTTTTCCTTTTAATTCTATTATATGCATATTTTTTACCATATGCCTTTGTTACGATATTATCTTCTTTTTATCAAGTATGAATTTTTTGATTAAAGCATCTCAATATGATTGGTGCTCTTTTGTGTGGTTATATTGTCATTTTACAGTGAGGTCCTTCTTTGAGATGAAAGGGTTGAATCCTGGTCTGCTATCAGATATTAACTATTTTTACCTTGATAAGTGTGGTTAATTTACATAACCCATTGGTGACCCCACGCTAGTTTTGTCTAACTAAATATTTCGCCACTTATTTTGACACATTTTACGTGCTATTGTTTCATAATCATGCTTGTTTTGTGCTGGGTACTAGGTATAGATGATACTCTGCCTGATGACCATTTTCTTCATTTTTGCAGATAATCCCAAATTTGGAGTTTTGGGCTAGCTTACCTCACAGAATACAGGTATCTCTAATATGATATTTGCTCTTAATTTTTTATTAGTTGATTATTATCTACTTTACCTATTATCCAATTCTTGCCAGAGTTTGTACCTCTCTTTAATGCGGAGATTCAGAGGACCTTCACAAGGTTACAGAAGTTCTTACTCTCCAGTTAACTTTTGAGCTGCTGCATTTATAGCTCAATTTTTATGCACAAGCAGCGGCCTCTATGTGATGTGAGTTATTTGTTTCCACTTATGATTCTCATTTTGGCTCCTGGCTGCCTACTTCTGATTCTGCGTTTGAGAGATCTACTGAGTTGTTTCTATTACTGAAAGATGAGTTTGATTCTTGCTGCTGAAATTGCTCACATTCTTTATAGTGGAATAGAGGATGCTGTAGCATTTCATTTAATTTTACATACTCAAAAATGATTTTTCGTTTTTGCTAGTGACGTTCAGAATAGTTTATATATCTTAAATTGTTCTTGTGGTGATATAATTCAATACTTTCAAATATCGTTGGTTGTGTTTTAGCTTCAATCTGAGATGTTCTGATTTGAATTGAGTAATTGGCATTTTACACCCCATAAATACATTGATTTGACACTTTGCATCATTGAATTGCATCTTTGGCAAAGTGCATCCTACTGGGGTGCAAAATGCCCAATGTAATGCCAAAGAATATACTAGTCGAGAGTGCATAGTGCCAAAACATTGTACTTCTGAGATGAAAAGTGTCAAATACTTTTTAACATACAGTGAAGTAAATTAGAATTTTAGCTGTAAGTTTCAACTGGATTTTTTTATTTATAAATCAGTTACAACTGGAATTTGATTAAGGCCCCATTTTTAGCAGTCGAGTCTCTCGCCGGGTTATAAGGCGATGAAATTGCAAGAGTGCACTTTCAATAAATGTTTTTTAACCATTTCTCTTTAACAATTTCAAAACTCCATTGGCATTTTAATCAGAAGAATTTTACAATAATTTTTGTCCTCCATGTATCCAGCCAAACAGGTTGGATGGATAAAATCCATCAAAATAGCACTGAATTAAGCGCACTTAATGCCTACCATTATATATATCATTCTGAAAGTTCATTTTAAAATGTGCTACGTCTTTATATCCTCTTCGTATATATGTATGTCATTTGTCAAGTCAATAATACAAATAATACAAATGTGAAACTGAAATGTCATCCGATGAAAACTGACACGTGTTTTAGATGCAACTAATTAATCAAAAGCATTTACATGCAAGACCATAATAGCATATGTTATAGTATTACCAAAAGAAAAAAAATTAGCATATGTTGATACGATTTAGTAATTCATATTTGATCCGATTTAACACTTATACTCTTTTAAGATAAAATGTAACATAATTTCAAATAACATGTATATATGCTAACATTGGAGACCAGACAAGACCATACTTAATTTATTTCTTCATATGTTGTACGTTGAGGCCATAACATCTATGCAACAATATATGAAATTACATATAAGAAATACACGAAGCTTCTAATAAACAACAAAAAATATAACCAGGGCTTCAAAATTGATCCATGAAATCATCTCTTTCTTTCTCCATACCCCTTAAATTACTCTTTTCTCCCTATCTCTTTGCATTTGTAACCTTTGTCATTTTCCTATCCATTTTTCACATGGAAGATTTAAGCTACGGGTCTTCTTTACATGATCCTGATCATAATACCTCAAACCATACAGTGGCATATAATGGTGAGTTATGTATCAATTATTGTTAGCAGGTGATGTTCATATATGATGCTTTTACTTATTTACTATTTATATAATTGTTTTGGTATAGAAAAGAAAAGAGAAAATAAGTTGGTTTTTGCCATTGGAGACGGCGTGAGAGGTTGTGATCTATTCAGTGGGAGGTGGGTGCACGATTACGGTTGGCCACTTTACGAGGAAAATGAGTGTCCGTACATCATACCGCAATTAACATGTTTAGAACACGGTCGACCTGACAATGACTATCAACATTGGAAATGGCAGCCTAATGGTTGTTCTCTTCCAAGGTTAGCTACCAAAACTCATTCAAAGTTTCTACGAATTAATTAATAATGTTTTGCCCGAAAAGTAAAAGAAAAAAAAATGAGAGAATTGCACTCTTCATACCAAATTTTTATTTTTATGATCGATAAAAATACTTAGTTCTTTTCAAAATATTTGCAGTTTTAATGCTACATTAATGCTTGAGACTCTCAGAGGAAAGAGACTATTGTTCGTTGGTGATTCTCTAAATCGAGGCCAATTTATTTCCATGATTTGTCTTCTTCATAGAGTAATCCCTGAACATGCTAAATCTTTGGAAGCTACTTTCGATTCACTAAGTCTTTTTACAGCCAAGGTGACAATTTGTATCATAAATATAAATTGTACGTACACTTAATTAGTCTATTTTACAATAAATTGGTCTAATATATACATATATATATATATATACATATATATATATATATATATATATATATATATATATATATATATATATATATATATATATATATATAACTTGCAGGATTACGATGCTACAATTGGCTTCTATTGGGCACCATATCTACTAGAATCAAACGCGGATAATCCAATTTTCCACAAAGCAAGTGGTAGTATTGTTCGAAATGGTTCGATCGATACCCATGGTAAACATTGGATCGGAGCGGATATAATTGTATTCAACACTTATCTTTGGTGGATGACAGACATCAAGATATTGTATGTACCCAATCCTTCAATTGATATATAAATGATTTCTTACCGGACTTGAAGCAAAAATTAATGAAAGAAAAAATTGTATTTTTAGTCCCATATGATTGGATCTCACTAACTATTTGTAGACTATTACTTTTGAACTCTTTGCCATATATATAGGCTCCTTTTTCATCTTATTTTTCGCTTTTGATGCCATTTAATAGTCTAGTCTAATTCGTAATATGATTGTTTTTCAGGGAAGGATCGTTTGATGAAGTAAAAGATATTGTAGCGGTACCAAGAGACTATGCTTACCGTATGGCCATGAAAAATTTGGTAAAATGGATAAACAAGAACGTTGATTATGAGAAAACAAGAGCCTTTTTCATGACTGCGTCGCCTACGCACAAATCGTATGTTAAAGTTTTATTTTTATTTGATGATCTATATATTTATATAGAGTTTAGAAAACGTACATTTCTTTTACAGAAGCAAGAGCTGGGGAGGTGATCCAAATGGCAACTGTTATAATGAAACAAGCATGAACAAAAAGGTGACTCCTTGGGGACCTGGAAATAGCATAATGCAGATTATTACAGAAGAATTCAACAAATCAATGGTTCCTATTACAGTTCTCAACATTACCCAAATCTCAAATTACAGAAAAGATGCACATACTTCAATTTACAAGGCGCAATGGCGTAATTTAACCGCAAAGCAACTTGCGAATCCAACGAGTTATGCTGATTGTATACATTGGTGTTTACCTGGAGTTCAAGATACATGGAACCACCTTTTATTTTCCAAGCTTTTTTATCCCTAGCTAACTAATTATTATATATATAATTCATTCATCAAAATTGGATTTTAATTATCGATCTTCTATTTGTGTTTAATTATATATATATAGCTTAAATTCTATGAAATGATTGTTGCATATTGGGCTATTTGTTTGGAAAAGTGTGGCTTAAACCCGACTAGACACAACACAAGTGATTATTGAAATTTTATGAATATGTTTATGTAATTTCAGCTACTCCCAAAGAGAGTGTAGGTGTTTTCTTAAATTATTTTTATTTTAATTTACACATTTTGTTTTAGTAACTACAAGTTTCTAAGTCCATTTGCAGTATTTGGGAAAAACCAGATCTTTTCACATATATATTATCAAAACATATATAGTACTATGCTCTATTATTTTGAACTAGCTAGTTGTAAAATTTTGTAAGTAACATTTTTTTAACACAAAAGAAGAGCGAAGACGAATCCTTCAGATAATTTAAAATCACCACACACAAAAATAATTCTTGGTCCAAAAGATCCTTTTAATTATGTATAGGAGTTGGAAATCAATTCCTCTCGAGTCTTGACCAATGACATATTTCATTCGTCCTATTTTTCTTTATTCTTTGGTACAGTTGATTGATCAATTTAAATAATTTATAAAAATTATAATAAATAATCAATTTAATTAATATATTTCGTTAATAAATTGATAATATCATATGATATCATATATATTAATATTTAAAAGGTTTAATAAACAACCAATGTGAACAATTTAACATGATAAGTCATTTAAAAAAATAAAAAAAAAATTGATCGAATACTGTAGCTAATAGAATAAAAATAATGAGACGGAGGGAGTATTTTCTAATGATTTAAATAATTCAAAATCAACAATAACTAATTAATTTAATTTGCTTATTTGGTTTTGGAGTGAAAAAGACTCTTTAGTATTTAAGTACTGTGTGGGGGCACGCGTATAAAATCCTTCAATTTACTTTAACTTTATTATACTAATTTATTTTTTGTGGTATCATTTTTATGATTATAGATAGTGAAAAATTCAAAAGGTACTTTAATTTATGATTAACGTGACATGCACAAAGTGACTGAAAGAGAGTGGTCTTCATTCAACCTAGTTAGTAATATTATCTCTTGAAAATTTCTAGATTTGTATAATGTAACTAGTGCGTCATTATCACACTCAAATTTTATTTTCCTCGTGCTTAATAGATTCCTGAGTAAAATAAAAAGAAATATTTTAAAGAAGTTTTCCATATACACGTTCAACGATCATAAACTTGACAATAGGAGAAAAAAAAATCAAATTTAAATGGAAACGTGTGTTGGTACGCACCTATAACACAAACATATATATTTTTCATGTGTTTTGAGCTACATAAAAAGAAATTGTTATATTTAATAATACCATATATAACAACAAGTGTTAACATTTGGTGCACATTGGATGGCTTATTATGTGATCTATTGGCATATATATATAATGTCATTTATTTTTGTTTCCTACGTTAAAGTTACCTACATAATTAATTAGTATATATACTCAAGTACATATCCAGTAACAATAGATACCATACTTTAATATTCATTTCTGATATTTGGTAATAGTGCTACAATAACAAAATTAAAAAAAGCTTACCTTTTTTTTTTTATTTGAATCATGAGCTTACCTTTTATTTAAACGACAAATAGCGAATTAGTAAATAGTAATTACATTCTTATTAGGGTAAACACCACTTTTGGTCCCTCTTATCATTAACTTTTTACAGAGTGGTCCCTCTTATGTTTTTTTTCCCACTTTAGTTCCTACTATGAATTATTTGTTTCACTTTAGTCCTTTTCAAGTGGTCCAAGGCGATTCCGATAACATGTGATATGCTCATGAGGGCAATTTTGTCATTTCAAGTAAACTAACATGGATATTTTCGTCTTTCTAATTATTTAAAGAAAAATCTAAATTTCCAAACTAGCCTTTCATTCCAATCGAACTTAATCGTACATTTCGTTCCAAACTAAAGTTTTTTCCTAAAATCTTTTTCAAACACCAAAATTGCTCACCAATTAAACAATATCTCAAATAGTCTCAATAGTGAAAGGACGAAAATGCCCTAAAAAATATTCATATGCATGTCACGTGTTATCGAAACCACCTGATAAGGACTAAAGTGAAACACATAATTCATAGTAGGGACTAAAGTGAAACAAATAATTTATAGTAGGGACTATAGTGGGAAAAAAAATATAAAAGGGACCACTCTGTAAAAAGTTAATGATAAGAGGGACCAAAAGTGATATTTACCCTTCTTATTAATATGAATTCTATTAAGGGGAAACTACCCATTTCTATCTAATTGATCTATATAAACTAACTACGTACTCATTCAATTTTGCTAGAAATCTTTAAGCACAATTAAACAAATGGAAGAAAACAATAAATCTAATTTGTTAAACAACAAAATAAACAAAGATTTGAAACCATCACCAGCTTCTTCCTCCATTTCTAAAAAATCACTCCTCTCCCTCTCCCTCTCCCTCTTTCATTTCACAATTATAGCTATAATAATTTTTATGACAATCTTGTACATAAAAGATTTGAACTATATGATATCCAGCACACGAGATTCTGATCAAGCAACATCAAATAATGGTACGTACGTAACAATTTGAAGAGTTAATATATATATAATGTCTAGCTTGTTAATTAATTGTCTAATATATATTTTGAGATTGCTGATCTTAATTAATTAGGAAAGATTAGAGGAGAAAAGTACTCGTCTTTTCCTAATGGAGAAACTGAAGAAGAATGTGATGTTACGAGTGGTAAATGGGTGCGCGATTACACTAGACCACTATACGAGGAACGAGATTGTCCGTTCCTTGAGAAGCTGACGACGTGCAAGGCACACGGTAGACCAGAATTTGACTATTTGTATTGGCGATGGCAGCCTCATGGTTGTTCTCTTCCAAGGTTAGTTAGTTAGTACTATTATATATAAGAATTTATTTTGATATATTTAATATAGATATATATATATATATTGTCTAGTGTAGCTAATTTGTTTGTATTTGTTTGGGAGTTTTAATGCGACATTAATGCTCGAACATCTTCGAGGGAAGACATTGATGTTGGTGGGTGATTCTCTAAATCGAAATCAATTCTTCTCCCTCGTGTGCCTTGTTCAGAAAGTTATACCTCAACATGCCAAATCCATCAAAGTTTCTTATTCTTCCCCAAGTGTTTTTACAGCCAAGGTACGTACGTACGCGTGAACGTAACCTACCTACATATTTCCATCTTATTTAATCTTAATTTATTTATATATATATGATATTATATATGATATGCATCCTCAGGATTACAATGCAACAATTGAATATTATTGGGCACCGTTTCTATTGCATTCAAACGCGGATACTGCACATGACCTCGGAAAGGGTGCTAGGCTTGTACGGAATGGTTCCATCGACGAGCATGGAAAATACTGGACAAGAGCAGATATACTTGTATTCAACACTTATCTTTGGTGGAGAACACCCTTCTATATATTGTACGCATATATGCACCTAGGCCTACCTAGCTATATATATATATTAATTACTTACTAGCTAGCTACTTAATTGGATCGAATTCATCAATTTTTCATATATATACAGGAGAGGGTCTTTTGATGATGAAGTGAAAGATACGGTAAACATGTCAATGAAGGATGGTTATCGTTTGGGCATCAGCAGTTTGACAAGATGGATAAACCAAAACATAAATCCTCACAAAACCAGAGTCTTTTTCAACACCATGTCGCCAACACATAAACTGTACGTACGTCCCTATCTACCTGTACCTACCTTATACATAATCTATATATATATCTTTAACTTAAGAATTAATTGTTAAATATATTTTGCTGCGCGCAGGAGCGAAGAATGGGGAGGTGATGATCCAAATGGGAATTGTTATAACGAGACGACGATGGCTACGGATATTTCCCAGCTAGACGCTGATCATAAAAACATAATTATGCAAATAGTTAGGGAAGAGTTCAATAAATCAAGAGTTCCCATTACATTTCTCAACATCACCAATCTCTCCAGTTATAGAAAAGACGCACATGCTTCCATTTACAAGATGTTTTGGCGTAAGATAACTGCAGAGGAGCTAGCTAATCCCAGATCTTATGCTGATTGCATACATTGGTGTTTGCCTGGAGTTCCCGATACTTGGAATGAGATTTTATTTTCCAAGATGATCTTTTCTTAATTATATAATAATAATTCCTTCCTAAATTACCTACCTACCTACCTACACATTCATCTTCACTCTATTATTATTATTATGTCATTTATATATATTTCGTTGATATTTAGTCTTAGAAATCAATTGTTTGTAGGTTGATTTGATGTGCCAATATTTAGTATTAATGCAATTGAACCTACAGTAATACTATGGGCCCATTTGGATGGATCTATTTAGGATGTGTGGATTTCAAATCATTTGTCAAATTCATCCGCCTATTTGGATACAAAATTTAATTTCATTCATTTGGAATCCTGGATTAGTCCAATGAATTTTAGCCCAATTTTTAGGTGGATTTGAAATTCTTTCTAAAATCTAGTCTTTTGAAATCTACTTAAAAAGAAAGTCCACGTTCTATATTTTCGAAAATTGCAATTTGGTCCCAGAGTTTCGAAAAATCTAAAATTGCAATCCAGTTCTGAATTTTCGAAAAATTAAAATTTGAAATTCAACACCTATTTTCAAAAATTCAAATTTGAACTCTTGGCCTCTCAATTTTTGAAAATTGCAATTTTGACCCTAAATTTTCAAAGAACCCTACATTTCAGTCCACAAATTTCAGAAATTTAAACTTTTGATCTTGGACCCTGATATTCAGGAATTCGAATTTGTATTTTGGGTCCCTCAATTTTAAAAAATTACAATTTGACCCTAGATTTTTGAAAATCTTAGAATTGCTATTCAGTTCTGAATTTTCAGAAAATAAAAAATTTTCTGGCCCAAGATTTGCAAAAATCCAAATTTACAATTTTGGTCCCTCAATTTTTCATTTGACCCCATATTTTCAAAAAACCCAGAATTATAATTCAGCCCATAATTTTCGGAAGATTAAAATTTTCAATTCAGCCCCAGAATTTTAGAAATCCAAATTTACACTTTTGTTCCCTTAATTTTTAGAAATTGCAATTTGACCCAGATTTTTAAAAACCTAAGAATTACAATTCAGTCCATAATTTTCAAAAAATTAAAATTTAGGCATGTTATGGAATGTTATAAAGACGTGTAAAATTGGTTAAAAGATTGGTGAAAAATTAGTCTAATGACTCTAATCTAAATGATTTTTTTTTTAGTTTTCCAAGGGTTTAATCCCTTTCGAGGTGCGTCGGGCACATAAAGTGGGAACCTCTCCCAACAGGAATTCGAACCTGAGTCCGCTACTTTGTAGTGACTAGTCCCTTCCACTAGACAAATCACCTGTTGGTCTAATAATCTAAATGATTGAAACCAACGAAATTATTTTAAAAACGGATGATAACGTAAAAAAAAATTAAGTTACGTCGGTTTAAATAAAAAATTTCTCAATAAGTTAATATGTAGAGTTGTAATTGAGATTTAAAAATTATTAAACGAGGAATATTATTTAAATTAAAGTTAATAATTTATAAGGTATGTTTGGGAATTTCAAATACCGGAAATGATAAGTACCAACCAATGAGGCATTAGCCTAGTGGTTAAGGATGAGGCTCCATGATCAGGAGGTCATGAGTTCAACTCCCACGAATGTGGGTATTTTCTCTAGTTTAATACTAGTAATTAGTTCACTTTGATATCATTGTAATAGTTTCGATTTAATTCGATATAGTATGTAACAATGTATTTACCATCTCGGGAAAAAAAAAAAAAAAAGACAATGGATTTGAAATCCTTCGTGAAAAAAAAAAATCAAAACAAAAGATTTCAAATGAATAGACTTCTCTTCATTTCAAATCCTTCCATCCAAATAGGCTCCAAAAGTTATAGTTGATAACAACAGTACAACCCAAATTTTTTTGAATTACACACGATTGACTGTTCAAGCGCCGCATTTTCAACTTTACAAACCAACATATGGAATCCCTTAGGCCATCTCCAGTGACTTCAGTCCAACTTTCCTTTCCCATTTTTCATCATTTCCCCTTTTTCACCGTACCCCTTCCCCTTCTACTTCCCATTTATATAGTCATCTTTAGTGATTCAATCTTCCCATTCCAATTCATTTCAATATTCATTCTTCCTACTCTCACTTAATAATAATAATAATAATAATAATAATTTGCAAACCTATTTGGGAATAATAATTGTTTTATTAATTAAATTAAATTTGAGTTTCTAATAATTGAAACTAAATTTAACTTTAAAAATAATACACAAATTAAAGGAGTTTTTTTCTCTTTTTTTTTGGAAAAATAAGATTTTTTATTAAATTAAAACAAAATAAAGCAAATTTGAGTTTATTAGATAAAAGTGTCGGCCACCCACTGCTGGTTGCAGTCGCCCGCCCAGCGAGTGTTGAAGCTCGATGGACGAGGCAAGGGAAATGCCTCAAGGCATTATTGCCTTTCCCACCCCTTGCTTCATATTACTTCACTATTTTTATCCCCTAAATCTAATTTCCCACTCCCCTAACCTTTAATCATAGGAGATGGCCTTATCACAAGGTCGATTGTTGCAATAGACACGCAAGATCGATCTAGCTAAGTATTTTTTATTACGCTAGCTAGATTCTAATTCAGACCCTCATGATTCCGTCGTCATATATATTGAACATGTACATGGTATATATATAATTTGGTCCAAGTCCATATATTTATGTAAGTAATTAATGATTTAGTAGTCATACAAGTTATATATATATATATATATATATATATATATATATATATATATATATATATATATTATTCATGATGAAGTTACAAACCCTACCAAGGCCAACCTTACGCGATCGATATCACGAGACAGAACATGTATGAGTGGCCGGCGTGCATTGCCTTTATATTTACAAATTATTATTACAACGATAATTAAAGAGCCTGCTTGCTTGCCTACTTGCACACCAACTTGAAGACTAAATTAGCTTCTTCTTCATAAATTCAAACCAACTTGCAAATTAAAGCTCCCTCCTTTTCTTAACAAAATTCAAATTTATAGTTTAAAATATAGTTAATGACAATTTACATAATGTTCAATTTATCACACGGTCTCCATGATATTTTTAAACTTAAAAAAAAATAAGAACTAATACTACTCTTCTTATATGTGACACTTTAATTTATCTCGTTATGTACATTATGATAAATGTGACATTTTACCTTCATGCGATATGATAAATATTATATTTTACCCATTGTGTTATGATAAATATTGTTACATTTCACTCCCCAAAAACTTGCATATTATTGAGTTAAATTGGTATTAGCTCGTATAAAATATAATATGAGAGACTATCGAGAAGGAAGACGGAAAGGAAAATGTCACAACATGCAAGTTGGCAGCTTTTGTTTGTATTTCGTACATCAAGTTGGTTGTATATTTCAACTTGGATCTTGGAGAACAAGCTTTTGGTTTTCTATTCTAACAAGTGACATGTATTTAATTATACAATTAGTGTAGTAGTTCACTAGTTAAAATCTTAATTTAAATTAAAATCAATGACAGAAAGACCTAAGAACAATCATAATTAATTCGTTAAAAAAAAAATTAGAATATGGTAATATTTATAATCATACTCTTCTTTTGAAAGAAATGTGCATTCATATTACTTTATGAAGGTTGTTAATTTGCATGATTGATCATTGTATCATATTTTTTATTGGTAATACGTACAACATGATTAACTCTCTAATTTAAGGAGATAATTAATTATATATATTAAATTTTCAGTTATTTTTTTTGCTGAAAAAGGTGCAAATTTTCATTATTTCTTCAAACTCAATAATTAGTAAATTATTACTTACAGGGCATGTAGTAGATTATAGATTAGTATTACTAATAGTAATAATAGATTTGAATCCTCTCAATTCCGAATACAATACATGTACTGGCATTAGACAATAATGTACTATGTATTGAACAAGAAGTAGTACTATTTTATACACATTCGAATCATAATTAAGTAGATCAAAGTATATACGCTATTTATGCTTTTTTTTTTTTTTCCTGATAAGGGTTGTAATAGTGGATTTGTATAATCTTTAAACAATTAATGAATGTACGAACTCTAATGAACTATTTACACGAACTGCAGCAAACCATCTACTACACTTTAGATAACGTACGAAAAAGTTCATTAGAATGAGAAATGTGTACAATGACAATGAAATTGTAACTTAGGCATTAAGGTTTACATATAGACTAAATATTTGTTTGATGCACATTTATTTATTTTAGGAGAGAATTTCACTTTTGATACCATAATTCTACCTACTTTAGGGATTTGATACCACAACTTTTTATACCGACACATTTGATACCATAACTCAAATCAACTTTGCACATTTAATACTTCCGTCAAATTAATGACAGAATTGTCACGAGAATGTCACGTGGCCGTTAAAACTTTACACATTTGATACCATAACTTATGTTGACTGATAATTTTACCCCATAATATTTCAGGTTACCAAAAAAGCCCCACATCTCCAAATTTAGTAACGATTTTAATCCACATTGTTGCCAAATTTCCAAATTGACTCGAATAAGACCACGTGCTGACCACTTTAGAAAATTTTAAATCTGAATTTGGGGGGAGATTGCAATTTTGGTTGACTGATAATTTTACCCCATAACATTTCAGGTTACCAAAAAAGCTCCGCATCTCCAAATTTAGGGACGATTTTAGTCCACATTGTTGCCAATTTCTAAATTGACTCGAATAAGACCATGTGCTGACCAATTTAGAAAATTTTACTTATTTTATTTAAATAACTAATTTAATTTATAAACAATATTAATAAATTAAATAATAAATTAACATAAATATCACCAAAATTAAGAAAACATATTCTTTTTAAATATAAAATTTATATAATAGAATTAATATATTTAATATTTATTAAAATAATAAATTATATAATTTAAAACTATTTAATATTTATTAAAATAATAAATAATTATAATTAAAAAAAAATTCCCCACCCCACCCACCCAACCCAACCCACCCACCACCTCCCCACCCCACCCCCCTCCCTACCCCGATTACCAGGCCGGCGGCCTGCGGCCTGGGTCTTCGGTCCCAGGCCACCGCTGGCCTGGGATCTTCGATCCTTGGCCGCGGTGGCTTGGATCGAAAAACCCAGGCCATTGGCGGTGGCCTGGGACAGAAGACCCAGGCCGGCGGCGGCCTGGGAATCGGGGGTAGGGGGGAGGGGTGGGATTTTTTTTTTTTAAATTAAAATTATTTATTATTTAATTTTCTAATAAATATTAAATAGTTTTAAATTATATAATTTATTATTTTAATAAATATTAAATATATTAATTCTATTATATAAATTTTATATTTAAAAAGAATATGTTTTCTTAATTTTGGTGATATTTATGTTAATGTATTATTTAATTTATTAATATTGTTTATAAATTAAATTAGTTATTTAAATAAAATAAGTAAAAATTTTTAAATTGGTCAGCACGTGGTCTTATTCGAATCAATTTGGAAATTTGGCAACAATGTGGACTAAAATCGTCACTAAATTTGAAGATGTGGGGCTTTTTTGGTTACCTGAAATGATATGGGGTAAATTATCAGTCAACATAAGTTATGGTATCAAATGTGTAAAGTTTTAACGGCCACGTGACATTCTCGTGGCAATTCCGTCATTAATTTGACGGAAGTATTAAATGTGCAAAATTGATTTGAGTTATGGTATCAAATGTGTTGGTATAAAAAGTTGTGGTATCATATCCCTAAAGTAGATAGAATTATGGTATCAAAAGTGAAATTCTCTCTTTATTTTAGTTTCCTTAATAATATGTATTATGAACCAATCGTCAATAATAAACAAAGATAATGTCAAAGAATATGTCAATGCATTGCCGTAAATAATTAAGAGATTATGCGGCCAAGACGGACTTGAATTAAAATATGTTCTCTATATAGTTTCACAAAACAATTTGACAAATAATAATGGGAATTTTTTTCTCTACCAAATATGTTCTCTATAATTGTTTTGGCAAGAATATATATCCTCGAAGGTAAACTGAACTACTTTAGCTATATAAAATGTAAGTAAATTATTATTTTTTCAATTCTCAATGGTTTAATCATTTCTGAGGCGTGTCAGACCCATTAAGTGAGAATCTATACACATAGGGATTCAAATCTGGGTTCGTTACTTTATAATGACTAGTCTCTTCCACTCGATCAATTACATACAATGTTTTAAAAACTGGACGGACATCGAACCGGTAGCCTCATTGGTTACTGGTTAGATCGGTTTAACCGTTTTAACCACTGGTTCAACCGGTGTGACGTCATTACAATATAATATTTTAATTTTAATTTTAATTTTAATATATGTAATCAACTATTTAAAAAAATATATTATTCACTTTTTCAAGTTTATTTTCATAAACTAAATGTTTATCTCATTATCAATTATTTTTCCTACAAAATTTGAGTTAAGAATGAATGATAGCAACAAAATTACAAGTATGATAACATGATATCAACGCAATAATTCAAATTATAATAAACACCATATCAAAAACAATAATTTTATTACTAATCACCTATGAAAAAGAGAAATTATTGATGAATTTTGTCATTGAATTTATATAAAAAAAAAATTTACATGAAGTTTGTGAAAAAAATGACTTTTCTAATGAATTTGATACTCAAATATATTTATATAACTTATGATATATAAGATTTTTTTGTTTCTTGTTGATTTTGTTTATTTCAAAGTGAAAAATAGAAGAAAAGATGTGATAGTATTGTTGAAGTTTAAAGGTCGCGGAAGAGAAATAAAAATCCATAGGGTAAACTTTTTATTTTTATAAGTGAACCAGTGGTTCAATCGGTTCACTGGTTCATTGGTTTTACCGGTTTTTAACCGGTTTTTGCCGGTTCAAACTGGTCAGGAACAAAGCTGGTTTTGGAGGGTTAACCGGACCGGATTGATAACTGGTTACCGGTTAAATCGGTCGAACCGACCGGTCTGATCTGGTTTTTAAAACACTGATTACATTGATAAAATATAAGTAAGTAAATAGCTAGAATGAGTGTAAAATTTATACTCAACCTGCCCCATGATTATAATGAATTTGCACAAAAATAAGTGTAACAAATGAAATTTCAAGTTTAAAAATATATTAAACACAAAATAATTGTCCAAATTCAAGGTTTAATGTAAATGAGTACAATCTCTAATAACCCTCTTATTCTAATCTCCAAATAATGTACTTGTTGAAACTTGATCTTCGAAGGTAATAATTTGGTCTTCTCTTTGGATCAACTTCGATATTTCACAAACGTTTGTCCAAGATCAAAATTGTTTGATCTTGAATCAAATTGGCTCAAATTTGAGTTTGTGAAGAACGGTTTGAATTTCGTCTAGAAACACCTTGATTTAGTTGAACTTTGATTTTCTTTGGAACGTCGTAGATATTCAGTAATGTTTATTTGAGGGCCTCGTGGCTTAATCTTAAATTCAACATCAATTTTCTTTTAATCTTTTGAAGAACGCCTTGATTTGATGAAGAATGTCTTGAGAGAATTTGCTCATTTCTTCTTGAACTCCTTATTGTTCTTTTGAATTGTGTTTTGAGTTTTTTTTCCTTATTTATAGGTGGAATTTGAAAATCTTATAAAATTCTCTTCGTGACGTGGCGCGATTTGATTGCCTCTTTATATCTAGTATGACATGAAAAATAGTTTGATTTCATATTCTTGTCACATATTGCATTCCTTGCTTCTAAATTTTCTAAATAAACTTAAATTTAGTTTAATTTTCAATATCTCGTAAATCTGACGATATTTAATTAGGCAATAAATTTTATGCTTCTACAATAAGTCCCCGGACAGAACATTAAATTCACTAATGAAGAGAAGATATATACATAGCACTTCAATTCATACGGATTTTCAAGAAATTAATAAAGAAGGAAAAATGACCTATATAACCATTCACAATAATCCCTCAATTGATTACCATATTAACCCATGATCTGCAATTCTACATTAACGAAACCTGTATTCAACATCTTTTTCCCTAAAAAAAGCAAAATGAAAAAATAGATAACGTTAAAATACACTAATTACAATGATATATTTACTCCATTTGACATTTGTTTGGCAAATTTTCAGCAATCTGAGCCAATGACTGCAAATTACACCTCACAATTGTATCAACAAACGCACACGTCTCTTCCTTGGTATTCTCTTCCGGTACATCCACCACATACGATTCCACCACCACCGTCTCACCATCCCGAAACGGCGTCGCATCATGTAGAGTAGTCACCGACCGATAATTATGCAGTCGGTGATCGCCCCCCACCATACTAAAACTCATCACGTGCCTTTCGTCATCCAATATTTCTAACCGCTCAGTGCTAAAACCAGCAGGAAGGCCCGACACCACGCGCACCTCCCGGAGCGTGCCCACGCCGCCGTTCCCGTGGATGACGTGGCAGCTTTTTAAAAAGTGTTTGTACGTTTGTGGCTGGTCGAAGCGGCGGACAACGGACCACACGGTGTCTAATGGCGCGTGGATCGTCTGCACCGCCGCGGAGCAACACTGGTTGGATCTTACGGCGTGGGTGTGGAGGTGGAGGACATTTTCCGGTGGGTGTGTGTCGGGGGAGATGGGGCAGACCCAGATGGGTAATGGTTGTTTTTGGTGGGAGCTGTTCGTAGGGTTGATTCTTTGTAGGTGGAGAGGAGAAGGCATTTTGGAGTTATTTGGTATCAAGAGTTGAGAAGATCAATGAGTACTCCTTTTCTGTTATAGGAATTCAAATGGAGAATAGACGGGGATGTGAAATATATAATGTATTAGCCATTAGGTGAGGGATATACATGTAATTATGTATGCATATATATCCATCCTACAATGTGGGTTAGTTGAATTCTCAATCCACCCCTCTTTAAAATGATAAAGTCGAGTCTAAAATCTGAATAATATCGAAAAACAAAATTGTACATGTGTATATTTTATCAATATATGTTTGATCCAGTGTTAGTTCAAATCCCCGTAGAAGAGAGATTATGTAATTAATGTGCTCTCCAAAGATATTTTATATCATTGAGGAAAAGCCAATATTTTATCCGATTTTATAATATATATATTTTAAATTTTTTAGTATAATTGATCGATCAAATTGATTACTAGATTTCGAAAAATCATTTACAAATAATTTGATAAATTTATTTAGTGATAGTTTGATAAAGTCATAAATGTGAAAGATTCATATGTTAGTTATTTTAAGGGTCTGAATGTGAAAAAATGTAAAAGTTAATTTTAATTTGAAATGACTAAAGGGGCCAGATTTTAATAAAGGTGCAGCTAGCCAAAGTATATACGTATATCATACGTAGAGAGAGATCTTTATTTGTCCAGTAGTTAGTAATGTGTGTGTAGAGAGAGAGAGAGAGAGACAATAGTTATACGCCGGAGGGGCAGTGCAGTGCAAGTGGAGGGGCAGTGCAGCGCAAGTTGCAGATACACATCTTTTGGACGCATGCAGTCAGTGTTGATATTGCCCCCACGACTAGGCTATAATTACGCGATTTGCCTGCCTGGTTGTTTGCAATCCTATTCTTAGCCAGGTTCGTATTTGGAATGGAATGACGTGGCTGCCCCTTCATTGACTGCCGACGGTAGGGATTCACATATAAAATTATAAACTCGTTCAACCCAACCCAACCTGTCCTGTCCCACCCCACCCGGATAAACCCAACCTAATTAAATCGATCAAATTACCAGCTGAATAGAATTATCATTTTGTCCTATAGTTTTTGCTTGAAAATAAAAGAGGGTGCAAAGCATAGTTATTGAACCGTGAATCGTATCGCGTATCGGTGAGCCATCGTATCGTATCGAATCGTGTATCGTGTATCGTATCGTAAGATACAAATCACTTATAAAAAGTTAAATAAAATATATTTTCCACATTACTAAGAAATAGAAACATGTAAAAGACTAACCAATTAAAGTCCAAAAAACATCATTTAAAAAAATTATGTTTCAAATTTGAACTTTCTTGTCACAAAATAAAAAGAAATAATAAAATTTTCTAAATCAACATCGAAATATCAATCTTAAATGATTTTTTTTCTCAAATATAGATTACACATCACCACAATATCAATGTCGCCCAAATAAAATAATATTTTAATCAAAGAATAAAATAAAATAAAGTTACAACCAATTAAAGTATAAACTATGTGATACTCTATGTTCATTCAAATTTCAGAAAGTATATCCAATCATCAATAAGATATAATAAAATAAAGTTCCAAAACCAAAATAAATACTAAATAACTGGACTGACCGTATAGTTACACCTCAATTTTATTATACTAAAGCTATAACTCAATTTTATTATACTAAAAAGACAACACTATCAATCCATACATAACAATACATGATATAAATAGTTTCACATCAAATATCAAAATGTTCACTGCGACGTATATCTAATAGCAAAGAGGAAAAATATTATGCATTTTGTATGGGTTTCTAATTAACCATTTTCTATATTTGTAAAAAAAAAAAAAAAAAAAAAAAAAAAAAAAAAACTAGTTAAAGTCAAAGAATCGTACGTATCGCAAATGTATCGTGTATCGTACGATTCGTATCGTATCGCAAACGAATCGTTGCGATAAAAACACCCGGCGATTCTTTCGACCGAGTCGTATCGTCAAGGCCTGGAATCGTATCGAATCGTACGATTCGTATCGTGAATCGTAAGATACTTACTACTATGGTGCAAAGTACTATATTTTTCATATTTTGAGGGTGCAAAATGCTAATATAAATTTCGGGGGTGCAAAATATCTATTTCCCATGTTTTGAAAGTACAAAGTGCAAAAAACCCGAAATAATATACTATATAAATTTTAAATCCGCATTTTAATTTGATTTTTTATGCCATACAAATCCTTTTCAGCAATAATTGATTAATCTGTCCACCCGCCCGCAAACCTGCAGTCCACAAGTTTTAGTTGGAAGATATATAATCTGTAAGTGCAGTTTGCAATTTAGTCGACCCAACCCAACCCACAAATATTGAGTCAGGTTGAAATATTTTCAAGGAATATTCCACTATGCACGTGTACTCCATAGTTTTTTTTGTTAGTTATATGGAAAGAGAGTAGATTTTACTTTTTATACTTAAATTTAAGAAAATTTTTGTTTAATCTGGCTTGGTCAAAATCATCCAACCACCAAACAAGTGTATTGCACTTGCTTTGTGATTGCTTTGTGATTGACCACTTTCCTGGGAGTTACATTCAATCCCAAAGCAATTGTATTACACTTGCCATGTAGTTATTTTGAGTTCGGCCAAACCCGATCATAATTTACTCCACATTGTGTATTGAGATGCGAAAATAAAATTGGATATATCTTATATGACTATTGTGAAGTTACACCACATCATATGTACAATATATAAATATATAATATGTCTGTTTGATAACATTTGAAATTGAAGGAAGAAGTGGGATAAACATTCCTACATGCATTTTTTGATGGTGCAAGAATTTGATTTTAAATGAAGATACTATGATTTTTAAACTAATTTAAATATGTAACAAAAATTTAATAGCTCAATATGATTATTTTTCAGGAAAAAAAAAAGGTTCAACTATTTGACTTCATTGCATGTAGGGAAAATTCTTGTCCAAGCCTGGCTTGGCCAAACCCATCCAACCACCAAGTAAGTGTATTGCACTTGCTTTGTGATTGGTCACTCTCCTAGGAGTTACATCCAATCCCATTTAGTTGGTGGTTGGACATCCAAGCAAGTGTATTGCACTTGCTTTGTATTACACTTGCCATTTAGTTGCTTTGGGTTCGGCCAAACCCAATCTGGATAAGAATTTCTCTCATTGTAGATATAAAACAAAAGTTTTAGGACAATTTTGGCACGATCCATGTTTTGGTACTCCATATAAACTTATTCACGAGATTCAAAAAGCTTTTATTATTTAGGGTAGGACGATTTTTTATTTTTACTTTATTCTTATATTATATATTGAGAATAAAGTTTATTAAATTTTGATACAAGTTGAGGCTTTCTTAATTTCTTGCGTGTAATCTAATTATCAGTCTATCAAATGGTTAATTTAGTAATCTGAATACCATCAACTATGTCAATACTTTATATTTCTAGGCCTATATGCTACCAAATATAAATCAATGTTATTCATCTTAATTTATTTGCTAGTTGTAATTGAAAACCAATTTGTATGTTTACTTTGTCGTACAACTATAACATGATATATTCCCAGTTAGATAAATTGTCCATTTGGTTAGGCGCTATTCCCACCCCATTGATCAACTTGATGCTTTTTAAGTAGGAAAACTGATTTTTACTTACATGCTTGATTACCAACTTCAGTCAGAAATTTAGTGAACAACGTGTCTAAGTATCACAATGTACCTTGCCCGAAAAAGTAAAAATAGATAAATACCTAAGTGTACATGGAATTTATTTAAAAACATTTGATTATTCCATTAACCAATGGAATTTTTTTAGGTGGTAATACATTAATCATTACATCATAACTTTTCTAATTATTAACTACAACTCTACAAGCACTATTAATAAACTAAAAAAATACTTAATTTAATGAAAATTGAAAACATGACCTCTTGTCTTGAGGTCTCGGCTTTGTCATTAGACTACAACACTCATTGGCCTACTAATGAAATTAATTTTCACATGCTACACACACATATATATATATATATATATATATATATATATATATATATAACATTTATTATTATGATACATATATCATATATATCTAGATGTAGAACATTTTTATATATATTACCTTTTAATGTATAGTTTCTTCCGTAATGTAGTATGTATCAAAGAATTAAATATATAAACAACAAACATTCACAATATAATTAGCAAAAAAATGATGAACATGGGTGATTATTAGCCAAGCGCGCATTCAAATTTGGAAGTAACATTGTTTTCTTTTTGGTAGTTGATTAATTGTTGAATAACTAACTAAATGAATTAGCTCTTGTACGTATCCCTTGATTGATTGTACATTTGCAATAATAGAAAAATAATTATATTCGTAGTTGCATTATATATTTATAATTATCATTTTTGGGGTGTTTTTGACGGAGTTTGGTCAAGCCAAACTTGGATAAATTTTTTTTTTTCCAGATTGTATATATATGGTTAAATTGTATGCCTCAACTAACGACAAAGAAAACTGCGCGCATAACTAAGACAAAATATATTACAAAAGCACGAGAAAAAAGCTCTATAAGGTGACGTTCTAGTGGATAAATTGGATCAGCATGCTTAAATTGAATTTTTCCAGTGAGAGATTTATTATTAATTATCTAAGGAATAACAATTGGCCAAGTTGCAAAAGTAGCGAAATTGGACTTTTTAATTTATAGCATAAGCAAACCTTATGGATTGATTGAATTTTTCCATAACCCTTTCCAATTTTCTAAAGTTGATCCCATTTGAGGACAAAACTCCATAAATATATATAATTCGATATCCCGGGATGACATTTGCTATAGCCAAACCTAAGTTAATTATAAAAAAATTAGTAATTAATACATTCATATACATTGTATCTAGCATAAGGAACATTTCAATCTACTGTAAACAATAGATAACAAAATCATAATTTTTAATGGGATCGGATGACCAAATATTTTAGTTTATAGCAATTAATTAATGTTGACACATGAGAACCAACATGCAGTTAAATTAATGGCCAAAAATGGAACTTTAGAGTAGAGAAAATTAAATATAAAGGTCAATTTGATGAAAAGCTAATTAATTAAGTATATGAATTGGAATTTCGAAAAGATATCATGCATGCTTGCTAGTTGCTATCAAGTTGGCATATATGTTTTCGACTAAAGTATTGTAGTTTGAGAAGATTCTCATTTAGAAAGAAAAAGTTGCCTCTGCGCGCTTTGTATAAAATTTGCTTAATACAATACGTAACATTAATTTACCATTTTACCTGCTAGCTAGAGTGTCCAAACTACCAAGCAAAATGAGGGTTAATTAGATCATAGTTGAAAAAGTAATTTAAATTATTCAATTTATAAAAAATAGATTTGGCACTTTGCACCCTGAAATTATAGAGTTTTGGCACTTTGCACTCTGACTTAAAATTTTTGGCACTTCGCACATTGGTAATTTATTCGGCACTTTGCACCCTAGTGAGTGTTTTGATGAAAAAACTCATCTATAGAAGGGTAGAATAATCATTTTTGAATATTTTAACACTTTGTACTTTGAAAATATAGATTTTGACACTTTACATCCTAAAATATAGGAGGTTGGCAATTTGCACCTAGAAATAAAATTTTTGGCATTTTCAACCTCGACTTAATATTTTTGGCACATTTTTATTTTAACCAAATTTCTAGCTATTAGTGATTAGATAAGAGCTCTTTTTACTTGTTTTGTAATTTAATAAATTTAACATGCTAATATTAAATAATATTAGATTTGTAGAGTATGTCTTGTGAAAAAATTTAGGATTGATTACATGTGAGTCTTATAGAAATATATTATATCATGCAATATAATAACTTATTAGATTTGTAAACGTGTTTTTAAGATATAGTGTAAATAATGTAGAGGATACTTAAAAACGAAATGAAGACATTCATGAGGTTTTTCAAAGAAAAACACATTAGGGGTGCAAAAATGCCATACAAATTAAATTTCTAGGGTGAGTGCCAAATTTTTTTAAATCAAGGTGAAAAGTGCCAAAATTTTATATTTTGAAATTGCAAAGTGCCAACATTCTTAATTTTCGGGGTGTAAATTATCAAAAGTCATATTTTGGGTGCAAAGTGTCAAAAATTTTCAAATATCAACAAATTTTTTTACCAGAACACACTCTAGGGTTCAAAGTTTCAAATAAATTATATTTATATGATACAAAGTGTCAAAAATTTTAAGTCCGAATTCAAAGTACCAAAATCCTATAATTCCAGGATGTAAAATGCCAAAAACCCAATAAAAAATCATTCGATTTCGAATATATACAGCAAATCAAACTTGAAGTCTTGAACATAATTATCATTAAATGTAATTGCTATATATTTGTCAAATTTTTCATTTGAGTAAAATGCAAAAAGTCCTCTGTGATTTTCCTAATTGATAGAAGACCTTCTAAATTATTTTTAATATCACAAATTTCCATGCACGTGTTAATAGTTTATTAGAAAAAAACTCATGCAATGACATTTTATTAATTTTAACTTTGAGTGAATAGTATTTTTGGTTCTCATTATGGGTTAAAATTTTCATTTTCGTCCCTCTTAAATTTTTTGTAGTAGATTGGTCCCTTTTATCACTGTAATGTATCACATTCGTCCCTTTTATAACACATTATTTCCTCTTAAATTTTTTGAAGCAAATCCGTCCCTCTTATCAATGTAATGTAACACATTAGTCCCTCTTAAATGCAAAATACATCAACTTTCGTCCACTTTAGAATATAATTTGAATTTAAGTGATGTATTTTGTATTTAAGAGAGACTAATGTGTTACACTACATTGATAAGAAGGACGAATTTAATACAAAAAATTTAAGAGGGACGAATATAATATACTACATTGATAAGAGGGACCAATTTGCTATAAAAAATTTAAGAGGGACGAAAATGCAAAACTTAATTCAGAGGATCAAAAATGCGATTTACTCTTTAACTTTTTAACATTAAGAGCCGACCACAGAGAACAATTGCTATATTCTAAACTTTTATCGCCAAACTTTTAAATTCAAATATCGATCATAGAAGAAAAATTATGATTCATTCTGATTAAGCTTCCTTCCTATTAATCTGGAAGTTTATCTCATATACAAGGAAATAAATATGGACCGGAAGTGAGCAATTGTGTTTTTGCATTTAGTTCCAAAAAAAAAAAAAAGACATATTGTAGGGGTGTAATTGTCACTTTCCTTCTAGATCATGAAGAAAATATACACTTGCAACAAGTGGATCACCCTACGGTGTAAGAGGGGTTAAATGTGTTTTACTTGTACACTTAAAAAGTTTTTGCCAATACAAAATATATGACATTTTATGCCAATGATCGAGGAAGGTATGTGGGGGTATTTTTTTTTTTTTTTTCATTTTACTTTTTCTCATTTTGATCATATCTTTCCAACCAAATATCACATGAGTAGATTTCACCCTTTGAAAGGCAAACACAATAATAAACTAAAAAATTATGGGTTCAACTCCAACATTAATGTGAGTTTTCTGTATAATTCTCTGATTTAGTGATATTGTTGTACTGATTGTTTTTTTTAACAAAAGAAAAAAATACATATAATTACACAAAAATACATGAGAATTACAGATTAACTTATTTAATTTGATTCATCATACATCGATCACATAAAATTAAACTCGGATAAGTTTGTTATTTCAAATTTTCAAGACCATAACCTAGTCGTTAAAAAAATAAAATCACAAAACCTAGTGAATCTGGTAAAAACACGATCCGGATTTACTCTTCAACCTTTATATTAGCAAAAAACATATACTAGTACGTACATGCGAAGTTCTCACTATATTAGATAGAAATTTATTTAAACTCAGATTCATTTTTACACAACCAAGAAAACAGCGAGAATCCCAAAATATCATATCTTCTTCATCATATCTTTTCCTCTAATCACATTGGAAGCTTTCTCATTCTTCATAATCTTATGAAACAGAGCAGCTCTATCTTCTTCAACAATCTCCCTCAATAACTCATCCTCGATTTTCGGTGCTTGCCAGTGCGAAGGATCCTCAACATGTTCGTCACTAAAAATCATATCCGAAACCCACTCTTTCCAAGTAGTCCTACTATGCTTCTCCTCCTCTAACGTGCCCGTGGCCAATAGTTGATACACGTAAACAACTTTGTTTTGGCCGGGTCTAAATGCTCGTGCGATGGCTTGCTTACTCTTTGAAGGGTTCCATTCCGAGTCAAGTAAAATTACACGTGATGCCGCAGTCAAGCTTATGCCTTCCGCACAAGCCGTAATCGAGGCCAACATAACCTTAGATGGCCCACCCGGCTCCTCAAATTTATCCATTACTCGACCTCTTTCAAATAGCTCGATGTCCCCTTGAAGCACGAGCACTTCTCGGCCCTTACTCCAACCGTAAAACCTTTCAAATATTTGTATAAAGAGATTTATTGGAGCTATATTGTGACAAAATATAAGCACCTTTTCGTTTCTTAGAAGACATCTTGGAATGAGGTTCATTACGAATCGAACCTTTGAACCGGACTTCATGTCAAATTTGAATTTCTCGAGATCTTCCAACTCTTCGGGGGTAAAGTATTGCCCCGAGCAAGCGGTGGTTCGAATCAACCAAGGATGGATTGCGCCAAGTGTGATCAATAACTCTAACTCCAACGGAAACCCCTTGTAAACCGGCCTTTGATTTTGAAGTTTTAACAAAAGTTCTTGTTGGAGACTAGTCGACTTCATCATTAACGTGTAGCATTGTAAACCGGGAAGTTGGTCCGCACTTCCAGATCCCTCGTACACGTCTATGAACTTCTTAGTCAGCTTTTTCAACGTTTTTAGAGCTTGTGATCTTTCTTCTCCCTTATTTGAGTCGATCTTCTTCGAAATTCTATCGATCAAAAGCTTTCTTCCTCGATTCTCCAATGAAAATTGTGTTATTCTCTCTTTGTTTCTCTTCTCGTATTTGGGATCGAGCTCTTTCAAAACCTCATTCACAAAGCTCGGTCTAGCTAAGCAAAGGGTATTGAAATATTCGCCGAAATTGTTTTGAAATAGTGTACCGGAAAGCAAAACTCTAAGCCTTGTATCAACCTTCATCAAACCTTTTCTAAGTCTTGATTTTGTACTCCTTGGATTGTGCCCTTCATCGAGAATTAAAATTCCCGGACATTGCTTGAGCAATTGAGCCATATACTTCCTATGAGCATAATGTGAATCTTCACGTGTTAAAGTCAAGAAAGAAGTGTACCCCATGAGAAGAATGCTCGGATGTGAAAGCCACCTTTGCATTTTTTCTAGGCAATCTAGCACATGCATTACGTCTTGGTTCTTAGGAAGACCCGGAGCTAACTTCATTCTTTGCTTCAAAACTTCGCCTTTATAAGTTTGGCCACCGTGGATTTGGTAAACGGGAATTGGTACTTTCCACTTGATTATCTCTTTGTACCATGTGTATAGTGTAGTTTTCGGAGCAAGAACTAATGGCCTAGCTCCTGGAAATAATTTCAAGTAGCTAACGAGAAATGCAATAATGAGCAAAGTCTTTCCGGCTCCGGGAGAGTGAGAAATTACGCAACCGCCCCTTCGCTTTTTCTTTTTTTCCATACGGGATGGTACCAATGATCCGGCAATATTTCGCCATAGAAATTCAAAAGCTTTCCTTTGATGACTCCGAAGCTTTTCTCTAAGTTCGGGTATCAACGCCCACACATTATTTTCGCCTCCCCCCATGGTTGAAGGAGTAGTTGAGGGTGCAGGAATGCAAAATTCATTAAGATCTTTTTCTTCATTCATTTTTTGCTCTGAATCATCATCTTCGGTTTTTTGCTCCTTGCTCGAATTCCCAAGTGCAGATGATGACTGTTAAGGGAAAATTTACAACGGTTTTATATACAGTAAGATAATTAATATAAGCACATGAAAGTTCCATAAAATTGTACTTAGCTTAAGCTATGTTAGAATATATATTATCAGAAAGGGAGTGAAATGCAAAAATACTCCTTATGCTTTGTCTACTTAGCAAAAACACCCCGTGTTATTTTAATTACCAATACCGCCCCCATTGTGCTATTTTTAATTAGCAAAAACTCCTTCCCAAGCCAGATTACATATTTTGCAAGCAAAATGAAAAATCTACCCAACAAAAAAATGAAAAAACCCCTATTCGCCCAAAAAAATTGACAATAAACCCATGTTAACTTAGACATTTGCAAAAAAAAACCCTTTCACTTTAAAAAAAAACAATAAACTCCCTTTTGATTTATGAATAAATTTCAAAATGGGTTTTTTGCTAATAAAAAAAGAACATGGGGGGATTTTTTTTAAAAAATATCACAAGGGGGTTCTTGGTAATTAGGCAAAGAAAAAGGAGTATTTTTGCATTTCTCTCCATCAGATAGTGTCCATTGATTTCAACAAACTGCTAGTTGATGCTGAATCTACCTATGTATTAAAGTTCATGGGTAAATAACATAAGGCTGTGTTTGTTAATGAATATGTCCGCAGTTGTTCATTCTCAGTTCCTCACAAAATTCAAGAATCAAACAGCTTAAAAGTTTGTCTAAAAGGGTAGCTTCATCATATTAATTGAAACCCAAACTCGACTTACAAATGGCGGCAAGATATCCTTGATGTCAGTCTCCACAAATCCACAAAATCGGCAAACAGTTCCGACTTGTTCATTGAGTATGAAATCGTGTTTGCAAATAATTTTACCACTTTTCCTTGACTCTGGCACTTCAGCATCAGGTTGTGGATGTGAATCCTATTAAAAAAATATATATATAAATAAAAACTTTTGTCACATGAAACTGATTTATAGTTAACTCGAATATCTTATTTTTGATAAAATGATCGAAAAATGCGACAATGTACCTCGTTATCGTCGAGAAGATACCATGACGCGAGAGCAAGTTCCATTTCCTTCCATAACATATCAATTTCAGATATTTCTTCCTCCTCGTTATTGCTTGTTGAAGGCTTTTCTTCTTCCTCTTTTTTATTCTCGAATTTACTCGACTGAAATTCCTTCCATTGATCAACAACCGGAGTCTCTTTAGGCTCGTTTTTCAATGTAGCATCAATATTATTCATGCATTTTCTTATCAACTCCCTGCATAATTGTGCACTTACTGAACCCTTTCTAAAACTTCTTACATCATAAATGCTTTCTCTTACGTAAACACAATCGTTACTCAGAGCAGCCGCGTGGCTACTTTTCCTATGATACTTTCTTCTCGTTCCTTTTGTACCCCCGCGACTACTTCCGCTCCCCATATCCATGAAGTCAAAATCGAACTTTTTCTTTTTACTCGAGGAAGGAGAATCATTCATATGAAAGTACTTAGAAACCATTTCTCCGATTTTCGGATTTTCTTCGGGGAATTTGAAGTTAAGTAGCAAATCATTATCGGCAGGAGAAGAATCAGCCGGGACGATAGCAAGTTGGTTCTTTTCATCTCCTTCGTCCGGTTGTACTCGGGGATTTTTCGACGATCCTGAATTGTTCTTGCGGTTATGTTTGATCATAGACAATTCCAATACCATATTGCTTGTATCCGATTGAGTACTGTCTCCATTCAGCCTACGCTTGTGAGATTTTATCCGCTGAAATTCGTTATCGGCTTGAACCGATAGAGCCAATGGGAGATTCTCATCAAAATCGTAATCATCATCTTCCGATGAGGTCTCATCGTACTCAACTCTATTCCTCTTGCTTTCACCTAATCGAGTAACCTCAATCTCGTAATCCGGAAGCTTATCACTACCTAAATATCGTTCAGGCTGTATAATTCTACGTTTGGACCTCCTCAATTCCACAATTTCATAAGAAGACGAGGATACATCTTCGTTCGACCCTTCTAGAATGAGAGTCGGAACGAATTGCACTACGAAAGGGGTAGAAATGTCATTTTTCATCTTGAAATTCACCGCATAAGAGTGATTGTGAGTGTTCACTTGGTCCGAATCGAGGGTATTTTCTGTAATCTCGTAAACAATATGGTTATTTATTGTTCTTACGTCAAATGCGGTTTGTTTCAGAACAGATGTAACAAGCAGCCACGTAAGATCGGCGGAGAATTTCCCGTTAAATAGTTTGAACTTTTGGATTGAAGAACAGTCCTCGGAGAAGCCCCAACGGTAATATTCAGTGTCACACGGCCTTAGATCAAGCTTTTGAAGAACGTAAATTTGATCCATGTTTACGATGCTCGCTTCTTTACTTAGTTTTTTGTTGGCCAAAATGAGATCGGGGCCTTGGTCAATGTAATAGCTCACGTAGAATTGGCAAAAACATGATGAATCATGAGGCTTTCTCTCAATAGATCTTATTTTTGCGTCGACCAATACCTAAAAGGAAATCACAATGTCTAGAATAAGTTTCTCAATGAAATTGAAGCAGTAACTCAAGATATACCGCAAGAAAAGTTGAAAAAAAAGAAAAGACAGGAAAATATTGTCGACCGATATATTTTATCTTACACACCAAACATAAGACATCTCACTTTATAATAAATACCAATTGTGACGTTTTTAGATGCTTCAAATTAGGATGACACGTAATTAGATAACTAGAAAGTCCAATAATGAATATTAAACTTACCGGCTCAGTAGTACTTTCCTTGTCACCGGTATTTTTGGTGTTTTGATTGGTCGTAAGCACACATATATCGACTCCTTGTCTTAAAAAGCTGGATGCGCAATCAGACAATGTAGCTTTTCTTGACCTTATTCGAAAATACGACATGGGAATATCTTCCTCGATTACTTCTCCATTATGAATAAAATTTGCCGAGATAGCTCCTCCACTAATTTTTAAGCGCTCCACAGATTGCCACGATCCACATCGAAATGCCTCAAAAGCTATGAATTAATTAGATAATTAAATGAATATTAATTTGACAATTAAAGCAAAGGATAGGAGAATATTGAGCTGAGGGGAAAAAAGAGAAATTATTGATAAATACTTACGGTGTGAATCAAATGGATGGTTGTTTTGATGTAATTGAAACCTCTTCATGATTCCTTAGTAAGCAAGCTTAATCTTTTCAATATACGAAGATTTCCGAGTCAAGCAAAGAATTACATCAATCTCATAACAGAAGGCAATTAAATTAAAAATCAGTAAAGTAGAATTCAACAAGGTGATACTCTACTTGGGAAGTCAAATAAATTAGATTTAATATAGAAAGTTGTTCATAGGAACAGGACTTCATGAATGAAAATCTGATCATGGACTGCATAAGTTGGTAATATAATGCAGAACTCATGGATCCCAAATCCTTAACAGAACTGTCATGCAATCTCTGTCTGAGTCATGGTCTAAATTACAGCATCACTTTGGAATACCTCACCAAACTTTAATGTCTTGTTATTTGCAACTTTTTAAGCACAGCTAATATACACAAAGACATCATTAATAAAGAAAAAGGCTAAATTCCATTTTACCCCCTTCAATTATCTTTCGGAGCTCATCACTTTACCCCCACAACTATCAATTGTATCACTTTGCCCCCTACCTATGCTTCAATTGCACCAAACTATTGGATTCAGCATGTATATCTTAAGGATAGGGATAGTTGGTAAAAAGAAGAAATTTGAGGCATTTTGGTGGAACATGTTGAAACTGATGTCATGTGCATTTGAAACATGAAGAACGGTTGGAGGGGGGCAATGTGAGTAGCAAAGAAAGTTGAAGGGGGTAAAGTATTATTTAGTCTCGAAAAAGCTCAAAACCTAAAACAGAAAGAGTAAGTTGTTCTTGTATTAAACACTAGAAACACATGATTCAGACCACACAGGGTGCTAAAAGAAAACTTATGAATGCAAAAAACTTTATACTGATTTTATTTTAAAAGAAGCAGAAATGTGGGTAATAAAGCAGACAAAATCCCATGCATGAAATGGGAAAAACAAACTTTCATATGCTTCAATTGCACCAAAATTATTGGATTCAGCACCAAAATCTAGAGCAACAAAGGCATCATTAATAAAGAAAAAGGCTAAATTCCATTTTACCCCCTTCAATTATCTTTCGGAGCTCATCACTTTACCCCCACAACTATCAATTACCTATGCTTCAATTGCACCAAAATTATTGGATTCAGCATATTTCAACCAAAAGATCATTAGCTTCAAGTTTCCCCTTCTACCCTCATTTATATATCTTAAGGATAGGGATAGTTGGTAAAAAGGAGAAATTTGAGGCATTTTGGTGGAACATGTTGAAACTGATGTCATTTGCATTTGAAACATGAAGAACGGTTGGAGGGGGCAAAGTGATGCAATTAATAGTTGAGGGGGGGGGGGGGGGGGCAATGTGAGTAGCAAAGAAGTTGAAGGGGGTAAAGTATTATTTAGTCTCGAAAAAGCTCAAAACCTAAAACAAAAAGAGTAAGTTGTTCTTGAATTAAACACTAGAAACACATGATTCAGACCACACAGTGTGCTAAAAGAAAACTTATGAATGCAAAAAACTTTATACTAATTTTATTTTAAAAGAAGCAGAAATGTGGGTAATAAAGCAGACAAAATCCCATGCATGAAATGGGAAAAACAAACTTTCATAAAAACAATTACCCAAAAAGCTTAACACAGAAAAGAGAATAAACGAAAAGCACTTAATTAAAACAGAGCAGAATATAATTACCAAATTCAGAAAGAATCTCATTCTTGATTCCCTGTGCTCAACTCTAGAATCATCCCTGCAAAATTAGGACCGAATTACATATTTATTTAAAAATAAATAAATAAAAACACCGATGAATTTTAACCAGAAATTAAACGACCAAATTTAGAAAAAGTGAATGCAGAGTAAGATGAAATAAATGTAACTGAAATATCGATTTCCGGCAAGAAAATTGCTCCTCAAAACTGAATAAGTTTGTAGAACAGAAAGTGAAAATAAATATAGCAAAATGAGAGTGACATAAGAAGAGAGTGTGTGTAATAAATTCGGGAAGGAGAGAGAGAAAAAGACAGTAAGATTCTTGAAGTTTGTGCATAGTGTCTGCTTTTTACATGAGAACCGGAAAAAGAGGCATCGGGTAAAAGCAAAAAGGTCGTTGGGAATCACACGGGTAGTCATATAGCGTATATGGGTGGGCCGGGGTTTGTGAGGGTTTTTCGTCAATGTTGAAAATGGATGGCTGAGATTCGGCGATGGAGTGAGCCGGAGGGTTGAGATTTGGTGGGTGGGTAGTTGGGGGTGTATTGAATAAAGATGAGCAAATTGAGGGGTGTGGGGGGCCGCGAGTACTTGACTTTGTGTTGTTGGCCTGTCAATGAATTTTATAGCTCGGTCAGTATTTGGGCTATCGATCATTTATTGGACTGGACCTGAATTACGAGCAGAGCCCGAAAGGTTTTGTTCTGGCCGAATGATGGGTTAACAGGCATATTTCATTTCCTTAGGGTAGCGATATTGCCAGAGCAACAATTGTTGTTGCCAGAACAAAATTAATACATTTTCAAAAATACCCTCTCTCATTAAATGCTCTTTAATGGTTGTGTTTGTTGAGCTTTATATATTAGTGCATTAATTAAGTGATTTCTGTAATTAAATATTTTTAAACACATCAACTGAATCTTGTCCTCAATCAATAAAAAGGAAAAATCGATTTCTTTCAGTTTATTATTTAGAAAAATTCAGATTGAAAGAAAAAAAATGTATTCGTGACATTTCTACACGGTAAAAATTTAGACAACTGAACTATAGATACTCGAAAATTAAATAATATTTGGCTAAAGAATTAACAAGTTAGTTTTAATTTCTCCATTGAAAGAGCTAGCTAAGTTTAGGGGAAAAAAAAAACAGAAAGAGGTAGCTAAGAATTCTAGTAAAAAAATTCTTCTCCTTCACGTGTAGAAGTTTTTAGGAGAGAAAAAAATATGTTTAATGGTGCATTTTTTTCTCCTAAGTCAATAAAAAAAAAATCTCCTAAGTCACGGTAAAGATTTAGACAACCGTGTAGAATTCCCGAACATTTTTTTTTTCCTTTCAATCTGAATTTTTCTAAATAATAAACTGAAAGAAATCGATTTTTCCTTTTTATTGATTGAGGACAAGATTCAGTTGATGTTCTTAAAAAGATTTAATTACAGAAATCACTTAATTAATGCACTAATATATAAAGCTCAACAAACACAACCATTAAAGAGCATTTAATGAGAGAGGGTATTTTGGGAAATGTATTAATTTTGCTCTGGCAACAACAATTGTTGCTCTAGCAATATCGCTACCCTTTCCTTAGGGTCCAGATAATATCCGACCGAGTATTGGGTTCATAAAAAATTTGAAAAGATAAAGCAAAAACGTGTTCGTTTTGTTATTTTATTGGATTTTTTTTTTTTTTTTTTTTGTAGAAGTAAATTCATTCAACAAGAGAATCAAATAAGTTTGTTACAGAAATTAGAGGAGAGACTCTATCACAAAATACAACATGAGGAAGAGAATCTAGAGCAACATGTCCATTCCAACTAACTAATCTTCCCCATTTGGCGAGGTTGTGGGCCGCTTTGTTACCAAGACGAGGAACCTTTTTTGTTTTCCAATTTGGTCATGAAATGGCAATGCGACGGGCAGAAAGAGAGTCTGCCTGACTAGACCATTCGAAGGAAGGATTCGGACTAGAGATCATCAAAACGGCATTAAGTGAGTCACTTTCGAAGATAACTTTGTGGAATTTTCTTTGCCTTTTGTACCCAAAAAAAAAAAATAATAATGATGAAAGCATGCTTAAGGACTGCTGCTTCCGCACTTGTAGGATCGGAGAAACAATCGGTAATAACCGCAGCATAGACAATTGAACCATTTGAATCCCGGACCAGCAGAGAAAGGAAACCAATTCCCTCTTGAAAAGAAGCATCAACATTGACTTTGAGCCAATCTTTAGGAGGAGGAGACCAATCTTGACTGGACGGAGCAGCTGTGGCTTTGACGAGCTTCGAGATTTGGGCTTGAGAGTGAGCAGCCGCTTGTGAAGAAGCAAGAGTAGCAAGCTGTAAAGCACTAAGAGAATTGTTATGATGTAAAACAGCATTCCTTTTACTCCAAACCAGACTAAGGGTAATGACACAAAAATTTTGAAATTCCCATGAAGAACTTTGGGAATGAAAGATTTGGGGATCTAAAGTGATGAGGCTTTTAATCCATTTGATGAGAGGCCGGGAGGCAAAGTGATGAAGCCGAAAATTCCATTTAGACAAGAAAAAAACTTGCTGGATGAAAGGGCAATGGAGAAAGAGGTGATTGTTTGTTTCATTTTGAGCATGGCAAAGAAGGCAAGAACGGTCAGTGATCGGGAGAATGGTTGAGAGGCGATCACGGGTAGGAATCATATCTTGAATTAATTTCCATAGGAAAAATTTTTGTCGCTCATGGATTTGAGCTTTCCAAATATCTTTTAGTTCTATGAATAAGATGCTGATTAAATGCTATGAACAACAAAAATGTTGGAAGGATTTCACGACTTCGGCGTACTAATTTTACTTAATGATATAGCTTAAAATCTTGCCAATTCCGTTGACCACCTGATTTCTTTCTCAAATCTTTAGTTAAATAGCAGTAGAATCTGAATATGGCTGGCTTTATATAGGCAGAAGATATACTCAACAACACAAGTCAACTTTCAGCCATTATTCAAAAAATGCGATTTTGGTCTACCAAGACCAACTCTTCCGGCTTAAATTAATTAATTAAACACATACAGTGCCCATTAGAAAACAAAGCAAAAGGAAAGAAAGATGTCAATGGAAATCTATATATAAACAAATGTTCTTGTATTCAACTAGTAAAGCCAACCAAAAGTTCAGAACGATCGAAAACAAGAACAAAAACCCAGGTATTACAAGAACATGCTGAATTTGTTTGACAGCAACTATGTTTCTATGGAAGACTGACAACCTATGCCAAAAACTATATATTAGCCAAATCCGAGTCCAACTCCAAGAACAGATCATCTAACGTGAAGTTCGAGTCTTCTTGCCTCCCCGGTCTCAAGAAATCCAATCCAGAATTCCCCGGCTCCTTTTCATCCGTATGCTGCATTTGGCACGGAAAGTCAAAACCCACCTCCCCATATTGACCATTATACCCTCCCATTCCATTTCGATTCACCAAAGGTGCTGAATCCAAAGCTGAAAGCAACTCATCCACGTCAAACATCTCATCTAACGGAAACCCATCAAATTGATCTTCTTCACTTTTTGCCTCCACCAAACTCGATGGTCCAATGCACCCATTCTTCAATTCCCTAGAAGCCTGCTCCTCAAATTGTTCAACTTTTGAACCCCCTAGACTCGATGGCCCAACGCACTCATTCTTTGATTCCCTACAAGCCTCCTCCTCCTCTTGTTTCACATCGCTCATTGGGGTACGAGGTTCAAGAACCTCATTCTCAATGCATTCACCATCTTTGCTTTTAATCTTAGAAACAGTAGGCTGGATATTATCATATGATATCGCGGAGGTTGTGGACCCACAAGAGGAAGTCTCCTGTGATGAACTGTTATAACTCGGGAAGTTAAGTCGCGCACAAGGGCCATACATTGCCTTTGCAGCTTCATCATAAGCACGTGCAGCCTCGACTGCGGTGCTAAACGTGCCCAACCATAGCCTATTACCTCTATGCGGCTCCCTTATCTCTGCAACCCATTTACCCCACGTCCTTTGCCTTACGCCTCTATAATTGCAACGAGTATTCTCGGGGCCTCCTTTACCTTTCATACATCCCTTTTTTGATCCCTTGGCAGGAGTTTTACGCACTGGTTTGTCGCTAGTGGTGATAGAATCGAGCTTCACGTTATACTCTTTCCATTTTGCAAGTGTTTCAGCGATACTCTTGGTCCCGTCTCTCCGGCTTCTTGATTTTCGTTTACGTATGTTACCTGCTGGTTTTGAAGCTTGATTTAATAGATCCATTTGTGTACTTCTGCAAGAAGAACAACAAAAAACATAGAGCAATTTACTCAACTGCAAAACAGGTGATAAGAAACCTAATTACCAAATGAAACAATTTTTCTTGGGTAATAAGTAGCTGAAGATCAACCAATTACAAAATCAGAATATGTGCATACCAAGACACAACTTAATCTTATATGCTAAGGAAATACTTTATCTTCAATACAAATCAACACGAAAGTATTAGACAACACTAATTAAAAGACCCATTCTGTAATTTTGCAGCAGAAAGTCGCAACAAGCTTCGATTTTTATTTTTTATTTTTTATTTGAGAAAATAAAGCTACCATATGGTTTAGGAAAAGAAACCTAATTACCAAATCAACGCAAAGTTACTATATCAACTCGAATCAAGTAAATCAAGAAGTTATCATATAATATCTACTTATACACGCTTAAATCCAGTCAAACATTGAGGAAACCCCGTTCACTGAGAAACCACTTTATCGCCTATACAAATCAACAGAAAAGGTACACCGTACACACACGGGAAGAAGAAGAAGAAGAAGAAGAAGAAGAAAATGAATTTCTGGAATCAGAGATCAAATGGACATACCTTCGAACAATCTCTGTTAACATGCGAGAAATTTCCAGTTCTTGGAAAGTTTTTCCAACGGTTCACAAAAGTAATCCTCCAAAAAAATTAAATAAATTTTAAATTTTCTTGTAAAGGCTATTTCTAGTATTGTATGTATGAATGAAAAGAGAAATCTCGATTTGAGAAGAGCTGGTGAGATATTTATAGCCTTCTCTAGATATTTCCTTTAAATATTATCGCAAAGGCACGAGATATTGTTTTTTTTATTAGGTTTTCTGTGGTGACGTGGCCACTGAGGCACCAGATGTCTGCACGTGTCGCGTGAACATTCCGGAACCACACATTTTTTATGATGGAAGGGTTTTGCTTGTCTGTTGCAAAGCCTGGTGCTCTTTTGCTTGGGGCCAAAGAAATTTATCGGTTTTAGATTATGTCGATATAGTAGTAATTTAATTTTGTGATCCCTAGTATTATGGTCAAACTTAACTTGTGCCCCTTCATTTCCGCGTAATCACAATTCACACCATTAATAAATACTTATTATACTCCAATCTATTTAAAGAAGATATTCATATATAGGCACATGATGCAATAGTGGCTTTGTTCAAAGACTCATATTTTCTACAGAGTATTTTTTTTATCTAGATCAGGTCTAGATACACAGTATGATATAATGCATTTATAATCAGAAAGTTTAATAAAATTTCCCTAGAAAATAGAAAAGAACAAATTTGTTTCTTTCCTTCGAAATTGATAACAAATGCTTACGAATTAAGTAAACTAAGTCTAATCCTTCAACAGTAAGTAAGAATTGCTATTAATCACATTTATTGTTTTTACTAGGTAATTAAATGGAGATTTAATGCCAATCTTCACAAAATTAATATCATTAAACAATTTCATATATAAAATTACTAGGTAAGTCTCGCTCCGCGGCTCATCAATCAAGGTTAGTGATTGTTCTTCTAGAATAAATATGAGTAGAGTGTGGCAATTTTATTAATTAATCCAGAGACATAAATAGGTAAAACAAATGTACTTAAGGCCACTTTTATATTTAGTTCTCGGTCCGATAATTTCGTGCAGCTAGTTTAATTATAATGTGCCATATCCATTTTCTCACAAAATAAATATGATATTTTTAACTACTATTACTTCCCTTTTATTATTTATCGGTTTGAAGGACTGCACACATATTAAAAAATGTCATATATAGCTAGTTTTTAAAAGCAAATATTTCAAATATCCTTTTAATCAAATAATCTTAGCATTAATGATACGTATTAGTAAGAAGGGTAAAAGTGATAAAAGAACATTTATTTTACATTGAAATCTTAAAACGACGAATAAAATATTTTATCAAAACGACAAATAAAAAAACCGAAGGGAGTAATATACTTCAACCGTGTTTCATACAATTATTTTCATAAATTGATGAATTATACACCTCTATCTCTTTTAAGTTAATAATTGATTGCTACTATTTCTTTCAATCTCACCCCTTTAAGTACATCTATACATTAAATTATATTAATTACTGAATAATCAACCCATAATATCAAAGATTCAGCGACAAATATTTAATATGCATGTTTTAAACTATATATGTTACTAGCAAGTGATAAAGGATTTTTTTTTTTTTTTGGGATAATTTCGAGAGAGAGAGTTGGAGTTGAGATAAACAATTTTTTTATTGTAAACTGCATTAACTAATCAAATGAACAGCTATGTTTGGTGAGAGGTCAAGTTTAACTTAAAAATATTTGGTATTAGATTAAATACGATGTAAATAAGATAAAATTATTATGACTGAAACTATGGGACCAAATATACACCAATAATAAAAACAGAGGACCTAACTAATAACAGAGCAGGAGAGTGAAAATCATAAAATATGAAGAAAACGAATCTAGAAGTATCCCTATCGATCCAAACCGAGAGAATCTGGAAATTAGCACACAAACTATCCCCATCTCATCTCATGCCCCCAAACCAATCCCTCTCTTACTAAGGATAGTGTGGGGAGCCCTCTCAAAAGAGCAAATTAGCAACGCCGCTGCATGCGAGCCACGTGTCACAACGTCGCTCACTCAAAATGGACATGTCTTCTGTCGATGAATTGGTGTAAAATGGTAACCTTGACGTGGAACATTTATGAAGAAATTATTTGCTACACATACGTAATCTGGATAATATATGGAGAAAATCTGTTTAATTTAATTTGTTATACAAGTTTATGCTCCGTGTTATGTACGGACTATTTCAAAATACTCCATCTATTTTATTTATTTTGTTCCATTAATTACAGTATTCGGTCAAATCTTTTAATTTTTTAAATGATTTATCATATTAAATTATTCATATTTATGGTATATTAAATTTTTTAAATATTAATATATATGATATCATATGATATAATCAATTTATTAGTGAAATATATTAATTAAATTATTTATTATAGTTTTTATGAATTTAGTCAACAAAATATTTTAGATTTGAATGTTGTATTTAATTATCACGTATCTCCGTCTAAACTATAATTCAAAAATGCATGACATAGAACGATGTGGACCTTTCCTAAAGGCCCAAACAAAAGAAGCAAACTACCCAATAGTTATATCTGGGGGCCCGAATGTTTCCGGTCCCAAATAACACTACAATGAACTGAAGACGGGCGCTCAACACAAATTTTCTTATTCTGCAGCTCGACAATCAATATTCAATAATGACGGAGCAAGTTTTTCTGATGGTTAGTTTTTCAAATTCTTGCAAATTCCTTATTTCCTTTGATTAAATTGGAGAATTTACATTTCTTTTAAACCGGAAAGGCGTAGAGAATGAATTGCTTAAAGTTTCAATATTAATGCTGATGTAGTAATTGAAGTTTCCTCTTCCAGATTTCTTGTTATTATCAGTACTAGCTCAAACTAAAATAATTAAAACTTAAAGGAAAAATATGATGGTTCCCTACGCATTAACTGGTATGTTTTTTTATTTTTTTTTCAGGTGATAAGCAATCTCAAATTTTACTTTCGTAGATTTATTTTGATTGATAGTGAAATAAAAAGATTAGATAATTTAGGAAAGTTCTATCACTTCGTCAGTAATCCAATTGATGGATTGAAGATCCTGACCTAACTGGTTGAAATTCTGAAGGCATTTTGCTTGCGATATTTCCTGTGTCAAGAACAAATTTCCTTTCAGCATTTACATCAGTTTACTAGCTGTTTTGTGACTTTTACCACCTTGTTAGTGCATTACAATATCCCCGAATCCTATTGACTCTCTCATTAGTTGTTCTTATAATTTTATAAGGTCCTACAAAATTTTATTATGTTCAAATGCACAAATCACAGGAGTTTTAAAATTAACGGAATTTTCTATTCAAAAAATTATAGCTCTTTCATTGGCTCTGGAAAATACTAATACAACTAAAAGAAAAGAACATGCCAGGGTAAACAGAATATGCATATACTATGAAAACAAAAACTAGCCCCCAATGTGGAGGAATACAATTAAATTCATATACTATGAAAGTATGAGTAGAATAGTACTGATTGCCCTTCTTGTAGGACACTATTCGCTTGAAGTGGGAACATCTAGTGTTGATTACAACTAACAGACTGGAAGATCTGCTGGAGGAAGCTCTAATGTTTGCAGCTCACCGACACCATTTTCCACGACGAATGCCATTGCCAAACCCCAGGTGATATGAACATCCAAGTGACAATGCAGTAGCCAGACTCCTGTTTATGCATAATTATGAATATTATGCAACAGAGAATGACAGATACAGAATCATATGCAATCGTTTATGTTTGAGCTAAATGCAAAAATACTACTGCTTTGCCTAATTCGCAAAAATCCCAATGTTATTTTAATTAGCAAAAAGTATCCTGAGTTTGTTTATTAGCAAATGACCCCATTTGAAATTCCTTCATAACTCAAAAGGGAGGTTATTGTCAATTTTCCAGTTGAACAGGGCGGTTATTGCCAATTTTTAAAATTAGCAAGTGGATAATTGTCAAATTTTTAGGTGAATAGGGGTGTTTTTGCATTTTTTGGTGGGTATAATAGTTATTTTTCCTGCAAAATATGTACTCCGACTTGGGAAAGGTTTTTTGCCAATAAAAAAATAACTCAGGGGTTTTTTGCTAATAAAAATAGTACAGGGGGATTTTCGCTAATTAGGCAGAGCATAGGGGGTATTGTTGCATTTCACTCTATTTGTTTTAAGCTAACCTGGATTATCTGCAACAAATCTGATCACTGTCCATCCGCCAACCGGTAGACTTGCTGTATTACGAAGAGGTGGATCTACGAGATTAAATTTAGCTGTATCTCTGCTTGGATTGAAATTTCCAAAGCCTTCAGCAAGTATGTAGAAATCATAACCATGGAGATGAATTGGGTGGTTCTCAGCAGTGAAGATACTTGTTCCCTGAAGTACCAATTGTACTGTTTCTCCATACTTTAACCTGTACACCTTAGTCCCGGTAATGGGTTGCCAGAGTGATCGACTCACGTTTCCAGTATAATCAAACTTTCTTGGTGGATTTGCTGGAAAATCCGTCGTGAAGACTCCAGGGATTCCTTGCTGATGTGCTTGCAGCATGGAAAAGTTTGATGGGAGCACAAAAGACACATTGTTCATGCTAGCTGTAAAGCGGGTCCCATTCGGACCCTGACAGCGACTGCGACTTACACCACGAGGGCAATTGTTGAGTCCTAGACCAACCGCAAAGAAAAGATTATGATCTATTTTAGTAGGCACTTCCACTTTTCTTGGGCTTCTGAATTTGGTTGTGAAGGAAGTGGCAGTGGCTGTGTCATTAAATGCCGGCATTCTTGGCATATGTGGCTTAGTTGAGTTACATTTGGCAGAGCAAGAGGCAGATTTATATTCAAGAATGGCTGTTGTTGTAGTATTGTCAAATGGTGCACCTTGAGCACTAGCATAGGCTCGTGCTGCAATGTAGTATTTAGCAGGTGGCTGATCGGCTGTGATTAGGATGTCAGTTGTCTGGCCTGGTCCAAGCATGAGAACTGATGTGGTAAAGGGTTTCACATACGAGGCATCAGCTCCAACCACCGTAAACTTGTGTTTGGCTACTCTGAAGAAAAGTTGTTGATTGAGCGCAGAATTTACGACTCTGAGAAGATTTGTTTCACCGGAGTCAATTGGAACTATCAATGTATCTGCATCAGGTCGGTAACAATTTACAGATTTTGTTATTTATATATTCAGTAAGTTACATAAGCATGCAAGTTTTAGAATTGCTTTAATAGATTTTGTTGATTTTCTCTTACTTTTTGGAGCTAAATTCAAAAATTCCCCCCCTGTGTTTTGCCTATTGGAAAAAGAAACCTTGTATTCATTTTTTATTAGCAAAACCTCATTTGAAATTCCTTTTTAAGTCAATAGGGAGGTAATTGCCAATTTTTGTAAGTTAACGGGGGGTTATTGCCAATTTTCAATGTTAACAGGGGGTTATTGATATTTTTTAGGTTAATAGGGGTATTTTTGCATTTTCTGGTGGGGGTATAATTGTCACTTTTCCTGCAAGATATGTATTCCGGCATGGTAGGTCTTTGTTTGCTAATTAAAAAATATCATCAGGGGTTTTTTGCTAATAAAAATAACAGAGGGCTGTTTTTGCTTATTAGACAACGCATAGTGGGTGTTTTTGCATTTTACTCTTAATTTTTATGCCTATTAAGTACCAATTTCTGAGTTTTGTGGTTTTATGCAAAAATTGCTTATAGTCTAACAATGGTATATTGATATTAATTGAAATAATTGTAAAAGATTAGAAAAATAATGCTCCTGTCTTTAGGATAATATACTTGGCTCATCTTAATCTTATACAGTCACTGGCTCCAACTCAAAAAATAGTCTTAGAGGAAAGAAGAATAGAAGATTAACCTTTGGTGGAGCAATTGTAGCGATCACCAGGTTGACCATTGATGGTATAAGCATCTGAAACATTAGGGGCTGCCCCTGTTCTAGTGGCTTGTCTCACAACATCGATTGGGTTTTTATTCCACCATTCACCTAATCACCGTCCCAATTAGTTCATTCAAAATCTAAGATGAAAAAGAATAATTTCATAGAACTATACTTTTATATAACATAAGATGAAGGACCCTTAAGTTACCAAGAAGAAGGGCAGTTTCGCGCTTTGGCTTTGGGAAGGGATATGATTCTCCTTCTTTGGGGCGAATGATCAAAGCTCCGTAAACTGTTGCTCTCAGCCATGAACTGTGAGCGTGCCACCATAGCGTGCCTTCTTGTCCTTGAATCGTGAATCGGTATGTGTAACTTTGTCCTGGCCTAATAGGGCATTGTGTCACAAATTCTGGTCCATCAGCCCATCCTGTTCTTATTTGCCTTACACCATGCCTATACATTCATGCATATAGAAATTAATAGATGAAAACAGTCACATTTTACGACCACGCAAATATAGATGGGCAAAATTGCATTTTTAGTCCCACCGAATTGGACCCTCAGTGAGGTCCCAAATTCTTGGAATGTTTTGCACTCTTGGCCCCATAGGACTCAAAGTGCTGAGGATCATGTTATCTGGGACAAAAATTGCAGTTTTACCAGTACAAGTATATGTGTACGCATATGTATTTGCATGCATGGTTATATGCAGTTACCAGTGAATCGTAACATTGTAACGAGCTTTGTTGACGACATTGACAACCAGAGTGTCACCATTTTGTACTTCCAATGTTGGTCCAGGGTACATCCCATTCACTGTGATTATTTTGTGAGATTTGCACAGCCTCTTCACTGGTGTTGCTTGTACCTATTTCACATGCACAAATAAAAAGTGATTTTAGTATCAAACTACGAAGTAAAAGAAGAGATACATATCAACCAAGGTAATAGAAACATACAACAAAATTATGGTTGTGAACTTTGGCATTTGTTATCGGCATTTCGCTCATAGAAAGTAGTAAGAAGCTCAAGAAATAGAAGAAACAATAAAAGGGATTGCTAGTGTTTTTTGAAGTCTCCATATTTTCAATGTTCGTTTTCTTTACTTTTGTTCAGTAGAATGTGATTGGATGGTACATTGTGAAAGAGAGGAGTGGCTTTTATACATAAGAATTTAAAGAAAAAATGGTGGTTTATTTGAGGTTGGCAGATTAGGTTATGATAAGTCAGATTAGAGGACGAAACTTAGTTCAACTCTAAAGTAGTTACACCCACTGGACTATCAAACTAAACGAATTTTCATTCATTTTTGCTTTATTTACAAGTATTTTTTATGGGGTTGGATTCTAGATTTCAACGATAGTTTGTTATCTTAAGTGATTTAATAGTGTAATTGTCGATGAAATCGTAGTGATTTTCTTTGAAATGAGAATGTTAAATCAATATTTTTTTCTTATTTAGATTGTATTTCCCTAAAAATAATAGTATAATTATGATAATATGTATTTCATTAATTGGATTGCAGTTAACGAGAAATCTCTTTTAATGCACGTTTATAGTATCTCGTTGTTGTTCATATTCATATCACCCACCAATATTCATAATTTAGCAAGGAATGGTCTAATGGTTACTAAATATCGTACAGGCGAGAAATATTCATGACAAAAAAAAAAAAAAAAAAAAAATTAATTAATTAGGTAAAGTATTTGATCTAGTTCGAACAGTTTTACGACAAGGACAGTTAGATGACGTCCTATGATAAGCGACATAAGTAGATGAATAAAGTCTTAATTTGTTTGTTTGATTAGGTTATAACGATTTTTGAAATTTTGTTTGGTTCAGTTTTGAAGAAGTTTCTAACGACAAGTTCAAATATTTTAACAAAACTTAAAATGGTAGCTAGTCAGCAAACAACATTGGTCCTGTTTAATTTCTTCAATATGCTCTTTTCTCGAAGATTATTAGTATACCTATTTGAAGGAAAAAAGAGTCCAAAGCTAGTTTGCTTACAAAGCAGTTAAACTGAATCTATTCGTCAAGTCTTCATACATGTTAAGCCATCTCCAACCCATCCAGGGGTGGGTGGAGATGGGCCAGGACCTGCCCCTGGATGGACTCCAACCATCTAGGGGGGGTTAATTTGGACAGCCCAGGGCTGTGGCCTGGGCTCACAGCCCTAGTAATGCGCGTCCCTTCCAACCATTGCACCAGGTGGTGCCACCTGATGCGTTCCCTTTATTTCTTTTTATTAAATTAAAATATATATATATATATATATATATATATATATATATATATATATATATTAATAAGTAAATTATTAAAAAATAAATAAAAAATTTATTTACAAATTTAATAATACCTTGTTTAGTTTAATTAACTAAAAATAAAAGTTACATTTAATTATAAAAGTTGTAGATATTATTATAGATAAAAATAAATGGGATAAAGTGATTAAATGTAACAACTTTTATTTATATCTATCAACGATAAATGGGACAAAATGGGACGAAGATAATATTTTATATTATTATTACTTATTTTTAAAATTATTATTATTATTGTTATTATTATTACTACTATTATTATTATAGATAATATAGGTGAGAGTGGGGAAATTTTTTTTCTTAAGTAATTGAGTTTGATAGCCCTATGGTTTGGAGACGATGCTCAGGGAGGTGCAGATTCACCCGGGTGGAGATTGACACCTCTGGGCTGTGAATAGTTCTCCGGGTTGAAGATGGCCTTACACTCTTTAGAGGAGACAAAAAATCGCTAACTTAGAGTATCAAAATAATTGCAGTCATAATAAAAGGAAATTTTTTTATCTAAACCTTCTGGTCTAAATTCCACACCATCATCAATTATGGTAAAGTCATGCTTCCACAATTTATATAAAAAAAAAATTCCATAATTGATGATGTGGTGCAATCATAATTTGGATAAATCTCCAAGATTACGTCTTCTTAACAATTTCCCAATAAAAAAATGACCTAAAAAATTCAGCCACATCAAACGTGAATTTATCTGCTAGATTTTTTCTTTTAGGAAACGAAGAATATGTCTATAAATATGTTAAAAGAGTTTAAAATCTTAATCCTAAAGATAAATCTAGGCTAAACAATACTCATGGGTACATTATAGATAACAAGCTTAGTCAAGGTATGTTTCACTTAAATTGAAGGATTTGGGCTGGATGGATTTAAAATTTCCTCTCAAATTCATTAGGCGATTTATATCAAATTCATTAGGCGGTTTAATAAAAAACCAAAATTTATTTATTTGAGATTCCTTTTCATTTCAATTTTTTTTATCCAAATAAGTCCTTAGTGTTTGGTAATTTTTTTTTTTTAAATTTAATTGTAAACTAATAACTTTTCTCTGTGCAGATGTAATTATCTTCGGGAAAATTGCTTTTTTGGTACCGTAGGATAGGCTGACTTGCACTTTTGGTACCATTGGATACGAAAATGCAAATTTGGTACCATAGGATATATTTTCATTTCAATTTTGGTACCAAACCCAATTTTTCTACAAAGTTAATGACAATTTACCCCTTATGAAATGCATAATGTTCAATTTATCCCTCTATAATTTAAAAAAAATCAATTTACCCCCTGTAAAATTTTAATGAAGCAATTTACCCCCTTCAGTCGGAGATTGTAACTCACTTGCCGAAATTGAGAGTATGCATGCAAACTATTTTATTTATTTAACATAGGGGGATAAATTCCCACATTTATCATAACACAATGGGTAAAAAATCACATTATCATAATAAAAGTGGATTAAGTGCCGCCTATAAAAATATCAGGGAGGCGATGTGAAATTTTTACAAAATTTTAAGGGGTAAAATGCTCTTTTTTAAACCACGAGGGGTTTAATTGAACATTATGCATTTAGTAGGGGGTAAATTGCCATTAACTTTGTAGAAAAATTTGGTTTGGTACCAAAATTGCAATGAAAACCTATCATATTAGGGCTGGGTAAATGGGATCGGGATTTGGGTACCCGTCCCGTCCCGATCGGGTTTTTCCCATTTGGGACGGGACAAAACGGGTATTTTTTCAGTTGGGACGGGACAAAACCCGGTCCCGAAAAATCGGGACGGGTTTCGGGTTTTGATCCCCACCCGATCGGGGAACCCGGTCCCGATTACATAGTTTAATTAAAACATATATATAATCAAAATACATAATCTAAATCTAAAATTCAACCATTCACATCTCATTTCTACGTATTCTTCTTCTCTAAAATCCAAACATACAAGTAAATGTATCTAATCAAAATACTTAACTCCACCACAACTCAACTCCCGCCGTCCGCCACTGGTCCGTTGCTCGCCGACGTTCAGTTTTTCAATATATATCATCTTTCAATTTTCAAACTTCTCCAATAATTTTCTTTAATCAGATCTTGAGGTTTTGAGATCATTTCTGAGTCTACATGTTGTGCATAAGATGGTGAAATGGCATACCAATATTGACACATAAGATCCGAGGCGGTTTGAAAATTGCATTAAACTAAAAAAAAATAATAGTTTATCGGGACACCCGGTCCCGTCCCGAAATCTCGAAATTAAATCGGGTACCCGAAACTCTCGGGACCTTGGTTGATCTACCGGGTTTCGGGATTTGAATTTGGGATCCCGAAACCCGATATCCCGTCCCGTAATACCCGAATTCCCGAAAACCTATCCCGATCCCACCCCTATATCATATGCACTGGCGGATCCACATAGGGGCAAGGGGGGGCTATAGCCCCCCCTGGAATTTTTTATTTTTTTTAAAATATATATGTGTTGTAATTTTTTTTTTAACAAAAAATTTAATATATTAGTCCAATAGCCCAAATATAATTTCAAGTCCAATTAATATACCCACTTTAACAATAACTTACTCTTCTAATTGTAAGCCCCAATAATATTGCAATCATTTTCCTTTCTCTTCAATTTACATTTGATGGCGTCGATATTGGGGATCACTAATGACTTGTCTCAAGCTTTACAAAGAAAAGATCAAGATATTGTGAATGCTATGAAATTAATCAAATTAGCTAAAGATCGTCTTCAAGAGACAAGAGATGATGGATGGGAAACTTTGTTGGAGGATGTTACTTCCTTTTGTTCTAAACATGAAATTGAAGTTCCTTCAATGAGTAATGTTTATGTTCCATATGGGAGGCCCATGCCAAGCGTAGGATTGAACAAGTGACTATCTAACATCATTACAAAGTTAAGAGATTCAATTCGTTGATAGATAGACAATTGCAAGAGTTGAACAACCGTTTCAATGAAGTAAACACGGAGTTGCTTCTTTGTGTTGCATGCTTAAACTCATCCAATCACTTTGAAGCTTTTGACAAAGGAAAACTTGTTCGTCTTGCCGAATTTTATCCAAATGACTTTTCTTTTCTTGAGCTCTCAGCTCTTCCCAATCAACTTGAAAATTATATTAGGGATGTTCGATCAAGTGATGATTTTTCTAGTTTGAAAGGGATTGGTGATCTTGCTAAGAAGATGGTTGCAACTAATTGCAACTAAAAGACATGTCGCATTCTCGATGGTTTACAAACTTGTGACATTGGTGCTTATTCTACCCGTTGCAACTGCATCAGTGGAGAGAGCTTTTTCGGCTTTGAAGATAGTAAAGAATCGACTTTGTAACCGAATGAGCGATCAATGGCTAAATGATAGTTTAGTTGTCTTTATAGAGAGAGACATATTTAGTAGTATTTCAAATGATGTTATCATGGACAGGTTTCAAAAGATGAAAAAAAAACGTCGTGGTCAATTAATAAGGTAAATATGTGGATATTTTGGGTTCTTATGTGAATAATATAAACTTTATGTTTAACTGTTTGATTTTTTTTTTGTGTATAAGTTTAGCCCCCCCTGACCCAAATTTCTGGATCCGCCCCTGATCATATGGTACCAAATTTGCATTTTCATATCCAATGATACCAAAAATGCAAGTCAGCCTATCCTATGGTACCAAAAAAGCAATTTTCCCAATTATCTTCTCACTCAAAAAACATATAAAGAAAATAATTTGGGGAATTCTATCGTTGGTACATTTGGATTTTGGATTTAATTAACACATGTCTTTGGAAATATTATAATTCAGAAAGTGATTGGGTCAAACCTTACTTGCAGGAAAAGCAAACTAATAAGATGAAATTTTTTTTCAATATGGCCTATTACGTAAAACTATTTTCCAAAATAACTCAAATTAAAAAATATTTTTCTAAATTGCTCAAATTAATAACATGAATTTTTTTATTTAAAATTCCTAATAACATACTGCTGGAGGCCCGAATGCTTTCGCCGTTCGGCCCGTTCTCCAACACACACGCAGTCACGCACGCATTCATGCTCAATATCCCTAGCTCCGCCCCCTAGACAATCAATAATGACGAAGCGACTTTCATTCTCCACCAATCGATGTCAACGATAAGGTGTACGTGATTCTGATGGTTACCTTTTCAAATTCCTTAAAAAAGTGCAGTTTATCCTTATTTCCTTTGGTTAAAATTGAGAATTGACTTATTTTTTTGGGTAAGGCGTAGAGAATGAAATGTCAAAGCTTCAATAATTAATTCTTTTACTTGTTAATTTTCATGCTGATGTACCAATATTTACACGGTCATAGTAATTGAAGTTTTCCCTTCCAGCTTTCTTCTTCTTGTTATCAAATTTTGAAGATATTATTGAAACTGAAAGGAAATGAATGATATTCCACTCACATTCACTGGTATTTGTTTTTTGAAGTGATGAGCAATCTCAAATTGTGCTTCGTTGATTTATTTGATTGATCGTATAAGAAAAAGGAATTCAAATTTTTTAGGCAATTGCTATCAGTTTTTCAGGAACCTACTTAATTGCATATAAATCCTGATCTAACTGATTGAGATTCTGAAGACTATTTGCTCGTGATAGTTCCGTGTCGTTAAGAATAGAATTTAGTCATTTACTCTCTCATTTAGTTGTTCATATAATTTTATAAGTCCTTATGATATTTTAATTGTGCTAAAATTGACGAATCACAGGAGCTTTAAATTTATAAGTAATTCTCTATTAAAAGACATAGTTCTTTCAATGGCTCTGGAAAATAATACAACTCTAAGAAAAGAACATGTCGGGGTAAAACAAATGATGGTGCTTTTCTGGCAAAAGTCGCACCATATATAACCAAGCAAACAAAAAGGAAAACAAAAACTAGCCCCCAATGTGGGGAAATACAATGAAATTCATATACTATGAGAGTATGATTAGAAGCATATTGATTGCCCATCTTGTAGGACACCATTCGCTTGAAGTGGGAACATCTAGTGTTGATTTCAACTAACAGACTGGATGATCTGCTGGAGGAGGCTCTAATGTTTGTAGCTCACCAATACCATTTTCCACGACGAATGCCATTGCCAAACCCCAGGTGATGTGAACATCCAAGTGACAATGCAGTAGCCAGACTCCTGTGCATGCATAATTTTTGTGTTAGGATTTGATTATGAAAAATATGTAACAAATGACATACAAAATCATATGCATGCGTGTATAACAGGGGTGTTTCACATTTTTTTGTGGGTGTATGATATTCATTTTTCCTGGGAAAAATGTACTCCGGTTTGGGAAGGGTTTTTTGCCAATAAAAAATAACTCTGAGGTTTTTAGCTAATAAAATAGTACAGGGGGATTTTTCGCTAATTAGGCAGAGCATAGGGGGTATTTTTACATTTCACTTTTTATGTTTTAAGCTAACCTGGATTATCTGCGACAAATCTGATCACTGTCCATCCGCCAACAGGTAGACTTGCTGTATTACGAAGAGGTGGATCTACGAGGTTGAATTTAGCTGTATCTCTGCTTGGATTGAAATTTCCAAAGCCTTCAGCAAGTATATAGAAATCATAACCGTGAAGATGAATTGGGTGGTTTTCAGCAGTAAAGATACTTGTTCCCTGAAGTACCAACTGTACTGTTTCTCCATACTTTAACCTGTACACCTTAGTCCCGGTAATGGGTTGCCAGAGTGATCGGCTCACGTTTCCAGTATAATCAAACTTTCTTGGTGGATTTGCTGGAAAATCTGTTGTGAAGATTCCAGGGATACCTTGCTGATGTGCTTGCAGCATGGAGAAGTTTGATGGGAGCACAAAAGACACATTGTTCATGCTAGCTGTAAATCGGGTCCCATTCGGACCCTGACAGCGACTGCGACTTACACCACGAGGGCAGTTGTTGAGTCCTAGACCAACCGCGAAGAAAAGATTATGATCTATTTTAGTAGGCACTTGAACTTTTCTCGGACTTCTGAATTTTGTCGTGAAGGAAGTGGCGGTGGCTGTGTCATTAAATGCCGGCATTCTTGGCATATGGGGCTTAGTTGAGTTACATTTGGCAGAGCAAGAGGCAGATTTATATTCAAGAATAGCTGTGGTGGTTGTATTGTCAAATGGTGCACCCTGAGCGCTAGCATAGGCTCGTGCTGCAATGTAGTATTTAGCGGGTGGTTGATCGGCTGTGATTAGGACGTCAGTTGTCTGTCCTGGTCCAAGCATGAGAACTGATGTGGTAAAGGGTTTCACATACGAGGCATCAGCTCCAACCACCGTAAACTTGTGTTTTGCTACTTTGAAGAAAAGTTGTTGATTGAGCGCAGAATTTACGACTCTGAGAAGATTTGTCTCACCGGAGTCAATTGGAACTATCAATGTATCTGCATCAGGTCGTTAACAATTTACAGATTCTGTTATTTATTTATTCAGTAAGTTACATGGCATGCAAGTTTATGAATTGTTTTAATAAATTTTGCTGATTGCACCTTCTTGTTGATTTCTGTTTATCTTTAAGGCAATTAAGTACCAAGTATTGAGTCAACATGTGGTTTTGTCTAAAAATTGCATATAATCTGGCGATGATATATTTGAATTAATAAAAATAACTGAAAAAGATTAGAAAATAATTGTAGTTTTTAGGATAATTGTACAGTTACCGGCTTCAACTAAAGAATAGTCTTAAGAGTAATGAAGAATAGAAGATTAACCTTCGCTGGAGCAATTGTAGCGATCACCAGGTTGACCATTGATGGTATAAGCATCTGAAACATTAGGGGCTGCCCCTGTTCTTGTGGCTTGTCTCACAACATCGATGGGGTTTTTATTCCACCATTCACCTAATCACCATCCCAGTTAGTTCATTCAATATGAAGATAAAAATATAAAAAATTAGGTAGTAGCTATACTATTATGCATAACATAAGATAAAGGACCCTTAGTTACCGAGAAGAAGGGCAGTTTCGCGCTTTGGCTTGGGGAAGGGATATGATTCTCCTTCTTTGGGGCGAATGATCAAAGCTCCGTAAACTGTTGCTCTTAGCCATGAACTGTGAGCGTGCCACCATAGCGTGCCTTCTTGTCCTTGAATCGTGAATCGGTATGTGTAACTTTTTCCTGGCCTGATAGGGCATTGAGTCACAAATTCTGGCCCATCAGCCCATCCTGTTCTTATTTGCCTCACACCATGCCTATACATTCATGCATATAGAATTTAGCAGCGTACAATAGATAAAAACAGAGGATTAGTAGTCACATTTTACAAAAACACACACATATAGATGGGCAAAATTGCATTTTCACGGGATTGGACCCTTGGCACTTTTGCTTCTGCGCATTACAAAATCGGAGTTTGCAAACTTTTTGGAATGTTTTGCACTTTTGGTCCCATAGGGCTCAAAAGGGCCGAAGGTCATGTTATCTGGGACAAAAAATGCAGTTTTACACAGTACAAGTATATGTGTACGTATATGTATATGTATTTGCATGCATGATTATATGCAGTTACCAGTGAATTGTAACATTGTAACGAGCTTTGTTGACGACATTGACAACCAGAGTGTCACCATTTTGTACTTCCAATGTTGGTCCAGGGTACATCCCATTCACTGTGATTATTTTGTGGATATTGCACAGCCTCTTCACTGGTGTTGCTTGTACCTATTTCACACGCACAATTAAAATGTCATTTTAGTATCAATCTACAAAGTAAAAGAAGAGATATATTATAGATTACATACGACAAAGTTATGCTGGTGAACTTTGGCATTTGTTATCGGCATTTGGCTCATAGAAAGTAGTAAGAAGCTGAAGAAGAAGAAAGAGTAGAAGAAGGAATTGCTAGTGTTTTTTACAGTCTCCATTTTTTCAGTGTTTGTTTTTGTTTTTGTTTTGTTAAGTAGAATGTGATTGAATGGGTTTTTTGTAAGAGGAGTGGCTTTTATACACAACAGTTTGAAGAGGAAAGGGTGGTTTTTCAGGTTGGCAGATTAGGTTTTCATAAGTCAGATTAGAGGGCAAATCTTAGTTCTACTCTATAAAGTTGTTACACCCACTGGACTATCAAACTGAACAATTTTTCATTCATTTTTGCTTTATTCACAAGTTCTTTTTATGCATTAGATTTATCAAACTAAATCATTTTTATTACAGTTAATGAAAGATCCTTTTTCATGCACTTTTTTTACTATTTCCCCACCAAAATACTGGAAATCACAAACCAGTATTCATAAGTTAGCAAATAAATGTCTAATAATATCGTATTAACGAGATATATTGAGGGCAATCTATAAAATAGTAATGTAAGAGTTTTTTGTTCCAACAGTTTTACGACATTGACAGTTTGATGACGTCTTATGGTAAGCGACATAAGTAGATGAATAAAGTCTTAATTTGTTTGATAGATTAGGTTTTTTTTTATAATAATAGTAGTAACAAGTACAGATGTCGCAGATTGGATTTGGTTTGGTGTTATAACGGTTATTCAGTTTTGAAGAAGTTATTAACGAGAAGTTAAAATATTTATTAACTAAACTGAATTATGTAGTCAGCCAACGAGCAAAGAACGTTGGGTTTTTTTATAATTTCAATATTATTTTCCCCAAAACTATGTTTATATTACATGAAATAAAAATCAGTCCGAACTAAGTTTCATTTGTAATGTAGATAGGTTGAATTTGCACCGATGTTTTTAATAACTCTAGTAATCAAACGAGTTGAGTCGGTTTGAACAGGTTAAATATAAATCGACTCAAAAAGGAAAATCGTATTAGTTGGGTAAAAAAAAAATAGCTGGTTTTGGTTTGATTGGATCGAAAATGAAATAGGTTGTTTTACCTTCTTATGCTTTATTTATTTGATCTTATGGCCTATATGTTGATTTGTTTTCGTCGGGTTTGCAATTTCATGAAACTCGTGCAAACTCATTTCAAATGGAATTTGAACATTTCTAATGATAAACGTTAATCTGATCAATCAAAAAGTTATTAAATAAGTAATAATATTAATTTGACATCTATCATCGACTCTCTCTTTTTAAGAACATTGATTTGATATTTTTCCCCTCAAATTAATCCATATATATATATATAATATCTAAGCTTTGTTAAAACTACAAAATTAACCTAACATCTAAATTTGATTCAAAGATTTCGCTGAAATTATTCAAATCATTTTTTAAAACAAAATCAAGCGAAATCGAGCCAAAATCAATCTATAATATATATATATATATAGACCCTTAAATTGACTCAATTTTGATCCTTACTATTTAAGAATTTAAGCATGTCCAATTCGTGTCTCCGGTGGATATTGAAAACTCTAATTTCGCTTTTTTATTTACTATAAAGATATTCTTTAAAGTTGTGGATAAGATTTCAAGTGATTTAGTTTAGCCAGGTCCAGCTTGACTTGTTTAGTAGTTAACCAACTTTGTGTCGATCATACTAAAGTTAGCTCAACTCATCTACAATTAATCTTTTTGTTATATGATCATGTGAGTACTACATTAACGGATTGTTAGTTTACGTACACAATCAATCTTTATTATTTATTTATTTATTACTATTGTTATTAGTATTAATGTAACTAACAGAATTTTTTTTCTTTTAGTGTATATATATGTGGGCTCCTCTAATTTAGTGTTAGTAAATCGAAGCATGACCCATGAACAAATTAATATTCAAATGAGCCGACATGATATATTTATGTTCCAATTAATCGTAAGCTAACTCATTTTCATCCTTTTTGTGATTCCCTCTACTTTCCACCACAAATCTAAATTTCTTTTATTCAATAATTTTTGGGTTAATTACATGAACCTCCCCTGAGATTTGATGTAATTCGCGTTCAATGCCCTTCAAGAATCATAATTACAATGATCATTCCTGGGGTTTCAAAAACCTTAGAAAACCCTAACGGACACTAATAGAGTTGGACGGAATTTGTGAAATGACTTAATTGCCCTCGTCAATTTTAATTAATAAAGAAGGAAAAAAATTATTAACAAAATGTGTTATTTACCCCTGCCCAGATGCAAAAAATTACAAGGACCTCCCCTGAGGTTTGGGTGTAATTCGCGTCCAATCCCCTGCAAGTATCATAATTACAATCACCTCCCCTGAGGTTTCAAAAATCTTACAAAACCCTAACGGATACTAGCGGAGTTGGACGAAATCTGTTAAACGACTTCATTGCACTCGTCAATTTTTAATTAAAAAAAAAGAAAAAAATCCGATTAACAAAATATCGTATTTACCCTAGCAATGATGCACAAAATCATTATATTACCCTTGCAAAATTTAATTATGAATAGATATAAAAAATCATAATTGCATTGTGGTACGTAAACTTTAAAATCATAATTGCATGGCCTGGGAGGAGAAGTGCCTGTTATGTAGGGAGGGCGGGTGGATGAGGGTTAGGGATGGTGAGTTTTTTATTTTTTTTATTTTATTTTTATATTTTATTTTTTTATGATAATATGTATTAAAATTATTTATTAATTTACTAATATTAGTATATATGTATATAAGGTATTATTTTCTAATTTATAGTAAAATATTTTATTAATTCTTTGAGTATTGATTCTTATATAACAACATTTGATATTATTGTACAAGTAAGAAATATTAAAAAGTTACTGATTTTATAACAATTATTTTACTAAATTGGGCATCTGAGTGGGTATTTTTAATTGTTGTATAAAAATAAATTAGTTAGAATTTTACGATTTTTTAAGTACCCTGTTAGTTATAAACATGTGATAACTTTTATAATGTCTAATAATTAATGTTCAAGTTTTTTTATTTCTCATGATTATACACAATTCATTCATTTATCCTTGTACTTTAATTATGATTTTTTTTTAAATTATTAAAATTACTGGTTAAATGTGAAAGTTTAATGAATGTATTTATATTTTTATTAATGTTCTACAATTTTTTCCTTATAAGTAACCATAATTTATTTACTATAATTGTAAAAGCATTATGAAAAAAATGAAAAAGATATTGATATTATATTACATTTTTATTTTAAGTATATATATACACTAATAAACTAATTATAAGTTTCATGTAAATTTACAACATTTTCATTCATTCATAATCATAAACTTTACAATGAACACCCTCCCATATATAAAACATACCCAAGGGCATAATTGTCCACAAAATTGCTACAGTGATATCAAGGATAAAATGGGGTTTTCAAGAAAATTAGGGGAATGACGTCAGCAAAAACTAACGGATGTAAGGTTTTTGAAACCTCGGGAGAAGTCAATGTAATTATGATTCTTGGAGGGGATTGAATGCGAATTACATCAAACCTCAGGGAAGATCACTGTAATCAACCCATAATTTTTAGACGGAACGAGCTATTCGTGTACACATACAAAGCACGTGTTGTACACAACTCAACATTAATTTGACCTAGCCCTTTGATTTTTAGACCCTTGACCCATGTATGGAGTCAAAGGATTTTAATCAATCACAGAAAAAAGATACTATTAAATTATCAATTATCATAAATTATATAAGATGATATAGTTGAACAAGAAGGAAATAATATCTTCATTACAGGTTGGTGAGTTTGTTACTGACTTTGCATGAAACACAGATCAACAAACAACACAATCCAATCAATTTTAAGTCGTTAGGTATAGTGGAAAACGAAAAATTAAAATTGACAAAGTAACAACTAATTAATTAATATAGGTAAATTATGCAACTCTTAAAAATATATTCTCTCTTTCACCACTCAAATTTTCACATGCACTATCATACATATATTCTGTTTGTTACTTATGGGACAATCGTTTTAATTGGTAGTTATAACTTATAAGTGGTTGTGAATCTGTTATTAGACTACTACGTTATAGACCTACATTATTATTAATAGCAGCACCCAACATGTAATCATAATGTCTCATCTAAATTGAATTAGACTTAACCATGCATTGTTCAATTAAAAACATCATAAAATTGTAAATGAAACATGCAGAATAATTTTTGTTTTAATTATTAGTTGTAAGCAAGTTTAAATATGCGTAATCACACTTTCTAACACCATAGAAAACTATATATTCCACTCTTGTTAACTATACTGACTTAATAACAAGGAAGCGTATTTATAGATATTTTGTGATTAATCATTCTCCTAATTATAGTGTTATTTAATCTTAAAACAAACGTATTAAAGTTGTAGTGATGATGAATTGAATGCAAACTCGACCGAGACTATAATTAGTTGATTTGACCTAGAATGTCCTTAATTAACTCGGCTCTTAATATCCTTCAAAAAGTACATTACTATATTATATATCATGGTAAATAGACACATAATTCTATCTTATTTCTCAAAATTCTTGGATTATTCATTTGTATGTACTAACAAATATTACGATTTAACTAAATGTTTTTTTCTAATCAATTAAATGAATGAACAATTCATGTGATTGTATAATTTGTCTCTGATTTGTGCTTATATGAATACCGAGCAAATTTTGTCACATAGTTAAACATGTATTAATTAGAGTTCATGTTTTAGGAGTGTAATTTTAATTATAATAATCTCCTACTAACTTTTATATGAAAAATATCAATTATTTATGAAATAATTAAACTAAACTAAGATATACGGAATAATATAGGAGATATGTGGAAAACTTATTATATTTTTTAATTTAATTATCTCCTAAGTTGTTTTGTCTATTCTACCATTTTATTGTTAAAGTAAAAACCACAAACTCCACATAAAAAATTAAGAAATACGTATTATTATTTGTACTTTTATTTCTAATAGTAGAATAGAGGTAGAATTTTTTTTTTTTTTTTTTTTGTGTGTCAGAGGTAGAGTTATAAGTTGGTTTTCTTAATATATTTCATGTTGGGTGATCATAATATATTCTTGCATTTGGGCCTACGATGAGATATGAGCCGAAAGAATGTTAATGCATGAAGAGTAATGATTCTAGGTAAGTTTATTGGGCTTCTCACCTCAATTCATATTAAATTTAAGTCCAACGCATTGTCCCTGGTTTTGGACACATTCTTACATTATTGGGCTTAGTTATGGATCCTATCATCTATGCAATTCATTTTGGTTTATGAAAATTGTAATAAGTTTCTGCGTTATGTTACTATAATAAAATACAATATAAAGACTTGTGGTCTTAAGTCTTAACATAAATTTTGGTTATCATCTTAAACTTTAAGAAGATACAACGTATGAAAAATCTGTGATCTTAACTGAAACATTATATTTATTTTAACTTTTTGATTATTCTCATTTCTCTATTTCTTATATAACTATATGACTAATTATGCAAATTTTTCATTAACTTTTCATCCGAAATCGTATTTTCGGTCCAAAATTTGACGGAAGTACCAAATGTGTTGAGAGCAGTTAATATGTGGTACCAAATGTGTATGTTTTTAAAGTTATGGTATCAAAACCTTAAAGTAGAATTACTTGCAGTACCAAAAGTAAAATTCTTTCGAATTGAATTTAGGGGGAGACTCAATATATAACGAAATTTAATGAGCACGTGAGAATCACGTGTTAATTGCGTTATTAATTTGATGAAAATATCAAATCTGTAAAGTAAAATTGAAATATAAATTTATCGACAAAAATAATTGTGATATCAAATCCGTAAAGTAATATAATTATAATATTAAAATTGAAATTCTCTCGTTTTTTACTAAAACTCCAAACTAAAGAACTATTCAAACTACACGTGTTACTCACGTGGCAACCTCAACCCCATCATGCACTTCCATCATCTCTCTACTTCACTTACCGTCTAACCCCAGTAAACTACCCAAATTGACCTCCCCACCTCCGCTTCTCCGCCGTGAACCCCTAACATCCACCACCGATTCACAAAAAATGATGACGCTTGAGAACCAATCCTACGAAGAAGCTCACCCCTTACCTAAATCCAACGGCTCAAAATCAATCCTACACGACCCCCTCTCTTCATCTTCCCCCTTCGTCGATATCCTCACCGACGATAACGATCCCCTGCACTCTTCCACACCAAATCCCAGCCCTAACTCCATAAACACCATCCTCGAACCTCCTTCCTACGCAGAGGCCGTATTCGGATCTTTCGACTTGGATTCTCCTTCAAGCATCAACGGCCACGATCATTCCCCGTCATCAGAGGTTTCACAATCGTTTTCCTCCGATTATCTCAAAATTTCCGTATCCGATCCACTGAAAGAGCAGGAAGTGTCAAATTCTCTCGTTCCAGGTGGAAGTTACTTTTATTCCTACTTAATTTCTACTTTTACGAATTTACCCGAGTACAATGGGACTGAATTTAATGTCAGGAGAAGGTTTAAAGACGTTGTTGCGTTGTCAGATAGATTAGGTCAAAGTTATCGAGGGTTTTTTATACCATTAAGACCCGATAAGAGCGTAGTTGAGAGCCAAGTGATGCAACAAAACGAGTTTGTGGAGCTAAGACGAGCAGCGTTGGAGAAGTATTTGACTCGACTTGCAGATCATCCAGTTATACGAAGGAGCGAGGAGTTGCGGATGTTTCTAGAAGCTTCTGGTAAAATGCCATTAATGAGGACTACGGATGTGGCTTCTAGAATGTTGGATGGGGCTGTGAGGCTTCCGAAGCAGTTGCTTGGTGCTGAGAGTGTGGGTGTGGGAGTGGCTGATGTGAGTGAGTTGACTCAGCCTGCGAAGGGGGGGAGGGATTTGTTGAGGATATTTAAGGAGTTAAAGCAGTCGGTTACTAATGATTGGGGTGCAGCGAAGCCTCTGTTGTTGGAGGAGGATAAGGAGTTTTTGGAAAAGAAAGATAAATTGCAGGATTTCGAGCAGCAGCTCAGTAGTGTTTCTCTGCAGGTTGATCTCTTGTTCTAGTTTTTAATATTTTGATGTTTTACTCCTTTTCTTGCATTGTGTGTTTTACTCCTTTTCTTGCATTGTGGAGAATGTTGTTGAATGGTTAATGTTTTGGATTTATGGGTTTTGATTGATTGATGCTGAGGTTTCAAATAAGTAGCTTGTATATGCACATGATTAATTGTGAGTTTTAAACTCTAAAAAAAACATGTTTACCATTGTTAATGAATGTGAATATATATCCTGTGAAAACCATTTGTATTGGGTGAGTCATGTAGTATGTATGTTTATGTATACACATATATGCGTATTTATGGCTTTTAGCATAGCGGCATGTGCTCGTTCCGACAATGGTATTTCATAGTCAAGTTCATGGGTTCGACTCCTGGTGGGAAATTGCTATAGAGGAATTATTGGTTTGAACGTCGCTCTTACCCTCAGGGTGTAAGAGCCCCGGTGTGGGCCTGCACATTCGAAATGCCATGCTCGGTCCCGTATAGACATACGTATATGTATGGTATATTGTACACGTCTCAGGCTTTCATTCCCAATATTTCTAAATAATTGTTTACCGGGTTCCCTTTTTACCCGCACAAGAGATCGTAATTTGGATTTGTATTCATTATCACTTTACCACTTGTTTGCAATTATGACTTCAGAATCTGATTTTTTTGTTGATTATTTGCTATGACCTTTGTTGTGCTTTCAGGCTGAATCTCTTGTCAAAGCGCAGCAAGATATTGGAGAGACACTGGGCCAACTGGGGCTGGCTTTTGTAAAATTAACCAAGTTTGAAACAGAAGAAGCAATTTGTGACTCCCAACGAGCATGTGCTGCAGACATGAAAAACGTGGCAACTGCTGCAGTAAAAGCAAGCAGATTATATCGTGAATTAAATGCTCAAACTGTCAAACATTTGGTAAGTCAATTAGTATTTCCTTCCTATTGAACACAATTGGGAAATCTATATAGCATATTGTTAGTCAACTTAATTTGTGATATTATATGCAACACTGAGTTTAGAATTAAGTGGAGTTGAACAAAGTTACAAAATGATAAGTCATCTTCCTTGCTCATACGTCTCTTCAAAATGTTATATGAATATAAGGAATTGTATAATGCAGGATAAGCTTCATGAGTATCTTGGAGTGATGCTAGCTGTGAACAATGCATTTACAGACCGATCGAGTGCTTTGCTGACAGTACAAACTCTTTTATCAGATTTATCATCATTAAATTTGAGGATCGAAAAGCTTGAAGCTGCTTCATCAAAGATATTTGGTGGGGATAGATCAAGGATCCGGAAAATAGAGGAGTTGAGAGACAGTGTAAGAGTAACCGAGGATGCTAAAAATTGTGCAGTAAGAGAATATGAACGAATCAAGGTAGGATCTCTAATTGCTAATTATATGAATGTATATTTGCATAATCTGGTTGTTGATTGTTCAAGAATAAGGAAACTAAGATAGTAGTATATTATTTTGATGCTAATACTGATTTTTTATTAAATATGTTTTGTTGGTAACTGAATGGTGTAATTACTCTAAAGAGATGACTTATAATCTGAGAGTCGAACATAAAATGTTCATGATGGGGAGTACAAATATCTCTGAGAAATTTATTGATTTAACTACAAAGGTTAACTTTTACTTTATTTTTAAAGCATAATGGTTGTATTTGAAAAATTGCATTTATGGGGATCTATACACTAGTAGTATCATTCTTTTTCATGAAATGGACATTTAATATGTCAACATGTACTTGCAAATTTGATTGTTGGTACTTCGGTCAATTTTGTAACGATAAAGGACATGTCAATAACCTTCCCGAATTGAAGGGTAAATGTGACATTTTCTCTGCGTCTCTCGTTTCTTTTTCTGTCTGAAAATTTACTTAAGTACCAAATTTGCGAGTATCCATGAACTTATGGTATGAAATGTTCTACTCATGTTTGAAAATAGTAATACTTGTGCAGACCTCTTTAAGCTGTAATACCAAAATGTAGTTTTGCCTGTTTAAAGTTAATGAGTTTAAATTAACTAATATACCTTGCAAGACAATAATTTAGAAGATTTAATAAATACATAAGGTCCCAAATTTCTGTTTCTTCCCAATTAAATTTCTTATACAATTAAATGTTACCTTGTAATTGTTTCACGACTTTATAAAACTTTGTGTGGAAATGTAACATGTTCCTTGCATTTTGATTAGATCTATACCACTGAGAACTTGTTAGGTTATACACTTGAGAATACTAGATTGGACACACAATTTCGTTCAGTTTGAATATCCATTGATCCATTATAATTATTGAACTGCCAAAAAAATTAATTTATTGCAAACTTTTTATTAAATAGGAAGTTAGGAAGTTAATAATGATTCATTGCAGGATAACAACAGAAATGAGCTGGAGAGACTAGACAAAGAGAGGCATGATGATTTTGTGAACATGCTTAAAGGATTCATCGTTAATCAGGTAATTTCTTTATTGATCTCTTCAAGCTTGACTTTGTGCATATCCCCATTTACTGGTTTTGCCTCAATTGTCATCTGGAATTGAGCAAGAATTTTCGTGTTAATTCTTTTGTCTTGTTTTTTAGATTTAATGGTTGCTTGACTTTTTGTTCACAGTGGCTTACTTTTACAAACTCAGTACTTAACATAGGAATTATACCTTACAGTATTAAATTTCGATTCCATAAAAAAGTGTCCATTTATTTTGAGGTTAATATCTAGTATTCAGGGCTTGCATTGTTTTGCAAAAACAATGCATAAGCACCTATTGTTTTCATCGATTTGCAAAAACAATGCATAAGCACCTATTGTTTTCATCGATTTGCAAAAACAATGCATAAGCACCTATTAAGTGTTCATATTGCTATTTGTTTGATTTCTATTCTACCAAAATATGTGGTTTCATGGCTGATGTTGACCCTCGATATTTTGAAATTATATCTATTATTGAGTTTGTTTGATTGATAAAGCAATGCAAAGCTATCTTTTTTCTTTCTTTAACGTTTTCCTATGGATAATAAAGAGTCAAATGGAGTGTACCATGAAGGAGAGAAAAATAAGATAAAAGAAATAAATAAATAACACAAATGACGCTTGTCAATCATCAAAGCGGTGCAGACTAGTGCACTGCACCCTAGCATCCAACAAACCGAGTCTAAATTGCAATTCGTTTCATTTTTTTATCCTAGCAAAGTGTGTTGGAATTTTCAAGTAGAAGTTCTTTTATTATAACAGGCTGGCTATGCAGAGAAGATGGCTAATGTTTGGGAGACAGTTGCTGAAGAAACTAGTGTATATGCCAAAATATGATGTCCATAAACTTTGATTAATCGTAAATTGTTAGTTTGTAATGTAGCTTATTTAAAACTAGCATCCTTCATCTTTCAGGCATGTACAAAAGTTGAATTGTAGCCAATTTATGAAATTATGACATAGTTGTTTGGGTCATCTTTGTCTAACGTTCGGAACTTGACTTTCCTCTTCAATTTCATGTAATATTCTTTACAGAAAAGGGATAACTACAAGATCTTGGATCTCGCCTGAGGTTAAGTGTAATTATCGCACAATTTTCTTCGACTATCATAATTAAAGGGACTTTCCTTGAATGATTACAAAACCCTAACGGGGACTAACGGACTCGGGCGAAATCCGTGAATTGATCATTATGATTAAAATGAATAATTACAGCGGCCTACCCTTACCGCCCAATTCCCTTCGATTATTATAATTACACGGATCTTCCCTTATGTTTTAAAAGGGTACAACCCTAACTCCCCACCGGGATCTCTCCTCTAGGCCATACCGTCGGCCTGGAAGCCGTTGTAGGTCAGGGTTCTTCAACCTATGCCCACGTCGGCCTTACACCGTCTAGGCTGATGACACGGCCTTGTGGAGTGGGGTGGTTGGGGCGGGGGTTAAGGATGGTGTGGTTGGTGTTGTGGTTGGGAACGATGGTTGGGTGGGTTGGGGCGGATTATTTTTAAAAAAAATTATATATTAAATTTATTTATAATAATTATTTTCAATATTAATGAATTTATAATAACTATTTCATTAAATAGGATATTTGAATGAGTATTTTTACTTTTTGTAAAAATAAAAAATTAGTACGGGTTAATTATAAGCTTTCTTATAATGTTTAATAATCTATTTTTAAGTTTTTAATTAAAAAACAATTTTTATAATTCTAATATGTTCAAGTTTTGGTTAAAAATTTACGAATATTTTAGTATGGATTAATTATGAATAGTATGAGCATTTTTATATTGTCTAACAATTTATTTTCATTTATTCTTGTCTTTTAACTTTGAGTTTTTTTTTAAAAAATTATCAAAATTATGGATTAAATGTGAAAGTTGAAGGTATTTACATTTGTATTTATGTTCTACAATGTTTTTTCTCATGATTAAAGTTGAATGTAGTTACATTTGTATTCATTCATCCTTGTACTTGGATATTTTTTAGTAAAAAAAAAATTGAAAAACCCAATTATTGTGTTTTGAAACTATTTTCCTGAATTTATACACAATAAAAATTAATCATAAGGACAAAGTCAAAATATAATATTGACACTCTTTTATAATCCTAAACATTACTATAAATCTCCTTCCAATTTACACAACTGAAAAGGGTAAAAAGAAAAATTCAAAAAATATTGGTTGATGATGTCAACAAATACAGACAGAAACTTAATGGATGTAATCATTTTGAAACACGGACAAATACATTCTATGAGCAGTTTTTATGATTTGAGTTACTGAGTTGTGGGAGAAGAAATGAATTTGGAAAAGTTGATTGTAACTTGGCCTATCCTTTTCGTTGTATCATTTTAAAGCATAGAAGTATCAATCATTTTTTTTCTCTCTTTAATCTAGAATTAACTTCAAATCGCCATCAAAACAATGTAATGTTGTTGAACAAACATTCTTAAAGAAAGTTATGGTTCATGCATAAGTTGAGGGTAAAGATGGAGATTACTTGAAATCATTTGAAGAAATCCACTCTAACAATATAAAAACTAAATAACCAGTCCCTAATTATTCACGGATTATTTATACAAAATCTAAACCAAGCAAAACTGATAATACAAACATTTACGCGTCTAACATCAGTTACATTAGTTTTTCAGCAAAATGCAAAAACAATTTAATTGGACAGAGTTTTTTGGTCACCAGCTACAAATGAGCCAAATATTTCTAGGCAAAATAGCACAGTAAGATGATAAAATAAGATAAAACGAGAACAGTAACTATGATGCTCAATGCGTCTTCTCATGAACAAGTCTTCTTCAAATTAATGAAAAAAGCTAGTTCATCAAGTCATTTTACCTGATACCATGAAATGATGGCAACACTGCAATAAGCGGATCTCCATAACCAACCGCTTCTGTAATAAGTATACATTATTAACAGTAATGAGTTTGTGTGTTTTCAGCAAACTTTTTTAAACACGAATTCAATTTATTTTGGATGGATTATAAGGATAGTAAAATATTGTGGTTTCGAAAACTTGAGATATGATCATGGTAGAGGTTTCGATATAGATATTTGGAGGATATAAGTAGGTGGTAGGTGGTAAATTGTTTCCTTTACAAGGGAGAAAAGTCGGTGGTATGCGTCAAATCAATCACTCTATGTTTGAGGGTTTGGGCTAGGTTTGGAAATGGACGGACAGGTTTGGACTGTTTCACTTGCAGAACTTTATACATATTGATTTCGGCTGAGTCTCAATAGGACGAGAGTGAGCTAAATTCGATCCATACTTGTGCTTAGTATTTCAAGGTTTGCAAAAGGCTATTTTAAAGACAACACTTATTTTTAGTTACCAATTATAAATGAACTCACATACTAATGTGAAGGAAAATGCAAAATCAAACACAATTTGAAATAAGAATGTCTATCATACCACCATCACTATAAAGGAGCTTCAAAACTTCTCCAGCCACATCTGACTGCTCAGAGATTATTCCATTGATAATGAAAGAAAAGGGAAACGACATTAGCATGTTATCAAATCGGCAGAGCCACAAAAATGAGAATCAGATTGTCGCTTACTTTGACAGGAAGTTCTGTGCCAAACTGATCCAAAAAGCCTATCAGTTGGCCCTCCTTGATCACATCACCCTGAGTGCACAGAAAAGAACAGGTACAGTCGTGCACTTAGCAAACTTCATATCACTAGGCCAATTGTTGTGAATAATATATGTATGTGTGTGTGTCATATAATTATACATATACATGCAAAACAACAAAAGAAGACCAGGAAGCAAACCATAATGAAGATCTGTTCTAAGCTCGTACCTCTTTACAAGCAGGTGGCTGCTTCTTTCCTTTCAGAGTTCTGGCTCTTCGGAATGAACCAACCTAATAAAATAAAAATAAAAATAAAAATGGTTTCTAAAGCACACTGCAGCATATATACAAATACAACTAATAAGAGGTCAGACAACACATACGGTGGGCGATGATACTATAACATAGCCATTTGATCCAGAGGCTTCCAGTGCTGCCAATTTTGATGCCTTTTCCACAGAGACATTTGTAAATGGGCTCACCTTTTCTGCAGAAGATTTTGGTGAGGGAGGAGGAGAAGCATGTGCTGATTCATTTGCTTGTTTACTTGGTTCAGCCAGTGTGGCTGTTTGGAAAACAATAGGTGCAGAGATTGTTGGGCTGTCAATTTTGCGCTTCATGTGGATTTCAAAGGCACCGAACTAGTACAAAGGAAAAATTCCCACATAAATATTATGTCCAAAACATGGATTGGGACCATGAAAATGTGTAAGTGGAAATATTCAATTAATTTCATCACATTGCTACATTAACAAACCTAAATATGCCTTGTAATGAAGAGTTGTAAGGTATAATCAACCAATTACCATACCTTGTAATTCATCAACAAATATATTTGACCAAGTTTTACACCAATCAACTAAGAGAACATTCTAATACACATATCCAGGTCACACCAAAAAACAATTCATTTGCTTGATTAGTATAGAAGCTCGATAGTTGTAAACATTATTCTGACACGCAAATAAACTAGGGTTCTCCCTACCTCATAATAGCATTTAATCTCGCATTCATGAAATGAGCTTTAATGATCTAGAATTAAGCATTTCCATCTTAAATTATTGCAAAACTATAAAATAGAAGTCTAGAACAGTTTACCTTAACTTTTAGCTCGGCAATCTTTGTCTCATCACATACTTCAGTGAGCAGGTCCTGATATAAAATAAATAATATGATTGGGTGTCAAGACCGTAAAGACAGAAAAATGTCTCCCTTATAACAAATACATGTTAAGAAGAACCAGAGGAAGAACGTCTACAACTATAGGGTTCTCCAAAGCTAGCGAATTGCCATGTCATGATTACTATTATGTTGAAGGCAAAGGCAAGAAATTCCTAAAGAATTCACATCTTTGAAGGTTGATGTTACAGAAATACAAAAGAGGGTATCAGCAAGAATGCAATGGATTAATATAGCATTACATGCATACAAAGAAAAAATTATCATCCTTGCAGATTATCGCAGAAAACCCAAATCACAAACAGAAAATATCACAAGACACATGCCAAAAAGACATAATGTAACCACTCTTTCGATTCTCTTTTTGAGCTACTCGAGTGATAATTTCATATGATAACAGCTCGATAAATCTTCCCAGATATAGCTGATTGAAATTAATGCAATTTTGTGTTTCATTCTTAGTATTCATCACTAGACCTTTTGATTTGGGAGAAAAACTCCATTATACCAATTTGAACCTCAAAGATTGAGGCAGTATTACATATAAATGCTAAGATCCAATCACAATATGCTTGAGGTCCGCAAAAAATGGCATCTCAACACAAGCAGATGACCACAAAAGACCGAGAGAAACAAATTAAAATGAAATTTATAAGAATACCTCAAAACCATTGGGAAAAGTAGCACTAAATGGTGATTTCTTCTCTACTGATCCACTTTGAGCATCTGATTGAACAGCACCATTAGTTTCACCTGAATATTTTTTAAACTTAGCTTCATCTGAATTGGCAATTAATCATTGTATAGTGCTATATGCAGTGGATACATAAAGATGGCAAATAATCGAGCAATGAGGATATGTTTATACTATTCTTCATTATAAATACAAGGAAATAGCTCACTACTAGATTTGGCTGTTGCAGTAGTGTCAGAGGTTTTTGCACATGACACAAGCACTGCTCCGTTCCTGTTTGTGGAGGAAACATTTTTTCCACCGAAAACTGCCATTTTTCTCCAGTTGGAGAAGGCTGCATTGTTTATGGTAACCATGCCAGGTTTTCCAAGCAAAGGCTTTAAATGAGAACTTGTACCTACAGCATCTGAAGCATATGGGATATCGTTAAAATAAATGCTTCAAATATAGTCAAGCTGTACATTTGTAAGGTTAAGTAAAGCTTAGGCAAGATTATACCAGCTACCTCTTGAATTTAGACCATTTAATATAAAACCAGATAAATACAGCAATCTAACTTCATTGACCACATGTTATTTTAGGGGATACTTTTGAGTTCATTTAGGTAGTCTACTCAGTCCTTCAATAAACATATAAATATCTTGTGTACTTTCGAGAGATGTTTTTTCCATTGATGACGTGTCAGAATGACCGAGGTCTTTCAAACTATACCAATGCTACGGATGAATTTTCACTTCATCCAAATGTTTAACAGATTCTGACCGCACTTCAAACCCGAGTACTCCACCGTTGATTTATAGATAAACAAATCATCAAACGCAAGCTAATGTTCAGCTCAATGCACTAATAAACACAAAACTAATCACTATCACTAAATAACACACAAACATAATACATATCTTATCACACACTTTTTATAGATACTTCTCCAATAACGCCAGTGCCATAAATTAAGGCAGGAATAAAACACAAATCATGAAACACATGCTAATGTTCAGCTGAATGCACTAACAAATAAATACACAATTAATCAGTATCACTTTTTTTTTGTGTCAGTATTAATCAGTATCACTAAATTACATACAAACACAATACATCTTAAAACATAGTTTTTATGGATAGAGCAAGCAAGAGAAGCTTACATTGGAAGGAGCGAAGAACAGCGGCGGACTCCATAGAGATGAAATCAAAATGCAATTGAACAGATCTAATCCAACAGAAATCGAAGTTACTCGATCTGTAGCTGAGATGATTGAGAAATCAGAGCAAAGATGGAAATTAAAATGTAATTGTACGATATATAGTAGTAGATCGTTTGTGCTTTGAAATGTCCGTCACTCCCATCAGTTTCTTCACCCACTTTAATCTTTATGCAACTGTTTCCTAATATGCGCATATTATTCTGCGCTTGTTTGCCTACGTAGCGCTTAACCTGCGCCTTCACATCTACACGTGAAAAACTAAATTAGATTTTCTTAACTCGTTGTTGGTGTTACTCCAAATTTAATTAGGTCATGTTTACTGTCTAATTTATTTATAAGTTATGTACAGATCAATATTAATTTATGATAAAGTAATATTAAAGGAAGAAAACAATTACTAGATGTGTAGAAATACAATTACTTTGTGAGAGGTCAAGCTAAGTTTGGATTTGATATTCCTAGAATACATTTACTTATTTGGGTTGTTCTATGCTTATTCGGGCCAGCGTAAGTCACTGATCGATTCCATTAGAATTGTGTCACATGGCAAAAGTTTGAACTCTACTAATACATGAAATATCAAAAATATCCTTTTTATTTTAAAAAAGTTAAAAAGAAAAAATTAACTCCTAATTTCTCACCCCACCCCGCTCAAATCCCAGGTCGTCAAAGAAGACCTGGGATCACCGATTCCATGCCGGCGACGGTCTGAGGAGAAGCTCAAAGGACGCCGTTGGCCTGTAATTGTACACTATTGCATTAGTTAACAACACTAATGAATACAGTTTTTGGGGCAGAGGGGGTGGTTTCATTCTCTTGTTGTTGTTTCTTTAATAGTCACCGTTTTATCTCAAAAGTTAAATATTTACTTGGATGATCATTAATTCTATTTCTGGTAACTTGAATTCACCTTCATCTTACTCAAATGTCGTAGACTCTAAAATAAAATTAAACAAAAGTTCTACTTCTACAATATCTTGTTTGGTTTTATCTTTTTTTTTCTTATGTTTTGTTTCGAAATTTTCAAGCTTTTCGGGAAGATATATAAACACGCATCATATGACTTAAAAAATCAATTAGAAATCAACATTATTATTCTATTTTTACATTTTACAGTTTATTAATTTGACATTAAATAATTCAGGTTCAAAATTTGCTCTATACTAAAACGGAAATGTAACATAATTATTTGATCAAATATCATCATTATTGTGTACTCATATTAGTCAAATCCAAGCATATCACAACGTTTCTGAATCATATGAAGTATTATTATGAACAATTCTCTCATTTTTACATTTATGAAAATACTCATCAAAGAGCAATCGGGACTAGTGTTTCAGAAATTTAGGTGACATCTCACTTCAGTTTTTTGAAATATTCATAAAAATAGTAGTACAAAAAAAGTGGGTCATGTTTGCATTTGAAAAGAATAATATGAGAAATAGGTGGTGTTTGAATTTTAAGTGAAAAAAATGGCATCAAAAACTAAAAACAGCCTCTTCTTCTTTTCTATCATTTTCAGTTTTTTCTAGAGGAATTAAGTCAGAAGTTAACTTTGCAAACAATCTATAACTGTTTTGCTTCAAAAACTGAAAAACATTTTACTGTTAGCCTGAAGCTTTAGCTGCGCCAAATAAAAGATTCAAAGAAAATAAAGTTAAGATGACGACAGACACAAAGAGAGCATTTGAGCATGTCATGAAATGATGCACCACTCCACTAACAATAAATAATTACTAATTATAGCAGCCTATTAACTATATATAGTTTGTGAATGAACTAAATTATTAAAAACTCCCAATCAAAAGTATTATCCGATGTAAATGTGTTTGTAAAACTTGGAACAACCTCATTTTAGACTCTCATTTTGCAAGTATTTTTTTATTTAAAAAACCTTCCATTTTCTGTTCTTGTGATATCTCAACATGTTATAGTAGGCGACAGATTTGACGAGTCTTTCTTTTTTCTTGAAATTGGATTAAATGGTGATGTAATTCGTACACCCTTTAATCCAAAAGCTCTGGATTTTCAAAGAAATGGGATTTTAGGAATAACGGGATCTTGTAATGGTTTACTCTCTTTACAACAGAGCCCAAGGCTAGAGAATGAATGTTACTATGTACAAAACCGCTATAGTATTTACAACAATCAAACTGTTTATATCATGAACCCTGTATTGGGAGAATTTATGGTTCTTCCACAAGTTAATCGGTCGGAGAATATGAGTAATGTTGGAGATCTTTTGAGGATTCTTCGATCCCCTTTTACTTATTTTCATGTGGGATTACTCTTAACAGAGCTCTTCACTTGGTTGGTGATGATAGGCGCTCGGGTTTTATATTTGCTTTTGATTTGGAGGAAGTAAAAGGACACCGAATCCCACTTCCATCTAGGTTAGGAGGTGAACCGGGCAATGTTGTTTTGGCGGAATGTAGAGGTAAACTTTGTCTATCTGACAATAGTATTGAGCATCAAGTAGTTACATGGACAATGAAAGAATATGGAGTGGTGGAATCTTGGTCTAGAGAAATCATATTGAAGAGATGGATACCAATTGATTTGCGCCCTTATCCACTAAATTGCTATTACAACATTAAGAAATGGAGATTTATTCAGAAGAATTACCTGAGCTCGGGTCAAGTGATTTTATATCTTTCAATTCAAAGACAAAGGGGTGTAGTAAACTTGAACTTGATTAAATGCCCAATGATTTCATTTCTCAATGAAACTAAAAAGGCAAAAATAGATTAGATTTGCCAATCATGAAATAAGAGGATAATAAGTGCCTTTTCTTATTAGAGGTGAAAATAGATTATTAAGGGCTAAGAAAATGAGAGAAAATTTGTAAGTTTAGTTTTGCTCATTCAGGGTGAACACAAAGATCATGTGTTACAATCTCTTTGTTCAAGCAATCAACTCAACAAAACTATTAGTATTAAAATGATAAACAACATCCAAAAAAATCATCACAATTAAAAGTTCGATTAACCAAAGTCTTTCAATTACATGACCCAAAACTACAGATCCCCAAAGCATATACCAGCTTCACATAAAACCAAAATTCAACATAATATATATCAAAATAAATAAATAAAATCAACCGCCAAATCCATACAAAGTACGACCTTGCCTCTTCAAAGCATAAACGACATCCATGGCAGTAACAGTCTTCCTCCTCGCATGCTCAGTGTATGTCACCGCATCCCTAATCACATTCTCCAAAAATATCTTCAAAACTCCTCTAGTTTCCTCGTAAATCAGACCACTGATTCTCTTGACTCCACCTCTCCTTGCTAGACGACGAATCGCAGGTTTTGTAATTCCCTGGATGTTATCACGGAGAACCTTACGGTGTCGTTTGGCACCGCCTTTGCCCAAACCCTTTCCACCCTTTCCACGGCCCGACATTTTTTTTTCAGTAGAAAAAATATGAGATTTGAAGTGAAGTTGTTTGTGAGTGATGAAAATGGAGTAATTCGTGAGTGATTATATAGATCGAGTGAGAGTTGGGATTTCGATTTGGATTTGGAGTTTCAATTTGGGGGGAGCGGGGTTGTAGGCGGAAACTTTTGAAATTTTAGTGCGGATCCGTGTGAAATGAGGCGATTTGTTGTCGACCGTAGATTAATAGAGATCTACGGACAGGAAAAATGTTGTGGTGTTTCAGTAGGATTGATGACGTGAAATTTGCTTTGGGCTCCCGACTACATGATCGGCAAATCGAGGCCCAAAAAGATTATGGCCCAATGCTTCATATAACTTTTTTCTGACACGTTGTGTTGACATTTTTGGAATTTGGTCTAATTATTTTGAATTAATAGGGTTTTTGGCATTTTGTATCATGAAATTATGGAGTTTTACAACTTTGCACTTTGATTTAAAAGTTTTGGCACTTTACACCCTAGTAATATAAGTTATTTGGCACTTAGCACCCTAGTGTGTGTTTTAGTGAGAAAATTCATTGGTAGAATGGTAGAATAGTTATTTTTAATTTTTTTTTTCACTTTGCACCTTGGCAATATAGATTTTGCACCCTTAAAATATAGAATGTTGGCATTTTGTACCATAATATTATAAAATATTAGCATTTTCACCCCGATTTAATTTTTTTGGCATTCTGCACCCTAAAAATTAAATTTGTATGACATTTGTACCCTAATGTATTTTTCTTAAAAAAAATAAACTCATGAATGTCGGCGATGTAGATATAAAAATGGTAATTTATATGCACAACAGTCATAAACTTGTTATTCTAAATTTATTTTACTTTATAATAACTTATTTAATATTTTCTCTCAGTAAAATTTAGATTAAAAAAAAGACATTGTCTTCATTTTATTTTCAAGTATCCCCTAGATTATTTACTTTATATCTAAAATACACGTTTACATATCTAACATATTATTATATTGCATGTTATTAACATATTTTAGATTATCATATTAAGTCGGGGTTAAAATGCCAAAATTTTTATTTTTTGGGTTCAAAGTGTCAATATTTTATATTTCTTTCATAGTGCAAAGTGTCAAAATCTATACTTTTAGGGTGTAAAGTGTCAAACATATTCGAAAATAACTATTATACTCTTCAATCAATGAATTTTTTCTTCAAGACACACTAGGGTGCAAAATGCCAATTAAATTGTATTTTCAGAGTGCAAAGTGTCAAAACCATATAATTTCAGGGTACAAAGTGCCAAAAGCCCGAATTAATAATTGACTTTCAAAACTGAGTAAACAAGACTTAGAATTAGAATTATTTTGAAGATCCAAAATCGATATTTAAGAAGCGAACATGACGAGAATTGTGAATCTAAGGGACCATATTAAATAAAAGATTCATATGTTGGTACAAATTGTACGGTTAACTTTTGGCTTAATCCCACTTTGCACCCTACAAATAGAAGCATTTTCCACTTTGCACTCTACAAAAAAAAAAATTATCCCAATTTGCACCCTACAAACCACTATTTCATTTCAGATTGCACCCTCAACCATTTTCAGCCCATTTAAGTCGCCTGAGTAAGGGTAAATTCGTCCATTCACATTATTAACCACCCCAATTTCCCTCCAAAAACTATATATGAGCAAAATTGACATATCACCATAGTAACTTAAAAAATGATGAAATATAGAAAACAAGTTTTACGGAATTTCTCCTCTTTCTTCTTCAAATTCAGCCCAGTGCCGTCCTTTTTTTTTATGTTTGAAGAAAAATGGGTTGGGTGTTAAGAAAAGAGAATGAATTGTGTTAACCATATTCTCAATTTCTCATCTTATTTACGTTTTCATTTTCATTTCATTAACAACTCTATTATACTTGTTTGTAGAATTAGTAATTAGGGATAACTACATGTACATTCTCAGAATTACTCTAGATTAGTTTCAATAATTATATGTAAAGTGAAAAAGAAAAATGCGGCACTGGACTCGACTTGAAGAAGAAAGTTGGGAAATTGAGTAAACCCCCGTAAAACTTGTTTTCTATTTTTAATTTTTTAAAGTTATTATGGAGATATGTCAATTTTGCTCATATATTATTTTTGGGAAAAAATTGGGTTAATAATGTGAACGGACCATTTTACCCTTACTCCGGAACTAAAATGGGTTGGAAATGGTTGAGAGTGTAATCTGAAATTAAATAGTGGTTTGTAGGGTGCAAAGTGGGATAAATTTTTTTGTAGGGTGCAAAGTGAAAAATGCTCCTATTTGTAGGGTGCAAAGTGGGATTAAGCCGTTAACTTTTATACATTATTATCACATATTTATATATCAACTCCCCTATGCAAATAAAAAACTTTTAATACAATATCCCATCTAATAAATATTTTTTAGGTTTGGTTAATTAGTTAATGCAATAAACTTATTGTATGTGGACATAATGACATAGATCTCGAGATCTTATTGAATGGTTGTAATTGAAAATCAGAGAAAAGTTGAAACGTCAAATTTGTATATGTATATATTATTTTAAAAATTCGATACGATTTAGAACGATCGGATTAAACTTAAATAATTTTATTCTTAAACTTAAATAATGAAAGTGGTTCTTTTAAATTATAATATTTATTTATACATGATCCAAACCAAACCCCTAATAAAACTAAACCAAAGTAAGATTTAAAACCTCTTTAAACTCCAACCTCCTAGTTTCAGCATAAAAAGTCTTATGTTTATTAGGCCAATAAGTCAACCAAATCCAACCCTTAATCTCCCACTCCATACTCCTCCCCAAACACGCCCTATCCACCTTCCAAGTGACACTTGCCCCATACTCATCCCCGGCGAACACCACACCGCCCTGCCTCGTAAAAGGCCTATTCACATTGGAATAGCGATGCTTAAACCAGGATTTGGGCTGAATCAAAGCCAATTTCGAAGGCTTGGAAGAAAATACCTCTCTTCCGTCTCCACTGTCGTGTAAAAACCAGTTTAAAATTGCAGTGTTGCCGTACACAGATTGCTCGAATTTCCATGGTTTTAAGCTGATTGTTAGCGTTTCTGAGGATGAGAAGTTGATGCCCATCGCGTTTGGAGGTTCGAATGAAGCTTCGATGCCTTTCTCTACGCCGATTTCTGTTGTGGGGTTCTCTGAAGATTTGCTCACTGATATGCTCATCACGTTTGATTGAAAGGTTGGAGTGATTTGAAGGGATATGCGTGATGGGAAATGCTTTTCGGATGATCCGGCACCGCGTTCGGTTAGGTGTGTATCTGTTAACAGCTTCGTCACGTCACACCTGATCAAATGAGATGAGATTATTTATTTATTTATTCTTTATAAATTAATTATAAGGCCAATAAAATGAAATAAATGTAATCGACTTACCTAATGTTATCCGTATTAACCATGACTTCGATCCACTTTTCCTGAGCTTTCACCTTATAATTCAATTGAATCACACCCTCAAGTTGGTGATAATTAAGAGAAAATGACAAACGGTCATCGGGAGACGATGATCCACTAGACTTCTCCACGTTCATAGCTATTACAGGACAATATAATTGAACTTTCCACATCCCAGATGTTGAAATTGAATAAGAAAACAATGGAGATGGTGTCCTAATACCAACATTTGCAGCTCGAACTTCATATATCCAGTTTGTAATCGCAAGATTAATCGAACGGACCCATTGTTCTTCGATATTAGACCCAACAAGTCTCATCAACAATTTGGACACTCCTCTAGACATAGGACAAGCAAATTGATCTTTAAGGATATTAAGACACGAAGTTCGTATGTCTTTAGGAGCTTCATAAATGCATATGATGAAACTGAGGCTAAGAAACAGAAAGTTGAAGATGTCTTTGAGGTTGTTTTCGGAGTTTAATTGTGCAAGTTTAAGTGAAGATGGACATTTATTTGGAGAATATTTGAGGATATCTTCAATGAAATTATGTAGTAAAGTGGAAATAGTTTCATTGTTTAGAAATTTGTTGGATGGAGAGTTGTTAAGTACAATCTTCTTTGAGGTCCAAAGAGAGATAGGAATTCGAAGATTATAATCTACGAAAATGGAGAGGGTAAAAGAGGAATTTTGAAGGTTATTGACTGATAATTTGAGGGAAGGTACTTGAAATGAACATGCAGGGCAAAGATTGATTGAAATAATGCTGTCTTTTCTCCATTGATGAATTGGTGGAAGGTTTTGAATGAAGGAAAATACATCGGGGTATGAAGAAAAATCCATGATTCTTTTCTTTCAATTTATGAGTGGAATTCAACAAGTTAGATTAAATGATGGATATAAATAGTGTAAAGCAATATTCGGAGTGTCAAGAAAGTCAAAAGATAAAGCATATAATACGTGAAAATGTGCAAGAAAAGATCTCTATATTTTGAGAAGAATAAGATTAATTATGCATGCACATATATACTTGTGATATGGACTAAACGTGTAAGATTTTCATTCATTCAATACATATTTTTGGAAAGAAAGTTCTTATGTGGATATACATATAACTCTAAATAAAAATACTCAATAAACATGTAACACCCACAGAAGATCCATTCCTTCGATCGATGATTTGTGCCTCCTAAAGTTTTTCAGTATTTTGAGATGATCACCACAAATGCATGGAATATTTCTTTGTTCCATTGAGAAAGCATGCATAAGATATAACAAATTAAATAAAAAATTAAAGTCAGTATAATGAGTACTCCTGTTATATAGGCTTTGTGTGGCTGGGTTTTGGCCCAGTCTCACGGGTCTCGCTAGATCGGGTCAAAACCCATCCAAATGGAATTTATTCAGACTAGTGAGACTTGAGCCCAAACCACCTTAAGACTAGAGCCCAAACCTTTGAGACCATGAGCTTTTTTATATTAAAACTTATTAATTAAAATTATTATTACAATCATTACACAATACATTATCATATTTAAAACTCCATAACAAACATTGATTTGACATATTATTTACTTTTTCTCCCTAAACCCCAAAATTCAAACTCAATCCAAGTGAGGTCTCAAAGGTTTCAACCAAAAAAATTCAAGAGCCAAAACCCATCCAAATAGACCCATAATATTTCATCTACGTTCGGTGCATAATGAAATAATGGCCATACTTTAGTAATTTACATTTGAATTCTTGTTACTGTCTTTGTATTTGTCTAAAATTCTTACATGTTATTTAAATTAACAGATGTTCACGCAGTGGTCAATGTAGATTCCATTTTATCCGATAAAATTATATTTTGACCCTTTTATTTTATTTGTCTTCTATATAAATTGGTAAATTGAACAAATTTTGCAATCAAATAACTTTTGGGTGCATTGTACTACATAGCTATTGTTGGGACTATTTCTCTAGAAATTGCACTGTATATAACGACCATCAATCAAAAATTAAATTCAATGGGCTTGTTTGTTTTGTGTTTGAGAAAGTAATTTGGGAGAGTAGTGGATGTTTGTGAAATAACCTAAATTTGCGTGATGTTTGTTTGTTGTTTGGGTTTTGAAATAGTGGTTTGAGAAATAAAATAGGTATAGATTTTTTTGAAAGAGTTGGTTTGTAGGTGTAAAATGTATAAGACTTTATGTCAAATCATGTTTATTGTGAGATAAATTGTGTAAGAAATATGTTACTTTATGTCAAATCAGAGTAGAGTTTACATAAATTTTATTTAGATATAAGAAAATTGTTGTTTGTTTAAGTTTTGAAAGAGTAATTTGAGAAAATTGAGAGATGAAAATTTATTTCAGAAAATAGAAAACATATTTGTTTGACATTTCCCAAACACGAATTTTTTTTGGGAAACGTCAAACAAACATGCCCAATGCATCTTTGATGAAACAATAAAAAGATGCAAACATAAACGTATTACTTATGACATCCAATACTCACATATATTAAATAAGCACATGATTTGAATCCGAATTTATATATTTCGCTGGTATTCAAAAGCTAGCTATAGATTCATCCTATTCCAATAATTAAATACGAAGATGCCTTAAACTAATAAACAACTCGTTTTTAGAAAGAGAAGGAGACGTATATTTCCAACATTCTTCTGCCTAACTCTAAAGACAATAAACTTAAACACGCCAGCTTTTCTGAATGCATCCATACGCTTGATGCCACTCATTTGTTCTTACTAAAAAGTTTCTTTCAAACTAGAGAATCATATTCTCACCTAATATATAGGAATAGGAGCATAATATTAATATACATACTCAAGTAAATAAAGCTCGAATCAGCACATGAATAGATAAAATAAAAATCTTCCCAAGTTTTTCCAACCAAATTTGTTTCTTATCAGACTCTTACTCATTCTGATATAACATTTACAAATACGCACAACCTGATGAATTTACATTGAGATGAAACATGAAGCATTTACAAAAATTACAGATTCCCCATCAGGTTGTAGTATAATTTTTCCTTTTTCTAGAAAGTGAGAGTAGAAAAGTAACATCTTTTACCCATGGCCGATCCTCCAACCGTATGCCAACCGGAACCCTCCTCGTAACATTCAATCTGTCAAGATATTAATAAATAATAAAAAAATTAGGGTGAAAGTGAACAAGCAAGCTCAAACTCTAAAGTCATTTATCTATCTTGTTTAAAATTCTAATTTGTTGGCTTGAGTAGAGGGGTCCAGAGAGTGGACCTGCACAGTCACTATGTGTTTGGGCTGTTGTAAGTTATAACTATCAGGTATAGCCTTTTAGCACCACGACAGTCGCTCAATCTTAATTGAGTATATTAACACATATAGTGTGATTAGTCACTTTACCGGGAAAATTACTAAATCAAAAAACTAGTGTCTTGGACGTGTCATGTGAATGTTGTGGGTTCAACTGAACCATGTCTTGGATGGCTATGTGTGCTCCACGTGTTTCTGTTTCTCATTGTTTAGTGTGTGGGTGGGGGTGGGGGGTCTTATGAAGTTACATACCACATCAAAAGTTTCGTTGCCATTAACACCACCGATCGCATATATTTTCCCCTCAAACACAAATGAGCCAAAGTATCCTCTGGAAACCGACATAGGTTCCTCAGTCATCCACAAACCAACACGCGGATCAAAAACTTCAACAGTGGGCACCATTGTAGATCCATTGTAACCACCCAAAGCATATCTGCAATATAATTTTTTTACATTACTCAAATTACAGTGTTTATGAGGTCACAATCATTGCATTGTAAATTTGTAATCATGTCTTCCCTTCAACTAAACCTTGGCAGGAGAAAAAGGCTTCAAAAATATTTCGGAAAAGCAACCATACAAATAGACTGCCAAAGTATTCCACGTAAAGACGAAAATGCTACATATCTTACAGAAGCTAACTTACATTTTTTCTTTAAATGCAACCACAGAATGGCATCCTCTATTTGTGTTCATGCTACTAAGGCTGGTCCATGCAGGTTCTCTAGGATCAAACCTTTCAACAGATCTGCATAAAATCGAATAGGACATAGAAACAAAAGGCCATACAGAAAGATCGTTTCAAAGGCCATTTATTACATTTGTTTTCATAAAGATCTGAACAAATTTGGAATATGGATGCACTTAAAGTTTGGCATGAGTACAGAGCTAATTCATAATGTAAAATGCTAGTCCAAATTATACAGCATATCTCTATCTCTACTATTATAAAAGCATGAATATTTCTTAACTTTTTTGTGCAGACTAAAATACCCTATTTAAATTGTAAGTGATATTTAATTTAATGGTAAATATATAAAAGACTAAAAGAGTTATAATTAGAGATGAAGTCTTATTATATTTATCTCCTACATAAACTCCTAAAATTTATAAATTATCACTTACATCAATTTTTGTAATTTTAATCTTTTTCTCTTAATAGATAAAAACGAACCATAGGAAACACTATTATTTTAAATATCCCCTAAAAAAATTATATTATTATATTTTAGCATCAATATTTATTTAAGTAAGAAAATATTAATTTAAATATTTAGTACAAATTACATAATTTAAAATTTTAAAATGAAATTCTCTTAAATATCATTATGTTACAAAAAAAAATTTCACTTACTATGAAAGAATAAAAAAATACTTATGACTTACCTCATTTCGTAATTTTATTTTGGCTAGAATAGAAAAATATTAAGAATATTCAATAATATCAAAATATGCATAACCTCGAATTTTCATGGAATTATTTTCTCGAAAACGGGCGAAATTGGTGAAATCGATGAAAATAAATATATGAAATAATAGAAAACATGTGAAATCGATGAAAATTCGATTGAAATTGGTGAACACCGACGAAATGGGTGAAATTTTGGGTGAAACCGGTAAAAAAAAGGCCACTGAAATCGATAAATAAATGTGAAATCGATGAAAATTAGTGAAAAAGGATGAAATCGGTGAAACGACAACATCAGTGAGATATAGGTTAAATTGGTGAAAATGAATTAAACTAATGAAAAGGTGAAAACGTGTTAATTTGCTCTATTTTATGACATAATAAAAATAATTTTACTCTAGTTTTCAAAAAAATAACCATAAAATTAACTAGACACGTACAACGTACGTGCACTTTCCTAGTATCTTAAAAAGCATGGATCTAGTGAACATATTGCCCTTTCCCTAGAGTTAAGTTATAACAAGATCGATATTTCATCAGATAGCATTCTCATCGTAGGTAAGCATAAGCTTTGAGAAACTCATAATTGCTAGACTAGAGGAGATTGACTGCAAGAGGACAGAAGGTATACAAAATCTTGCATTTGACTGCTGTTTTCTTTATAAGCAGGTCGAACATTGATGAGGTTAACCCCCATATCTAGCTCTCCTCCCCCTAATAAACAACTTGATTCTAATTTATATTGCTCTAGATGAGATGACTCTGTAAAATAATGTGCATAGCAAAGATAACGACATTTTAACAAAAATAATTAGCCTTGAGCACAGCATAAGATAATTCAGGACAAAACATATAGAAAACTTAAATTATTCACTGTGATAACTGACTACTCAAAATAATGTGCTTCCTAGAAATATGATATGAGAAAAGTTGGGCCTTGTGTGTGCATGAGAGTTAGACGAAAAGCCAAAAGTTAGAATAAACTTCCAACATTATATTACTCCCTTCAAAAATTGAAAAAGGCCATTACCATTAGAGGGACAGTTTCCATATATTTGAGACCTCGGAGCACATGAGAATTAAAAAGATCCAACAAAGTTTCAGTATGAATTCAATCCGGTAAGTCAGTACTTGGTATTACCTCCCTTAAGTTTAATAGAATATTTTATCAACAATAAAGTTTCTTTTTACTAGTTTCTTTCAATGATAATGAGTACTCTAGAGTCAAATTATGTTCTTAAATCAGAAATGATGGTAAGTCTTTCAGTCCAAACCCAACAGTCCGCTGAAGAGATCAAATCTTGAAATTGCAGATCATCAGAATTTATCAAATCCCACAATTTAACACAGTCGTTTTGATCAATAAAAAGCGATGGCATACAACTTCTATTGGATTTTATAATTCATACATATATGATCATGAACTACATGGAACACATGATAGAAGGAAGCAGGTAATCGTACTCCTCATATATTTTCTGTAGAAACCTTCAAACGCATGGCTACTGATACATAATAAATGGAAAATAATGACACGAAGAAATAGAAACAGAGGATTCCTACCTCAAGTAATCCTTTCCATCATAACCACCAGCAACATAGAGTGCACCGTTCATGTCTGTTGCGGCTGGAGCAAAACGCTGCAGAGACAAAAGACATGCTATTAAAAAAAATCATGTGCTTTGGTTGTCTAATCACCGATGCTCTGCATATGTGGCCTAATGTGGACAAATCCATCATATAAAGTACCAAAGATATATGTTCTTCCCGACCAAAAAAAAAAAGCATCGAAGATCTTGGCCTTATGGATGCGGATGGGGCAAAGCAGTTGACAGACTATTGGATTCAATGAGGTATGCCACTATTTTATCTTTACAGAGTTGATAAATTCATGACTTGGCCATAAATTTACTCTAATTTTCTTATTTGCCTGGACCAGATAATGGAAATGTTGAAGTTATCCTTGCAATCTAAGACTCGACTTACTGATTTTATTTTCCATAAAAGACGGAGGCATCATTATCACACAGCAAATTCTAGCTCTACGAAGATGATGGTAAAAGCCACAATACATAAAGCAACAGATAAGTTGTTGTTTGTTCAAGATGAGGAAAATTTCATAGACTTTCTGCTTAGTTTGCTTAAAGTTGAATGCCCTTTGGTCAGCAACACTTGTCTTGGGAGAATAGATAACTTCTATTGAAGCATAGCAAATTTGAATGCTGTCAGGATTCCTGAACTTCAGCCTTAGCATCTATCCAAGAACCAGATTTAATCTCTCACTGAACAAAAATCTCATGATCTATATTACCATTCGGAGCACAATATTCAAGGTTTTATCTGAAAATTTTGAATATTCCACCCCTAGAAATATAGCATATATAATTACATGATAATGAATTAGGAAAGAGAGAGTTTCTAAATAAGATGACAAACTCAAGTGCTTTGGTTAATGCATTAATTACTGATTGTTCAAAAAAGGTCATTTTCAGATCATACTCTAATTTGCTGGACAGAATGCACAGATATAAAAACAATTACCAGCGGGATTCAGTTTTTGTAATGTGGTTTTTACACTGAACAAAATATGAAAATCTTACACACCTTTTCCAGCATGGATTGTGTGGAGATCCATCTTCCTTGGTTTATATCAAATAATTCAACCTCTGAGAAACAATCAACTCCATCTCCACCACCAATTGCATATATTTTGTCATTCAAGGATGCTCCTGCCAGACTTCCCTTTTCATGATTTAGAGGGGGGCGCTGGACCCATTGATTACACTTAGGGTTGTATGATTCAACTAGCAACAAGACTTACTACTTAGACTTGACCAAAATGAGATAAAAAAAATCAGTAGAAAGAGAAGGAAAGTTTTACCTGTGTCATACCATATACCGTCATATACGCCGCCCAAAAGGTAAAGCTCACCATTCAACTTTGCAACTGAAGCATATGAACGTACAAAGGTCATTGGGCAAAGTGATGTAACATTGTCTTCAGAAGGTGAATATGATTCCAAAGATGGAAGCCATGCTGAACCATCAAATCCTCCGACTATAAGTACATATTCTTCAGTTTTTAGAAAAGGTGATTCACAGTTTTCTTCATCACAATGATCTCCAGAAGAGAAAGGGATGGATTCCAATTTGCTCCACTTCTTCAAATGATCAATTTCCACTTTTGCATGGGCCTGTATAGTTATTAAAGGTGTGTTAGTCCACCATAACATAAACAGAACAATTAAAAAAAATACAGCTAGAGCAAAAACACATGATGAACATTTAAATTTGGTCAGCTTTCATACACTCTTTCTTATAGATTTATAGAAGCAAATCATTAAATCCTTCTCAAAGCACTTACACTCCATTTATAAGAAAAAATGAAAAAAAATTCCCGCAAAATATTTTATGCTTGTCTATTGTGACAGATATAAGATCTTGAAAGTACTTTAGTGAAAAATTCCATAAACTTAAACAAAATGCAGAGTAGAAAACAAAGTCGTGCTTCCAAAAATACACTGCTGGAGAACACTATCATTGGTACAATCAGCGACGTGAATTATCATCAACAAGGAATTTGGAGTTAGTTGAACTTTTATGCATAACATTGAACCGATCAAAAGATCAACCATATGCATTAAAAGGGCAAAGTACCAAATAGCTTACTGGGAATTACAAATCTAAACAAAGACAACTTTTTTGCACATGGATAGTGGTAACAAAGTTGCAAGTAAAACTGTAAAAATATTTGAGTATACTCGTCCCACAGGGCTACATCAACTCTATGATAAACCTTCATGTATCTGAGTATGAAATTAAACTTCAATTAAATATTGCATATGTATAGTGTAGCTGATTCTTGCATATATACAGTTCCACAGTTCTTCATACAAGACGGGAAAAAATGGATGAGCTCAGAACATCATGCCACTACCAAGATAGAATAGTCTTAAGAGGGTTCATATAATCCAATTTCAGTCCATGATAACATCATTACAATAGGCGTTACACAGTCATTGAAGAAAGCATACCAGTTCATGCTCCAGAGAATCAATTTTTACACTTTGTTTCAACTGAGAAGCCTTCAACCCTTCAATTTCTTGCAGTAACTGCAAAGAACATGCCAAAAATCAAGAGGCGAGGATGAATGAGAGAAAGAAAATCTCAAGAGATATGTTAAGGCAAGTATTATAAGTTGCTTAGTTGACTAGATAGCACAAGGTACCTTCACAACCACAAACTGAAATCTGGAAGACTGCATATCAGTAAGCAACTCCCCAAATGTAGGGCTACCATTCTCCATTAAGACCCCATTAGTTAATGTAGGCAGATCATCGTCTCTATCACAATACATTGAGGGTCTCAAAACATCGCCATATATTGACTTTTCTTTGGAACTAGCTAAGGTATTTCCAGCTTCCTTAGCTACTATAACAGAATTGCAAAAAGTTCCATCCTCTGAAGATGGTACATCTGTCAAATTAGGGTCATCGTTCTCTCTCTCAAGATCCTGCATACATGTCCCTTCATTTTCATATATATCATCCATATCACTGTCTGCAAGCTCTTCCCAATTATACGGAACAGCGGAGTCGCTATCTGAATTAACAGAATCTGAACAGGCCTCAGGAAGTGGCTTAACTGCTTCCTGAAAAGATGAAGCATGTCCCCGTTCCATACCGGAGCGATCTGAAGTTATAAACAAGTCACTCCACTTCTTCACTGGAGCGGAGATACTTCTGTCATTGTGGACTAAGACATTTGAACTTTCAAGGTTCTCTTTTAGTCCCATTTCAATCATTCCAGTACATTGATCAATAGCCTCGTATGACTCAGATCTGGGCGAAACATCAAACATCCGGTTCCAAGAAGCAGCATTAGGTGGTCGCGGTATCTTCTCAGGCAAGGGTGATGATAAAAATAAGTTGGTCAATCTGCCAGTTTGCTTTTTGTCAAGCTCAAACCAAAAATGTTTATCTTCATAGTAGTTATCAGCAATTATTGGTTTAAATTCTTCTTCATGCAATTGCCTGCATTGCTTGATGACATTCACTCGTACCTAAAACAGAAGAACATCCTACAGGTGAGAATACTAGTTTCTAAATAATCAAATGTCTAAGTTCAGGGAAAATTAATTATGTAAAGTGACTACGAAAGTAAAGAAAAATAAACCGAAAGCAAATAACTACGGTTGCATACCTGTGCAGCATAGGGCGTATTTTCAGTGCCTTCACTAGTAATCCATGCAAAGGGGTTAATATTCATCTTCCCAGGAGTGGCAGCTTCAAAGATACCATGAAGTGTGCGGTCGCTATAGTTGAATAGAAACAATGTAAGGCCAGGGGAAATGTTCTTTACATAGGGAAAATGTGAAACCGGCAATCCTGCTCAAGTTTTTACAAGAAAATATCACACGTCAGCCTTACAAATATACATCAATCTAAACTGAAATATAAGGCTGTTAAAACAATCATAAAACGCACCGAACATCTGCTTAAGCAAGCATTCTGTGATGGTGTGATGCTTGCATCCGAATATGACAGCACCAAGTTCATTCTTCTTCAAATTTCTGGAACGTGCACTCATGATAGGTGTCCAGGGTGGAAGAGTCTTGTTCTTTCTCACTGATCCCATCTACAACCATAGCATATATGGAAAAATCAAGTATTGAACTATTTAAGCTATAAAAAAATATGTATATGTAAGCAATAACGAAAGAACAAAAGCAACAAGAAATCAATTATAGAAGCAAAGAAAACATCACATCAGAAAGGCTTTATTATTTTACTCCCTCAACAACTATATCTATAAAGAGAAATATCAATACATTAAAGAAGAGTGAAGGTAGAGTTAGGCTAGAAACTGAAGTTAAGATATTGAAATATTCAATAATTTACAAGAAAAAATATAGCCGTAATAGTATAACTGTTAAAATTAGGGACAAAACCTCATTAAAGATGAAGATGTGTCCATCCTGCCTTTGGTCAATAATGATGAAGTTTGGTTCCTAATATCCATAAATTCTGTGCCAAATTCTGTGCTAATCCTATGGTTCTCTATCTGTATACAAAGTCAGCCAATACATCCTTGTTAGTCCAATTGTGACAAGGTTTGGCTCAATATTCCTATTCCCTCCCACAATCTCATCCAAAATGATATCAAAATACACCATCTATCACAAATTGAAACCACACAGTGCAAACAAGAGGCAACAAAGTCAATCCACTTATACAATTATAAGAGAATAGCGGCTGAGCAACCCTATTACATAGTCAAGTAAACACATAAAAATCCGAGCATCTAATCAAACAAAAAATTAATCATCAACAGCAGCTCATTAGAAAATTACAGACTCCATCTTCTTTTGCACACACAGTCCTCCCCTAACTCAAGAGAACCGAAAAAACAAAAAGTCACTGTACCTTCACGATACATACTAAAACAGCAAATAAAACATGCATTAGTATTATAGTAGTGACATTCAATTTCTCCACTTATTTTGAAACAAAAAACAGGGGAAAAACATCCAAGAGTATAAAAATAACAAAAAAATGACACATTACGCAAAAAATCGAGCATCAAATCAAACTAAAAATTAATCACCAACATCAGTGCATGAGCAAACTAACAAGTCCATTTTCTTATGCCCACGCAGTTCATGATATGTACTAAAACAGCAAATAAAACACGGATTAGTACTATACTACTAACATTCAATTTTTCCACATATTTAGAAACAAAAAACAGGGGAAAATAATCGAAAAGCATAAAAATAGCAAAAAATTGACACATTACGTCAAAACAAAAAAAAAAAACCACAGGCGTCCGTACAATTCGCCGGAGCTGTGAGGAGTCGATCGTCGAAATTCGACCCAATGAAGAAAGGAGGACGCCAAAAATGAGAGGTTTGAAGTTTCTGCTTTTTTCTGATAAGTAATAGAGAGAGGTTTGGGGTTTCTGTTTTTTCTGACAAATAATAGAGAGAGGTTTGGGGTTTATACACAAATACTAGAACTGAGAAATACTAACGGAAGAGATGATTCTAAGTCCCAACTCTCACCTGACACTACACTACAATGCGCCGGATGCGCAATGTACCAACACAACTACTGTTTTGTTTGTTGAATGTTGCAGAAATTTGCGCCAACTCACGTAAAAAGATGGTGGGTGTGGGTGAAATGTCGGAAGTACCCCTAAGTGGTCGGAAATAGGTAAGGGTATTTGGAATGATGAAAAGATCAATGGCGGTAAAGAAAAATAGTAGTATACTGTAAAAAAAGCTGAAGAGTTCTGATAAGAAGAGGACAATTTCTTTTAATTTTTACCGTTTGAGGTAAGGATATTTATGAAGTTGTGTCTTTTTCTTTTCCTGTTTTTTCCCTTTTTAGGTAGTTGGAATTGAATTGATGTTTAAATGTACTTAGTTAAATTTCATGGAAGGGAGAGTGGTATTGTTTTAAAACCTTCTACACTAATATAGAAAACTTGAGTGTGAAAGGGGGTCAATAATGCATCAATTTCTATTTCTAGAAAAAAAAGAGCTTTAATAGCTGTAAAATTATTTAATTTATATTAGTATTTTGAAATTTGAAATGGCCTACTCTCGAATCCTCTTTTATTTCTAAGTGCTGTTTTTGGCAACATTTTAGTAGTATTTTTGCAATTATTTCTGAACAATTATAATTCTAAAATAATCTCCTTTTGTTAATTTAATTTGCCCAAAAACATTAAAATTAAGTCAATTGAATATCGATATAAAAACCAAATAACTAAAACAACAGAACTTTTGTTTATAAATGAAATGTTAAAGGCTATTATGCAGAATTTTGGCTCGGCTCCCTTTCGATTTTTCTTCAAAAATGGTTTGGGAGTTCTCCTAGAACTTTCGAAACTTTGAATTGTTTTTCAATGGAACATTGAGATAATAAAATATCGACTAGAATAAAATTATAATAATAAAATATTAAATATAAAGATAATTATTGAACTGACCATTATTTAATATTTATTAAGTGACAATAATTTTAGATTTCGTCACATAAATAAAAAAAAAAATTTGTTTCTCAAGGGTTTTATTCCTTTTGAGATGGGTTGGGCTTGGGCATATTAAGTGGATATCTCTCCCAACAGGGATTCAAATCTGGGTCCGCAACTTTGTAGTAACTAGTCATTTCCACTAGACCAATCACCTGTTGTCACATAAATATTTTTCCATATAATGCTGGTAAAAAAAAGAGTGAATGTAAAATACCCTTATTAGCAAATAAAATATACTTTTAAGCCGGAGTACATATTATGTAGGAAAAATTACTATTATTCCTCACCATAAAATGCGAAAAAATATCTATTCACCTAAAAATTGACTAAAATCTCATGTTAACTTGAAAATTTACAATAACTCTCTTATTCATTTAAAAATTTTGACAATAATCTGCCAATTGACTCGTGATTGAATTTCAAATTGAATATTTTTCCTAATTAGATAAAACATAATAGATATTTTAATATTTAGGTCTTAAAAAAATAGTCATTAAGTCATCTTTATTAGTTACAATTTGTTCGCTAATTGACAATTTGTTCTAACAAAAGTACATATGGATGTCTGTATCAGCAAAACATGATTGCCTTATGATCAACAAAATTCAGTTATATACGTCTCTAATTTGCTAATTAGATCCATTCAAGAACAAAGCGCGTCTAGCTCATGGATAATTACACTACAAATCTACAATGGAAGGTATGTGAACTTGCACAACCTCAATTGCTTGCTACATCTGATTCTACCTCATCACTATTTTATCCACGAGATAATTGTATTTTTTAGACTGATTCTAATTATGTCAATTTATACTTTTTGTTTCAAACAAATGCAGGATACCATATTGAATATCATATATTAAAAAATCATTCTACATTAACCTTAACCTGGTGGTTAATTAAGTCAATTTTAAATATTGCAAAATTAGTGTCATAAGTTATTTTGTCGGCCCAAGATGTTATAGGGTAGAATTGTTAGCTAGTATAATTTATGACATTAATTTTGCAATAATTAAAACCTACTTAACGGTCATGTCATCAATTTGATGGTGATTTTCAAATTAGCTAACGGTTGATTACAATTTACAAATATGTTGATCTACATTTGTTTGATACCAAAAGTTGAAATTGATATAAATCTCCGTATCAAATTAAAATGCAATTCTCTCTTCTATCAAATCAACGGTTAATTGTTACAAGATCCTAGATGAATGTGAAAACTAATTAACTCCTCTCCCTGTCTATTCCAATTTCTTCCCACCTAGGATCATGATCATTTGTCAGAGGCGGCGCCATAATTGGACCACTAAACGTTGTTGCATCATGTGTCGATTGGTGACTATTCACTTGATCCGCCGGTTTATTCACCCTATTCATAAACTTATCTCCCACTAATCTTTGTTGTTGCACCACCAACACTGAGGCAGTGATTCCAAAATCCGGCGAAGCCAAAATATCTCCAACCACCCCAAGCTCCGGGCACTCACTCCAAGCCTCGAGACCCATAAGTACTTGTGACGCTTGGTGGTTCCTTCCCACTATAAGTAAATCGAAACTATTCTCTAAACCTCTTAATGATGTAGCTAGGCCTACCCCGTCTTTAACAACTTGTTCTTGATATACAAAATTTTCATTTCCCAAGTTAGCTCGTCTCACTTCGTCAATCAAATTGTTATCGAATTTTCTTTCTCGAGGGTTGTCACATCCAAATAGTAAGAAACGAAGAATTGTTAGAGTTACATTGTTATGTCTCCCCATACGAGCCCCATAGGCCAATGACTCTGCATCATCTGGGCCACCGATATAGATTACGGCTACATGGTATATGGATTGGCTGTTTAGAATAGACAATGAACAGGTAAGAATCCTCCGGTCTACCAAAATCCCAACCGAGCACGACGCTTGGTCCATGACTTTTACGTTCATATTTTGCATACCATTGTTTACTGACCCAATGGAGCCATCGATTTCCCAATGTTTGTGAAATGGTAGAATGACTAAAGTTGCATTTTGGTCTAACGCGACTCGACAAATGTCATCATGCATTGTTGGTAGGTGCGAGATTGCACTGAATGATTGGATTGTAACGCACCTTTCGTTGCAGAGTTCGTATTGGCGTAAGGCATTGATTATGTGGCTGGATTTGGAGTTGGTTGGTTGTAGGGTCCTTGTTGACTGATTAGCCACGAGCATGGGAGTGGCTCGACCTACTAGCTCGACTAGTAAGATGGCTATCACTGCAATAGGACTATCTTCGGTTGCATCAGATGCTTCGAGTAAGTTTATGATTGATGGCACGGAGTCTTGGTTTTGAATGCAGACTAGTATTCGAAGCTCGGTGTCTCGTTTGGAGTGTTGAATTGTTCTTCTCTTGAGTGGGATGTATCGTTTGGAAGGATCGTAGAGTAGCTTGATAAGAGGAGTAATGACTGATGTGACTCCAATAACTGATAAAACGCAAAGAGCAAACTCTTGATCTGATATTACCTGAGTTCAAACAAGTTTTAATTAAGAGATAATCAACATTAACATTATAATTAGAATTAGTTAGTACTACGTAAAAATAAATAACTTTATTTAAAATTTCATACTCCATCATCTCTCCAGAAGTTGAAGACAATAAGTTCACAAACACCCCTTGCATTCATCATAAGTCCAATCACAATGGAGTCTTTTAAACTAATATTAATGAAACGAGATGTAAATACTACAGCCCCGATCTTGATCAAGAAAGAGAAAAGGACAACTAACGCTAAAATCCAGCAGGACCGAAAATTAACCGCAAAGATGTTCGTCTTTAATCCACTCGTAGTGAGAAACGTTGGGTAAAGAAACTTCCCTACGAAAAAATCAAGTTTCGAGATTATAGCTTCACCCAGAGGTGGCCCTTCTGGCACCATAAACCCAAACACCAAGGGTCCAAGCACAAAATGTTGACCAATCACTTCACTTACGAATCCAACCACAAGATTACCCGTAAAAAATATGAAAACATAAACATCCGCTAAAGTTTTCCCATTCGGAATTCTTTTCACAACTTTCTTTACAATTGGCCTAACAATATAAACCAAAGATAATACAAGAATGACTGCTGATAAAACCCCTAATATCGATTTCACAGGATCACTCTTTGTTGGTGACACCGCAAGTGTTACCGCGACTAGTGGTACGCCAATTAAGTCACAAAACATGGACGATGAGATAGTTAACCGGCCTAGGTCACTACTCAACATGTTAAGATCAGCTAGGAGGCAAGAAATGTTCGGGAATGCAATTAGACTATGAGAAGCTGCAATGTAAGGTAGTGATTTTGCTAGGTTAGGATCCATAAGAAGATACTTTGGCAAGACAGAAGCAAGTGAAACTGAACATAGCAACGTTATGACCATTGCGGTGGTGCCAAGGACCGCGGCTTGTCTACCGGGTCGAACCATTAAGCTAGGATCTGACCTCACGCCTATTGCAAAGAAGAAGAACGTTATACCAAATGCAGCAGCTGTTTCGAGTATTAAGAGACTTCTTGGGGGGAATAAACGAGATCCTAATAGAGTTTTGTGGCCTAATATTGAAGGGCCGAATAGTATACCACCCTGTGGATAGTAAATGTAACATTTCAAAGTTAGACTTATGAATTTAACAAGTTTTAGCAATTTATAAGGGTGAAATACAGTTTCCTCCTTAAAGTATGGGGTTGTATCAGTTATCCCTTAAAGTATCAATTGTAAAACTAACCCCCTTAAATTATAGTATTGAACATTTTATTTCAAAACTACCCTATCCCTTTTAAAACACTAAATACATTATTTCTTTATTAATTTATCTAATAAAATATATGTTAATTATGCATTCATCCATACACCAAACAATATTATATTTCAATTTCTTCATTTCTTAGGTTTCATTCGGTTTTACGGTCTCAAAATTTTTAATTACACCTCATTTTTTTCTTTATTTATGCTTCAATTTGTTTTCTTTATTTTATGTTCCAATTTTTTATATTTCTATCTCAACTTTTTTCTTTATATCATGTTTTTATTTGGTGATAATTATTCATTTATTTGCAGTACGAATTATTATTAAAAATATTGAGTAATTCTCCTTCGAATAAATTCTCGCAAAATTCAAGGTTGGCACCAAACAATGTTATGTTGTAATTTCTTCATCAATTTATCTTACTAATTATGAATTCATCCATCCATCCACCAAACAATATTAAATTTTAATTTCTTCATTTATTTTGTTTCTTTCGGTTACAAAAAATGAGATGAGAATGAAGAAAAAAATTAAGAATGAAAAAAGTATGGGAAAAAAAATTAAAACATAATGTTGTTTGGTGGATAAACGAATTCATAATTAATAAAGAGACAACTTTATTTTGATAAATTCATTAAAAAAAATTATTTATAAAAGGAGCTAGCTAGCGGGGGTATTTTTGGAATAAAAACTACAAAATTGTAACAGTGGAGGGTAAGTGTTACAATCGATACTTTAGGGGGTAACTGATACTACCCCACACTTTAAGGGGTGAAACTGTATTTCACCCTTTTAAGAATTTGTAAAGGCAAACTTTCAAAAATGGTCCTGTAAGTTTAGAATCCTTTAACCTTCACCAAATTCCAATTTTAGAATAAGAAATTTTGTCCTCTAACTATTATTAATATTAAAACTATGAAGAAAGAAAATAAATTCTTACGATAATTTGCGAAACGGCGGATGGTTGTCCGAGATGCTGGAGGCAGGCATCAATAAGCAGAGATGATAAGGAGATGATTGAAAGTTGCATCAAAATAAGAGGAAGTGCATAGTTTATGGGACTCTTATGTACCCATAGACCAAAAGTTGCAATGAAGTCTTTATATTGACACACAATATCAACATTGGGTGCAAAATTGGATACAGATACATCATCATCTTCCATCATATTTAGTTTGATCTTTAATTAATTTTGCAAACTTTTAAAGATGGAAAGATAGTAATCAATAAAGTAGAGAAGAGAGGAAGAAAAGGAGCTGCAGGTTGGAAAGAGAGATAAATTAAAAATGATAATAGCTACCAAATTTGCTTGAAATTAAAATTCCACTTACACAGTTGATCGAGCACAATGGGAGGTTTTCCTTGACTTTTGGTGGACACAACAAAGTTTGTTAATGGCAGATCGATGGATCATAGTTTTACATGTGTGCAAGATTATATATGAATTAAATGTTTTAATTAATATGTGAAGCTTGTGTTTGATATATTCTCGTTTACTTAAATACTATTAATTTGTTTTTCCATATATAATTCTTTTTATTTTTATATAAAACTTAGATCGATCAACTCATTTAATTAGGGTTCACCAGAATATATGTTTTAGTAATTTATAATTAAATTTCCTTTTATATTATTTCTTGAATCTTTTTTCGTAAAAGTGATTAATGTTATAATATGCATCGTTCAATTGTTGTATACCAACTCTAGCGATCAACATTTCTCTTCCTTTAGGGCCCATTTGGATGGGTGAATTTGAAATGAAGAGGGATTTCAAATGAATGAATTTGAAATTCTAATGATTTGAAATCCATTCATTTGCAATCTCTTGTTTGGATAAAAATTTTTTACAAAGGATTTCAAATCCATTCATTTGAAATCCATTGTTTGGTATATATCATTTGTGTTATTCGAAATTCTCAATCATGCCTTATAATTTGCTCTATCAATTAATTCTTGTTGTTGATATCGGGATAAAATCACATAAATCGATTTGGGGCAAAATTATAATTTTTAAAAATTGAGGGACCAAAAGTGCAAATTCGGATTTCAGAAAATTTGGGGCCGAATTGAAATTCTTAATTTTCTGAAAATTTTGGACTGGATTGGAACTCAGGGTTTTTGGGAAATCTGGGGTCAAATGACAATTTTTGAAAATTAAGGGACTAAAAGTGCAAATTTGGATTTTTTTTAAATCAGGTGCCAAATTGAAAATTTTAATCTTCTGAAAATTATGGACTGAATTGCAGTTCTTATTTTTTCGAAAATATGGAGTCAAATTGCAATTTTTTAAAATTAAGGGACCAAAAGTGAAATTTTGGATTTCTGAAAATCAGGGGCCGAAATGAAAATTTAAATCTTCCGAGATAAACTGAATTGTAATTCTGGGGTTTTCAAATATTTAGGGTCAAATTGTAATTTCTAAAAATTGAGGGACCAAAAGTGTAAATTTGGATTTCTAAAAATCTGGGGCCAAATTGAATTTTTTTTTTAATTTTATGAGAATTCTGAACTGAAACGCAATTCTTGTTTTTTAAAAATCCGGGGTCAAATTGTAATTTCCAAAATTTGAGGGACCAAAAGTGCAAATTTAAGTTTCTGAAAATCAGGGGCCGAATTGAAAATTTATTTTGCTTAAAATACTGGATTGAATTGCAATTCTTGATTTTTCAAAAATCTAGTGTAAAAATTGCAATATTAAAAAATTGAGGGACCAAAAGTGCAAATTTTGTTCCTGAAAATCTGGGTTCGAATTTTGAATTTATTAAATTCTGGACTGAACTGTAATTTTGGATTCTTCAAAAATCTGGGGTCAAAATTGCAATTTTTGAAAATATAGGGACCAAAAATGCAATTTGAATTTCTAAAAATAGTAGCCGAATTGCAAATTTTAATTTTTTTGAAAATTCTGGACTGAATTGCATTCTAGGTTTTTTGAAAATTTGGGATCAAATTGCAATTTTTAAAAATATGCAATGTGAATTTTTTTTAAGTGGATTTCAAATGACTAGTTTTAGGAGGAATTTCAAATCCACTTAAAATTGGGTTGAAATCCATTGGACTAAAATCCAGGATTTCAAATGAATGGATTTAATTTTGTATCCAAATAGCACGATGGATTTGACAAGGAATTTCAAATCCACCCAACTCAAATCCATCAATCCAAATGGGTCCTTAATGAAAATTAAAAAATCAAATGTTATATTTATATGTGTCGTCCATGAGATTATAAAATAATACTATCTTCTCTTCTTTATCCCATCAAGAATTGCCACACCCCTATAAATGTGCGGATGATAATTTGCCTAAAGTCAATAAAAGTGATTGATTTTAAAGGAGCTTTTCTCAAAGTTAAATTCTCAATAAAGAAAAAGAATCATATACTCCCACCCATAACTTCATATTAAATTTGCGAAAATTCAATAACTCAATTATATATTTAGCATTGCACCTTCCTCCTTTTATTCTCTTCTATACAATTACTCACCAAGAGAAACTTGGAGCTAGCACCGAATTATTGAACTTTGATTTAACTTTTTTCCTGCAAATATCACTTCAAGAAAGTTGTAGGAGATATTTCAGCAGCTGCTCAATGACCAATGTAATACAGTTTCTTCTTTTTTTTTTCTACCAAATTAAATTTTTTTTTTTATATTTATACGTTCTAACTTTGCTTCACATATTCAATAAATGTTGATATATGTCAATTGATGGCAGGTTGTGGAGTTAAAGGTAGGATTGCACTGCGATGAATGCATCAAGAAAATCTTGAAGGCCATAAAAAAAATTGAAGGTAGCAATTCTTAATTGAGCACAAGTCCTATAGACATATACAAATCAAATTAAACCAACAAATTATATATATGGTCTAGTGGAAGAGATTAATCCCTATAATATAGCGAATTCATGTTCGAATTTTTCACCGGGGAATATTCACTGATGCGCCTCGAAATGGATTAAATTAGATTTAAATTAAACATAAATAACACTGAGAAACCAAAGTTTGAAGTGACAATTATCAATTGATAGTTTTTCTTTTATGGAGCAGTTTAGGAATCAATTATGTCTTAAATTTGAGAAGAAAATTAAAATCTAATATATATCACATGATTTTGGTGCAGATATTGAAACATATGATGTAGATACAAAATTAAACAAGGTGATAGTGACAGGCAACGTCACAACTGAAGAGGTCATAAGGGTCCTTCACAAAATTGGGAAACAAGCTACTACTTGGGAAGAACATTCTGCAGCTTAAATTTCAACTGGTATAGAAATTATAGAGTGGCTACTTGATTTCTTTTAATTTAATTTGGTCTATTTAGAATGCTACTATCTCGATCGGATCGGTATAGTTTTTCATGTGTGCTATACCATCCATTTTGTAGAGTAGTTAAGACTTAAGATGATCGATGTTTTTAATATATATATTAATTGAGTATTAGCATTAATGAATTTTGGTTTAATTTTGTTATTCAGCTTAGAACTGGATTTAAATTTATTTAATCGATAAGCAAGTTAAAGTATTCAGTGAATGAACATGATATGGACTAGAGCAACTTATTAATTTACGATTCATGATGTTGAGATATAGTTTGGGTAAACACCACTAATGATTCTTCTTATCATTAATTTTTTATAGAGTAGTCTCTTTTGTGTTTTTCTTCCCACGTTAATCTCCACTATAAATTATTTGTTTCTCTTTGGTCGTTTTCAGGTGGTCCAATGTGAACCAAAGTGTCAAAATAACTTTATGATGGACTAAATTGATAAATGAACTGTTTTTTTAGGGACTAAGTTGATACAAAACAATTTTATGAGGGACTAGAGTGTAACAATATAAGTAAAAGACTCGTTGTAAATGATTAAACTGAAACAAATAATTCAAAGTGAGGACTAATATGGGAAGAAAAAAACACAAAAGGTATCACTCTGCAAAAAGTTAATGATAAGGAACAACATTACTGATATTTACACTATAACTAGTTTAATCTATATAAGAAAATAGTTATAAGTGATAACATCTAAATACTATGTGAACTTTGTCTTATTTTGCGTATGATCCGTGACAAACATATAATTTTTGTCATAATAATAATTGTGATAATTTTGGTACCAAAATTTTATAAAGGTTATCGCTAATTATTATTAGTGATAAGTGCATGATAATTTATATTTATCCTTATTGAGAATTTATGTACATATGTTTAGTGACAATATTGCCACGATAATTAGTAACAATATTTCGATTGTAATTTTTTGTATATCACTACATATAAATAGTAACAAATTAATTTACATTTTTTTGTTTGTTATTATATGTTTATGATTCATAATCTCGGGAACAATTTCAAGAGTCCTAATATGTGTAAATATTTATAAGTTTAAAATTGTTATCTAGTATTATTTTATCAATAAAAACACAATTTCTTGCACCAAGTTTAAACACATATTTCTTGAATTGTTATAAAACTATTCTCAAACAAGATAGCAACTAAAGACATAATGTAAAGAGAATAGGGAGACAAAAATATCATTACAATTTCGTACTTTATGTAGATAATACATTATAATATTCTCTATTTATAGGTTTTTTAGCAAAGGTCAAAAGTTACAAGCTTTAATAATTACTATCTGCTATTCATAGTCTTCAATATGTCATTTAGAATAGGGAATAAATTGAAGGGTAGAAAAAGAATTGTATTATAGGAAAATTAGTAGGATATAATAGGGCCTAATATTTGGGGTCAAAACCCATCCAACTAATCACGTATGCCCGTGAAGTTTCTTTGGGCCGTAAACATTTGCGAACTTTCACTCTGTTCTTTTTCGCCGTTAAGACTGTGTCTGTGTCCTACAACTCTCAATGGCCAAACCCAGGTCCAATAGACAATCTGGACCCAACCCAACTCGAAATCGCAAGACCTTTTCATTATGCCTCAGCCCAAGATAATTAAAATTAGATAACAGGATTTATTTCAAACTAAAACTACTCTAAAATTATACTTTCCCTCTAACTTTGAAAGTTTTTTTATTTTATTTCAACTATGAAATATATTTCCAGCAATCCCCTAAAATTTAAAAACTATATTTTAACATAATATTCCGTCCAGCTGTAATAATGTGGTTTGATTTGAAGTTTTCACATTTTGTTACCCAATCTTTGAACGTTTTCTTGCTTCGCACTTTAACTTTGAAAGTTTTTCCACTTTGCCACCCAATTTTTTAACATTTTCGTATTTTGCCACATAACTTTTACAAATTTTGACAGCGAATGTTCAAAGATAGTTGTGATGCGAGACATTTTTAATAATTGAAAGGATTAAGTGAAAACTTAGAAATGTTAGAGGATAAAGTGAAAAAATATTCAAAGATTATGGGACAAAATTAGATTTGTCCTTATTATTATATTATTATTTGGTACTAGTTATAACAAGGTATAAGCTTGTATTTTGTATCTTACAAATGGCGAAAAAAATATATGAAAAAATAAAAAAGTGAGTAGTGAAACTGTGAAAACATTAGTATATTATAATTAGCCAATGAAAATCAACATATAATTAATTAATAGAATCTAAAACTTTGGACCATATAGACCAAAGTTATGATTATGAGTTTGCTTATTGCACACATTTCATTGCTTCATAATTAGGTTTGTTTTCATGTGAGGGACAACTACATTGCGTGTTCTCTTTTACTTAAGGTTTACGTACTTTTGGACTTTGGTGCATATTTTGCTTTTTAAGCACTATCCCATTATTAGAAAAGGCTAAAATCCGCGAATATTCCATTTTAAAGAGAAATTAACAAAATTCCACTCGTTAAATTTCATTGAATGATCCCTTAATTTTTTCAAACGTTCAATCTCACTTGGGGAATAGTTGAAGCTCTAATTCATTTTATTCTAATCGTTGAAGGACAATAAATATAAATAAATAATTTAGGGAATAGTTATGTACATATTTCTCTTAGCATAAGGAGTGTTTTGCATCTTAGCCTACTTGAAAAAGGAATTAAGTGTGCCCATACTAATTGGTATTTTCTTGAAGTCATTTCTCCCTTTCTGATATCTAAAAATTGCTCAAAGTTTGATTTTGATGTATGAATGAATCGTCACATATTTTCAAATCACAAATCAAATATTTGTTTAATAGACTTATGGTAGAATTAAATTAGGATATATTAATTGCAACTGCTGCATCACATAATCAAGTATGACGGTTACAACTTACCAATATAATTCTCACATGTGGAATGAAAATCTACATCATTCATGTTCTAACTATGACTCGTATTACTCTTAACTAACCACACGATATATATTTAATTTATATTCATGTCACAATTTGATATCAAATGCAATTAATTAATAAAAAAATATTTCGATACAAAATTTATATTTCATTCATATAGATACTCCTACTTTCTTATGCGACGATAAAATATGATAGGGCAATAATATAAAATATATTATTCTGACGGTAGTCCGAATATCAACTAAAACGTGCATCCATTTTTTGAATATTTCTAAACATATGAATGAGTTAAAAAATAAAGAGAGAGAGAGAGAGAGAGTATTCTTCGCAATTCCGAGTAATACAATTTTACAACACTTTAATGATGAAAAACTTTAGATTATAGCCGTTGACTTTAAATAATTAACCTCGGTTTCAGAGTCAGATCTACATGAAAAGATTAAAGAGAGAGCAAATATAATATCAGAGCATCAACCAATGAAAATCACCTAATTAGCCAAGTGGCATTTCTTCACCTAATTGGTTGATACATATCCAAAGTCTCTTCCTTCTTCATCCAATTCAAAAGAAAGAAAGAAAAGGATTCCTTATCAAAAGGACAAAAGAACCTAATCCCTGTGAAATACTAATATTTGGTTCAGCTTCAAATAATTGTTCTCAACCACCTGGAAAGATATTTTTTTTTGAAAACCACCTGAAAAAATAGATCTATACCATAAATGGGAAACGCATTAAGATTTTTATACGGCACATGTTGTAAGCCGTCGGCGGACTCCGATTCACACGGCGTCACCGCAGAAAACGCCGGCGTTTCAGCCTTGGCCCACGATCTTTACAACTTTGAAATCAGCTCCCAGGTATTGACTTCTTACAACTTACTAGTACTTCAATTTTAATTTCAATCCATTTAATTGAATTTTCATTTTCATTTTCATTTTAAACTGAAAATGAAAAGGTCTTGTTCAACTGATCTGGGGTTTCGGAGCTAAATAAAGTTATGGGTGATTTCAAATTGTGAGTTTTTCATTTTATTTTTGAAATTGAAGGTTCCTCAAGGACTAAGCAAGCATGTTGTCTCATCCAAGAAAGCTCAGGCTAACTGGTAATCAAAAGTCTAATTCTTTCTTCAATTTATTTATTTATTTATTTTACTCAAGAATTTTAATAAAATGTCTTAAAAAAGTTAATACTACTAGGGTGTAACTGTAACTAAAAAAAGAGGGCTCAAATGAATTCAATTGAAGAACACCGAGTCCAGTTCGAGTAAATTGATATTGAAAGTTTATCAAGTCAACCTTTATTTTAAAGCTTAATTTGATATGTTCAACAAACCAAACTCGAACTTCCTTTTATCGATCTAGCTGGAGTTGAATATCAAGCTGCAACAATTTTTTTCTTAACTATTCTTTCTTTTCTTCCACATTGATCAAAGGTATAAGAAATTGTCCGACGCATGGAGAGTAACAAAACCACCTCCTAAAACACCCGAAGAAGCTTCAAGGCTTGTAATTCAAACCTTGAAGAGACATCAGAAGGCTGATGTTGAGGTTCTAAAAATGACATATAACTTGTTAAGAATATACTCATTTTAAGAATTACTATCCAAATTTCAATCTTTACAGGAATTTTTGGCCTTTTAAAGTCTTCCTCTACCTCGTGGCTTTACAGGGATTACTGGCTTTTTATGGTCTTCCTCTACCTCATGCTTTGGTTGATCTTACGGCCGGAGCTCCTCCATCTCATTCCCAAGGGCTCAAATTTGAATTTCATACTCTTCCAGTAAGAAATACACTTCTTTTTACTAAAAATATTTCAATATTAATAGTACTATAGTACATATGTTTGATATAGTATTGATGAGTTATAGGTCGATGCAAAGGCTGTGGCGGATGGAGATACAATAACTGCATATGTAAGTATAATGGATCCTAGAGAATCTTCAAATGTTCCTAAAGAAGTGCAAGTTGCAGCTGTGCAAAGATCCAAAGCTCGTGCTCAAAAGAATTATGATAGAGCAGATCAACTTCACAAGCAAATTATCGACTCAGGATATAGGTGAAGTAATCTATTATATTGTTTCTCGTATAATAAGAACTCCTTTGTTAGCAGCTATAGGATAATAGTGAAAGTATTAATTATGTTATTACGGTTATATGTTTAAGTATGAATATTAAATATGGTATCAGAGCTAGGGCCCAAAAGAGGTCTTGTGTTCGAACAAATTAAGCTTTTAGATGAATATTAAATGTAACTTCTCTCTAACAGCTTACACTGTTAGTTTAGTTGGACATTTTATATTGTATATCTGCACTTTTTTGGTAGTAGAGTCCAAAAGCATAGCAATAAGTTAAATGCTGCAAAATTCAGCTGTTGGACCCGTGGAGATTGTTGCTGACCCAATCTATTTATCATAGGCCTCTTAAACTTAATCTTTGCTACCAAACAAGCTCTATTAAGAAAGCTATTGATGATTTAGATTTGTCAATGCAGGGTAATACCAGTACAGAATGACGAAGTTCTTGCACGTAAGTATCGAATACGATTAAGGTATATATAGCTATTACAGTAAATTAAATGCATCGATTTTGTTGTAATAAAATGGAGTAATGTATTAGAAATATGCTTTGAAAGGGGAATCGATGCACCAGAAGGCAAAATGCCATATGGGCAGAAGGCAAAGGAAGAACTCACTAAAATTGTTGACGGCAAATGTTTAAGAGTTTTGGTGTTCGATGTGGATCGCTATGGTCGAGTTGTGGGAGATATATATTGCAACGGCATATTTGTTCAGGTATTTAAATTGTATTGCTTATATGATTATACTATTATTTTTATTAACTAAAACTATTTTTCCATTTGGATCGATATTTTTATGTATATGTATTTTGTAATCTTTGATAATGTAGGAATCAATGCTTAAGAAAGGGCTTGTATGGCACTATAAAGCCTATGACCAACGTTCGGAGTTAGATAAGGTTAGTTAAATTATTATTATTATTATTATTATTATTATTATTATTTTTTATCAATTTGGCAATTTCTCTTTCTCAAATGTTTGTTTTTCCATCCAGTGGGAAAAAGAGGCTCGAGCAAAACGGGTCGGATTATGGGCAGCATCGAACCCTGAAATGCCATGGGAATGGAGAAAGCACAGGCGTGAAGGCAAATGATTTTTTGAGTGAATTTCTAAAATAAAAGAACATGACTGCTAATGACAAAGTGTATGTGTTCAATGGTTTGACTGAATGATTAAATCATCATTGTGTTGTTGTGAAGTTAAGGAAAACATTTTTATTTGTTAGTTCTAATAACTAGAAGTGGATTTTTTTCCTTTGTAAATCTTATTTAAATTAGTTATAGTACGAGTTTCTTGTGTGGTTAAGATTTTCTTATGGGAAAATAAATTTTCTCCTTCAGATTTGCTTCTTCAATTCTTTACGCCACACAACATGCGTATACTATACAGTATTATCAATTGAGATGGACACATCCAAAACCTCATGAATTGATGTAAAACTTAATGTATTTCTAGAAGTTTAGATTTTGATAAGTGATATTGTAGTCCACGTTTTGATCTTTAATTTGAATTTTGACTTGAATATTATTATTTATGTTAGGAACTATTGGTATGAAGAAATTATATAGTATTTTTGTGTATAACATAGGAGTATCCTCTTCTAGTAGGTTTAAAGCATCTATACGCTCCAACTCTCCTGAAATTGGGAGACAAAACAACTTAAGCTAGTTTTTCTTATTTACATTTTCATCAAAGGTTATTAATTTAGTTGGAATCCAAGATATGTACCACTGAAAAACTCTAAACCAGTCCAAGTTACATGGCTAAAAAGATTTAAAGACTTGCATGAAACGTAGCTCGATTTCGATATCCAACATGTCTTATTCTAATACCAGTGCAATAAATAAGGGAAAAGTTAATCTCCACATCCCGCCTCAGTTATTTGATTATCAAACATGAGTTCTATCAGACGCAATATTAAGTTGTTTACCACGTTAAACATCTATTACATTTTGAAATGAAAGAATATTCAATCATTTAAAGTTGGAAGGGCAAGACTTATTATGGCTAATAGTGAAGCTAAAGATTTCAGAAATCAGAGCTCAAACATATGTATATATATATATATATATATATATATATATATATATATATATATATATCATAACTATAATAGAGTCGACTATACACAAATCAGAGCTAAAGCTGTTTTCCTTTTCGACATAAGTCTTTCCTCGAAAACATTTGAATGCATAGATAGAGACAGAAAGCAATTAATCAAGAACATAGAGATTAAAATTAAAATAAATGAAACGGTAAATATTCATTTAACTTCCAAATCAATTTATATTTATATCCATGCCTATTGATGACCGGAAAACAGGAAGAGAATTCAGCTTACTTTGTCATTGCTAATGTTACAAATAGAAACCAAATTCATCTTATGTTATTTGGCATCTTCCATTGTGTCATCATCAGAATCTGAATCACTTGCATTATAGCCTAAACCAAAAACAAAACTTTAAAATCAACAAAAAGGAAAACAGAGTAATTCGACAAGGTAGTAAAACAAACAAAAGGAAAGGATTGCACACCTGGACGCTTATCACCTAATTGCAATACTGAAGATCGTTTCCTCGCTGCCCTACTAATCCATGCTCTTCCCTGAAATCAAAGATGCACAAGGAATTAAACTAAATCATTCACATAATCAAGGTAGAGAATAAAGCCCCACATTTCCAATCATAATAACAGTTATTCCGAATCCTTTTTTCTGTTTTTTTTGATAAATAAAAACCAAGTTCTTAAACATTAGCTAAAGGTTTGAGAATAAAGAATGGTTCAATTAGTTCAAATTTCCATCAGAATCAACTACAAACACTTCCAAGAAATTTGTTACAAAAGAAAAAGATAACCATGGATCAAAATTTTCACCCTTTGTATCAAAAACACCGAAAAGTTTCTATTTTTCCAAATTTCAAAAACATTCGCAAAAATAATGGAAAAGTTTCAAATATTTAACTACCGAAAATAAAAATAAAAATAAAAATAACAACAAAATCCATGAAGATAATCTCCTTCCCATTCAATTATGATATGACTCTTGAAACACCTTAAACAACACATCCCATATTTTGGATACCTATTAATCTCAGCCACATAACTTCCTAAAATTCACTAAATAGATCAAACCTTAATCAACATATATATACAATTAATAATATACAACAAATTAGTACCTTCTGAGGATCTCTTACGACGCCGTATCCGCTGTAATACATCTGCCCCACCAGTACTTGCATTGAAGTATCACCAGACTTCGCCTCTTTGAGTGTATCTTGGAACCATCGATTCACGCAGTCCGCTACCACAACCGCCAGAGGCCGCCGCTGTGAGCTCGCCGCCGCCTCCATTTCGCCGAAGATTCAGTCTTTATTGGGCGGGGCGGGTGGACCTGTCGCTATGGTTCGATTAATTATGTTTAATATGTGTAATTGATTCATTGGTTGTTTTTCTGCGTGTGCAGCTGGCTGTGTATAAATATTTTAAATTTATTTTTTGGGTGGAAAAATAACTCAATTAATTTCTTCTGGTGGGCCAAGCCCATGCACAGTACCTCCTTGGGCCGCCTCACTTAAAATGTTTCTTTAATATTATGTGGGCCAACAGACCATAAATTTATGCTACTAAAGCTGTGATTTGCAAAAAATTATGATTGTGCTCAAATATTATAATTTATAAAAAAATTTAAAATCATAGATATAAATTATGTGAAGAAGCCAAAAAAATCACTTTGTGTGTTTGCAAAAAAATTTACAAAATCAACTTTTTCCTCCCATTTTCTTAAAATTATCAAACTAAAGCTAAAAGCATATCCTCACAAGCATCAACTTACTTTGTACTTTATGAACTTTTTTTTAGGAAAAATAGAAGTAGATTCAGTTTACAAATACTACTTAAGTTCTTATTTTTATCCTAAAAGCTAAAAACTGATAGTTTAATCAGTAAGTTATTATCAATTATAAAAAAAAATGGTTTGTAATATATTATCTAACAAAATATTAGTAAAGATCTTTTCATTTTGATAAAGACTTACATTGTTTCATCTCAACTTCAACAGAGAAGAGAAGAAAGAGAATTGTACGGATTTTCGGAAAGTTCGTATGAGTTCCCTAAATGGGACACAATTATTTTAATCCCTATTTCTTTGGAACATGACTAGAATATGGGGTGATGTGGATTATTAATCCACATGTCCCAAGTGTATTGATGGGCTGCACCACGTGTATTTGATGACGTGGTACAGCGATTGTACTAAATAATCTCTCCTAAATGGACCACATAATAATGGGAAAAAAATAATGTATTTATTTCTAGCTTCATGTGGAGGGTAGGCCAAATAACAGAATTGCAGAGAAATCATGTTAAATTTGGCCTAATCAATTCTTTATTAAGTTTTGTCGATTGTAATTATTATGATAACTACAAGTTAGAAATCCAAGTGTGAATATAACCTGGTGCAATTTATTAGAAGATAAGTTTAATTAATGTGTTAATTAATGAGCTAATAGCAAATTACTCCCTTTGTTATTTTTAAAAGTGAATTTACCCCTTGTGATAAAGAAAACGACGGAATATCTCTATGTGTTTTGTTAAATAAACATATTGCATCCCTTCTGCGTTCAATCTTGCTTTTTATGTATTTATAAGAGTGTAATTCATATTAAATAATATCATGGGAGGTTAAATTGTTTATTAACAATGTCATACAGTAGAACGTTCAATCTTGCTTTTTACGGATTTATAAGAGTGGAATACGTATTAAATAATATCATAGGAGGTTGAATTGTTTATTAACAATGTCATACAGTAGAAAAGTGTCAATTAAATATATATCATATGAAATAAAGGGAAAGACGTATACTGCAAGTCTGCAAATGTGAAAATAACTTCATAATTTTTCACATAAAAGCCAAGGCTCGATAAGCATTGTTGAGCGCATGTGCAATTTGTTCAAGAGGAAGAAGCTATAGCCTATATCACTAAAAACATGTTAATTAATGCAAATAAAATAAATTATATTTGAACTGATAAGTGTAATAAATCCCTCTAAAGTATATCTCGTGAATCGTGATGGCCTATATTGGAGTCAGTATTATTACTTTTTTTTTCCAATGGTTTTAATTCATTTCGGGGCGGGTTGAACATATTAAGTGGGTACCTCTTCCTACAGAGATTCGAATATGAGTTCGCTATTTTGTAATGATTAGTCCCTTCAACTAGACCAATCACTTGTTGGTGGAGTCACTATTCGGTTAGGTTGCACGGTTACTTCAAAATTATATATCGTGCAATATCGTAGGAGTATTGGATAATTGAATACACAAATACTCATTTGATATCTGCCATATATGCCCCCCTGGCGTTTTCATTAATAATAGAATAAAAAAAAATAATATCGTATCGAAAACACACGAAGACATATCTAAAACATTCAGAATACTTAAGAGCATGTATTTCTACAGATAATTTCTAGATTATATATATTAATATTATCAAAGTAATCTACATAAAACACTTGAAATTTTTCAAAAGGTCAAAGACTTGCATATGGTGTTAATATTATACTGTGATTTTACTTGAACACTTATATATCATAAAAATAACATTGTAAATTATAAAATGGAATAAAAAGTGAACCAAGTATATACATAAATTTTGATGTACATTTAAAAAAAATTGATTTCTTAGTATAATATATTTTCTAAGATACACACGAATTTTAATCATATCGTATTCTATAAATTTTTAATATTCATATTGTCGTATCTATATCCGTGCAACATAAATTGCTATTAGGTATGTCGAATAATTCCAAATTAAGAGTGCTTTTTTGTTAAATTTCGAAATTGACAAAGATAGGGTGGACATTTATTGAATAAAACCTTTTTCATCCATTAGTTCACCTTATCCTTTTAAATACTTTTTAATTGGACATAGAGGTTTTGTGTAATGTGGACTTTTAGTATTGTTTTTAGTCAATTGTTATTATACTTAAAAGTGGAGTGATTATAATGTAATGACGTTTATTTACCTATTTAAGAAAACAAAATCGCTAAAATTTCAGAAAATGAGGTATCCAATTCCAATAACATAATACTACTAGTAAAATTACTTTTATTTATAACCAAAACATCACACATAAAACACACCAAATCAATCTTCATATTGGTTCCCCACAGAACTCAAACTAAACTACAAAGCACCTGATTATAAACTCCCCAGCTCAATCCCCAATCCTAAAAATCTCACATCCCCAAAACACGCAATCCAAACTCTATTTCAGATAGCAAGCACAAGGCCGGGCACAGATTTCCCGACCCGACCCGGAAAACTACTCTCCCAAACAGAAGGACAATGAAGCGACCCGATACTACAATCCAATTGCTCGTTCTTCACAATACGTGCCACAGTAACCGAAGTATTGAAATACTCACGCACACCGGTAATTATCCCATCCGCCACGGTCCAGGCGTGAACCCAGGCAATGGAGCTCGATTGGTCGAAGCCTTCGGCGAGCACTGTGGGACCAAAGGCGGAGATGCCGTGCGGTACGAATAGAAATTCAGATTCCTGTTCTCCGGTGAGGAGGAGCATTAAAAACTGGTGCGACGGTGGGCCGTGGAACCACCACTCGAGGTCGGCGGCGAGGATTTTTTTAATTGCCTCCGCGTTGCGGTTGCTCAAGGCGGCATATAGGGCGGTCACCACCGCTTTGTTTGTAGAATCCTCCAGAGTTTCTTCAGTTAACGCCAGTTCCTGAAAAATAGAGAGCTGAGATTTTTTTTTTTTTTTTCGCTTTTTAAGAAGTTGTGGTGGAAATGGCTGGTGTGGATGGGGGTTTATGTAGGAGATGAGGAAGGGTATTTTAGGGATTTGAAGTGAAAGCACGGGGATAGAGCTGGGAATTCGTAGAGGTTGGGACTGTTGACTGGAGTAGAAGTGTAGAACTGGGAATTCGTGGACGTCGTTGTTTACTGTTTAGCCACCTAAATTGACTTGGTGGAATTTGGTTGACTGTATTTTATAAAATTTGGAAAAGTACCTCTTACTTAAATTTGGTGAAATTTTATTTTGTAGATGTCATGTAGTTTAGTAAACAACATCAAAGTCATGAACTGGTCCACTCAACTTCAACCATGAACGAATTATTTCAGGGTCAAAATGTTTTGTCGTCTTAGTTTAATTTGATTTTACGTGCGTTTCAGTTTAATTAAATGTATGAATAAATTCTTACCAACTTCAATCGATTAGAATATAATATAATTCCAATAATTTGATGTTTTTGTTAATGCATTTGCAATTATCAAAGTTGACATTCACTTAATGAAGGGATAATTTATTATGGTGGCACAACTTACAAATGGTTAAATGTGAGTACCAAGTGAATAACAATTTTCAAGTGAAGACACAACTTACTATGGTCAAAATGCAAGTTTGAAGTGAGCTCAAGTTTCAAGTTTGGAAGACCACTCAAGTTCACTTTGTGCACTATAAATAGCTGACATCCTATTCATTTGAAGATCACCACAAAATCAACTACAAGCAATATTCTCTTCTAGTGTTAGGCAGAAAATTGAGAGTGCAATTTTCAGAGTTCCTTCTTGAATCGAGAAGTATTGAGAAGTGAGTTGTGAGTGTGAGTGTTTGTAAACACTTGTATTTTTTCTCCCTATAGTGAAAATTCTGCAGCAGCCCGTGAAAGTAGCCATTTTGGATGAACCACATAAATATTATGTCTATTTATTTTGCTCTATTCGTTAAATCTGGTTGTTATAACTTAGAACCCCTAACAATTTTCATTTATACATGGTTATATGTATATTTTTTAGTTTAGTCAGTCAACTTGACTCATTGCGCACCTAATCAAAGTTTTCAATCAATTTTAACACAAAACACATTTGGAAATACACCTAGCCCCTAGGTAACTTAAAAAAAAAACTACAATTAATTATATGATTTAGTTTCGACATTAAGTTGTGATATTGCTTTCACGCGTATTCATTATACACTTTAAGGGTATCTCCACCAAGAAGCTAGGGGAGGAGGAGGGGAGAAGGGAATAAAGATCAATATTTATTTGTTAGCCGTAAGAATTACTACACGTTCGATTTTTCTTTGACGAATTTTTCCCTCCTCCTCCCCCTCTAGTTGTTGGAGATGCCCTTATAATTTCTTTCAATAATGTAAAATGAATTGCAATACTGTAATTTCATAGTGCCAATTAATGTGTCATCCAAGATCTACAAAATGTATTCATATAACTCATGAATCACACTCAATTTATGAGTGATTATTTGTTTCCTTTAATTAAAAAATCAGAACATCTTTAACCACTTGCAAAACTAGATTTACCTGCGAAACAAAAATTAATTGAACAAATCAAAAAATTATTTAATCTGTGAGGCCATGACAGCACGAGTATATAAAATTGCTTGTTATATATAATAACTTGACAAGTGACTGCATTCGAGATTTTGAATAGATATAAAGCCCATAATATACGTCACATTACCACATTTATACAAACAATAAAAAGAATTGCATGCATAAACACGTGGATGATAACACTAATGATACGAAAATTAATCAACTTCTCTTAGTGAAAAAATATTGAGAGAATTGCATTTTTGGTACATAGCTATAGGTCAATTCCCACTTTTGGTACACAGCTTTATGTGTCCAACACATTTGGTACACTTCTTTAACAAAGTTCGACACATTTGGTACAACCGTTAAATAAATTGCAAAATCACCGCTAATTCCGTTAGTTCGACACATTGGTACACCTCTTTTACAAAATTGGCATTCGCGCGGCACATGACTGCCCAGAAAAAAAAAAATTGAAACTTGATAAACTTTTTTATTATATTTTATTCTTCTTCCAATATTAAACTATAAATGACATTATAATTTATTATATTTTACATGTCATATAAATAATAAATACATATTTTTTAATAATTTTTATTAATATGATAAATTAAAGTAACTTGTTTATTATATTTTATTCTTCTTGCAATATTAAACTATAAATGACATTATATAGTTTATTATATTTTACATGTCATATAAATAATAAATACATATTTTTTAATAATTTTTATTAATATGATAAATTAAAGTAACTTGTTTATTATATTTTATTCTTCTTGCAATATTAAACTATAAATGACATTATATAGTTTATTATATTTTACATGTCATATAAATAATAAATACATATTTTTTAATAATTTTTATAAATAAACTATAAAAATAATAAACTATTTTTATAGATAATTTTTAAAAATTGAAACTTGATAAACTTTTTTATTATATTTTATTCTTCTTTCAATATTAAACTATAAATGACATTATATAGTTTATTATATTTTACATGTCATATAAATAATAAAGACATATTTTTTAATAATTTCTATAAATAATAAACTATAAAAATAATAAACTTTTTTTATAAATAATTTTTAAAAATTGAAACTTGATAAACTTGTTTATTATATTTTATTCTTCTTCCAGTATTAAACTATAAATGACATTATATAGTTTATTATATTTTACATGTCATATAAATAATAAATACATATTTTTTTATCATTATAAAAATATGATATGATAAATATAATAAATACATATGATAATTTTTATAAAAGTTTATCAAGTTTAATTTTTTTTTGGGCAGCCATGTACCGCACACATGTCAATTTTGTAAAAGAGGTGTACCAAATGTGTTGGACACATAAAGTTGTGTACCAAAAGTGGGAATTGACCTATAGCTATGTACCAAAAATGCAATTCTCTCAAAAAATATTTGTCAAGTACGTAAGCTACGTTTGAACCTTTCATTTACGTTAAATTAAAATTAAACCCCATTTTTAAATAAGAAAGGCAATTTAATTTAGAGGAAAAATCATGTATCCAGCTATATATATATATATATATATTATATATATAATACAAGTGCTACTATAGCATGCATGGATGTTTACTATGTCTATGTGGTGGAAGAAATTACCGTATGGTGTATATACATCGAATATCAATGTGTGTGTGTTTTTTTCTTTAAATGATTATCAATGTATTTACATATATATATTTGTGACGGTTATTTGTGCATAATTTTTATGCTTAACTTAATTGGTGAATGTAACACAATGTTTAAATTGATTATATATAATCCTTTGATAAACATGAAAAAACTAATTCATGTTCATTTTTTATTTTATTTTAACTATCAAAATTAATATTAAAATAAAACATACCAACATTAGCAAAAATTGAACCCCAAAAACCTCGTGCTCAAATTAATCCAAATGATATTTTTAACTATTTTGCCCACTAAAATAAAATCTTTCTTTGTTGATAAATAATTGTTTCAATCACAGCAAAAGTATGGTCATGAAAATAATGGTGCGCAACTAGTTGCTTGTCTTCATTAGCTGTGAAGGACTCCTCTCGTTTTCCATCAATGCTTAAAATTTATGAGTCATTTTCGTGATGAAATGAAATAGCTAGGTTTTTCATTTGTATAATCAGCTATTATATATAGATATTCCCAACGTCACGTGATAACATTACTTCGTATATATAACTTGTGAATTATGGGATAAGTTTGTCAATCATAAAATATGTGGGACAAAGTTTGACAACAATCTATAACTATAGGATCAATTTTATAAAATTTTCACCAATTTTCCGTACAAAATTTGACGGAAATACCAAATGTTTTGAAGCCAAGAACAACTAGTTAACATGTGGTACCATATATATATATATTTTTAAAGTTATTGTACCGTAACCTTAAAATAGAGTTATTTGTGGTACCAAAAATAAAATTCTCTTTTTTAAAAATAGCTTCTTGAAATATGACTATCCAAAATTACCTATATTTTTACAAAAAAATGATTTTATTTGCTAAGATTTTAAAAGTATAAAGGATTCTGTGCAATAAAATATCAGGGTATAGTATATACATTCAAAAGTATATTGCATTTACCCCATTTTGTAACTATATATTTTCTTGTGTAGTAAATTGGCCTTAAATATTAAGACACTATAATAGTTTGTTTGGTTGAAACACCACCTAGAATCCCCAACATGGTCTTGGATGTGATTTAACAAATTAGAGCTCGTCCAATAGGCTGAGTTAGAGATCAAGGTTAGATTAAAACAATTAAATGACTTTTTTTTTTTTTTTTTTAACAATTTGATATTTTACATGCGTGGGTAATTTGATAAACGGTATTTGAGAATATTTAATGACTAAGTAGAGATGCCATAGAGAGTATGTGGGGGGGAGGGGGAAAAAAAAATAACTCTAATGACTAGAGGGGAAGAGATAGTATACATACTAGATGGACCTTGGAGGGGGCCAGGGGGAATGTGAGCTTACCCAGCCCAAAACCTCTTCTTCACATGCTATTTTTTGTTTTAGTTGATCATTTTTTAAAAAAATACTAAATTTTATGTATTATTTTGGAGATGATATCTTTAATTATAAATATTTAACTTTAAATTAATTTAATTAACATTATTATTTTAATACTGATTTGTTTTAATAGTTGCATTTATCACCCAAAAATAATTCTTTTAAAAAATATCATATAATTTGTGTAATATTTCAAAATAATTATATTTGTCATGTATATAATATATTTTGGTCAATCTATTCTTTTGTTTTTGTTTTTATTTATAAAAAATATATGAATAAATTTCGTTATACTAGTTGTTTAAGTTATTTAAAGTGATACAATACAATCATAACATGTTTTGTACATACGATTACGACCTACGAATTACTTATTGAAATCCAATATATTTTCATAAATACGATTACATACGGCAAAAATTAGACCTTAATTTTGACCTTGTGTGTCCCACACATGTTTGACTAAGTCCTCTAGAAGTTGGCGATTGACATCTACAGATCGTATCTGGAGACGTCGGATCATATAATCTTCTAGAAATATAAGACTTATTCATTGATCCAAATCAAGAATAGTGTCATTTTCCACTCCAAGTCATTAGAGATGGCCTAAAAGTCTTGAGCTCAAATGTCACAAATACCAGTTTATAAAGAAAGTGTTCAACTACAGGCCAAGGTGAGCGTTATAAACAATGAAATAGCAAATATCTTTTATTTCTAACTACTTAAACCTTAGATGAGTATATTATTCTATACAAGTATTATACTTTAATACTCCCTTCCTTGTTTTATTTTTTCTCCTATTTCATTTTTGGATGTTCCAAAACAACCCATTTTTTCCTAATATAATACTTATTTTTCTTAAAAATGTCATTTCACCTAAGATAATGATTTGAAACAACTTAATTCTCTATCACTACTGATTACTTTTAAGGGAATAAATACAAATATGCCTAAAAATATCATTTTTTCAATTCTCACCTAAAATTATGTGTAACACTCAGGAAAATAAAAGAATAGGGAGAAAAAGAGTATGATTTATTGCAATTTTTTTTGTGCCAACTCAATACTCGACTCAAGATGACTCGATCTCGATTTATTTAATATCAAGCTCAAATACAATTTTAAATTTAAAACAAAATTTAAATCAAAGTTGAACAATTCTGACTTAAAATTTACAAATTAGACCAGAAAACCTTAATCAACATAATTTATAAACAAAAAAATTCCTTAAATCAACATAAATACAGCACTCAGAGTAGAATTAAAATATTAAAAATGAATAAGTAAACCTTGTTGTGTGCATATATTACGCCGCCATATCCTCTGTAATACAACTGCCCCACCAGTATCCACTTGGCGGTATCACCGGATTTTGTCTCTTTGAGTGTGTCCGCCACCGCCGCCGCCAGATGCCGCCGCTGAACTCGCCGCCGCTTACATTTGCCGTCTCAATTGGGCGGTCTTGTCGCTAATATATTGTTCAAATTATAAATTGTTTAAAATGTAATTGATAGAAATAGTGTCCTGCAAGCCAGCTGTATGGCTAGCATTAATTGTAATTGATGAGGAACTATTCAATTTAGATTAATAAATGCACTTTTATTAAATGGTCAACTTTATCTTATGTAATATTTGTCTACGCATAAGGATAGAAGTCCTTAGATCACAGGGCTATGGGACAACTCGTGGACTGATCTCTAAGGCCGTGATCTAAAACATATTCAAGAGTCGTAGAATCCAATCGAGATAGGACATCGTTGGATTCGGTTAGACTCTCACTGTTGTGTATACTCCGATGAACTGGAGGACGCTGGGGTCCACGAGCGTGACTGGGATAGTCGATACACATAAGTGGGTGGCTTGCTGGGATGGCAAGTGCACTGAATACCCCAATTAGGAAATAACTCACCATGGAAGCGGTAGTCGCATATCGGGGTTGAAGTTATTCCAATTTACAATAGTATACGAGGAACGATCCCAAACAACTTGAGATGATAGGGTTTATCTGGTGCGAGAACATCTATACTTTGATATAAGTTCCGACTGACTGGGGATAGCCAGAAAGTTTCTGTGGACTCATGTTGGGTATAGAAAAACTCGTATGCAGATTCATATCATCAACAAAGGATCCATTGACCCGACTTGATAGGTTGGGAAATTCTCCTATGGATTTCTGTGAGAAATTAATTCTGGTAAAATCCTTGGCCAAGGTAACTGACGACTTTATGTAAGTAGCTCATAAAGATTAAGTCAAAGAGAATTTATTTCGAGACCAGAGTACATAAGGTCAAGACAAAAGAAAAAGGGAATCCGATAAAAGACCATACCCTTAAGTCTCGACTGGGAGATTGATCGATGGAGAGATTTTGTCGTATATGGAAATTGTAAATGATAAAAGGTTCACTGAATTAATTCACCAGTGATTGGGCTCCATGGGCTTGTGACTGGACATCGACCGTGGAGTGTGGGAGAATTCCCAAATTAGCAGGGGTGCTAATTTTGGAATGATTAATCGACAGAGTGTTCGATTAATTTAGAGTATTAATTGCTCGAGTAATTGAATAATATTTAATTACAACCCACGGCCAATTATGTGGTGAACCTACGGGGGCATACACAATAAACAAGTAGCGAAAGCAAGGAAACAAGAACGAACCAGTCGACTGGGTCGACTGGGTCAAAATCGACTGGGTCGATTAAATGGGTGGGTCGACTGGGTCGACCCATATGGAACGAAAATGGATCCAATTGGAATTGGATCAAGATTATAAATTAAATTGGAATTTAATTTATAAGTAAATTAATTAATTAGGATTTAATTAATTAATGGAATAATTAATTAGACTTGGAGTTTAATTAATTAATTGGGAGATGATTTAATTAATTGGGCTATTTGATTGGGAGATTAAATAAAGCCCTGAAAGATTAATTAATATGGGCCATGAATTAATTAGAAGACTTAGTCTTCTAATTAAAGAAGGCCATGGCCCATGTAGGAGAGAGAAGACCTAGTCCTAATAGGACTAGGATAGAAAGAAAACTATAAATAGCTTTCTTCTAGTTATTTTTCACACAACTCCTTAAGCAAAATTGAGCAAAGCAAAAAACTCTCTCCCTCTCCCTACCAGATCGGCCGAACCACTTCTTCCCTGTGGAAGAATTTTTCGTCTTCGTTTTTGTTCCCAAATCGTTCCTAAAACCTAGATATTAATATAGCCTATGTTCTAGTCGATTAGGTATATTAATTTTCGTGATATTGTGGTGTATCAACTCGTAGAGGCGCAACACATGGGGCGCTACCAAAAGGTGTGGGTCGATCAACCGGGGTCAGAATTCAGAGCTCATATTGCTAGCCTAGGATTTGCAAGGAGACAGGTATAAACGAGAAAACTTATACTGTCATTTATTTATATTTATATATATACAACTAGAGAATATCCTGGCAAGATTCTTTAAGAGGCCCTAGAAAATTTTTATATTCCGCTGTGCCTAGGGCTGTTTTTCTTACCGAATCCCAACAGTGGTATCAGAGCCAACTCTAGGCTTTGTATATATATGAATTTGCGAATTCTGTGTTTATTAAATCATATGTTTGATTTATGTGGCTAGTTCTATAACTTTGCATGTTTTAGGACTTTATAGTTAACTTAGAGTTAATGAGTAATTTTAGATTCGTAGTTTTTATCATGTTATTTTAATTTTGGATTATGATTTAATTGAGACTGTTTTTAATTAAATCAAAAGTAATCAAAACAAAAAAAAAAAATTTTGAAATTGGGTTCGACCGCGGTGGCACGCGGCGGTGCGCAGCAGCGCACCGCGGCTGGGCGGCCACCGCACGCTGCCGCACGCGGCAGCACGCACACAGCGCGCTGGCTGCGCGTGCCGCGCACGGCAACTGCCTACGGGCAGTCTGCCGCGCGTTGGCTACGCACAGCAGCACGCTGCTGCGTGCTGTCACGCGCAGCAGCAGCCGCTGCGTGCGGCTCACGCGCGGCCTCCGTGGCCGCGTGTGTGCTGCCACGTGGCGGCACCCTGTTCGTCACTCCGTGGCTGAATTTTGGTTGGATTCAATTTCTACCTATTTTGGATGTCCTGAAAATCTTGGAGAATTTTAGAAGATTAGGAAACTTGGAGTTTTTGGATAAGGTAGTTATTCTGTTAGAATTAAACACTACCTTAATTAAACTAATCTAATCAAAATAGGATTATCTTGAGAATCTTGGAGATTTGGGAATATTGGGAAACTTAGAGTTTTGGATAAGGTAAGAATCTTAGAGATTTAGATTACCTTAATTAACCAATCTTAATCAAGATAGGATTTATAGATTACTTGAAGCTCAAGAAAGAGCTAATTAATCTTAGAGGTTAATTGTTAATTCAAAATTAATTAACTTGGATAAAATTTATGAATTAAAATTAATGGAGCCGGTAAATTTACATTTTTGCCCTTATGTGAATTTATGCATGTTCTTGAGTGAATATGTGGATTGGTCGATTTTGCCCTTAAAGCCCTGTGTTGTTTTTGGTTTATTTATTTTTGGGTTGTAATTAAATGGGCCTGATTGGTGCCCTTGCTTGCGCAAACAAATGTAATAGAATAGGACCATTTATTTTTATAAGTTAGACTTAGTTTAGGCTTGGAGCCGAGAAGACCTCCTGAAGACTTGGAGATCCACATGGAGGCCCATTTTCCCTGGAGGACATGGAGGCCCAATTCATTACATGGAGGCCCAATCAAGCTGGATATTACAAGAAGGCCCATGATGTATGGGTTTAAAATTGTAATAGTTAGGACATTTAATTTTCACCCTAGACTGACCAATTGATTCATCACATGGCTCGTGATGGATCGCATAGGATGGGCAATCGACCAATCATATCTTGCTAGGTGATGAATGTTTACTTTTTCGCACATTATTCTTTGATGTATGAGATGCATGCTTAGGATAGAAAACGTAAACAAGATAAGCATAATCTGATGAGACCTCGCACACTTAGAAACCTCCAATTGAACTTAAAATTCAATTAGAATATTAAATCGAATAACAGGCGCATATGAATAGTATCTATGGTCCGAGCCTATCCAATTACTAGGTCTTAGGCATATTGTACGAATATATCTCGATGTCTCACGAGTCGTGGGTCGAGCTATAGGAAGATAATATGTCTATTGCCTCGATGCACGAGTTTAGTGCCAAGGGAGGGGATAGCAAGGTTTTAGGCGCTGTCTCACGAGTCGTGGGGCGTCTAGGATTGAACTATTTCTCTTCACGAGTATTGGACATGATTTAACGCTAGTAAATATGGATGTCTCACGAGTCGTGGGTCCATATCGAAAAACGAGGCTAAATGAACTTAAGGGTTAACTGCGATGGTTAACCGTTGACGTAGTCGACCACCAAGTGGATCAAATAGTATGGCCAACGAGTCGTGGGTACTAGGAGATTGCATTTGGGCCTTAAGCCCGCTAGGATATTTTAAATTCCCGAAACTTATGTGGGGGCATAAGATTTTGATTAAAATAGTGGGAGTAATTTACAAATAAAATCCATGTTTGTAAATTGTGCATTTTAAATTAATCTTTCGCGTATTTATTTCTTCTATCGTCGTTTTGTAGATATAATGTCTAAGAATCCGATTTCCATCATACTTGAACATAACAAATTGACTGGACCAAACTTCCATGACTGGGTCAGGAACCTTAAGATCATTCTCGCTTCTGAAAAGCGAGGTTTTGTCCTTGATGGGCCCCCTCCCGAACTTGTTAAGGATGCCGATGAAGCTGAGAAAGAAGCCTTGGATTTATGGCTTGACGATGACTTGCAGTCACGTTGTCTCATGTTGGCATCCATGTCGAATGAACTTCAAAAGCAGCACGAGCATATGAAGTCTTCTTTTGAAATCTACACGCACCTGAATGGTTTATTTGGGGTGCAAAGTAGATATGAGCGGTATGAAACTGCCAAGACTTTGCAACAAACGAGGATGGCTGAAGGTGCTGATGTTCGATCTCACTGCATCAAGATGATTAGGCTTATTGAAAAGCTTGGTCATCTTGACGTAAAGATGGACAAGACCTACTGCCAGGATATAATCCTCCAATCGTTGCCAAGATCGTTCGAACAATTCGTAGTGAACTACAACATGCACAAGATGAATGTTGAACTTCACGAGTTGGCTAATATGCTCGCCACTGCCGAGGCTTCCATGAAAAGAGAGAAGCCAGTGATGGTTGCTACCTCGACCCAATCCAAGTCCAGAAGGACAAAGAAAGGGAAGGGGAAAGGAAATGCTTCTTCAAGCAAAGGCAAAGCACCATCTGGGCCCATAGGGAAGGGAAAGAAGCGTAAAGCTTCGTCTGGTGAACAGAAATGTTTCTACTGCAAGAAACCTGGACACTGGAAGAGGAACTGCAAAGAGTTCTTGGAGAGCTCGAAAGGTATATTCCTTGTTGAAGTTAATTTATCAATTAACTGTGCATCATGGGTGCTAGACACTGCTTGTGGTTCTCATCTTTGTAATGATTTACAGGTGATGGGAGCAACAAGGCCACTTAGGCCAGGGGATTGGATCCTGAGATTTGGCAATGGAGCTAGAGCTGCTGCCGAGGCCATAGGCGAAGTGGAGTTAGATTTAGGTGGTAATAAATTAGTCCTTAGGAACGTTCTTTATGTACCAGGTTTAGTGAAAAACATTATTTCAATTCCTGTTTTGGATAATGAAGGTTTTAATTTTACTATTAATAAAGGTTCCTTTTCGTTATTCATGAATGATAATATGTTTTTCACTGGTACATTAAAAGATGGACTATATACCGTTGAACCACCTAAGTTAGTGATGCATGTACAACAAAACAAAAGGAAACAAGATAATGAAATATCTGCCCAATTATGGCACGCTAGACTTGGACATATATCTAAGTCAAGGATTCAAAAGTTAGCATCATCTGGCGCGATTGAAATCAATCGCATTGATGAAATGCCAACATGTGAACCATGTTTAAAGGGTAAAATGGCTAAGTTGCCGTTTAAGGGAAACCCTGAGCGAGCCAAGCAAACATTGGACTTAATACATACTGACGTATGTGGACCACTAAGAAAAAGCGCCCGAGGGGGCTATGACTACTTCATCACTTTCACTGACGACTTTAGTCGTTATGGATATGTGTTCTTGTTGAAACACAAGTCTGAAGCCTTTGAGCGATTCAAAGAATTCAAGATGGAAGTAGAGAATCAACTTGGTCATACGATAAAGGCTCTTCGTTCTGACCGAGGTGGAGAATTTCTTAGTAACGAATTTCTGAATTATCTTGTAGAGCATGGAATATTATCGCAGTGGACTCCTCCTGCAACACCCCAATTAAATGGAGTAGCAGAGAGAAGGAATCGAACCTTGATGGACATGGTTCGATCCATGATGAGTGCCACTGACTTACCTCTTTCATTTTGGGGACATGCCCTCCTCACGGCAACGAAGATACTGAATATGGTACCTTCAAAATCCGTAGAAAAGACACCATACGAACTATGGTTTGGCAAGGCACCCTCATACGCATTCATGCGCATATGGGGATCTCCCGCTTACGTTAAAAAGCTAGTGGGAGATAAATTGGAAACAAAATCCACTTTGTGCAAATTTGTGGGGTATCCGGAAAACTCAATAGGATACGAGTTCTACGATCCTACAAGACAAACAACGTTTGTCTCGAGGAACGCTCACTTCTTGGAGAAGGATTTCTTGGTGGACAAGAAAGAAAATAACGTAGAACTGGATGAGGTCACTGAAGCTGAAAAGGCCTTAGAGGTCGATCGAGCTGACCCGTCACCACAGGCAGTGGGAGAACAAGAGCATGAAAGTGCACCAGAAAGTACACCGATACTTCGTAGGTCGGAAAGACAACGTAGAGAACCCGAGAGGTACTACGGTCTGCTGCATGAGACTGGACAGTCTCTAACCGACCCAAGGACTTACGAAGAGGCTATGCTAGACATAGACTCGGGAAAGTGGCGCGAAGCCATGAAATCCGAACTGGACTCCATGCACTCAAACAAGGTCTGGGCCTTGGTAGATCCACCAGTGGGAGTGGCTCCCGTGGGTTGCAAGTGGATCTATAAGCGGAAGCTTGGAGTGAACGGAGAGGTGATTACCTACAAGGCGCGACTAGTGGCAAAATGATACACTCAAAGACCAGGAATCGACTTTGAGGAGACCTTCTCGCCCGTCGCAATGCCCAAATCCATTCGGATCTTGCTGGCCATAGCTGCGTGGTATAACTACGAGATATGGCAAATGGATGTAAAGACTGCCTTTCTCAATGGTGACATTGATAAGGAGATCTACATGGAGCAACCAAAAGGATATGCATCCAAAGGAGATGAACACAAGGTGTGCAAACTCCAGAGGTCCATTTATGGACTAAAGCAAGCTTCCCGAAGTTGGAACATTCGTTTTGATGAGACAATCCAAACTTTTGGATTCATCAAGAACATGTTCGAACCTTGCGTGTACAAGAAGATCAGTGGGAGTACAGTTGAATTTTTGGTGCTTTACGTTGACGACATTCTTCTCATTGGAAACAATGTAAAAGCATTGTCTGAAACTAAAGCATGGTTGTCTACACAATTCTCAATGAAGGATATGGGAGAAGCATCCTTTGTACTGGGTATAAGGATCTACCGCGATAGATCAAAAGGACTGCTGGGCCTCTCCCAATCCCAGTACATAGACAAAATCTTGAAGAGATTTAATATGGAAGAATCCAAGAGAGGATTGCTTCCAATGAGACATGGAATTGCACTCTCCAAGTCTATGGCCCCAAAGACGCCTGAAGAGAGAAGCAATATGTCTCGAGTACCATATGCATCCGCGATAGGAAGCATAATGTATGGTATGCTATGTACGAGACCAGATGTAGCGTACGCTCTTAGCGTAACAAGTCGCTACCAGTCTGATCCAGGTGAGCAGCACTGGATAGCCGTAAAGGCAATTCTGAAGTACCTGAGAAGGACTAAGGAATTGTTCTTGGTATACGGTGGAGGAGAATTGAAATTGGAAGGCTATACAGACTCAAGCTTCCAATGTGATGTAGACGACTTCAAGTCGACATCAGGATACGTTTTCTGCCTCAATGGTGGTGCGGTTAGCTGGAAGAGCTCCAAGCAGGAAACAACCGCGGATTCAACCACTGAAGTAGAATACATTGCCGCGAGTGACGCAGCAAAGGAAGGTGTTTGGATGAGGAACTTCATCCAGGAATTGGATGTGATACCTAGCATTGCTGAGCCCATTACTATCTTCTGCGATAATAATGGGGCAATAGCGCAAGCAAAGGAGCCGAGATCTCATCAGAAATCCAAACACGTACAGAGACGATACCACGTGATAAGAGATATCATTGGTAGAGGAGACATTAAGATGGAACGTGTCGACTCAGAAGATAATACGGCGGACCCGCTAACGAAGCCTCTGCCTCAAAAGGCATTTGAGAAACATCTGCATAAGATGGGACTCAAGAACATAAAAGACTGGCTTTAGGACAAGTGGGAGATTGATAGAAATAGTGTCCTGCAAGCCAGCTGTATGGCTAGCATTAATTGTAATTGATGAGGAACTATTCAATTTAGATTAATAAATGCACTTTTATTAAATGGTCAACTTTATCTTATGTAATATTTGTCTACGCATAAGGATAGAAGTCCTTAGATCACAGGGCTATGGGACAACCCGTGGACTGATCTCTAAGGCCGTGATCTAAAACATATTCAAGAGTCGTAGAATCCAATCGAGATAGGACATCGTTGGATTCGGTTAGACTCTCACTGTTGTGTATACTCCGATGAACTGGAGGACGCTGGGGTCCACGAGCGTGACTGGGATAGTCGATACACATAAGTGGGTGGCTTGCTGGGATGGCAAGTGCACTGAATACCCCAATTAGGAAATAACTCACCATGGAAGCGGTAGTCGCATATCGGGGTTGAAGTTATTCCAATTTACAATAGTATACGAGGAACGATCCCTAACAACTTGAGATGATAGGGTTTATCTGGTGCGAGAACATCTATACTTTGATATAAGTTCCGACTGACTGGGGATAGCCAGAAAGTTTCTGTGGACTCATGTTGGGTATAGAAAAACTCGCATGCAGATTCATATCATCAACAAAGGATCCATTGACCCGACTTGATAGGTTGGGAAATTCTCCTATGGATTTCTGTGAGAAATTAATTCTGGTAAAATCCTTGGCCAAGGTAACTGACGACTTTATGTAAGTAGCTCATAAAGATTAAGTCAAAGAGAATTTATTTCGAGACCAGAGTACATAAGGTCAAGACAAAAGAAAAAGGGAATCCGATAAAAGACCATACCCTTAAGTCTCGACTGGGAGATTGATCGATGGAGAGATTTTGTCGTATATGGAAATTGTAAATGATAAAAGGTTCACTGAATTAATTCACCAGTGATTGGGCTCCATGGGCTTGTGACTGGACATCGACCGTGGAGTGTGGGAGAATTCCCAAATTAGCAGGGGTGCTAATTTTGGAATGATTAATCGACAGAGTGTTCGATTAATTTAGAGTATTAATTGCTCGAGTAATTAAATAATATTTAATTACAACCCACGACCAATTATGTGGTGAACCTACGGGGGCATACACAATACACAAGTAGCGAAAGCAAGGAAACAAGAACGAACCAGTCGACTGGGTCGACTGGGTCAAAATCGACTGGGTCGATTAAATGGGTGGGTCGACTGGGTCGACCCATATGGAACGAAAATGGATCCAATTGGAATTGGATCAAGATTATAAATTAAATTGGAATTTAATTTATAAGTAAATTAATTAATTAGGATTTAATTAATTAATGGAATAATTAATTAGACTTGGAGTTTAATTAATTAATTGGGAGATGATTTAATTAATTGGGCTATTTGATTGGGAGATTAAATAAAGCCCTGAAAGATTAATTAATATGGGCCATGAATTAATTAGAAGACTTAGTCTTCTAATTAAAGAAGGCCATGGCCCATGTAGGAGAGAGAAGACCTAGTCCTAATAGGACTAGGATAGAAAGAAAACTATAAATAGCTTTCTTCTAGTTATTTTTCACACAACTCCTTAAGCAAAATTGAGCAAAGCAAAAAACTCTCTCCCTCTCCCTACCAGATCGGCCGAACCACTTCTTCCCTGTGGAAGAATTTTTCGTCTTCGTTTTTGTTCCCAAATCGTTCCTAAAACCTAGATATTAATATAGCCTATGTTCTAGTCGATTAGGTATATTAATTTTCGTGATATTGTGGTGTATCAACTCGTAGAGGCGCAACACATGGGGCGCTACCAAAAGGTGTGGGTCGATCAACCGGGGTCAGAATTCAGAGCTCATATTGCTAGCCTAGGATTTGCAAGGAGACAGGTATAAACGAGAAAACTTATACTGTCATTTATTTATATTTATATATATACAACTAGAGAATATCCTGGCAAGATTCTTTAAGAGGCCCTAGAAAATTTTTATATTCCGCTGTGCCTAGGGCTGTTTTTCTTACCGAATCCCAACAGTAATGCATGTGCAGCTAGCTGTGTTTACTAAATTAAAATCATTTTATTTTTGTTTTTATTTTCGTGTTTTGGAGAAAATGTTTTAATTAAACTTTATACTAAGGCTAGCGATATTGCCAGAGCACATATTGTTGCTGCCAGAGCAACTTTTTTTAATTTTCTAATCTACCCCTTCTAATCAAGATCATAAAATTTGGAATTCTCAATCCCCATGACACACCATATTATTTTATTTTATTTTTTTTTTTTTTTTGAGACAATTCAATTTTCTCTCTCATATTAATACCTTGTTTTCTCTCTCTTACTAATTATTTTCCTTTTATTATTTAACATCTTTTTCCTTGTCCAATTATATTTCAAGCATAAAAATAATTATATAGTTTTATATACTAGTATAATACGTCTGGTATGTAATTCACAACAATATATAAAGAAATTAATTTGTGATGAAATGAACTATTGCATAATTTAATTTTTTCTCTTTATAATTGAATTTTTTGTATTTTTTTTTCCATCTAAATAATGCATCCTAAGCAGCAGAAAAAAAATGCATGAAGGCATATCCATATCAGGAACAAGTAAACAAATATTGTCTAACTAACGACCACGATCTTAACATTAATCAGGCCATCTAAACATTGCTACAAAACTTGACAATTTTAAACCATAAAGTATACGAAATTCAATGACAGAATGTGCACTTTTGCAACCTAACAATAAAAAAAAAAAAAAGAAGATATATTAGGAAAACGTTTTTTGTATCTTCTTATTACCAATGAATTTTTTGTATCTTCTTATTACCAAATGTTTATGACTTAAAGCAAATTTGGTAAATCAAAAAATGAGCGTAGTCGACGTACTTCACACAATTAAAAATGAAATGTGGATGGATAATATAGTTAGATAACTTTCAAACTCGTCACAAGCTCGATTCGGTAAGTCAAAAATAAAAAAAAAATGTAAATGTAAAGTTAAACGAGTTTAATACATGTTCGATTCGATTAAAACTCTTTCAAATCTAAATCTATTATTCTTATCAAATATAACATGAATAATATAGTCATATAATTAACTTTCAAACTCGTCACAAGCTCTATTCGGTTAGTCAAAAAAATGTAAATGTGAAGTTCAACGAGTTTAATATATGTTCGATTCAATTAAAACTCGTTCGGATCCAAATTATTTAAAAATATTTTCAAAATTCAAAAATATTAATTAATCATTAATGCACAAAAATAGCTTGTACAATCCAAATAAATTATCACAACATCATATACATGAAAATGGGAAGGGAAAAATGCATCGCTGGGCCAAAATTAATATTACGAAAATTATTTATATTACAAATGAAGTTAAAAAACATTTAAGGATGATGATGAAGGGTTTCTTTCATGTGCGCAATTTATTATATTACGGCAAAATTAAAATTAATAATTGCAAATGAAGTTAAAAGAATTACCTTTAAGCATGATGATGAATGACTTCTTTCATATGCCGTTTATTATATGTTGAAGAACAAGTAAAATTATTAATGTGATTTATCTAAAAAGTCATTAAAATAATTTATTTATTTTTTTGTTAAAATATACTACTATTAAAAAAGAAAAGAAAAGTTAATAATGTATTAATAAGAGAGAAAATATTGAATTACCAATTAAATGAGTATTTTGGGAATTGAGAAATATGGGTTTAATGACCATTGACTTGAAATGGCATAATAGAAAATTAAAAAAAGTTGCTCTGGCAGCAACAATATGTGCTCTGGCAATATCGCTAGCCTTATACTAAATGCCACCTGGATCTCAACTCATATCGACGGACACGATCACGATCATTCAACACAAACGATCCAGATCAAAACCTTTCTCCAGAGACAATTTCGTCTCAAAACACACGATTCCTTCCTTTCTTCCATTGCAGCCCGTTTCTCTCAAAACCCATATCCTAGCTTCTTCATCAAGTGCGTTACTTTCAAATACATGGCAGAAATTCAAAAATCGGGGAGCTCATATTCTTCTGGTGTAAGTGATTTGCCCTCTTCTTTAATATATGAAATCCTCGTGAAGCTCCCAATCAAAAGGGTAATCCTATGTAGATGTGTTTGTAAATATTGGAATGATCTCATTTCTGATACGCATTTTGCTACTCGTTATTTCAAAAACCCTCCATTTATTGTTCTTGTAAAATTTAAAAATCAACCCGTGAATGGATCTTCCTGCTTTATTGAAATTGAATTAAATGGTGATATGACGTGTACACCCTTTAATCCAAAAGCAATGAATTTTCAAACAAGTGATACTTTAATAACAAAGGTACAGGGCTCGTGCAATGGCTTACTCTGTTTGGTACAGAGCCCACTCCTTAACTGGAACTATGATTTCAACATTGAAGTTGTATACATTATCAATCCATTATTGGGAGAAGTTATAATGCTTCCATAAGTTAATCAGTCCGAAGATATGGCTTCTGCCTTTTATGGTTTTGGTTTTAGTACACACAATAATCATTACAAGGTACTAAGAGTTGCCAATAGGCGTGGTCGACGTATACGTGGCGAGATACTCACAATTGGAGTCGATAAAAAATGGAGATCTTTTGAGGATTCTTCACTCCCTCTTTACATATTTTCATGTGGGATCAACCTTAATGGAGTTTTCTACTTGGTTGGTGATAGTGTTAAGGGCTATAGTTATATTCTTGCTTTTGACATGGAGGAAGAAAGAGGACACCGAATCCCACTTCCTTCTGAGTTTGGCGATAAACCACGCAGGATTGTACTGGCGGTATGTAACGGTAATCTTTGTCTATCCGACAATAATAGTGAGCACCAAATAGTTATATGGACAATGAAAAGATATGGAGTCGTGGAATCTTGGTCTAGAGAAATCATATTGAAGTGTTGGATACCGCATGATCTAGGCTCTGATCGACTTGTTCCAGTTACGACATTAAGAAACGGAGATCTATTAATGTCCCGTCAGTACTCCTTGTATGACATTTCGAAAGTTCTAATATCTTACAGTCCAAAGACAAATGAGTGTCGTACACATGAGTTTAGCGATGGTGAAGAGGAATCTTCCTATTTTTTTGTGTATGTTTCGAGCTTTTTATCTCTCAGCACTATTTTGTGAAAGGATACTAATATTTGGAATCTTAGGTTAATTGATGTCTTGTTTCAATATGATACGATTTTGTTGTGTTTATGTTCGTGAGGTTCATTTTTTCGTTCTTATGATAAAATGCTTATGATATGTTTGTAAAATAGGAATTTTATGTACAGATTGTGAAACTAAGGGTTAAGCGAACAAATGTAGAATAAAGGTGGCAATGGCTAATATAATTTGAGCAATTGGCTCTAAACAGTTACATACTATATGTATTATTTTTTGATTCAATGAATATGAGTACAACATAAATAATTATTTCGTTCTACACTGCATTTAAAGTACAATAAATTGAATTAAAATGCTACAGTACCATATTCATGAATGAGATAGAGAATCTGATGAAAACATTCTGGTGGGAAAACACGAATGGTCGAGGGATGCATTGGGCAAAATGGCAGGATTTTTGTAGGAGTAAGGTGTTTGGGGGTCTTGGATTTAGACCCCTTGTGGCGTTTAATACGGCACTTCTGGCAAAACATGTTTGAAGGCTTTGGGATAACCCAAATAGTTTGTTGAGTTATGTTCTCAGAGCAAAGTACTATCCCAACTCAAATGTTCTTTCGCCTAGTATGGGGTTCAATCCGTCCTGCGTCCTTTACGTGGCGTAGCATATGGGGTGCAAAATGGCTACTCAATTCTGGCTTGAGGTGGAGAATTGGCGACAGGAACTCTGTGAGAATTTGGGGCGATAAATGGATACCGAGAGAGCAGTCGTTTCAGATTTTCTTACCGCATTTGTCTATGGCAGCGAACAGCCCGGTTATCATGCTTATTGATGAAATTTCAGGCCAATGGGATGCAGAGCTTATTCGAACGAATTTCTTACCAAAGGACCAACATGCTATTCTCTCTATAATCCTTGGCAGCTATGTAAATCCAGATCGACACACGCAATGGAATTTTTTTCGGTGAAGTCGGCCTATAACCTACACATCTCTCTGACTAATGAAGCTGCGGTAATCCTGGTATCCAGATCCTCGTTTTCTAATGACTGATCGTGGTTATGGCCAGTTAATCTCCCAAACAAGGTGCGTATTTCTTAGCGGCGCGCGTGTAAAGGGATGCTACCAACAAAATCTACACTAATGCACCGTTATAGTATTAGTGAAGAGGTCTGTACTGTATGCGATAGTGGAGTTAAAACTGTGATTCATTACTTATTTGCTTGCCCATTCGCACGTCAGGTCTGGGCTTTTTGCGGAGCTGTGGGTGGCTTCTAGTCAAATTTGGGCTACAGAGCATGAAGAAAGCTACTGATGTTGCAACGTTTGAATTAGTTTTATTGACCTGTTGGGGTATTTGGTATGCAAGGAACAAGAGAATTCATGCTAGGAGCTTTGGATACAACTATATTTGTGAATAAGTATTTGGGGATCTTTGTACGGTGACGACAGTTGTTTTGGTTTTGGAGCCAAGGGAGCTGCGGAACAGAGTCATAACAAGATGGCAACCTCCAGGCTTAAATCAGATGAAACTGAATTTGATGCTTCGGCTAATCGGAATGAGTGATAATGTGGGTCGGGTGTTTAGCAAGATCAAATTCTGTGTACGTAGTGCGTGGGATGAAATCCGAGCGGGATCCAAGGTTGCTTAGACTTGACAAGCGCTGAAGCTAAGGCCGCTCTGCTGGCTATGGAAATGGCACGCGATCATCATTGGAATAATTTTTATTTTAGAAGGGAACAATAGTTTGGTAATTGGGGCAATTAATGAAGTTGCGAGGTCTAGGTCGGAATATGAAGTTATCATTGACAACATCATTAATTAAGGAGTCTCTGCAAGCCTTTTGCGCGAACAATATTCATTGTGAAAGAAACAAAGTAGCTCATGAGATAGCTAAAATTCCTCCTAGAGATTCTTATGATGTAATGGAGATATTGTAAACGTTGATTTAACTCATTAAATGAGAGCTCGGTTTCTTTCAAAAAGAAAAACATACTTAAATTTCCATGGCAATGCATATTTCTCCCATTTGATGCCATTGCACACATATCGCTTTGTTTTTCTTAAATTTTTAATGTTAGGTAAATCTTAAAAATAATCAAGAGAAATAAAATATGAGATTTTAAAAAAAATAGTAAAAATTATTTTATTAAAAACGAAACATGACACATTATTACACGCACTAAAAATCAAAGTCAGTCATTCTTCCATTTAGGCGTTTCTCTCAAAGTCCTAAACCTAGCTTCTCCCATCCAAGTCAATGGCTGAAATTCAAAATTCAGAGAGTTCAGATTCTTCTTCTGGTCATGTAAGTGATTTGCCCTCTTCTTTAATCTATGAAATCTTCGTGAAGCTACCAATCAAAAGTATACTCCAATGTAGATGCGTTTGTAAAAATTGGAATGACCTGATTTCGGAAAAGCATTTTACTACTCTTTATTCCAAGAACCCTCCATTTACCGTTCTCGCGAAATTTAAAGATTGTACAGTTCAAGACGGATCTGTTAATCAATCTTCTTGTTTTATTGAAATTGGATTAAATGGTGATGTCACGTGTACACCTTTTAATCCAAGAGCGATTGATTTTCAAAGAAATGGAGGAATATTGGAAAATGTAAGCTCCTGCAATGGCTTACTCTGTTTTGTGCAGCGCAGATTCCATGAAAACGATAATTATTATAATTTCAACTATGACGCTGTATATGTTATGAACCCTTTATTGGGAGAAGTTATGATGCTTCCACGAGTTAATCAGTCCGAGGATATTGAATATGCGTTTTGTGGTTTCGGGTTTAGTATACAGAGTGATCATTATAAGGCCGTTAGATTTGTTAGTATGAGTGTTGGAGATATACATGGCGAGATTCTCACCATCGGAGTCGATCACGAATGGAGATCTTTTGAGGATTCTTCTATTCCTTACTTTCTATATCCACGTCCGATTACTCTTAACGGATTTCTTTACTTTGTTGCTGATGGGTGCATATTTGCTTTTGACATCGAGGAAGAGAGAGGACGCATAATCACGCTTCCTTCTAAGTTTGATGAGATGTATGAAGATAAGTGGGACTATATTGTCTTGGGGGTTTTTAATGGTAATCTTTGCCTATCCGACAATACTAGTGAGCATTGGGTAGATATATGGATAATGAAACTAAATGGAGTCGTGGAATCTTGGTCTAGTGAAATCATATTGAAGAGTTGGATGCCATATGATTTATACTCTGATCAACTTATTCTTGTTACGACATCAGGAAACGGAGATCTATTAATGTCTTGTCAAAACTTCTTCTTTGACAATTCAAATATGCTAATATCTTATGATCTAAGGACAAATGGGTATCGTACACTCAAGTATAGTGATGGTGAAGGGGAACTTTCCTATTTCTATGGGCACGTTCCGAGCTTCTTGCCTCTCAACACTGTTTTGTGAAGGAATACTTATATCTGAATACTTTGGTTTAAAATGAAATGACTTTGTTGCGTTTATGTACTTTAGTTGGATTTTAGCATTTGCCACATTTTGTTCCATAGAAATGTTTATTATATGTGGTAAGTAGAAATTTTATGTTACAACTTGTGAACCTAAGAATTAAGCAAACATATGTATGAATATTTTGATCAAGTAAATGCCGCTCCTGCACAAAGATATATTGTGTTCGTCTTCTTCTTTTCTTTTTTCTTTAGAAAAAAAAAATTAACATTGGCTTTCATTCAACAAGGGCTTGTTCTGGATATTGCATCACGTATACGTAAAAGTAGATTATTTACATAATAGAATTCTCTATTTGGGACATAGTAGTCAAAAGCGCGAAAAGCAACTGCTATAGCCCAATGCCATCGCGTCGTTGCGCTATGTGCGACCGCTAAACATTAAATGCGCGACATGTGTCACTATAGCGCTACATCGTGCTATTTGACCTTTTCTTTTTAAACAATTCAAAAGTTAAAACAAGAAAGCGGGCATTTTGAGAAAAGTTCGCGTTGTGCTATGCGCTATAGCTCCAGAGGCCTCATCGCGTCGATGCGCTTTATGCCTCTTACTAATATGATTTGGGATTTTAGTTACTTTATGCGTTGCTTTTTTTCCTTCTCTAAATACTTGTTATGTTCTAAAAGTGTCAAAAGTTAACTTCTGTCAATTTAATGTTGTCAATAAACTTTTCGAAAGAACCCGTAGCACTATTGATAGCCTCAATGATAACTATATTCGTGCCATATATATATGTATAGTTAAAAGAGCATTTGTAAAATACCAAACTATTTGATATTTAGCTTGAACTCATTCGATAAAAGCTCATTTGAGCTCGATTTTGTTAAGAAATCAAACCAAACTCAAGCACAAAATTTCAAACTCGATAAAATTCAAAACAAACTCGAACAATGAGAATAAAATACTACTTGGTTCACACCCCAAACAGCTTGTGAAACTAAGCATAAAATAGGAAGAAGAACATATATAGTAAAATCATCTTCAATCACCCAAGGGCCAAGGCTTTATCAACAAAATCTCCATCATCCAAAGGGCAGCAAAATTTAATTTATCCAAGTACAATACTTGTACATTAGGGTGTCCAAAAGAGAAAAGACACGAATTTTTTTTTTTTTTCATAGGAACTAGCATATACAGTGCAAAAGGTTTACCTTAAATTCAACAGATCTATTATAAGTAAATTAATTCATTAATCACATCAACATACTATAAATACACAAATACAATAAATAATCAATCAATTACATGGCTAGTTTAAGATTTCTAATTTGACTTGCCTTTAAATCTATTCTCTACGAATTATTGAAGGGCCAGGAGGCATCATTGTTTCATCTTTACCATTTAAAGAAAGTCGACTAGGACTTTGAGAGCTGGCGTTAGCAATGTGGGATGATGAAGGGTCGTTCCTGAAAGAAGAATCAGAAGTCAACTGAAATCGAAATTTTCCATCTTCACGAGGCAACGGGGCCATTATCAATGGTTCGTCTCTTCTATAAAATTTATCCACCACAATATCGTACGAATTACCGGTTCTTACTTCTTGAGCTAAAGAGCACCAACAACAAAAAAGCCAAAGAGCACAATCGGCCATAGCCGGTTTACCAAAACAAAAACCGTACGATGGCAAATTAAATCTCTTTCTCATTTGAATTCTCCAAAAACCACCATAAAGTAAACCAAAAACACAAAGGAAAATCCCTGTAACACCTAAAGCCGCCCTAACCGTCTCATTATCAATATTAACCGCCGCCAAATTGAATATCCAAAACGGAGCCATACAAAATAGAACAAAAGTCGCAATGTGTACATACATGTTGCCAAATCCAAGTCTCTCCATATTCCATCCAAATACGCAAAAGCTACAAAATAATGAGAGATAAGCTAAAGAAATGTCGTCCCAAAAATCAAGAATACCTCCACTCCACTGCGGTCTTGTCTCCTCTTCTCTCAGAACAAACGAGAATCTCTTCTCTGACGATCTTCTCCTCAATTCCTCAGGTCTACTATCGATAATTTGTGCTTCTTCATCAATCTCGTTTTCGTAATCTTTCCCCAAAGGACTTAGCATGGAGTAAACTCCGGCAAAAGCCGGCGCGCCAATCGCAACCGATATGCAGATTCCAACCCCAATCGGTGGTCTCTCGGACCTCCGGTACCCTAAATTAAGACCACACAACGCATATTGGGCAAAACAATTTATATTGAGTAAAAGCAAAACCACCATCATGTGTGCCCATTCATGAGGCTTATACGTACCATTCTTACAATAAATTTTCCGAAGCCTTAGAACATCCTCGATTCTCCATCTCAACAACAGTGCAAAATGATATATTCGAATAGGGTGTTGGTACAAACAAATGAGGGTGAAAAGAGCATTAAGGATTTGATTATTAACCTCAAACCAAACATCTCTTTGGGATTTCTTTGGTATGGCATGATTCAACATACCGGTCATGACCATGAATAGAATAGCACCGGAAACCGCAACACATAGAATCCAAATGAAAAGAGCTAGATTCATGGGATCCCTAATCCATTCTTTCGACATTTTATAGAGACTGTTTAAATCGAGTTTTTTAGATAAGATTCTCGTAACGCGTTCGCGAATATGAAGAGTGCTAGGAGAAGGTACATCGCGTGAAATTACGTCCCTGTCCTTGGTCATTCGCTGAAACCTGGCTGACGGTGAACCCATATTACCGAATTTAAGGAAACTTAGGCGTTTGGAAAGCGCGGAAATGCCATTACCATAGCAATTTTGTTGAGTTTCGTTACTTACAAGACCCTTTCGAGATGTCGAGATGTGCAGAGAGGCGTGACTTTTGACTATTCCGATGCTAGATTCTTCGACTCCACCGGTAGTCTCACCATTATCAATTGATACCATATTGTTTGCGGATAAATAAATATATTTTTACCAAAGCATTGTTAATCTTTTCTTGTTTTTTATTCTGCTAACCAAAGGCCAGAGAGCTGTAAAATAGGGGAAGCAATGTCAACTTTATTACAATTCACCAAAACAAAAACACCAAATTCCTGTAAACTTTAAAACAGTTCTCCAAATTTTCAGCAAAAAAGTGCCATAATCACAGAAAATGATGAATTCCAAAAACCCACAAGAAAAAAGAAAAAAACCAAGAACTATTTCACATAATTTTCTCTTAAATTCTAAAACTAATATAATCAAATTAGGGAAGTATCATATAGCGCAAAGCTATGAATTGGGTCATTCCATTTAAATAAGACAAAGATCATCAATATACACCATAGAAAACAGTTGAAATACATTACAAAGGAAAAAAAAAAAACAATAAACAGAAGGGGCTACACATGAAAAACGAGAAATTCGATGGGAAAACTAACCAGAGAGAAGAAGAGCATATGGCGATCAATATTTTTCAGTAACGATTGAAACTTTAGGGTTAATATGGAAGTATTGTTCAAATTCATCCTCCACAGTTTTCAAAAAGGAAAAGAAGAATAGTATTCAGCAGTTTCAAAGCTTTTCATTTACTTTTTGATTTTGTCTTTTATTAATGTTGTCTAACGGAGAATATCCCAATTGACTATACAAACCCAAGTGGACATTATAGTAATGAACAAATATATATCAACACAACGTTAGAAGAAATAAAAGTTGTAGGAGTACATTTTAATAAGTCAAAGAAACCTGTTTAGCCCTATGCAATTTCAAAGCTTAAGTTTCCAGAACCAGAAATATGTACTCATTCGACTAATCAACAAAACAATAAAAGAATCTATTTTATTTGCCCCCTTCTTTCACCAATTGGGAATTTTCGTAAGTAATTCACTAGTTTGAGTATTTTAAAAAATTGGTCTGAGTTATTGATTGAGTTACATGATGGGATGCAGCTGTCGAAAAAGAGTGGCTCCACCTGGCTTGAAATTTTCTTTTCTTTTGATTGCCAAATTTCCCAAGAAAGAAAGAATAATGCTTTATTTTATTTAATCTTTAGGTAAGAGATTATAATTGCAACTGGTAGGGGGGTTGCACGCAATAAGTGGGACAATATATTTTATTTGATGATTTTTTAAGTGACTAATTCAAGGAAATTTAGATGCCACGGGGTGCATGCAACTTTCCAGAATGAAGATTAGATTATTAAAGGGATTACTATCAATTTTTATCTTAAATTTGCAATTCCACGAAAAGTATTAACAATATAGGTTGATAGGTCAGCTGCGATCAATATGTTCAATGCTTGAAGATATACTTCTACGTGTTTTATGAAAGTTGCATAAAATTCTTATGTGAATTTTTTATTGCATAAAATTCTCCATTCTTCAGTTTATTAATTTCAGTTTGCATGGAACTTTTTTTGTACTTTTTAAATCTAGTACATAATACCCCTATACTTTATAACTTAACATGTAATCTCTTTATATCTATGGTTAGTTTAGGAATATAAGCTAAAAGTTAGTGGTGTTAGACAACTAGCGGAGTAAACGAAAGTGTGCAAAGAATCGAAATATATAAGGGAACTTGGTGTTATAAATATTTCACAAATTAGTTCAGTGCAAGTTTTCCATAATACAAGAAAGTATCGTGCAATTTTTCTTTGAAGATATCAAAACATAAATTTTACTAGCATTTTGTATCATAACTAACATCTATTGCTTTCTTTAAAATGTGTTGCGAAGGCATGGTGCGAATTGCGAAAGGCAAACATAGACGCGTTATAGTAAAAAAAATCATGTTATGGGTGCAATCAAATTCAGTACAAACAAGAGAAAAGTTGTAGTACACAAAAGCTTCATGATAAACCACAACAACCAAGAATTGTCACCATTAAAACCAAATCGTTCTCGTGTGAGTCAAAGAATAATAGATTTAAGTAAGATCGTCTTCCTCTAGCTCTTTCGCCTTCAATGCTTCCTTAACTCTCAATAGAAGTGTCGTCTTCCAAGCATCCTAAAAGCAAAGACAAGTTTTTTAAGTTTGAAACCATAATTCTCACTATATTAATAATTCTCTTACCAATTGGGTCATGCTATCAAATTCCTTGACAGCATCAGTGAACTTTGTTACATCTTCTTCATCAAGTGCAGTAGCTAAATCCTGTAATCAATATATATATGAGGTCAAGCTTTCACTACTAGAGTCAACATTAGTACGAGGATACAAGACATTATCGTCAACAATCAATAAATGCTGAAAAATGATGTTTAAATAGGTAGCAAACAGGACGATAAATGCAAAAAACAGGACATAGATTCATGACATACTGGATGATATAGAGAAACAAAGTGAAGAGAAAAACAACAATCGTTGAGAGTCATGACATACCGCCAGCAATTTGTACTCGCGCGTCCCAGAAAATGTAGGATCCAATTCCTACAAATGAAGAAGAGTAGGATATGCATAATTTTAAAACACGTATTAAAGAGAGTGTAAAGTTGCAAATCTGGATCACCTCGTATCTCTCAATTGCATTGTTGATTGCGACTACATCTCCCTTGCAGAGCTGGCAAATACCAGCATTAAGAAGGTGTCCTTTGACTCCATACTTCAATAAGTTATTATTGAGTGAGTGCCGTGCTATCTCTTCATAAATCTCAATAGCTTTTGGGTACCTAAGAAATGATGAACCATTGTTTTTTTAGCATACCATCTTAATTTTATTCAAAATAAGGATTTTTTTTTTTCAATTGTTTGATGTAGAAATCCACCCCAAATATCAAAATATGACGATTTCACTGGTCAAAGAGATATTATTTTGTGATTGAGTAAAAGTTAGTGCAATTCACCGGTATACTATGAGAGTGAAATGCAAAAATACCCCATATGCTTTGCCTAAGTGCTAATTTTTTAATAGCAAAAAACACCCTCCCAAACCAAAATAACAATTATACCCCTACCTAAAGGATGCAAAAACACTCCTATTCACCAAAAAGAATTGGCAAAAATCCCCCCGTTAACTTTGAAAATTGGCAAGAACCCCCCCCCCCCCGTTCACTTAGAAAATTGACAATACCCTCCCTACGATGTATGAAGGAATTTCAAATGGGATTTTTTGCTAAATAAAAAAGAACAAAGGGTTTTTTTTGCTAATAAAAATAACGCAAGGAATTTCTTTATAATTAGGAAAGCACAGTGGGTATGTCTGCATTTAGCTCATATTATTACCGATAGCAGCATATATTAAAGATATGGAACTCAACAAAATACAAGCGGAATATCTACATGCATTTGCTGGGCAAGCATATTGTAGATTCAAGGCATGCCAACACTCAACCACACATTATCGTGGAAATTATACACTATAACCTAAAAACAATTAACCTTGAAGCATAAAAAAGAAGATAATAATGCAGGATCGTAACATTTTCTTATAAAGCGATAACATGCAGACTTAACTGTTCAATTTGAGCCGCAAACTGCGCAATTTTCTGCTTGCACTGGTTTGCAGATGTAGTTACTTCTTCACTTTCGAACAGATCAGCAGCTCTCTCATAGTAAACAATAGCTTGATCTAAATTCTGTTCTTGCTCATACAACTCAGCAATTTCCTGGCAGCATAAGAAAATCTCAGTTACTGTCTTTCGATTCACATAAAAAAGATATCGTCATTCTATAACTACCAGATGATTCATATATGATGTTAATATCATGAAGAGAATTATGTTTGTATAAGGCAAAAAGATTCAGCATCCATCTTCAACTAAACTAACAATAATTATTCATTATAAAAAATCATCTAATAATAATGAATTGATTGCTAATATCACAGACTTATGCCTATAGCTTTGAAAATTTACGAAGGAAAATTATGCAACAATTTTTTTAATAAAGGTTTTTACCTTGTAATATCTGGCAGCCATATTCAACCTTCCAATATCCAGAAACAAATTTACAGATTGCTCCAGGCATGATATTGACTCTGCAAAGCATGCAATGTAGTTTAATGACAGAATCAAGGTAACTCCATAGCTTCGTTATGAAAGTAACTATATAAGTACATAAGATCTTCCGACTAAGGAAGTATACAAACATAAAAAATGAAGCAAAATTTGATGGCATCTCACATTCCTAAGGAAACCATTCAACATTCTATTTAGATTACTGTAGCAGGGTTGTTAAGCCAAAAATGAGAAAAAAGAAAGAAAGAACTACCATACAAAAAGTTAAGTTATTGCAATAGCTGCATTGATCTTGCTTTATACCACGAAACACAAATATAAGCAAAAATTTTAAAAAATGTTTAAAAAAATGTTTTGGGGATTCCTATAAAAATATTATACGAATAATAAAGGACATTAGTGAATGAAAAAGACAGAAAATCACAGAAATGAGCACACCTTTTGTGTTGGATTTCTTATAGCAATGAGCAGCATCTGCATATGCGTTAGCAGCTTCATGCTTGCTGTCCAACTGCAAATATAAATTCGGAGAAGCTTAAGATCCAAAGAACCCTAAGGGGATGGGGCAGAAAAGAAAGAGATAAAAGCTTGCAGTTTAGCACAAGCCACGTGGCCACATACATACTTACCTTCAAGTGACAGTTAGCCAATTTAACATACACGGCTCCGGCCTGGTCCCCTGATAAAAACCACAACACTAATAATTCAGACCGCCAGCTACCAAATATTTACTCGAGGAGCAAATAATCATAATCACTTCTTTTGCCGCCATACGAGTTCTTTAATAACAAACAATTTATTTATAGAAAATTCAGACTCATACAATTATCCCCATTATCTATCATAATAGTACAATAACCAACTAAATTTGCTTTCATATGCAAATCCAAAATCTCTAGACAACATAATATATAATGAGAGAGAGAGAGAGAGAGAGCATGTTTCTCTAAGCAATGGTTCAGGCATACACAAAAGTAAAACAAATTCGTATAAAATAAAATAATTTCATAAAAATTCAGATGTAGATACATTGAATTAGGACAAATTACGGAAATTCCATGAATTGTTACAATAAATGTAAGTCTGAGTCCCAGCATTTCCACTAAATCAAAAAGCAATTGGACAGAACATGAAAAATGAATATGTATGATGAAATTAAACGGGGTAATTTACATGATTTGGCGAGCTTGAAAGAATTGGCAGCTTTATCTAATAGTTCGGCGGCGTCTTCGAATTTGGAGCCAAAGAGTCCCCATCCGCTTAGCTTCTTCTCGGCTTTACTCTCGAAATCTTCTCCTCTTGCGACATGATCGCCCATTGTTTTTTTTTTTTTCGCACCTTTTCAATTATATTTCACCCACATATGATATGCACTATTTTCAATAGATGGAATTGCGTATCAAAACAGAGAAAATATATATTTTCAATTTCTGGATTTTGAATTTTATTGACTTGTTAACCGGAAAGAATCAGATGTATTTTGCATAAAAATCTGGGTCTGGGTAATTAGGGGCAATGGGCCAAGTTACAATCCAATGTATACATGATGATACATCTACTGGCCGGATATAAAATTCTCTCAAAAAAAAAAAAAGATCTGATTGTAACAATTAATAATCTGAAAGTACCTGAGTGGACCTGGATTTTAATCAATATGAATTTGATTTGATGATAGAAAAAAGTTGATGAGAAATACTATTAATTTAGACTAGAATAACTAGATTAATTTTTTTTTTAAAAACGAATAATACACGTAACATCATCTCCAACCAATCGTCCAAGTTAAATGCGAAATGTAAATATGATATTGCAATATTCAGTAAAAGAAACATTATAAACAAAACTACTATTACACCTAGAAATGGGGATGAATACATATATTATTTTATTTATACAATTAACAATATAGTATGAAATTGTATAAAAAGAAACAATACAATATATATACTACGATGTATTTTCTTTCCATTAATAGAGTTTTTAGAATTTAGTTATAATTTTGTGTGTGCTAGTAATGAGTAATGACACGACATGCATTTAATTAATTAATCCAGCGAAATCTGCAGAAACTTGATTTTGCTTCGTCCCGTGGAATAATAATATTATAAACACTGAAAAGAAAAAAGAAAAACAACATGGCTGCTGTAAAAAGAACAGACAAAATACTCATAGCCATCACAATTCACCTAACCACATTTGCGTCTTCATACATCTTATTATTAATCTAATCAATTATTATTACTATTTCCACACCCCATATGCCTTTGGCCCTCCTTTAATTTCCATATATTAATCTACCTGTCACGTCCAAAACAAACCTTTTCCTACCACCAAAACCCGAAATTCCCAATTCATCCTTAATGCAATCCCCAAGCATAACTCCCAAAACCCCTTGGAAATGTCAATTCTGTAATTTCATCTCACATGTCCAATCATTTCATGTCCCATTTATATATATACATTGCACATTCGAGAACAAGACTTAACCAATAAAAAAAAACAAGAAAATATAAGAAAATGTCTCCGGCGAAAACTGGCACCGGAGTCACGGACCCTCTCCTACCGGAAACCGATTCCCCGCCGCATAATCGAGCTTCGGTACGGGGGGCGGTGTTTAATGTGTCGACGAGTATTATCGGGGCAGGGATAATGTCCATACCGGCAACTCTTAAGGTCCTTGGAGTTGTTCCAGCTTTTCTCATGATTGTGTTTATAGCAATATTGGTCGATATTTCGGTTAAATTCATGTTAAGCCATACCTATTCGGGTCAATCCACGACTTATGCTGGGTTGATGAGGGAGTCTTTTGGCCGGGTCGGGTCGATTGCGGTGCAGATATGTGTTATGATCACCAATCTTGGTTGCCTTATTATGTATCTCATTATTATTGGTAAGTAATAAAGGATTTATAATTTGTTGTTATTGGCTCATATACATTTAATAGCACATGTTCTCTTCTTCTTTTGATTTGCTACTTGTTGGAAATTATTTTTAGTTTTCAGTAACATTTAATGCTTCAAATGTGAATTTTATTTTATTTGGAGTAATTTCTATGATTCATTAATGAAACTGTACAAGTGAAAAACAAATATGAACATTTATAGAGATAATTGCACAAAAAAAAAATGAACATTGGTTGTAAATAGAATAAACACATGGAGTAATCTGCAATAATGGTTGAATCTTTACTTTGAATTACTCTTTGCATCAGGTGATGTGCTCTCTGGGAAAGGAGAGGAACACTTTGGAGTTTTGCAAGAGTGGTTTGGCAGTCACTGGTGGAATCTCCGTGCAGTTACCCTCCTCTTCGTTGTCGTTTTCATCATGCTTCCACTCGTATTGTATCGTCGTGTAGGTACGTAATCAAATTTACGTTTATGCCCTCTTGCAATAACTGAGATCAACTGAGTTTTTTATTTCTTGCATATTGGCTTCAACTTGGGGTACAGATTCATTATGGCTGAGTTCAGCTGTATCAGTTTTCCTAGCAGTTGTGTTTGTAGGGATATGCACAGTTATGGCAATCACTGCACTCATAAAAGGTGAAACAAAGAGTCCAAGAATCATACCTCAGTTTGACGATGGAGCTTCCTTCTTCGACCTTTTCACAGCAGTTCCGGTTATCGTAACCGCATTCACATTCCACTTCAATGGTATGCACTTTTTGTCTAATTCATACACCGTTTAAATTAGAGCTAAATGCAAAAATATCCCCTGTTCTTTGCCTAATTGGCAAAATTCCCCATGTGTTATTTTTATTAACTTCCTAACAACTGTAATTCAAATGGATTTATTCAGTTCATGCAATTGGAGTTGAGCTGGGAAAACCTGCAGACATGTTCTCAGCTGTGAGAATATCACTAGTACTTTGTGCTGCCATTTACTTTGCCATTGGGATTTTTGGGTACCTTCTTTTTGGTGATTCAATTGAGGATGACATACTTGTGAATTTCGATCAGAGTTCTGGTTCGGCAATAAGTTCGATTCTGAATGACATAGTTCGATTAAGTTATGCACTTCATCTTATGCTCGTGTTTCCTTTATTAAACTTCTCGTTGAGGGCTAATATAGATGAATTTTTGTTCTCTAAGAAACCTCTTTTGGCTATAGACAATAGAAGGTTTGTAATCCTTACGTTATGTTTGTTGGCGGTGGCTTATGTTTTGGCAATAGCCATTCCAAGTATTTGGTTTTTGTTCCAGTTCATGGGTTCGACTTCTGCTGTCTGCCTTGCCTTCATCTTTCCGGGTGCAATCGCAATAAGGTATCAATCTTTTCCCCATCTTTCTCAAATATGTGTGTGTGTGTGTGTGTGTGTGTGTGCATACTATATACATAGGGCTTCTTTGCATAAAAGTTGCTTTTCTGTACTCAAAACACAAACGCCTAACCTTTAGAATTTAAGAACTAAAAGTTAGTTTCAAAAAGCTTTTGCATACGAGTTATCACTTATCATTAGATTTGTTTAAAAGAACAGTACATAATAATGCTTTTAATCATATATCATCTTATGACTAGCCCTTATGAATTTTTTTTTTTTTTATTATTCCCCCTTTGACAGAGATATTCATAATATTTCGACGGCAAGGGACAAGATCATAGCAACAATAATGATAACTCTTGCAGTAATTACAAGCACAATAGCTATTTCTACCAATATATACAAGTTGGCTGGAAATAATGCTTAGCTATATTCTTTTTTTTCCCAAATTTTTTTGTAAAATGAGTTTGTATTATAATTGTGATAAGTGCGATATAATGTTGTGTTCGAGTGGCATTTGATTGATCAGAATATCCATGCATTTTCGCCAAAAAATATTCATACAGTTGCTTGCTTAATTTCTTAGTTTCAGAAGCTGTAACATAAAATTCCTATTTAAATCATATCATAAACATTTCCAACAGAACAATAAAATGCGACGCAATCTAACCAAAGATCATAAACACAACAAAGCCATATCATCTTGAAACAATACAACAAATACAAAAGTATTCATATAATAGTATACTTTCACAAAACAGTGCTGAGAGGAAAGAAGCCCGGAACATACACAAAAGAATAGGAAGATTCCTCTTCACCATCACTAAACTCATGTGTACTACACTCATTTGTCTTTGGGTTGTAAATTATTACAACTTTCGAATTGTCAAATAAGGAGCACTGACGGGACATTAATAGATCTTCGTTTCTTAATATCGTAACAGGAATAAGTCGATCAAAGCTTAAATCAAGTGGTATCCAACTCTTCATCATGATTTCTTTAGACCAAGATTCCACGACTCCGTTTCGTTTCATTGTCCATATAACTACTTGGTGCTCATTACTATTGTCAGTTAGACAAAGATTATCGTTACATACCTCCAGTGCAATGTTGCTCCGCTTATCTCCAAACTCAGCGTGTCCTCTTTCTTCCTCCATGTCAAAAGCAAGAATCAAACCAGAGTCCCTAACAACACCACCAATAAAGTAGACAACTCCATTAAGGTTAACCCCAAATTCAAAAATTAAACAAGGGATTGAAGAATCCTCAAAGGATCTCCATTTTTTATCGACTCCAATAGTGAAAATCTCGACATGTATACGCCGACCATGCGTACCAACAATTCTTAGGACCTTGAAATGATCACTGTGTTTACTAAAACCCAAACCATATAACACAAAATCAATATCATCTGACTGATTAACTTGTGGAAGCATCATAACTTCTCCCAATAAAGGATTGATAATATATACAGCTTTATTGTTGTAATCATAAGCCCATTCTTCAAGGACTGGGCTTTGTACCAAACAGAGTAAGCCATTGCAAGAGCCCTCTACCTTTGTCATTACAGCCCCACAGCCACTCCCACTTGTTTGAAAATTCATTGCTTTAAGATTAAAGTGTGTACATGTTATATCACCATCTAATCCAATTTCAGCAAAACAGAAAGATCCGTTAACGGGTCGGTCTTCAACTATAGGACTTTTCTTTTATATACTGTATTTCACAAGAACAGTAAATGGAGGGGTTTTGAAATAAAGAGTAGCAGAAATGAGGCCATTCCGATTTTACAAACACATCTACAATTACATACGATAACACTTTCGATTGGGAGCTTTACGATATTTCAAAGATTACAGTAGAGGGCAAATCCCTTCCAGCAGAGGAACCTGAACTCTCTGATGTTAGAACTTCATAGACTCTAGGGTTGCTTCTTCTCAATGATTCTGAGATGAACGGAAGATGAGATTGAATAATGAAATCAAGTGAGAAAGGAAGGACATTTTGTGATCAATGAAGGAAATTAGGTTTTGGAACTGCAAATTGGGGGAAAATGTTATATTTTATTTTGTTTAAATTTCAAAAATGGTCCGGTAACTTTAAGAATTTATTGAAAAATAATCCTATAACTATACTGAACGCACACTTGGTCCTATAACTAAAATTTGGTCATTTTTTGGAAGTGCACAGTAAAATTTAAAACTTACTGAAAGTTAGATGGCGAATGTTGACATGGGCATGACTAAAAATGAAGGGTAAATTACGAATACCCCCCTCAGGTAAGGTCAAATTACAAAAATCACCCTCACGTATTCGGTATTACAAAAATCCCCCTCAGATTTGTCACTTTCTTACAATTAACACCTTGCCCCCTAAAATATTCCAATTTTGCCCTTGGGTGTTATTTGTATTGTTTGTAATGTCTTATCAATGTTAAAACTTGGGATTTAATTATTATATCTTATAAATTAGAAAAAAAGATAATTATATATTTACTATTAGAATAATTGATAAAATTTATAATTGCCCATAAGTATTAATAAAATTGCAAAAAAAGGGTATTTATATATTTATTAGCAATTTTTAATTGTATAATATTAAATTAAATAGAATTTTAATAATATACTTTATAAATATGAATTGTTTACACATTAGTTAAATGAATTTATTTTATAAATTAGTAAATTTAATAAATTATATTGTATAATAAATAAGATATTTAATTTGTTAAAGTTTATATTCTATTATAAATTGAAATATTTATTGAAATTTATGAGAGATTAAATTATATCAATTATTTTGGTGGTAAATATATGATTATTATTTTTATATTTACAAGATATAACAAGTAACACCCAATTTTAAAAATTTGTAACATATTATAAACATTACAAATAACTTCAAAGGGCAAAAATGGAATATTTTAGGGATAAGGGGTTAATTGTAAGAAGATGATAAACTTGAGGGGGTTTTTTGTAATATTCAATACGTGAGGGTGATTTTTGTAATTTGACCTTACCTGAGGGGGGTATTCGTAATTTACCCAAAAATGAAATTGAGTGAAAGCTAAAGGAATAAATGTGTATGCAGTATAGTTAAAAGACTATTTTTAAAAGGATATCATAATTACAGGATTATTTTTGAAATTTTACAATTATATTTTTCTTCCGTGTTCAGAACTTAGAAGGTTAAGATAACATCTTGATATACTTTGAATCTGAAAATATTTTTAACAAAATAATTAATTAAATAAGAATATCAAACTATTTTATTTATTTCCGTTCGTGAAATTAGGGTTATGTTTTTAATTAAATAATTATGAAATTATATTAAATAGCTAATAGATATAAAAAAAAATCGGATTTTTTGCAGCTTGCACCCTCGAAAATGGGCCTTTTGGCAGATTGCACACTCGAATTTAAATTTTGGCAGATTGCACCCTCTAAATTTTTCCAGCCAAAAATTCGCCGAAAAATCAAAATTCTGATGTTGTACAATTGTCTTTTTAATTCAATTCCCTCTAAAGAAAATTATTACCCGTCAAAAAATTAAGCCAATTAAATTAAATGTGTAGTTTAGGAGTTAATTTGTCCATTTACACATTAATTTAATCTAAATTCCTAAAAGAAAAATATAAAAACCATGCTCCAGCAACAACAATTAGGGCTTTATCACATTCTCACTTCAATTTTGCCCTATTTTTGCATCACATTTACTATAAAATCGAAGTTATATGTAATATTAGGTATTATAAACCGTGTATTGATCAATGAGGTTGAGATTGCGAGTAGAAGAAGATGAAAATTATGAGTTCCTCATTCCCTTGGGTTGTCAAGCTCCACATTATGGTAAGAAAATCGATTATGATTATTAGTTTTTTTTTGTTATCACACATATTTTCGGGCACTGTTCCTTTCATAGTACTATATTTATGTATTATGGTAAGAAAATCGATTATTAGATTAATATGAATATTGTTGCTATTTCTTATTTGTGGGTTGATAAGTTCATTGTGTTTACATGTGTTTATTATGTCTTGGCGATCATTTTTATGTTAAATGCAATAATATTAATTTTTGAGCTGATGAAGAACTATGCAAAAATGATTGAAAGATTTTAAATGTGTTGTAAGGAAAATGAAAATTTAGGAACAAAATTTGAATTTTTGGAGGGAATTGAATTAAAAAGACAATTATACCCTTGCCAACATTAGAATTTTGATTTTCCGGCGAATTATTTGACCGGAAAATTTTAGAGGGTGCAACCTGCCAAAGCTTATGAATTTCGAGGGTGCAATCTGCCAAAATCTAAATTCGAGGATGCAATCTGCCAAAAAGCTCATTTTCGAGGGTGCAAGCTGCCAAAAGTCCAAAAAAATCTACATTTTTCTCTGTAATTTCACATTGATTGCAAGAAGATATCTATAATGGGCAATCTTACATGCTGTTACCATTTACAAATTACAAATAGAAAACCTCTCGAAACCCTTTTTTGTAGACTTGGACGCCACGTCTAATTCATTAATTGGTAAAAAATTCGTATGTTGAGCCTCTAGAGTCTCTAGACCATATGGTCCATTGACAGAATTTCACTTTTGGTTTTTTATACTATAAGTAACTCTATTTTAAGATTATATTATCATAATTTAAAAGTATACATATTTGGTATCACATGTTAATTGTCCTTGACATATTTGGTATTTTCATTAATTTTTGTACTAAATATTTAATTTTTAGACGGAAAATTGCAAGAAAATTTACAGAATTTGTCATATAGTTATATATTGTTATCAAACTTTGCCCCACGTATACACTAATTAGATTTTATATATAATATATAAACTAAATAATATTATATTATAAATCCAAAAAAAAATATCATTTAAACTCAATGGAATTTTTAAATTTCAAAAAAATCTTTTAAATTAATTTGATTTTACATATAACATATGTTAATTAAATAATATTTTATATAAAATTTGAAAAAGAAATATCAGTTAAACTTATTAAATTTTTTAAATTGAAAAAAAATATTAAGCTAATTAGATAATAATATATAGAAATTAAATAATATTTTCTATAGATACTGAAAAAAATCTTTTTAAAATTATTTAATAATAATAATAATAATTCTAATTATTAAATTTATTATAGATAAAAAACAAAATAAAAAACAAAAAACCCTAAATCTAGTTAGTTTAAAAGATTTTCTTAAAATTTAAAAAATTTAATAAGAATATTTATTTTTGAGATTTTATATAAAATATTATTTAATTTATATATACTATATATAAAATCTAAATAGTTTAAAAGATTATTTTTCGAAATTAAAAAATTCTATAATTTAATTTACATTTTATTATATATTATATATAATCTAATTAGAGAAATTTTAATAATATATATATAAAACTTGTGAACTTTAGGGTGAATTTATCAGCCAGAAAATATTTTGGACAAATTTTAGCAGCAATTTGTAACTGTAGGACTAATTATTCAACTTTTTCATCAACTTTCCGTCCGAGATTGAATTTTCGTCCAAAAATTGATAGAAGTATCAAATTTATTGAGGATAGTTAACTTGTGGTACCAAATGTGTATATTTTTATGGTACCGTAACCTCAAAATAGAGTTACTTGTGGTACCAAAAGTAAAATTCTCACAAAAGATAAATGGCCACGTGCCCACATACATCACTATATAAATATCATATATTCATGTCAGCTTCCATGTTTAAAAATTAATTTACCCAAATTACCTTTAAGGTTTTGAATGCATTATAATTATGCTTTAATGATATTAATTTTTCCATCAGAAAAATCTCAAACCTCAAGGATGGCAAACTAGTTTCACCCATTCAACTGATTTTATTCATGTTTTAGGCTTTTAGCCTATTTCAATCTTTTGTTTAACTAATTTCACCATATTGAAATAAAGAGTGGCAAAATACTTTTAACTAGTTAAAAAAAATTTGAAATTCTAAAAATTAATGAAACAAAAGAAACATAAAGGAAACTGAAATTTTGAATACGGCTCAAAGTTGCTGAAGAAGTTGATTTTTTTTTCTTTTTTTTTTTTTTTGCAGAAAAAACCTTGCCACATGATTTTTGCGGAAAAAATATGGATATTATTTGGGGTAGAAAGATAAGGCGGGAATCAGTTTAAGGAGAAAAATTTGAAGCTTGTGACATTATTGCAGCTAATTCAAGAACTAGGGTTTTGATGTTTTTATTTGGGGAAGAAGAAGGCACAGTTTAATGAGGTTAGGGAATGTTTGGTAAATTTTATACGAAAAGTTAGGATTTGGATTTTTTTTTTTTGATTTTTTTTTAGAAAAAAGTATTGAATGGTCAAAATCCTCAATTTTCAAGTCACGTGGTCTGCACATGGGAGAATTTTGGGCCAATTTTAAAATTAGACCTCAATTGACACCAAAATTGCCATAAATATTGAAATTATGGCATTAAATATGCCAGCCCGAAAAGTTACCGTGTAGTGACCTATAGTTGTTGCAAAAAAATGCAATAATCCCCAAAAAAAAAATTATACAAAATTTCCTCTTATTGCTATTTATGTGGATATGTCCACCCCTCTTTTGAATCGGGTCCCAGCAGTACAGAGAACCTGTATTTATACATTTTAGCTATATGTTTTTGGAAAACAAGACGAAAGTCCTACAATGGAACAAGGTAGTGGTATTTATTTTTGCAGATGGGCTACTTCAACATTTTGATGAACAAATAAACCATTCACATTTTATTTTAAATAATGTACATGTTACAAGGTTAATCAATAGAAACTACTCTACGTACATTGAATTGTGAATCTCTAGGCAAAAACTCCACTAGACAATCGGGGCACGAGTCCCAAAACATTCTAGAATTAAAACATACAGAGTTTCTAAGCATGGTTAGATTCTCACTCGTAACCCATTTCTGACATAGGTTGGAAATAATGCTTAGGTATCTATATTCTTTCTCTTCCCATTCTAGCTTCTTGTACTTGCTTAGTGTGATAACTGCGATGTAATTTTGTCCGAACGTGATCAAAATATTCATACATTTGTTTGCTTAATTAATTCTTAGTTTAACATGACATAAACATCCCAACAGAACAACAAAAAGTGACGAATGCTGCAGCTAGCAATCCAACTAAAGAACATAAACACAACAAAGTTATATATCATTTTAAAACAAGAAAAGAAAACCAATGACAGAGTATTCAAATATATATATTAGTCTCCTTTCATGCACATAACAGTGCTGAGAGGAAAGAAGCTTGGAACGTACGCAAAAAAACAGACGGAATCACTTTCACCAACACCAAGCTCATGTGTACGACACTCCTTTGTCTTTGGATTGTAAGATATTAGAAGTCCCGGTTTTAAATCTTGATAGGGGCACTGAGGGAACATTAATAGATCTCCATTTCTTAATGTCGTAATAGGAATAAGACTATAAAGGGGTAAATCAAGCGGTATCCAACACTTCAATATGATTTCTCTAGACCAAGTTTCCACGCCTCCATTTAATTTCATTGTCCATATAACTAGTTCATGGTGACTCATATCATCGTCGAATAGACAAAGACCATCATTACATGCTGCCAGTTTTGTATGGAATTCTCGATGTGTAATCTCACAAGGAAGGTGGATTTGGCGTCCTCTTTCTTCCTCCACGTCAAAAGCAAAAATATAACAATAGCCATTATAACCATTACCAAAGAAGTAGACAACTCCATTAAGGTTAACCCCATGTGAATGTAAGAAAAGAGGGAACGAAGAAGAATCCTCCAGAGATCTCCATTTGCGATCGACTCCAATGGTGAAAATCTCGCCATGTATACGCTGACCCAGCGCGCTATTAACAAATCTTAGGACCTTGTAATTATCACTGTGTGTACTAAAACTGAAAGCATATACCACAGCATTAGTATGATAACTTAATAATAAAGGACTGATAACTTGTGGAAGCATCATAACTTCTCCCAATAAAGGATTGATAATAAACACAGCTTCATTGTTGTAAACATTCTCCCAGTTTCCCCACCAAGAATTAATTTCATTTTCATAGGGCGGGCTCAGGACGAAACAGAACAAGCCATTGCAAGAGCCTATTGGGAATAAAGCCCACCCAAACCCATTTGTTCGAAAATCCATTGCTTTTGGATTAAAGGGTGTACGCATTACATCCCCATTCAATCCAATTTCAATGAAATAGAAAGATTCATCATCCTCTTCTATACGATGATGAGATAGCACAAATACAGAAGATGGAGGGTTTTTGAAATAAAGAGTAGCAAAGTACCTTTCCGAAATCATGCTGTTCCAAGTTCTACAAACCCGTCTAAATCGAATTAAACTTTTGATTGGGAGCTTTACGAGAATTTCAAAGATTACAGAAGAGGGCAGATAAGGGCGAGAACCTGAACTCATCGATGATTTTTTATTTCTCAAGTCCCAAAGGTCAAAGCTTTATTAAAACGTAGGAGAGAGGAAGATCAGGGTTTATCTTATTGATGATACAAAACCAATATTTATTTATACCAATCTTCAAATCCTAATTCTACTGAACTTCTAATCCTAATCAATTACTCACTTAAAAATAATTATATTAGAATTCACCACATGGATTGGCCTAAGTCCACTTACTTGACTTGGGCCTAACTCAACCTCAAAAGCTAGCTTGTAAGGCCATCTTCAATGGTTGAGGGCTAGCCCCGGGCTCTGGAGCCCGAGGCCCTGCCTGGTCGTCTCCAATGGTTGGGGCTCCGTGAGGGAATTAATTTCATTTTTTTCCTTTGCCCACTCTCACCTATTAATATTATAGTTTTAAATATTTTTAATATTAATATTAATAATAGTTATTATATTAGTACTCGTAATTTAATTATTAATTATATTAAAATATTAATATTAAATAGAATATTTAATTAAAGTAACTTAAAATTAATACATAATACGCAAACTCTCACCTATTAATATTATAGTTTTATTTTTGTAAATACGGAGTATTAATTAAAATAACACATTAATTACAACAATACACAACATAGTCAAGGAAAATAAAATAAAAATAGTCCTAAAGCTCCTCATAGTGTTGGAAAAAATAAGTTAATGGACAATTTTGGACGTAATTTAAGTGGGATCCACTTTGAGTAAAGAGTCGGGTCTTGACGGAATTATATTCTACTCCTTGAGTAGATTAAAATGGTATATGGTACGTCCAAATCGGAGTACGAGTGAATGAGAAATTAAATCTCAAAGTTCACATATGTAATGGGAAAAATTGGAAAGAAATAGACTAATCCCACATTAGAAGTGTGATAAGAAAAACTTGGGTATATATATATGATTTCTAAACCATAAGGGTTAAGAAATTATTACTAGAAGGCTCCCTCCTTGAGCGCATGGGGGGGGGGGGGTGGAAATCTTGGTTCGGATTACTACTCGGCCCTTCAAGACTTGTGCGTATCCGCGACCTGCGCAGACGAATGTTGTCCCGAAAAGCCTACTCGGTCGAGCCTAGTTTTGCTATTTTCTTTAAATAATTAACCATGCTATATCACATTAATAAAAATAACACATTAATTATACAATACACATTAATTATACAATGCAAGAAAAATCAATTAAAACGAAAAAAAAGGGATAGAGCCAATAACACATTAAATAAAATCACATTAATTACAATAACACATTATTTAAAATAACACATTAATTAAAATTACATACAACACATTAATTATACAAAATTAACCATATCAAAATTACATACACACATTAAATTATACACATAATTCTTTAAAAGAAAGAAAAATGAACTGCCAATCAGGTGCCGCCACTTGGCGGCACCTGTTTTAAAGAGGGGCGCGTGTTATAAAATAACATTAATTACAATAACACATTATTTAAAATAATACACTAATTAAAATAACACATTAATTAAAATTACATACAACACATTAATTATACAAAATTAACCATATCAAAATTACATACACACATTAAATTATACACATAATTCTTTAAAAGAAAAAAAAATGAACTGCCAATCAGGTGCCGCCACTTGGCGGCACCTGTTTTAAAGAGGGGCGCGTGTTTTCTTCCCCAAAATTTCCACGCGAGCCGCGGGCTGGCCTGCGGTCTCCGCGCAGCCCGCAGCCCGCCCCGTTCCACCCCGCTGCCGACCCCAGCCCCTCTCCATCTCCAACCGTTTCCCTCGCCGACCCCGACCCCAGCCCCGGCCCCGACCCCGCGGCTGCCATTGGAGATGGCCTAAGGTGAGGATTGTCCAAGACCTTATAAGGTGGACTTAACTATTGTTTTCAACCAATATGAGACTATTAGTCTCAATACTCCCCCTTCACGTGTGGGCGGACTGAATGTGTGGGTGAAACAAGCCCAACACTTGACATATTAAAGTCCAATATTTGCGAATTATTAACATGTGGGTAAGAGTCCAACACGCGGATTTGACCAGACCGTGTGGATCCCAACACGCGGATTTCCCAGACCGTGTGGGTGAAGAATAAATCCCATCATGCGCGCAAGGAAGAGCTCATCACGGAAGGAAGTGGCCCACTTCAACCTGGGGCTCTGATGCCATATTAGAATTCACCACATTGATTGGCTAAGTCCACTTACATGACTTGGGTTTAACTCAACCTCAAAAGCTAGCTTGTAAGGTGAGGATTGTCCAAGACCTTATAAGGTGGACTTAACTATTGTTTTCAACCAACGTGAGACAATTAGTCTCAATAAATTACAAGAAAGAATAGCTAATTAGAGTAAAAATATTCCCTATGCTCTGATTAATTATCGAAAATCTACACTTGCTATTTCAATTATCAAAAACATATATGTGCTTATAAAATATTGTTGGATATTGATGATGTATTTAGTATTTACCATCATAAAAGCAACATGAGGGATGGTATGCTCACTAAAATATAAAATATTGTTGGATATCTGTGCTTATAAAATATTTACCATCATAAAATATTAACACTGAGTTTGGAGTTGTTGAGATTATAATATTGTTATCAATTTTATTTTGGCAACATGAGGGATGGTATACTCACTAAAATTGAGATTTAAATATTGTTATCAATTCTATCAATTTTATTTTAGCTTGGATTTTCTATGGTTGACAAAATATGAAGCTCAAAAATACTAATGATTGAAAAACTAACTAACTAGTGGTAGTATCCTTTCACAAAACCAGTGCTGAGAGAAAAGAAGCTCGGAACGGAACGTACCCAAATAAAAAGGACAATTAATTACCCCTTCACCATCGGTGATTTTACGAAACTCCTTTGTATTTTTTAGATTGTAAGACCCTTCTGATTGTCTAATAATGAGACCTGACAAGACATTAATAGATCTCCTTGTCTTAATGTCATAATAGAAAAAAAAGTGAATAAACCAAGATTCCACAACTCCACATTGTTTCATTGTCCAAATAACTACTTCATGTTGACTCCTATTGTCGGATAGACAAAGATTTTCATTACATACTACTGCCAGTTTTATCAGGAATTGTCGATGTCTAAAATGGATTGCAGTTCAATGGATAGGGCATATTAGATGTTTGACCAAAGTCCTGAATGAGAAAGTGTTTACTTGAAGTGAGAATGATGCATTGATGCTATAATTATCATTAATCGCACAGCTCATGGCAGTTAATCTTTCTGCAAAACTTCTGTTTCTTGGACCTATCCATGACCATGAATTTTCCATCCTCAACATTCATCCAAACAATCGAGAAGTAAGCCTTTCTTCATTATTATCTACTACTCCTAATTTGTACAAGTTATACAGTTAATGTGTAAATGTGATATTCCTACTAGATGGTACACCAATTCAAAGATTTAATCTTTCAGAACTGTAAGTGAAGGACATACACAAGTTATATTACAATTTTTGATAAATATTCTCCAGGCAAGAAAATTGGCAGCAAAGATAGATTTCCAGACCACCCAAAAAGGAAATGGATCGAGTTTTGGGAAGCAAATTACGAAGAAAAGACTCAAGTTCAAGAACTAGTTGATCAGCTCCATTATTGTGCTGAAAAGGGGTTACTGACGGAAATGAGAGTAATTCATTGGAATGTGTTGAAATCAAGTTTTGGTGATGATAACTTATTGATATTACTCAATCATGTAATGCATGCATATCTAAAATGCTCAGATTTGAACTCAACTAAGACATTGTTTGACAATTTGTTAAAGAAAAATGTGTTCTCTTGGAGTGTCATGATTGTAGGATTGAATCAGCAAGAAACTTTCCTAGATGGGTGGAATTATTCTTGCGAATTGATGGATCATGGAATATTGCTTGATGGATTTGCATATTCCGCGATTTTGCAATACTGTATTGGTACCAAACTATCAATTGTGTTGATTTAGGTGAAACAATGCATGCTCAGGTCATAGTAAGGGGTTTTGGATATCATGTTGTTGTGTACGTGAAATTGGGTAAAATCGAGGAGGCTTATAGAGTGTTCAATTCTATGGGTGAAAATAATGACGTCCCTTGGAATGCAATGATATCTGGACTTACTGCAAATGGTTTGCACTTAGAGGCTTTTGACTATTATATGAAGGTGGAGGAGCAAGGATTTGTACCAAATAAGTACACTCTAGTTAGTGTTCTAAAGGCGGTTGCGATGCTAGTGACGTTGATAAGGGTAAAAAAGTACATTTATGTGTTTCAGAATTGGGTATGGAGGATAATAGTCTTGTTGGGACTGCTCTAATAGATATGTACTCAAAATGCGGTGATTTAGGTAAGGTGAAGTCTGTTATTAATATGCATCTTGCTCATCGTAGGGTAAATGCACCATGGAATGCAATGATTTCTGGCTTTTCACTTAGCAAATGTAGCCAAAGCTTTGGATTTATACGTTAAAATGTGTGAAAATAACATCAAATCCGATCTTTACACTTACTGTGGTGTATTTGATTCAATAGCTAATGTAAAGTGCTTATCGTTTGCGAAGGAGGTGCATAGCTTGGTTTTGAAATCTGGGTATGATTTAAAGAACCCGAGTGTTGAAAATGCAATTTTAGATGCATATTCCACATGTGGGTCTTTTGAAGAAATAAAGAGAATCTTCGATAAAATGAAATGTAAAGATATGGTATCGTGGACAACACTAGTCATGGTTTACTCTCAAAGTAGTAAATGGGAAGAAGCACTCAAAATATTTTCTAAGATGAGGAAGAAAGGTTCATTCCCAATCATTTCACTCTAGCCAGTGTCCTTACTGCGTGCGCTAATCTATGTTATCTTGAATATGGTCGTCAAATCCATTGTCTTCTATGCAAAATCGGCTGCAAAAATGTACTATTTATAGAAAGTGCATTAATTGATATGTATGCTAAAGGAGGCAGTATAAAAGAAGCAGAAATTTTTTTCAATACGATTCTTATCCGGATGTTGTCTCATTGACTGCAATAATATCTGGTTATGCCTATCATGGCTCGGTTGCTCATGCAATTTGGCATTTCAAAAGAATGGAAAATATGTGTATTAAACCGAGTTCTATTACTTTACTGTGTGTTCTCTGTGCATGCGGGTCTTGTCGAGGAAGGTTTTCTTTACATTTGGTCAATGGAGAGAGATTATGGTTTGATTCCGGAAATGGAAAACTATGCTTGTGTTGTTGACCTTTTAGGTCGTGTGGGTTTACTTAGTGAAGTATTTGAATTAATAATGAAAACTATGCTTGTGTTGTTGGCTGCATGTAGGATTCATGGCAATATCGAGCTTGGTGAAATAGCTGCCAAAAAGATTCTTTCTATTTGTCCGGAATACTCTTCTACCTATGTTCTTTTAGCCAATTCGTATATAGAGACGGGTAGTGTTAAAGATGGGATCGATCCGAGGAAAGTGATGAAAAGGAAAGGTGTTAGGAAGGAGCCTGGATACAGTTGGATTTCTGTGGAAGGTAGAGTACCTACGTTTTATGCAGGAGCCAGGAGGTACGAGTCATGCTCGGAAAGATGATATCTATGCTATGTTAGAGCAGCTGAGGAGAAAGATGAAGGCTTTGGGTTATGTACCAGATTTGAAATATGCATTGCAAGGTGAAGATTGAAAAATGGTAGATATTTTTAAAAAAAAAAAAAAGTCCTTCTTGTCGCGGGACCCACATCTCCTCTTCGTTTGGTCAAGCATTGGCACTATCAACATCAACACGATACTGGAACTTGGGTCCCTAGAAGGCTAGAACTTCTTCATCAAACAAGTGAGTTTCCTACCTTGCTTTCGTATATGAACATGTATAGTTTTATACTATGCTTGTTATATTATTTGCTTATAGAAAAATGATTTTTGGCAATTAAGCAACTCTACAAATTGATGTATAACATAGCTGTGATAATCCATCAGTAGAAAAAGACTGAAAGAAAGATAAATATATACTTTACAAAAAAAAGGGTTAATTTTACCCTCTTCCTTAATTCAATTCCCAGTCCTCTTATTTCTTATATCCATAAATGAAGCCCTTGTAATTTGCACAGTTAGATGAGGATTCTTAAGTGCAAATGCATCAAATCTAGCAGAGAAAACAACATCTTCCATATTTCTAACAATGAAATTCAATGCAGTCTCCTTTAGAGATTGATTCGAACAAGTATCTGATATTTCTAAAATGTCAAGAGCATTAGACGAGTTTAATGATCCAAGCATTTGACTCTCACAAAACTTTTGTAGGAATGGAATCTCGTATTTGTCTGCAGCAATCGACAATGAATAAACATGTTTTTCCACTTTTTCTTTGGGAAGATGTCCACTATATAGAAACTCTAGTAAAGATTGCAGTTCCTCATGGTTCATTTCAGGAATTGTTATTATTTCATCTGGTGGAGCTTTGCATGTGTCTGAGTCTAGGATGTTCCTGAATATATCAGATCTTGCTGCCTGTGAAACAATGCAATTATCTCTTAATAGTTGAATACTAAAATGGTAGAATTGCATTATCTAGTCCCAAAAAATGGACCCCAGCACTTTTCGCCTCGCACTTCACTAAATTGCACTTTTCATCTCATTTTTTATAACTGTTCTACACTTTAGGTTCACCTCCCCCTTTCCCATCCAATTTTGCACTTTTGGCAGTTTAGAATATTCTCATTTTTAGCACTTTGGGCTCGTAGCGCTGTCTTATTTTTTCACTTTCGGTCCCAAATCGGATGCATAGGGGGTTCTAACGTTGTAGACTAAAAGTGCAATTTTGTAAAACTCAGGACCAGAAGTGCTGATGATCCGGTTATTTTGGGCTAAAAATCCAATTTTGTCAATACTAAATACCCTTGTGTCGAAATTCATTTATGTTTGCCAGTACTCAAAACCTTGTTGTGCAAGTCAGGGCTGGTCCTATTCTTTTGGGGAATAATATATAAATCTATTTTTCCTTGCTCCTATAGACGGGACATGAATCTGTCATAATAAGTTAACAGCTACAATGTATATTATATGCCTAAACAATACCATCATTTATCAAATTAAAAAGATTTAAAATTCTCTTGTGGCGTAGAAGCCTACCTAAGGGGTCTAGTGCATGAATATACTGACTCAGCCATCTAGTCACTAGTACCATTACTGTCTCTATAGTTTGAAGTTCTAACATGGTATAACTCCGTATATGATATGAACTTACGATGAAAGACGAGAGTGTGTTTTTACTTAGTTTCTAAAGTTATATCTACATACCAGTAATGCTTTGTGTGCGGGTATAGAGGGTCCATTATTTCCAGGCTTCACTTGAATATCAGTGTGTATTTGATCCCTAAATGCAGCAACGAAACCTCCCAAATAGCTTATCTTCTCACTTAACTCCTCTTCCATTTCCTTCATCTCTTTCACCCATTTCAATGCATTTGCAAATCCCTGAAAAAGTAATCAATAGTTTGTGAAACTAATTAGTGTATTTCTGAAACATAAGGAACATGAAAAGTTTCACATCAGTCTAAAAATAGTAAATAGTTTCTACATATGGTTTTCTTCTTCATTTTCTGCGATACTTTAAAAAGATGTAGGCATGAAGCAATGTATTAGGATATGTTCATGTTAAATTTGATTTTGTTTTCATCTTTGCCAATTAATGCAAATATTTCTGAAATCCCGTCATTTAATTAAAGAAAACTCAAGACTTAGTAGTCTAGCTAACATAAAGGATACTCAAATGTGCACCCAAGAAAGGCTCTAAAGATTAATTCCCCTGTTTCTTAACAACACAAAGTTGTGGAGTTACCAGAAGATGCTGAATCATGTGTGACGAAATTGAGACAATTTTGTTTCTATTATTTGAAATCATTGTGTTGCTTGTTTATGAGGATATCTAGAGGTGTCTTTGTACTTTTACTTCATTATCTTCATAGTCTAATTCACCGTGAAAAAAATTATATTGCTTAGCTTATATTCATTATGAAAATTAACTTCTTCTTGTTATTTTCGTGACTCGTTATTATTTCTTTGCGTAAAACATCTTGTACTGGTGTTGATTATTGATGTGTTATATGATAAATGAGTGAATACCAAGATTAATAAATCTATAATTCATATGCATGGTTTACAGCTCATGAATGGCTAGAATTATACGGACTTAACTGCCTAAGAATGATAAATATGCATTGAAGAGTCATACCTTAATCGAATTTGTTGAAGAAATCGTATTATTACCCGGCTTATCAGTCCCCTTCTCAATATCGATTTTGTTTGTGAAATTGATTATGGTTCTTGCTCCTTCATAACAAGCTCCGCATATTGTGTTTCTCGGAGGCCTCAAAATATACGGCATCGCACTGCAAATCGAACAATCCATCATCATCAGCAAATTGATCTCCTTTTAGAATACAGAGAAACAAAGAAGAAGAAAATTGAAGAAGATGAAGATGAAATAAAGAGAAGTGAATTCTTTTTTCTTGTCAACACAGCATGTCATGCATGTTCTTAATTCTACTTAGTGGTATGTTCTTTTTGTTGTTGATTATTAAAGACTTATTTGTGGTTTGGTTAAAGAATTGGAAAGAGGGATGCGTCATAATTGTTTGTTTTCATTATGAGCATAAGAATATTTTGTTAAAAAAATGAATTATCTTAATTTAGTAACAAACATGTGTGATTGCTTTGTGTAGGGTCATATTCTTCTTTTGTAAGTTGATAGAAATGACGAAACTAGTGCTTGTAGGAAATTTAATATATACAGTAAGTTCATTTTAAGTTGATAGAAATGACGAAACTAGTGCTTGTAGGAAATTTAATATATACAGTAAGTTCATTTTGAAGCTATAATTCTATTATTGTTCTAAATTAATTGGGTCAATTAAGTTTTAATCAAAGTTGAATATAATGCCAATTCGAGTTTCTTATTACCATTTGTTTTTTTATTTTTATTTTTTATTATTCTATTAGAATCCAAATTAAGGGAAAGTAGAAGGCAAAATGGTCATTGGAGATCTGGCTCTTGAGTAGGGTTTGATTTTGAAGAAGAATTATAAACAAAGGGATGGAAGAATAAGTAGTTAGTGAGTAGAAAAAGACTTTCCAACCTTACTACAGCAATAATGTGGTAAGCACGTCTTAAAAACCACACAAAAGCCTCAAAACACTTCATTACACCTTACGTTAATTAATACTTAATTTTGTGGCCAACCTGGCTACCTAATTGTACACACATAAAACTAAACCATCTAACTTAATTTCTTGAAGAATTTTATGACAAGTACTTAGGGAATTCTACATAATTATGCAAAATTAACTTCTCATGTCTCCTTTGGATGAAATCTCCCAAAAAAAAATTCTTATTTTTTCTGCTTAAATTTTTTAATGCACTCGAGAACGCATGTTGAGGATACAAGTTGAAATATAAAGAAGAAGAAGAAGAAAAAGTAGTTTTACATGAACAAAAAAATTATACGGAGTATATCTTTCTTTTTCAATTTATATTATTATTATTATTATATATAAGAACGAATTATGGTAAAATTCCTCCAGCTCCAGCTGTATAAGGTTTGGGTTTGGAAGAATGTGATTCTTATTGGGTCCATCAAAGGAATTCTGGGCCTGGATTACAAATTCAGCAAATGGACGTAGCAGATTTCAATAATGACCTGAATCATAGTAAAATAATGTCGGCCCACTTTTAGTTAATTATTGTTATATTATATCTTTCCATTAATTAACAATAATATCCGGCCTACGTAGTAAAAAAAAGACTGTGTTTATTTTTTTTTTTTTAATAAATTATATAAGACTATGTTAATTGGTAACTCTTAAAAGGACAATAAATATTTTGGTAACTTTATAAGTTATTTTGTGACTTCGTACATGACAAATGAATTATTATCTCTTGTAATTTTGAGATGATTAAAGTAAAATCACAAAAGTAAAATAAAATGTGTATGTTACTTTTCCTATGTTAATATTTCAATTACTAAAAGACACCTTGGAAGAATTGTTATTTTTTCTCCATCACAATTCACAAGCAATTAGACATAACCATTTAATAATAGCTAAAAAAAAAAGACACCAAATAACATTTAATTTCTTCAACTTATATAGATGCGATAAGCTAATTAATTTACATATTCTTCTCCAAGGAGAAGCCTACAGTTAACCAATCATAAAGTTGCTACTATGAAAAGGTAAATAAAGTTACTATTATTATTAAGAGGTAAATCATTCCGAGCCATTGAGTAGAATCAGAAATCGCATTTTCACTTGGCCGCCATTGAAGCCTTTTCGTAGTAATGGTAGGCAGCCGCACCGGAGAGCACTGCTAGTGTTAGGGCCTGTGCGTGCATCCTGTAATAATAATAAAAAAATATTGAATAATAATATTATATATGATGGAAAATAGTAAATTTAATTATCTTTAGGAAATAAAGGAATAAAATAAAATAAAATAAAACCTAGCATGAATAAGCCTGAGGCTTGGCTTAAGAGGGGTTTTAGCTCCTGAATAAGTTAGTGAAGTACCAATTGCTGCAGCCCATACCGTTCCTGTTAATTAATTAGGAAATTTGGCAAGTTATATATAAATTATAATAATATAACCTCAGAAATTCTTAATTATTATTATTATTAAGTAATAGTAAAACGAAAGATTAACTAACCAATGCTGGTGAGCTTGTGTTCACAAATCCATGATTGCACAGCTTCCATATTCTTAATTCTTTAACTTCTTCAATCTTAATTTTCTTCTATATAAAAAATGTGCAAATATATTTATTTGGAACCTAGCTAGCTAATTATAAGTTGGAAAATATTTAAATTGGAATTGTGATTGTGAGTGTGTAAGTTAAGAATTAGTACACTACACACATCTTGTATATATATATATATATATAAAAAAAAAAAGATGATGGCCAGGCCAGGAGGCCCCTTGGTTTTGGTAGATCTATGTAATTCTAAAAACCACTGGCCACAGTTTCACTGGTTAACTACTTCTCCGGTTTCACCTCTACCAATTCCTGATGCATTAATTAAAGCACTTGTACTTTTTGTACCATATTTTTTTTATTTTTTAGGAGGTAAAACATTGAATAATACTTTTATTATATTGGAATGACTTTTTTTTATATTTTAACATAACGTATAAAAATGATTAATCACGAGGTTTCTTAATATGTATTAAAACAAGAAATCCGCCAATTAATTTGAAGTAGAGGGAGCATAGTAGATTTAATTATTTATAAAACTCCACTAATTTTGAACTTTTTGAAATACAGTGCCTGTAATTTGCACAGCCGTTGGTTTTAATCCATAAACAGAAGCAGTAAATTAAATGTCACAGGTTGGGAAAATGTTCAGAGGACTAGTGTACTGTACCACACTTTACTTTTTGGGAAATCTCATCCTCCTAGAAATAATAACAGCTGAATCATGTGAGAATTTTCTTATCTATAATATTAAATGATTATTTTTACTATAAGTCTCTTATGAAAGCACACTTGCAAGATGCAATTCTAAAAGAACTCAACATTTTAGCATTAATCTACACAGTCATTAAACATGTTTACTAAATTTATAGGATAGGCATAATTCCAATTTAACATAATTAAAATTACTAGCCCATAAAATAGGATGGATTATGGAATCTACATCATGCCAAATTGCCGACATGAGTATACATAACATTGTGATTATATACAAGTCGGTCAATCGATCAATATATGGTTTAATTTTTAATTTGATTCCGCACACTTGAGTCTAATAAATATCTAATTACATATATATATATATATATATATATATAGGTTGTGTTTCTAATCATTTTTAAAAGTCTTTTTCTAATTTTTTAAATGAATAAGTTGGAAGTGAGTTTTTAAATTATCACTGCTCAAAATTTTCTTAAAAAATGTTCATTTTCCGTACAAACAATAAAAGCTCCTTGGATTTGATGCAGCTTTTAGCATCTAAAAAAAGCCAATTATTAACACATGATCAAAATCAAGTAAAATTATTTTAAATTTAATTTTATGGATACCAAATGAGTAAGTTGGGCCAGGTAAAGATGTGTTTGCTGATGTTTGTGAAAGATAAGATATGGGCTTAAGATTGATTTATTGAATGACCCATTTTTTACGGGCTTCAATCCATTTTTGGTCCAGGTACCTAAAGCAAAATTTAAGGGATGGGTCAAGTAGGCCAAGGCCTGCTCTTGGGATTTGACCCATTTTGTTGGTCATCACTGAATCGAGTTTGATAAATACAAAGTGTATTTTAATTCATGCATATTGTTTTGCATTTGGAACGAGTGAATTTGTTATTTTTATTAGACCAAGTCAAAACTTTTACTTTTACTTTTACTTTTTTAGGAAATGTTTTTAAACAAAACTAATTTTCCTAAAATATAATTTACATTCCAAAACAAAACTCATTTTTTTAAACATAAAATTTATTTAGTTATTTTCCTTCTTAAAACTACTCTATAACTTACAAAAATGATTGATATCGTTAATTCTCAATCATAATAAGCATCATATAAATGCGCTCAAAAACATCATTTTTTCAATTCTTGTATAAAAATTATTACCAAAATTAAATGAAGCAATAATAAAAGTATAAAGACTGAAATTAACGTATAGACATAATAATCCATTTAGGGGCCGGTTCGGTGTATCTAATAAGGCAAAAAATAACACCGAAAATATCGGTTGTTCGATTTGCAAGATTATGGTTCGGGCTAACCAAAAAAAATGGTCAACCTCCCTTATTTGGAGCAGTTATAATTGTGGCTCCCTTGTAATTTAGTAATCTCATATCAAGATATGATTTCTGCTTTACATTTTTATCCTTATATTTCAGCCCTTAAATTTTGCTTTTATCGTTTGAGCTCGGTTCATTAAGAACTCAAACCAAGCTCAAACACAAAATTTCAAGCTCGATAAAATTCAAACCAAGCTTGAACAAGGTGTCGCTCAATACTACTCGGCTCGTTTACACCCATAGTCTCTTCCACTGGACCAATCTGTTGATATTTTATTGGTGTAAAGTAACAGCAGCAAAATCAACGTGAATAAACACACACACAGAGAAACACACAATAATATTCCCGCCACCCCCACAACACAAAATCTTCCTTCCTCTGGAATCCTCTCGCTCTTACTTACCCTTCTCTCTCAAATTCTGGAAATCCAATTGCCACCCACCTTACTTATACTACGCCGTATTGACTCTCATGTGAAAACAAAAATGGCGAATAATCGGAAACGTAAACCCTTGGCAGATATTACAAATACCTTCAATCTCATCCCAACATCCACTCTTCGCAAGCTCGTCGACTCCTCCTCCTCCAATTCGAAACCCGTGATTCCAATTTTGAGGTCCAATTCCAGTTCAACAACCCAGAAATTGTGCTCTGATTCCGAGAATAGGTCCGAGACTAGTATCGGGTCATCTAACATTAGCACAAATCGGAGTTCCAGAACTGTTCAATTTCGAACACCTTCTCGCCCAATCTCCAAGAGTAATTTTGTTTATTCTCCTTATTATATGTGTACTGATATTATTGTTGCTTTTTCTGATGATTTTGATGGAAATTAAGGAACCTAGGGTTTTGGTTGCTAAAATGAGCTGTTTACTCTTTTTCTTATTTTTTCCGTAATTGCTGTGAATAGCCGAATTAACTTATTAGAATTGTTAAATTTCGAACACCTCCTCTGCAATCGCCAAGAGTAATATTTCTATTTCCAGTTTATATGTATGAATGTACCGGGTTATATGTACATTGATTTTATTGTTGCTTTTACTTATGATTTTGATGGATATTTAGGAACCTTGGGTTGTGGAGTAGTTTTAGTTGCTAAATATGTTGTTTACTGTTTTTTAATGCTGTGTTGATAGCCGAATTACCTTATCTGTATTGTTGTCTCTTTTTCTTAGTTTCTTCTTCTCATAATCTGTCTCTATCTTTTCTGGGCAAGGATTGGTGAAGTGGGATTAGAGGTATTTTTCGAAAATAATTTACTGTTTAATGTATGACATGAATTTGGTTGACACTGGATTTGAAAGCTCATAGCATATGGGTGTGTTATTTTTAATAGTTCTAGTAAGATGGATGTGATGAATGGCTTGCTTCAGTTTCGATATTCCGGTTTAGTTAATATTAGAATGTCATATGTGCATTGGTGAAATGCGTAACAGTGGCTATATTTCATATTTAAGCATATATACGGAGTGGGATTTGTTCTTAAAGTCATGCTTAAATTCTTGATGTAGGTAATGTGGGAAGTAAGGATGCAGCACACAATCGATCAAAGAACATTGAGAAATCTAAAGAAATCGAGGCAGGTGTTGTGAATGCCAGTTCCACTTCTGTTGAGAAGAGGAAGGACAAGGGAAAGGCCATTGCAATACCATCTAGTCCGCTACATTTTACGAAAGTAAGTGATAATGAGAATGCATTTGGCGATCCTTGCTGTTCGTGGGGAAGAACAAAGCAAAAGGACAAGGTAAATCTCGGACTCTTTGGTGGCCCTGTTGAGAAAGGTAACCCTAGTAGCTGCTCTTATGAGAAAACAGAGAAAGGTAAAGAAATCCTCAATTTTTCTGGTTGCTCAACGGGGAAAATAGAAGACATAGGAAAGGGTATTGACAAATATTCTAGCTGCTCACTTGAAAATACAATTAATGTGAAGAAAGGAATTCTCAAGCGTCCTGGCTCCTCCATTGAAAGATCAAGAGATAGAGGGAAGGACATCCTCACATCATCTAGCTCTTTAAGTGAAAGAAATAAGGAGAGAGGGAACGCACTAAGCCTTTCTATCTCCTCAAATGGGAAAGCAAAGGAGAAAGGGAAGGCCATTCTCGATTCTCCTGACATTGTTGAAATATCGAAACATGTCAATGGTGCTGTTAATTGCCCACGTCCAAGGAATAAAAGTGAAAGGAGTAAGAGTGTTGCTGGGGCTTCTAGTTGCCTCCCTAAGCTGAGGACCAAAAATATACAGTAAATATCTCTCTCTCTATGTGTGTGTGTGTCTTTCTCTATGACCCAAATACACTCCAATGCACACACTCAGCGTATCACATCTTGCACCCCTGAATAGTGACTCTCACTTGGTCAAGTGCACATATCCACATTTCCTTCTGGACAACTTTAAGATGATAGATTTTCCTGATTGCATGTCCTTTGCATCATGAGCGCATATTGTATCTGCATGCTATGCTGTGTGATGGTTTCTGGACATGTTACGTACATCTAGTCATGATTCCTTATTGTTGATTTCTTGCACCAACCATTTTTTTTCCTTGAGTGCTGCCGCCGTAAAAAATAAATTGTTTTCTTATGCTGTTGATCTCGATTCTTTTCCAGAAATTTTCTTTGATTTCTTCAATCTCCAAGTTGTAGTTTGTATATACCAGACCTTTACTTTCCTGTAAGAATTGAGCATTTTGTATGCTACAAATTCTTTTTTCTTGGTCAAAAGATTCAATGTTATGACAGCATGCATTTTTATTAAATATTAATTATTGCCAAGTTATTCTTTAACGACTTGCTTTATGTGGACCTAGGATACAACTCCCTGAAACTTATCTTTGTGCCTCTTATCTTATCATATTTAATTTTTAATAAGACTAAGTTCCTGGCAACTATAAAAAAAAAAAAAAAAAGAAGAAGAAGAAGAAGAAGTTGTTCCTGGCTTATTGTGCATATGAGTTCTACAATGAATTGTTCATGCAGCGTCAAGCTCCTAATGGTGGTATAGTGCTTTCATTTCTTTCAGTAGCTCTTGCTAATATCGACTCATTGCTGCTTCTGTTCAGATGTGATTTTGATGAAGCTGGAAATACAAAATCTTCAAAGTCATGGACTGATCCTCATCCAAAAACTAGAAAGGTTAGTGCAATTTCCTCATTTGTAAACACATGTGATATTGTCTTGTCGTGTGCAATATGTACGTTAATTAGTAATAATTTGTTTTGTTCAATTACGTGTAACGTGATCACAAATTGATTTGGCAGAAGAGGGGCTCCAAGATAGAAAGTCCAATTGAATTGCCTTTAGATTTTATTCAACAACAGAAGGCATATTTTCAGGAGGTTGATGCTTTTGAACTTGAAGAAGAGGAAGTGTCAGCGGATGAATTAGATTAAAAAACTAAATGCAAACATTAGGTATGGTATAGTACAGGTGGTACCAAGCATAGTTGCCCAGTACAGTATCAAGTGTCTCCATTGATTAGTTTTACTTGAGTTGATAGTGAAACTTTGTGCATTATGGTGCTGTAGATTGAAATACAAATGAAGTAGGACTTATCTTCCACCGCAGAGTAGTATATAATATATTGATGAATAAATGCATCTCTGTTGTAATGTATATTCATCTAGCTAGTTTAGCTTCTCTTTCTTGCGTATTAAAATCTTTAGTTTAATTTGATGGTAATATATATAGTAAAGATCAAGGGTGGTTGGGCCAAATTCTGGACCAGTCTGGTATTTGGTTGAACAGCTGTAGTGCTGGCCCAGCCACTATAATAAGGCCGGCCCAGCCCATTCGAATTAGTTCTTCATCTTGCTACCAAATTTAAGGGGCCATTAATAGTATAAAGTATTCTTCTTCTTCTTCTTCTTTTGGAGGGACCACGCGGCAGCTCATCAATAGTAACCTCGACATGAGCTGTAGTTGGACATGAATGTCACAATTGATCCGGAACCCAATCAATAGCGGTATTGGGTCAGTCCAGAACTGAATGGAATTGGGTGAAATTGACTTGACTGTATCAATGTCTTCCATTGACATTTAGTGGTCGATCAGGACAGCACAGTCAACAGTTGATGCTGGTTTTTAATTGGTAATGCTGCTGCCATAGCCATAGGTATGGAATTGATGGTACCAACAACATTTATTGCATTCTTGACCAAGTACCAACATGCATGTTTCTCAAGTTACTATATAAATTGAGATTCTTCTTATTAATTTTGTGCGTGTGTCTGAAGTCTGAACTGAATGCATGTATATGCTTTCAAGATTTGTACTAATTGGTCAGAATTGGAATCTTTTGTGCAGTCATATTCACTTCACATGATCACATGTACACAGGTTCCTCCAATCTGTGGGGATCATCGGATAAGCTATGTATTAATTACTTCAATTCATTATTGAACAAAGATTAATTAGTGGACAGAAAGAAATTTTAGAAGAAGAAGAAGAAGAAGATAAAATGAATGCTGCATGCATGCATGCTGTACGTACGCAGTTAATTAAATTAAGTACTCTCTCAATTCTTAATATAGCTAGCTGTCTTGGTCTCTAATTAATTATAAGGACGGGACTGATTGATGATTATTAAGTAACCAACCAAGTACCCTCCTGAGTGCAGGGGCGGATTCAGGAATTTGGATCAGGGGGCTAAACTTATACAAAAAAAAAAAAAAAAATCAAACAGTTAACATAAAGTTTATATTATTCATATAAGAACCCAAAATATCTATATATTTACTTTAATAATTGACCGCGACGGTTTTTCATCTTTTGAAACCGGTTCATGATAGCAGCATTTGAAATACTACTAAATATGTTTCTCTCTATAAAGACAACTAAACTATCATTTAGCCATTGATCGCTCATTCGATTACGAAGTCGATTTTTTACTATCTTCATAGCCGAAAAAGCTCTCTCCACTGATACAGTTGCAACGGGTAGAATAAGCGCCAATGTCACAAGTTTGTAAACCATCGAGAATGCGACATGTCTTTTAGTTGCAACTATCTTCTTAGCAAGATCACCAATCTCTTTCAAATTAGAAAAATATCACTTGATCGAACATTCCTAATATAAATTTCAAGTTGATTGGAAAAAGCCGAGAGCTCAAGAAAAAAAAAGTCATTTGGATAAAATTCGGCAAGACGAACAAGTTTTCCTTTGTCAAAAGCTTCAAAGTGACTGGATGGGTTTAAGCATGCAACACAAAGAAGCAACTCCGTGTTTACTTCATTGAAACGGTTGTTCAACTCTTGCAATTGTCTATCTATCACCGAATTGAATCTCTCAACTTTGTAATGATGTTCGATAGTCACTTGTTCAATCCTACGCTTTGGCCTTCCATATGGAACATAAACTTTACTCATTGAAGGAACTTCAATTTCATGTTTAGAACAAAAAGAAGTAACATCCTCCCACAAAGTTTCCCATCCATCATCTCTTGTCTCTTGAAGACGATCTTTAGCTAATTTGACTAATTTCATAACATTCACTATATCTTGATATTTTCTTTGAAAAGCTTGAGACAAGTCATTAATGATCCACAATATCGACGCCATCAAATGTAAATTGAAGACAAAGGAAAATGATTGGAGCTTAAAATTGGGGCTTACAATTGAAAGAGTAAGTTATTGTTAAAGTGGGTATATTAATTGGATATTTGGGCTATTGGGCTAATATATTAAATTTTTTGTTAAAAAAAAAATTACAACAAACATATAAAAAAAAAAAATATATTTCAGGGGGGCTATAGCCCCCCTTGCCCCTATGTGGATCCGCCAATGCCTGAGTGTTCTTCAGGGAATCTCCCTGTCATATAATTACAAGAAGATTATAATTAATTCCCCTGCATGCACTGCACCCCTTTTTTTCTTCTTTCTTGGGAAAATAAAATTTGGAAGAAGAAGAAGAAGAAATACTTCATATTGAGGATCTGGATCATCTTGGTCCATGTCATGATACTTTAGATTATACCCAATTTTAAATCGAGAAAAATATTTTATTTTATTCTATTTCCCATGCACATCAGTATCCTATATATTTCCCCAGACTTAATTCTAATTGATTGCAATCAATTAAGCTTGAGTAATAGAACAAACATTCACTTCGTCGTAAAATCATAACACACACACACACGCGCACACTCTCTTGCATTTATCGTCTCTCAGAACATTTACAGTCATTGTAACTAATTATTCAAACGTGATTAAATTGAATTTATATTTAAATTTCTTAGAATCCAAACTATTTACAAATAACATTACTTGTTTTCATCAACTTGACTATTGTGGGGCAAGAATATATATATATATATAACACACCCACGTCCACAACCCCAAAGTACCCGCGGACTGGGTTTTCTTAGAAGTTAGAACCACCATGATGTGCCTAATAATTTTTTGTTCTCCTTTTTCCAAATTAACAGTGTACTAATTAAGTATTTTCATATGTTACAAGTTTTAGAATCCCATAGATCTTTAATTAATTTATAACCTAATAACTCTAATATCTATTGGTAATTAGTTAATCACTGGTAAAGCTGAAGCCCCAGGACCAAAAAATTATGGGTTCAATTCTCACGAACATGGGTATTTATCTAGCTTAACACTAGTATTTCTTTGGTAGTTATTTATTATTTGTAATTAGTACTTGGATAATAATTGAAATAAATTATAATGTAATTGATTGATCACAAATTTATTAAAAAAAAACAGTTATCTAATATAGTCATGTTCAATTTGAAACTTTTACTTTAATAACAGGGTTCAAAATCATAATGCCCAAATTTATTTTGTCCGCATGCTAATGCTAATAACGTTTCAAGAAACAAAAAAAAAAGAAAGTGCATACACCAGATAATTAATAAGAATGGTACGTGTCAAACAATAAATGAATTATTGTTATTTAAAATTGAAACTATATTGTATTAAAATTTTACCATACCGAATACTATTGAACAGTACTTACTTAAAAGTCCACATTATTTTAAGATCACACTACTTAGTAAGATATCAAAATTGAAATTGGAAATTAATTAGAAAACAAAACGAAAATCACTTGGATCGTAGGTGTTGTAGTTCATGAACTAGGTAATGTCACAACTCACAATCCACTTGTGGACCTGCTGTAATTGCATACCATTATAAATTTCTTAAGGTCTTCATACAGAAAAAGAAAAAAGAAAAATGAATTAATTAAACCACCTTTGAATTAAGCTTTGTTCCAATTGGACGCTTTACAATATCCCACACAATAATTGATTCTTTGACCAAATGAATGGACGAATATATTTATAGCTAGGATTACTTCATGAAAATATAAAATTGGAAATATATACCATTATGAGAATGTTTTTTGGACCATAATGCACACTTTCGAAGATTGTCGCGCGACAATATCCTCTCTTTACCTAATATATTATAAGCTCATTCATATATATCACAGGTCACATTTTTAATTTTCCTATAGTAGTTGAACGCTTTTTATAAAGTATTCATTACCAGAATTCTAGCTCAAAGAAGTCAACTATATACTATAATTCATGTTAATATATATATATATATATATATATATATATATATATATATATATATATATATATGTATGGCACTTTTCTGAAATTGAATGAACTGGATCCTAAGCATTGAAAAAATAGAAGCATGTATTTAGCCCAATACTTAGAAAGGGTGTTCTTCTACGTATTTGTTGATACATGATGAGGGTTTTTAGTAATTTAACCAAGCTTCAGAGGTGTTTTTTTTTGTTTTTGTTTTTTATAAATAAAAACTATTTCATTTCATTAAAATCTTTTAAGTTACTGATTTGTCGAAGTAACTAAACTGAGGCTTCAAGTTCTTGACTTTGAATCTCATCTATATTGTGGATTTTCTAATTTCTTAATTGTTTTTAGTTATCTCTTTAATAAATTGATAATAATAATAATAATAATACTACCTTTATGTCATTTCTACATTAATTAATATATAGGAGTATATGTTATCTTGTCTTGTTATCTGATCATCTTTTGTCGTAGATAACAGTTTCTTGAAGCCAATTAAATTGTTTATAAATATTAATTAATGTTGCTTTTGCGGATGTTAGTTACTGCCCTGGGTGCCATGCAACAGTTTGTAGCATATATCGACTTGCATGTGTTGACTTAATTAATTGTCCCCCTTCTTATTTTAGTGATCACGAATTTACTGAATATTTCTGCCCTATATTTGAAATGAGATAATGATGTCAAATCCAATATAATAATAATAATAAAATATATATAATAGAATTAATTAAGTATGCCCAAATGTATAATTAGTAGCTAGATGTGAGAGATCGATGTTTGACTACTAGCTCCTTTTGCGTCAATGGTATTTAGGGTGAGTTTGGCCCAGCGATTGGAGCTCTTAAAATCACTTTTACATCTTTATTGTGATTTTTGAAGTGTTTGGCCCCGATTATAAAAATTATTTCTGTTTAATCGTGATTTTCATGGTGTTTGGTCCCCAAGATCATAATCACTTTTGGAATCCTCAAAAACAAAAAATTAACTTATTTTAGAAGCAACTAAAGTGTTACTTTTACAAAAGTTATTATACAAAAACAATTATTTTATAATTTATTATTATCATAATCAATTATTACCAAAATCAATTTTAGTAAAATTAATTATCCTAGGCCAAACTCACCCTTAATTTAATTTAACACAGCGAATTGTATTATAGTCTTGACTCGATTGCATTAGAAATTCATGCGTACTATTACCAAATTGTGAACTAGATGTAAAAACACAACAAACATATAAGATGCAAGAATTTATACAATATATAACTAGCACCTCATGAGTAAAATCAAAACTAAACAAATTAGCTTGTTTATCGTATGTATCTCGTTAATTGATTGGTGAAATGGAGATTGTATGTTACAAGTTTTACTAATTTAAATGGAGAAACAAAAGATGGGGTTTTTGATATTTTGTATCCTGGAATTATACATAATTCTGGCACTTTGCATTTTGACTTAAATTTTTTGGCACTTTGTATATTGAAAATATAATTTATTTGGCATTTGCACCATAGTGTATGTTTTTGTAAGAAACTTCAATGATAGAAGGTTAGAATTAATAGTCATTTTCGATTTTTTTTGGTACTTTGCACCTTGACAATATAGATTATGCACCTTGAAAATAGAATATTGGCATTTTTTACCCTAAAATTATAAAATATTGGCGCTTTTCATTCCGATTTTTTTTTTTTTTTTTTTTTTTGGTACTTTGCACTTTAAAATATAATTTGTAAGGCATTTTGCACCCTAATATCTTTTTCTTCAAAGAAACTCATGAATGTGGTCGATATAAAGATAAAACGATCATTTCTATGCACAACAATCATAAACATGTTATTCTTAATTTATTTTACTTTATAATAACTTATTTTCATATTTTCTCTCAATAAAATTTAGATTAAAATAACACATCGTCTTCATTTTGCAATATACCTACCCAATTTTTAGATAATTACATTTCTCCCCCTTTTTTTGACTTAACAGACATGTGTCACGCACGTGACATTTTCCATCCAAAAATTAACGGCCAAATCAAATGTGAAAAATGTTGGTCAATTTTGGTATCAAATGTGTCATTTTGAAAGGTATGGTATGAAATGTATAAATGTACAAAAATATTGGTATGAAAAGTGCAATTCCCTCTTTACTTTATATCTAAAATACACGTTTACAAATCTAGCATGTTATTAAGTGATAATGGTTTATTATTTTCTATTTTTTTTACTTGAGCAATTATTGAAATAATTTTGAGGTATTGATGAATGTATTCTAAATGACCTCAATGTATAAATCACCGTCCTTGTCAACTTTCAACCACCAAATTAAAATCATATCTTAGAGTTTTGTTTACTGGATTCACAAAATTACTAAATTATCCGTGACTTTAAGTTTAGATACGTCAGTACACTCAAAATAATAATCATAATTCCCTGACTTAAAGTTTAGAACAACGAAGACACAATCCCCCAATAAGAAAAAGGAAAAAATGTTGCATTTACACGGTTTTTTCTATATATATTTAATTGAATGATTTTGATGTATCAAGTGTTCTCCTGTTAGAATTACAAATATTGACAAAAGAAACAATTAATGATGAGGTTGAAGTTTGCTTTGAATTGTTAATTGTGATATGTATTTGATATGAATTTTGTGTGGACTGTTCTGTCCAATTGGAGAATGATATATACTGCACAGAAAGTTTGATTCATTAATTGGCCAATCAAATTTCCGAAATTACATCAACTAGTTGACAGTACTTTGAAGATTATGATACCCCTTCCTATGATTCGATTCTCTTGTTGTATGGATTTAGGATACATTGAGTGGGCACAATAAATTTCATTGGAAAGAAAATCAAAGGATAAAACAAAAATTTATGTTAACCAATTGTCAACTATTTTCATTTTCATGGAACAACTAGTTATTTTAAATTTAGATGGAACATATTATGCACTAATATGAACATGAAGATAAATTCTTAAAATTATCACTAGCTACAACTTCATTTTTTAGATATTTTAAAATAACACTCCGTTTCTATAAATTGAATTATTTTTTTTTTATATAAATCGCACATAAAGTAATAATTTGACATCACTAACTCCCAACAACTACTTTTAAGGGCATACATTTAAAAATACCTAAAAGTTTAATATTTTTAACTTTTTACTTAAAACTCCACGCCAAAATTAAAAGGATAGAAAAAGGGACGGGGGAGAACATAGTTCTATGAATCATTAATGCACAAAAATAATCTAATATATGATAGTATATTTTAATCCGATTAATTAAACTAATTATAAATCAAAATTCAAGTATAAATAATTATTTATTTTTTAAAAAACTTCATATTCCTAAATTCTAAATTATAACAAAGGGGCTACGATATGCCCAAGATAATATTAATCTTATTATGCATCGCTTAACTAAATACATGCACCAATCAAAGTAGACCATTATAAACAAAAAAGTAATCAAATTCATTAAACATGTATAAACTAGTAAAAAATGGGAGATTCTTACCCTGACCGGATTTGGCCGACGCAAAGTAATTACATAATAAGTGCAATACATTTGCTTTGAAATTTTATGTAACTCCTAGGAGAATGACCAATCATGTAGCTCCTAGGAGAATGACTAATCATAAAGCAAGTGCAATACAGTTGTTTGATGGTTGTATGAGTTTGACCAAGTCAGGTTTGGACAAAAAAAATTCGTGAAATAAGTGATGCGGTGCCAAATTACAAGAACGGTTAAATTTTCCCGAGATTTTGAGACTCAAAGAGAACTATAGGATTTTTTTAAGGGAAATTGGCTTTTTTAGTATCACAGGATAGACCACCTTGCAACTTTAGTACCATTGAACATGAAAATATAAATTTGATACCATAAGGTTTTCATTGCAACTTTGTTACCATTTGAACGGAAACGGACAGAAAAGCGTCGTTATCTCCCATCTTTCCTCCAAAATCACTAACATGATTTGCACGCCTGCCCATGGTCACCCCTATGTCAGATTTTTCAATTTATAATTTTTTAAACATGCAAAATAAAGTTATAAAACCTGCGCCATAACTAACGAAGGAAAATCATTCTCCAATTAAGGCACACATACATTCTTTTAAAGTTTCTTTTTCAAATTATATTCAATTAGGTTACAATTGAAGTTCAATTCCGCGCAACAATGTCTACTTCCACCTCCTCCTCCAACTTCGGCTGTCTGCTTCTACCGAGCTGGGGGGGGGGGGGGTGATTTGTTATTGCCAAGAACCGACTTGTATATATCCGCACATCTTGGAAAATTTGAAATATCTGACCTATGGTTACCACCGACAGGTATGCAAATTACGTGAATAATTTTGGAGGGTAAATAGGAGATAACGATGCTCTTCCGTCAATTTCTGTCCAAAATGGTACCAAAGTTGCAATTAAAATCTATAATGTGGTATCAAATTTGCATTTTTGTATTCAGTGATATCAAAATTGTAAAATGACCTATACTGTGATACCAATCAAGCAATTTTTCATTTTTTTTTATGTGCTATACAGAAAGAAGAAAACTATATTTTCTCTTTCCAATTTTTGACAATTTAATGGTCCAAAAATTCACACGCCATTTGTCCTGCATAGTGCTGAAAATAATTTAACCCTAAAAGAAGTTGAGAAATTGGTTGGTTATTGCTTGAAATTAAAATCCCAAGTGTACGTAGTTTTAGAGTCATTAAGGCCATCTCCAATGGTTGAGGGCTAGCCCCGGGCTCCGGAGCCCGGGGCAGCCCAGGGCCAGCCCGGGGCCCTGTTGGTCGTCTTCAATGGTTGGGGCTCCGTGGAGGAATTAATTTCATTTTTTTCCTTTGCCCACTCTCACCTATTATTATTATAGATTTATAATTTTTTAATATTAATATTAATAATAGTAATTATATTAGTACTCGTAATTTAATTATTAATTATATTAAAATATTAATATTAAATAGAATATTTAATTAAAGTAACTTAAAATTAATACATAATACGCAAACTCTCACCTATTAATATTATAGTTTTATTTTTTTAAATACGGAGTATTAATTAAAATAACACATTAATTACAACAATACACAACATTAATTACACAACATAATCAAGGAAAATAAAATAAAAATAGTCCTAAAGCTCCTTATAAACCTCATAAACATAGTGTTGGAAAAAGTAAGTTAATGGACCATTTTGGACGTAATTGAAGTGGGACCCACTTTGAGTAAATAGTCGGGTTTTGACGGAATTATATTCTACTCCGTGAGTAGATTAAAATGGTATATGGTACGTCCAAATCGGAGTACGAGTGAATGAGAAATTAAATCTCAAAGTTCACATATGTAATGGGAAAAATTGGAAAGAAATAGACTAATCCCACATTGGAAGTGTGATAAGAAAAACTTGGGTTTATATATGATTTCTAAATCATAAGGGTTAAGAAATTATTACTAAAAGGCTCCCTCCTTGCGCGCAGGGGGGGGGGGTGCAAATCTTGGTTCAGATTACTACTTGGCCCTTCAAGACTTGTGCGTGCCCGCGACCTGCGCACACGAATGTCATCCCGAAAAGCCTACTTGGTCGAGCCTAGTTTTGCTATTTTCTTCCAAATTCCATTTCTTTTTTGCCAATTTCTTTAAATAATTAACCATGATAAAACACTAATTAAAATTACACATACAACACATTTAAATTTATACACACACATTAAATTATACACATAAAAATTAACCATTTAAATTTATACACACACATTAAATTATACACATAAATCATTAAAAGAAAAACAAAAAAAAAAAAAGAAAAGGAACGGCCAATTGATGATTTGATGGGAAATTATGAAAGCAGCCGCGGTGACATTCACTTTCATACCAAGCAAATGAACTATCTTCCACGGTTAAAAAGATATCATACTTTCTGCATGATAAAATCTACATCTACTTTTGTGTCACTCTGAGTTCATTTCTTCCTCCACAAAGTTTTTGATCAGTTGCAATTAATCATGCAAAATTTAATTTCAAGCTGTGTTATTAGCGACAAAGTAGTTAAAAATATTCAACTTTTTCATGACTTACCTAGCCATAATGCTTCTTTTTGTTTTTGTACAAGTAAATATATATATATATATATATATATATATATATATATATATATATATATATATATATTTTATAAAGTGCTTATGACATTTTTGAGATATTTCATATTCTAATCCAAATCGCGACTATTTTATAATATTGAAATGCAGACTTCATGTCGGTTATGCAATTCATTATTATTGCAGGTTATCAGGTTATCAGGATCTTGACACACATATTCATTTCATTAATCATATCTCCGAGATAGTGACCAAATCTTATGTCTTTTGTGCGACCGTGGAAATCGAAACTTAGACCTAATAAAATTTGCTAGATGACCATTATAGTTACAACTTACAACCATCATTTGTGTGTTAATTCACAAACATCATTTGTGTGTTAATTCACAAACTAAAAGGCTCATAATAAAATAACATAAAACCTAAATAAAGAAGAAACTCGATCAAGAAATTCACGGAAGCGATCATTCCAATCTTTTTCTGTTAATGCTAATTTAATAACGCATAAACTTTCTTGCATTTGTTACGTGAATAATTGTAAGAAATATGTAATTTTCCATATTAATGTTCTTTTCCTCCACTATAGTCTAGCTTTTTTTTCTTTTTAGTTAACTTTATGTAAAAAATTATTAAACTGGTACTTGAAGCTAGAAATATAGTACCGGCTCTCCCGGTAAACCAATATCAATCAACAGTTTCTTTCTTTACACACCGCCTACTTATATGCAACTCAACACCCCTCAACTTTCCCATTCCCTGTAACCCAAAAAAAAAAAAAAAAAACTTTTCCATTCCCAAAAGCTGCTTCAATGTTTTTTCAAATCCAAAAAAGTTGCTTCATGTCCTTTTGATGAACTTTGCCTTCTCATTTATTTTAAACAAATAATAATCAACTTATAATAATTATTTTGAAATATATATTAATGGAAGCTAAAGGGTACACTGAAGACGGCACAGTTGATCTCCAAGGACGGCCGGTGCTCGCCGACAAGACCGGAAAATGGAAAGCTTGTGCTTTCCTTGTTGGTCTGTAAATGCTAATTCTCTTAATTTCAACTATAATTATTAGTTACTTTATAAAAAAAAATTCGATTTTTAGTGGCCCATTTGGGTATGTGGTACTAGTCTTTCTTTAAAAAACGAATTTTGCATGCACAAATCAAGATTTTGAAGGAAACCCATCAAGAATTTTGTGTTTTTTTTTGCTAATATGTGAATTTTTGTAGTAGTATAAGTATGCCCTGTTTTTTTACAGATTTTTTTTATTGATAAAACTTTGAAGGTTATGAAGCTTTTGAAAGGATGGCTTTCTATGGGATAGCTTCAAATTTAGTGGTTTACTTAACAACTCAACTTCATGAGGACACTGTTTCATCTGTAAGAAATGTCAACAATTGGTCTGGAGCAGTTTGGATTACTCCGATTCTAGGCGCCTACATCGCCGATTCTTACTTGGGCCGGTTTTGGACATTTACCCTTTCATCTTTATTATATGTCATAGTAAGTAAGTGATATATATGCACACATTTATTTTCAAGAATTACATTTTCTAGCATTTCACAACGGTATGTGTGCTTTAGGCCTTACTTAAATCAGCCGGGTTCGAACTTGAGTTCGCCACACCGACAACTGTATTTGTACTTGTCTGCTAAAGACATTTTCATTACTTTCTTTTGCTTTGTGAAAGTTTGAGTCTTGTGAAATGGGATTTATGCTCAGTTAATGTGGTGATAAGCTTTATCTTTTGAAGGAGCTTTTTATAATTGATATGAACTTGTCATGTTGTCCACTAACGTGCACCAACAATATTGGAGCATTTGTTTGGCCAATATTGGACTTCACCTAACCTAGATAATCTTATTTTTAGTTGTAGGGCCTATTAAATGGCCAACAAAAGTGGGCTTCTAAATGAATTGCTATTAGGCTCACCACTTGTTTTGATTCTTTGTAGTGTTGTTAATCATGGGGTATTTGCTAGGCCATCTATAGTAACAAAATACACAATCAAATAAAGTTCGGTTCTAGATTAGTAGTTAAATAATTAAGTTGTCATTTATGGAAATTTCATGTAATTAAATATGTCTTTTTTTTTTTAAGGGAATGGTACTATTAACCATGGCGGTTTCGATTAAGTTCTTGAAGCCTACTTGTGAAAATGGAGTATGCAACAAAGCCACCTCTACACAAATTGCGTTTTTCTACACGTCTCTTTACATAATAGCCATAGGAGCTGGGGGAACAAAGCCGAACATTTCGACATTTGGTGCAGACCAATTTGATGATTTGAATCCTCATGAGAAAAAGCTTAAGGCCTCTTTCTTCAATTGGTGGATGTTTAGTACCTTTATGGGTGCACTATTTGCTACACTTGGCCTTGTTTATATACAAGAAAATTTGGGATGGGGATTGGGATATGGAATCCCCACGGTTGGCCTTATAATATCATTGATCATATTTTATATCGGCACACCATTTTATAGGCACAAAGTAAGGAGGACAAATCACCCGGCCGGTGAATTTTTTAAAGTTATTATCTCGGCTTTTGCTAATGCCAAGCTTGAGCACCCAAGCCATTTATCAGAGCTTCATGAGTTCGACCAACAATATTACATTAGTACAAGAAAACGAAGTCTACACCATACTCCGGTTTTCAGGTGAGAGCTTATATTTACATGAAGCATTCTTTTTGTTTAGTGTATAGCATAGTTATAAACCGGATCTGCAAATACAGATTGGTTTCGTCTGAACTGAGTTTGATCTAATATTTCTGCGTGAGCAATGAATGTTCATCATGTATCAATAATTGTGTCTATTTACTAAATAAAAAAAACAATATGAAAATGATTTATTTGGTGAGGAGGCAACTAAATAATAGGTATAAGTGAAGTAATGAGATAATGGAAGTATTGAGAAGGAATTTGTAGTGATTAACATTTGAAGAACTGGAACTGTATAAAGATTAATTCGACTGCCATGAAATGTAAGATACGATGAGTTGGGGGGGGGGGACCATGTAATTGAAGTGCATGATACTATATCTCCAGAGTCATGGGAAAGTGGTGCACCTGGTCCTTTTAGCCTTGCATGTGCATTCACAACTTTGCATAAAGTACTATCTTTGCTCCACCTTCAATATATGGTGAACATGTTTCAATCACGCTTGCTTCAAGTAGAGGGATGCCAAACAGTCACTTTAAAACGATCTTAAGTCCGTGTTTAGAAACTTATACATTTGTTTGCTAGTTAAGACCTTATCTTTTGTTGCTAAGTTTTCGTAAAATCTCCTTTTTTTTTTTTTTTTTAACTTTTCTATCTGGCGCTTTTATGTGCCGTGTTCTTGGTGTACATTGTCTGCATTAGAGCATTCACATTCATAAAAAGGCAAACATCAATGAAAGTTATGAAACATATGATTAATCAAAGCTTTTGCAATTATAGCAAAGGAAAGTTTTAGCAAGATCTTATATTCCACTTTCGTTTCATGTGTTGACAATTAATTGTCTCAAATTAGGACTACTGTGGGTCCCATATATACACATGTCCGGAAAGATGGGACAGATGGTCTTTCACGGTACCCTTGTATAATCCATAGACAATATTTGTGGCCTATAAATGAGCAACTAATTATGTGCATCCAAGAATTTGTTACTTTGTGCCATCACTCTAATTTGAATCTTCAGAAATGGGTCGTCATTCTGATAACTTAAACTATATTCTGTGTTAAAACGTCAACTTAATGACATATGGTACAGCTCAGCTACCCCATAATTCTGTTTACCCTTTCATCGCTTGTTTTCTTGAGTTATTGTGTTAGTTGCACCTTAGAGTTCGTGCCTGTTGTTTTTTAAATTAATTGTACAGTACAATATTGGTCTCTGAACTCCAAAGAAAATAGCATAAAAAAAAAGCCTAGAGTGAATTGCAAAAAACCCCTATGCTTTATCCAAAAAAGAAAAAGAAAATGTGGTACTTTTATTACGGAAACCTCCCTGTGTTATTTTTTATTAGCAAAAATGCCCCTCCTACTTATTTTGCAGGAAAAATGACAATTCTACCCCCACCTAAATATGCGTAAACACCCCTAATCACCGAAGAAAATTCACGATTATCCCCTTGTTTACTTTGAAATTTGGCAATAATCCTCATGTTCACTTAAAAGATTCGCAATAATCTCCCTAATGATTCGTGTAGTAATTTCAAATGGATTTTTTTGCTAATATAAAAAGAACACAGGGGAGTTTTTGCTAATAGAAATAACAACAGGGCGGTTTTGCCAATTGGGCAAAGCACGAAAGAGCATTTAGCAGAGCTGTTGTACAGGCATTTTCCAATGATTAACATTATTATTTTGCGATATTTGCAGGTTCTTGGACAAAGCCGCAATCAAGCAAGACGACACTACAACCTTTAGTACCCCCTCGAGGTCACCGTGCACAATCACCCAAGTAGAAGGAACAAAACTGGTACTCGGTATGGCCATGATATGGCTAGTCACCCTAATCCCAAGCACCATTTGGGCTCAAATCAACACTCTTTTCGTTAAACAAGGCACCACTTTAGACCGACACTTCGGCTCAAACTTCCAAATCCCGGCCGCCTCTCTAGGCGGCTTTGTCACACTCTCCATGCTAATCTCGGTCCCAATGTACGATCGCTATTTTGTGCCCTTCATGCGTAAAAAAACTGGAAACCCACGAGGAATCACTCTCCTACAACGACTAGGAATTGGATTCTTGATCCAAATACTAGCCATCGCGATTGCCTACGCAGTCGAAGTGAAAAGAATGCGTGTTATTGAAATAAACAAAGTGAAAAGACCGGAAGAAATAGTTCCGATGAGTATTTTTAACCTACTACCGCAGTACGTGTTACTAGGTGTGGCTGACGTGTTTAACGCCATTGGATTGCTCGAATTTTTTTACGATCAGTCTCCGGAGGATATGCAGAGTTTGGGAACGACTTTTTTTACGAGTGGGATTGGTGTGGGGAACTTTTTGAATAGCTTTCTTGTGACTATGGTTGATAAGATCACAGGGAAAGGTGGAGGGAAAAGTTGGATTGGGAAAAATATGAATGATTCACATTTGGATTATTATTATGCATTTCTTTTGATTTTATCAGCTTTGAATTTGGTGGCATTTGTGTTAGCATCAAAAAAGTATGTGTACAAAATAGAATGTGTAGAGAGTAGAGAGGGGTGTGTGAAAATGGAAGGGAAGGCTTTGGATATGTCTCCTTTGGGTTTTCAAGTTTGAAATGTATATCTATCTGGCATATATAATTTTTCTTGAGTGAAAAGCTGAAATGCCCCTTGCGCTTTGTCTTTCTATAAAAAAATCTCCATATAATATTTTTCTTAGCATAACCCCCCCCCCCCCCCCCCCCCCTCTTTCTTATTTTTTGTTAGCAAAAACCATTCCAAAGCCGAAAGGACCTTATCTCACAAATGATGCAAAAATATTCTTAAAAAACTATAAAAAAAATTGTCAATACTTACATCACTTAAAAAATTGACGAAAATATCCCTCTAGTTTATGAATGTAGAAGTACTCTTTTAGTTTTATTTTGATATTTTGTCAAAATCCAAACTGTAAAAGTACTACGGGCCAGAAGCCGAGTTCTTTCTGAGCCACGTGCTACAAGGTTCAAGGTTGAAAATAAACGTGTGAATATGAAATTAAAGTTCACATTAAATAAATATGGATAATTCGATTTGAGTAATTATAATTAAATTAACTAATTCAAGTAATTCTAGATATTCATAATCAAATTATCAAAATAGTTAAGATCTTGTGAATTTCATAGGATGCATCGAAATCCAAGATTATAAATAAGTGATACACCCAAGAGCTCACAACACAATTAATCTGCAAAAATTAGAAATATTACAAATAATATTTTGTTCATTAGTAATCCAATGGCATACATTGCTCGACCTGTGACATTTTACCTTCTCCTCCTTGCTCTTACATCAGGTATATATATATATATATATATACGAGGTTGTACGATTTCAATTGTTCGAATTTAAAATGTTCTGTATTATGTTAAAGAAGAACATGTCTAAGATATAAGACTTAATTTCTCATGTCTCGTCTTCTTATTGATTTTAATTTAAAAAAAAAAGGACTTAAACATTCAATAGATTTTTTATTTTTATTTTCTTTGACCTATAGGCCTCTCGTTTTGTGGAGTATTTGACACTTTGCACCTTAAAATTACATTATTTTAACACATTGCATTTCAAAATTGAAATATTAACACTTTGCATCGTTTAATGGTATATTCTTTAACATTATAGTGCAGTTGTACTCCATTAAAATGCACTTGTCAAACGTTATGCAATTCGGGGATGCAAAATGATAAAATTTTAATTTAAAATGCAAAACGTCAAAATAATATTTTTTTAGACACAGAATATCAATATTGCTTTGTTTTGGGCCACAATCCATAGGTCAACTCGATCAGATCAATCTTATACTCACTCTACTGTAGCTTTAACTTAATTATTTTCAAATTAGTGAGTGAAGGCAAAATTAAGTTAATTAAAAAAATAAAAATAGGCATTATGTTTTGCCTAAAAACATCCATATGCTACTTTTATTAGCAAAACCCTCCTACAATATTTTTTATTAATAAAAAATTCTCTCACATATCGAAATACATATTTTACAAGAAAAATGATAAATATATCCCATCGAAATATACAAAAACACCCCTCTAAAAAACTAAAAAGTTATCAATAATCATTATGTTAATTTTAAAAATTTACAATAACCCCCCTTGTTCATTTAAAAAGCGACAATAACCTTCCTATTAATTTATGAAGAAAATTCAAATGATATTTTCTTGCTAATAAAAAGATGACACAAATGAATTTTTTGCTAATACAAAATAACAGAGAGAGGTTTTGCCAATTATACAAAGTATATGGAGTATGTTTTAATATATTAGCTCCGACCAAATTTAATCAAGACCAATTCAAGCATTTATAAATTATAAGAGGAAATTGACTCGAGTGTAGATTTCAAGTGTAGCTGTTTGAGATTTTATAATAATCCTTTTAAGTTAAAAATTCTTATTTAATTTAAAAATGAAATCTTCACAATAGCGAGTATATATATGTTTTATTAGTTAAATAGTAAATGGAGTCGAAGGTAATTATTTTCAGCCAACACTACAAGAAATTAAATTGATTGTTATTATTATTATTATTAAATTTTTTTTTTTTTGGGGTGTAAATTAGGTTATTGGAATGTTGGAGAAGCAGACGTTTGCACCAGAGACATAAATGTGTATTGTAATCCAGGCATAGAAGGATATTGTGACGCCGTTTGTCGAAATGGCCTTTTTTTCCCACCACGTGCATTCCAAAGGAGTCTTTGCGGTGATAAAAGAGTCAATGGCACTTTAGTTCATATTTGTACCTGTTTATATGATTGTTGACTTGCTTAATTACTCAAATATCAATAATTCACACAACTTAGGAATTCGTTTTATGAATAAAATAAAATGATTTTAAGTTGTTCTTTAATTTTACAAATACATACAAATATGAACGAAGCGCCTTATCATAGTTTTGTTAGAGTTAATGGCATTTTAATTTACCCTTGTTGTAAATTTGTAATATGGATAACATTCAATTTATTCCTTTACAATTTTAAAAATAGCATTATACACCTTATATTCTTATAAAACTTTTGCATTGCCTTCATAACATATTTAAACTTAAAGATAATATGCACTGACAAAACTAACCCTCGTATTTTATACTTTACTCTATGCGTTATGATAAATTTACCCATAATGTTGTTAATGTTTTAAAACAATGTGTGTATAAAATGTTATAAATACTTTATACGTCTAAGTACTATAATTAATTGAAAATTATAGTAAATTATTCTTACAGATTAATTATTTATAATTGACTCTAATTATGAATCTTAGTATAGTTTAATTATTCTCGCAGAACAAACAAAATCATAAATTTATAACAACGCACGTACTGAAATAATTCTGAAACGGAAATGATCAACTGAGGCTTGCTAATGCAATATCCTTAAGACAATATTTTTATGGGCTATCAACGGTGCAACAGCTTGTCCCAGTAGTCTCCCAAGATACAACAGTCAGATACTTGTTTCTTTGCACAAAGAATAAGTCCCACAACGAACTTTAACAAACATGAATATTAAACAACATGTAAGAGAAGAATATATAAGATTCTACTTTTATTGCTAGAAAATCGAATGAGAGAATTGGTCAGATTCTCCCTCTATTTATAGCAGCAGAAAGGGTGTTGCTGAAGAGACATGCCTGTTCGGATTTAACCAGTGGCACTGATTCGGTCCGAACAGGTGCAGTGGGTTCGATTCAAACCTAACCGTCACACCAATTAAAAAAAATGGCCCGCAGATCTTATGAAACGAGTCAGTCGCGCAAATCTATTTTGTATCAATTGGATCCGCCACGCAGATGTAATTGGTATGGATTTAATTATTGGGCTTTTAAGTTTTGGGCCAAAATATTAATTAAATTTTCTCCAAAAAGAAATATTTTGTTGAATTCCAAGCCCTGACCATGCCGAGCCGACTGGTCGGACGGCGGCGCGAGGTGAACCCATGGTCATGTAGGTCTTCTCCCTCATAAAACTTGGAATCCCCAATAGGCCCAACACTTATTTCAATTTTTTGCATTATAAGTACCACAAACTTCTTCATTCCTCTTCATGTGAGATTGAAGATATTTTTTCTCTTCTAACTTTCATTCATTTTTATTTCATGAGGTTAATTCCAATTAGGCTCAAATTAAACCAATGGTGTTAACACCCATAGAAATCCAACAATAACTTTATATGCCACTCTCAATACAGATGAGTGAATTATACACTCCGGTTGAATGATCTAAATTGTTCACTTAAAATTTTAAAGCAGGGTAAAGTGTTTTTTTTAAAAAAAAAATCATGTGAGAATAAATTGAACATTATGTGTGTATATATATATAGATATATATATATATATATGGACAAAGTTGGATTGGGAAAAATATGATTGATTCACATTTGGATTATTATTATGCATTTCTTTTGATTTTATCAGCTTTGAATTTGGTGGCATTAGAGTTAGAATCGAAAAAGTACGTGTATAAAATAAGATGTGTAGAGAGTAGAGAGGGGTGTGTGAAAATGGAAGGGAAAGCTTTGGATATGTCTCCTCTGGGTTTGTAAAAAATTGACGAAAATATCCCTCTGGTTTATGAATGTAGAAGTACTCTTTTAATTTTAGGGTTTTTTGCACTTTGAACCCTCAAAACATATGAAATAAGCACTTTGCACCCTCGAAACTTAGATTTAGCACTTTGTATCATCAAAATATGAAAAATACAGCACTTTGCACCCTCTTGTATTTTCAAGCAACAACCCAAGGACAAAATAGGTAACTCAATTATAAATCTTTGGCACTTTGCACCCCCAAAACTTGAGAAATTAGCACTTTACACCCCCAAAATAAATTAGCATTTATCACCCTCGAATTAAGAACAAATAGCAACATTCACCCCCAAAACACAATAAATGGACACTTTATACCCCGCAACACAAAATTAACACTTAATACCCTCAAATTAAAAAAAAAATACTCAAATCCCTCATTTTCTCCAGCAAAGTCGACCATCGGGGTGAAAAATATCTAAGGCAAAGTTGAACTTACCAATTTTTACTCATTCAATTGTTGTACATTTAATTTGTACAAGCTATAATTCATGGTTGTTAATTTGTTATATGATATAATCATTCCAAATTCATGGTATTTGATTTGTATATATGTATATAAATGTAGGTTGTTAAATTGGATCGGAAACTTACCTATTTTGCCTTAACTTTTTTTCACCCCGATGGTCAGCTTTGTCGGAAAAAATTAGGGGTTTGAGTTTTTGTTTTTTAATTTGAGGGTCTTAAGTGTCAATTATGTGTTTCGGGGTACAAAGTGTCCATTTATTGTGTTTTGGGGGTACAAATTGCTAATTTATTCTTAATTCAAGGGTGATAAGTGTTAATTTTATTTTGGGGGTGCAAAGTGACAATTTCTCAAGCTCTGGGGGTGCAAAGTGCCAAAGGTTTATAATTGAATTACCTATTTTGCGCTTGAGTTTTTGCCTGAAAATTAAAGAAGGTGCAAAGTGCTAAATCTAAGTTTTGAGGGTATTTCTCATATTTTGGGGGTGCAAAGTGCAAAAACCCTTAATTTTATTTTAATATTTTGTCAAAATCCAAACATATAAACTCGACCCAAAGTGTAAAAGTACTACGGGCCAGAAGCCAAGTTCTTTCTGGGCCATGTGCTACAAGGTTCAAGGTTGAAAAAAACGTGAGAATCTGAAATTAAAGTTCACATGAAATGAATATGGATAATCCAATTCGAGTAATTATAATTAAATTATATGATACATAACTAATTCAAGTGATAATGGATATTCATAATTAAATTATCAAATAGTTAAGATCTTGTGAATTTCATAGGATGCATCGAAATCCAAGAATCGAGTTACGTCAATATAAATAAATGATATCACCAAGAGCTCAAATTTAATTGATCTGACTGGTCAACTATACCAAAAGATAAAATTATAAAAATAAAATGAACAAATGAAATAGTATTTTGTCAAAATCAAAAACATAAATTAGGCCCAAAGGCCCCAAACTCTAAAAGTACTACGGGCCAGAATTTCGTGCATAGCACGGTGCGTATACTAGTTATAATTAAATTATGGGTGAAATACAGTTTTCCCTTAGAGTATGATAGTGATATCAGTTACCCATCTAAATGTATCAATTGTTACACTTATCCGCATTTGTTATAGTTTTGTAAATTTTATTCCATAAATACCCCCGTCCCTTTCATAAATAATAATTCTTAATTAATTTACCAAAAAAAATTCATCTATTTAGTAATTATGAATTCATTCTTCCTCCAAACAACATCATGTTTTAATTTCTTCATTTCTTGTTTTAACTTTTTTATTTCGATCTCAAACTTTTCCTTCATTTTTATCTCATTTGTTTTTAATAATTTAAGTGAACAAAAGAAATATAGAAATTGAAATATAATATTGTTTGTTGGATGGATGAATTCATAATTAATAAAAAAAAAATTGATAAAGAAATGAAGAAATTAAAAAATAATATTGTTTGGTGTCAAATTTGAATTTATCAAGAAATAACTTGAAGGAGAATTACTCAACATTTTGAACAATAAATCGTACAAAAAATAAATGAGATCATTATCATCAAATAAAAACTCAGAAAAATATGAAGAAAAAAATTGAGATAGAAATAAAAAAAATGAAAAATAAAATAAAGAAAACAAATTGAAACAGAAATTAAGAAAAAAATGAGATCAAAATAAAGAAAAAAATTGAGACCATAAAACCGAAGAAAACAAAAGAAATGAGGAAATTGAAACATAATATTATTTGGTGGATCGATGAATTCATAATTAGTAAAGATTTATTTTTTGATAAATCAAAATCAATGAAGAAACAATTTATTTGTTATAAAATGGGCGGGAGTAGTTTTTGAATAAAATGTTCAATACTATAACAGAGGGGGATAAATGTTAAAATTGATACTTTAGAGAGGTAACTAATACCACCTCATACTTTAGGGGGAGGGGGGGAACTATTTCACCCTTAAATTATATGATACTGAACTACTTCAAGTAATTCTGGATATTCATAATTAAACTGTAAAAACTAAAAAGTACTACGGCCAGAAGCCAAGTTCTTTCTGGGCCACGTGCTACAAGGTACAAGGTTGAAAATAAATGTGTGAATCTGAAATTAAAGTTCACATGAAATAAATATGGATAATTCAATTTGAGTAATTATAATTAAATTATATGATACTTAACTAATTCAAGTAATTCTGGATATTCATAATTAAATTATCAAAATAGTTAAGATCTTGTGAATTTCATAGGATGCATCGAAATCCGAGATTCAGAGTGACGACGATATAAATAAGTGATACACCCAAGAGCTCACAACACAATTAATCTGCAGAAATTATTTGTTCATTAGTAATCCAATGGCCAACATTGCGCGACCTGTGACATTTTACCTTCTCCTCCTTGCTCTTACATCAGGTATATATATATATATACGAGGTTGTACGATTTCAATTATTCAAATGATATTTTTTGCTAATAGAAAAATGACACAGAGAGGTTTTTTTTCTAATAAAAAAGAATACAAGGGAATTATTTCTAATAAAAAATAACACAGAGAGGTTTTGCCAATTAAGCAAAGCATATGGAGTATTTTTTAATTTAGGGTGAGTTTGGCCCAGTGAGAGCACATATAGATTTTTATTGTTATTCTTTTAGTGTTTCACCCCAATTATAAAAATTATTTTTGGTCAATCATCATTTTCATGGTGTTTGGCCATCAATGTCATAATCACTTTTGGAATCTTCAGAAACTAAAATACAACTAATTTTAGAAGCTCCTGAAGTGTTATTTTGCAAAAGCTATTGTACAAACACAAGTATTCAATAATTAATTTTTATTTTTAGTAAAATTGCTTCTTGGAACCTCAGGTCAAACTCACCCTTAGCTCCGGCCAAATTTAATCAAGACCAATTCATGCATTTGATAAATTAAGAAGAAATTGACTCGAGTGTACATGTAGATTTCATATGTAGCTGTCTGAGATTATATAATTGATTTGGATTTTTGATGTTAGGAATAATTACCTAAATAATCCCTTTGATCAGTTAGGTTGAATTACAAGTTGATAACGCTTCAACAATTACTAAAATTATTCTTATTTAGAAATGTAATCTTCATAATTGTGAGTATATGTATTATTAGTGAAATAGTAAATGGAGTCATAGGGAATTATATTCAGCCAATATCAGATTTTCAAAATATACAATTCTTTATTTATTTATTTTCTAAATCTAACTTGAATTATGCATGGAGATTTTCGGTTAAATCTGTTCATTGTTAATTTGTAAATATAAATAGGATTATACTTATTTTGTTCGACCTAACTTTCCACAAAAATATATATACAAATTTGAAATGGCAAAGCTTTCTCCACGACAGGAACTTCTGCTTGTTTTGTTTACTCTAACAATAATAGGTACCAAATTACTTACTAGTTACTACTTAGATCTTGTGGCGCTCAATGAAGGAAATGATTTTCTTTTGAGTTAAATGCAAAAACAACCCTCGTGCTTCGTCTAACTATATAAAAAAAAATCATGTTTTTTTTCTTTCTTTTTTCAGTAGCAAAAAGTCCATTACTTGAAATTACTTCATAAATTATAAATAGGAAGTTTTTTTATGTGAACAAGAGAGTTATTGTCAATTTCCAAAGTTAACAAGAGGTATTATCAATGTTTTCAAGTGAGTAAGGATTCTTTTGCATAATTTGTGGGGTATACTTGTCATTTTGACATTTTTGTGCTAATACAAATCTAGCACATGGGTTTTGGAAATAAAAATGGCATTCGGTTTTTTTTAAAATTAGGTAAAGTATCAGGGGTACGTATTTTCATATTTTACTCCTTTTCTTTTAATTTATGCTTGGTCCTTGGATGAAAATGTTGTTCTAGTGTATGTTTTGAACATCTAAATATTGAAAAAAGTTAGAAATATTTTAGAAATATTTTGGGAACATTAGGGATAAATATAAAAACTTACTAAAGATAAATATGAGAGTCACACAGTGCAAACAAATAATTTCATAATTACGTCTGATTTTTCTTCTCATTGGTTCAAAATTGAAAATTTTCGATGTTTTCAATTGAAACACAAATTTTTTTATCATGTCTTGCTCTAATTTGATTCTAATTTTCAAATGATATATCAAACTTGATCTTTGATATTTATTATTAATTTTTTTTTTTGTAAATTAGGTTATTGGAATGTTGGAGAAGCAGACGTTTGCACCATAGACCTAACTATCTATTGTAATTCAGGCATACCAGGATCGTGTGACAACGTTTGTCGAAATGGCCTTTTTTTCCCACCACGTGCTTTCAACAGGAGTCTTTGCGGTGATACAAGAGCTAATGGCACTTTAGTTCATTTTTGTATCTGTTTTTATGATTGTTGACTTGCTTAATTAGTCAAATATCAAATAATATACACAGGCCGGTCCTGAGTTTTTGGTGGTCCTAAATCAACTCTAAAATTATGGCTCTTAAGTTTTCATGTGTAGTTAAATTATGCTAATAACTAATACAAATTTTTTTTTTCTAAAACAAGGTATTAAACTAAAAGTAAAACTATTAATTAGAAAAATAAAAAACAATAATAATATGAATAAAATATAATTTCGCTTTGTAAAAAATATCGGAATACGAGACATACTTCTATTTAATAAGAAAATGATTACATATGTGAATGGTACATAAACACATGAAATCTTAGTAAAATATTATTTAAATATTCTTCTACTAGTATTTTTTCTAATTACACTTGCATAACAAATATTTTTCAATCAATAATATGACTAACCAATTCGATTTATTTTGTGACAATGATTGATCAGAGGTAAGACTTAATCAACTATATCTTCGAAAATTAGTTATCTCTACAGCTGCAACGAGAATACTTAACAATATTATATAAGCAATCCATCTATTTGGGAAACTAACATTATATAGTTTGCAAATATTTCAAGTTTTTAGTTCTTTTGATAAAATACATCTCAAGACTCTCAACTTAGATAGTAAGTCCATCTCATCTATATCATAAGTGTCATTCAAATAATCTTCAAGTTTGAAAAAATAAATACTCAAATTCTCATCATTAATAGATTTTAAAATCATCAAGTCGAATATATATATATATATATATATATATATATATATATTTTATATACATATGGATCTCTTGGTCACATGACTCACAAGTCCGAAATTCTAAAATTTCAATATAAAGATTCATTTTCTTTCATTTTGATTTAGACAATATCTATCTTAATTCGGGTTTGCTAACGGTGGTTCAGCCTTGGCTAAACTATCGGTAGTTCACCACTCTCTTGTTGCCATGCGGCAACCAAGTGACTTGAAACCTGCCAAATTAATATACTAGTAGGACTTGAGAAATGACTGAATGCCCTTCTTCTTCTTCTTCTTCTACATAACTAAATTATGACTCCTCATTCAATTTGAATACCTGTTCGGTGGTGGGAGATGGTGTTGTAGTCGGGTTTGATGCCGGAGACTGATTTCTTTCATTTCTCAACGGATTTTTGCAAGATTAGTCTCATTCTCTTCGTCTCTTCATCAGGATTACGTTGGTGGTTTCAATTTTTCGTTATTAATTTTTAGATCTATTAAACCCCAAAAAAAACTTAATTTCTGATTTCTTCAAGTTTCGCTGCGTTTTATTTCGGGTTTCTGTTTCTAGAGATGTTTAAACGCATTGGCCGACTTCAATTTTGTGTTTCCAGCTCGGAATTAGTGGATTTGAAGATTTGAGCCACGAAGAACATTTTCGGGCTGTTGCTTTCTTTACGTTTCGTTGCGTTTCCTTCCGGGTTTCTACTTCCGAAGATGTTTAAACGCATTGGCCGGCTTCAATTTGGTGTTTCCAGCTTGGAATTAGTGGATTTGAAGATTCGGGCCACGAAGAACATTTTCGGGCTGATATTGTATTTGGTGTTTTTGAGGTTGGATGAGGTGAGGAAGAAGAGGGGTTATTTTGCAAATAAGGCAAAACAAATGTTTAGAAAAATTCTAATTGGTCCAAATTTGGAAAAAAATGTTAATGTTAATTCATTAAATGAGGTTACTTATAAATTTGTGGTACTGATATTATTAAGGGAAAATTCTTGTCCAAGCCTGACTTGGCCAAAGTGTCAAACCCATCCAACCACCAAGCAAGTGTATTGCACTTGCTTTGTGATTGGTCACTCTCCTGGGAGTTACATCCAATCCCAAAGCAAGTGTATGACATTTGCTTTTTAATTACTTTGGATTTGGTCAAACCTGATTTGGGTAAGATTTTCCATTATTAAGTGGTCTAATTACTCGATTTATTCAAGTCAATTAATTTTAATTAGGAGATTAAACCAATTAGAATGCATATATTAAAATCTATTTAAGTAAATATGCCAACTGAATTCCTCATGATTCTTTAGTCATCTCCCTTAAAATACTGGTTCAATTAGGTAATTATCATCATGCAATAAAACTTGGGCTTCATCTTTTTTTATTATAATTCTTTGTTCCTCAACAACCAAAAAAAAAGGTTACAAGGGTGTTACGGTAATAACACCATAAATCAATACAAAATATGACAGACAACTTTTACCTATATAGCATGTCATGGTTGATTTTTTTAATATATTTTTAATATAAACTGTTGGAAGTTTTTCACAACCCCACCTGCTATTAGCCATACCCATCTTAATTATGGGGTTCCGTTGAATTAATTTTGAATATGATGAACCTGATTTTTTTAACTATGTATTTGAGATTTTCATATTAAAATCTTAGCTTCAGAAGCAAAAATAAAAAGATTTAAATACAATTTAAAAATGCAATGATTCAAGGGATAGTCTATCGTGACTCACTCTTCAATGTGAGTCACCAACAACTCCTTTGAAATCCAATCAAATTTTGACATATGTTCAAAGTACAACTCCAAGTACAACCCCAACTAATGTAAGATTCCGATTTTAGCCTTACCATTTTTTTTGTAAAATACCCATTTGACCTTCTTTCTAAAAGAAAAAAAAATCTGAGACCTCTTCGTGAAAGCTCTTCTTCCTTTCCCTAATTCCTCTCTCATTAATTTCAGTCCGAAAAATTACTTAATAGCAGCCATGGAAGCTCTTAAAGCTTCTTCCTTTCCTTCACTCCACGCCCAACAATCTCACCAAGAAATTCTAGGGCTCAAACCCATTTCACCCATTCCATTAAATCCATCTCTACTCTCTATTGGACGCCGGAGATTTAAAAATGACATTCAAGATTTAAAATTCAAAAAGAAATTATTAACACTAAGAGCAAAACTGAAATCAGCATTAAGTATTTAATGCAATTTATATTCTAAAATAAATCAAAATATTCTTTATCTAATTAAAGAAAAACAAATCTCAAAATTAAAAAAAAAAAGTCTTTTTCCTGGAATGCTTCACCGGAGAAGGAGCTTCACTGTTGAAGCATCACTTGGGGCGGCACCGTTCTCGTCGCGACCAGAGCGGCGGCGTAGTAGTGCCGCCTATGATCTGGTCGTGACGAAAACGGACTTCGTTCTGGTAGAGACCGGAAATGCCGCGAAGGAAGTGCCGCGATGCTGGTGGCAAAGAGAATGAAAGCGGCAGTTCAACGTCGTCGTCCTTGTCGAACTAGGAGATGGTGGTGGTGGTGGTGGTGGTGGTGGTGGCGGCGGCATGGGTTAAGGTTTGGAAAGGGGTTGGAGAGAATTGGGGGAGATGAAAAGAAAGGGACATTTTGGTCAATTGATTATTTCTCATAAAGGGTAATAATGTAAAATTTTTATTTACAATCTATTTTTATTAATTTTTGGGTATAATATATAAAATGTGGGGTTGATGAACATTTGTACACATTTAATGGACAAGATAATTTTAATTTCTTTTTTAAGGGTAGAGATTGAATTGATTTGGTGACTCAACTTTGAGATAGAGTCATGATAGAATCCCCCATGATTCAAACATTGACCTTCTCATCAGGAGCTAGGTGGCATTAAGCGACCACATGTGTGAATAAAATGATTTTAAGTTGTACCTTTACATATACATACACAGATGATGAGATGAACGAAAGCCTTATCATAATTTTGTTGAGTTAATAGCATTTTACCCCTGATAATATGTTTAATATTTAATTTATTTTTCTTTAATTTAAAAAAAAAACATTATACCCCTATATATTCTGTAAAAGTACTACGGGCCAAAAGCCAAGTTCTTTCTGGGCCATGTGCTATAGGGTTCAAGGTTGAAAATAAAAATGAGAATCTGAAGTAAGGATAATCCAATTCGAGCAATTATAATTAAATTATATGATTCTGAACTAATTCAAGTAATTTTGGATATTCATACTTAAATTATCAAAATAGTTAAGAACTTGTGAATATCATAGGATGTATCGGAACCCAAGAATCGAGGTACGCCGATATAAATAAGTGATATCCCCAAGAGCTCACAACACAATTAATCTGCATAAATTAGAAATATTACAAATAATATTTGTTTATAATTAGTAAACCAATGGCATACATTGCTCAACCTGTGACATTTTACCTTCTCCTTCTTGCTCTTACATCAGGTATATATACGAGGTTGTACGATTTCAATTTTTCAAATGATATTTTTGTGCTAATAGACAAATGACACAGAGTGGTTTTTTTCTAATAAAAAAGAATACAAGGGAATTATTGCTAATGAAAAATAACACAGAGAGGTTTTGCCAATTAGGCAAAGCATATGTAGTATTTTTTAATTTAGGGTGAGTTTGACCCAGTGGTGAGAGCACTTATAGATTTTTATTGTTATTTTTTAAGTGTTTGACCTCTGTTATAAAATTATTTTTGGTCAATCATCATTTTCATGGTGTTTGACCTCAATGTAATAATCATTTTTGGAGTTTCCAGAAACTAAAAAACAATTAATTTTAGAATAAAGTGCTATTTTACAAAAGCTATTGTACAAAAACAAGTATTTAATAATTAATTTTTATTTTAGTAAAATTAATTTTCCTAAAATTGCTTCTCGAACCTCAGGTCAAACTCACCCTTAGCTCCGGCCAAATTTAATGAAAACCAATTCATGCATTTGATAAATTAAGAAGAAATTGACTCTGAGTGTACATGTGGATTTCATGTGTCACTGTTTGAGATTATATAACTGATTTGGATTTTTGATAATTAACTAAATAATCCCTTTCAGTTAGGTTGAATTACAAGTTGATAACGCTTCAACAATTACTAAAATTATTCTTATTTAGAAATGGAATCTTCATAATTGTGAGTATATGTATTATTAGTGAAATAGTAAATGGAGTCATAGGGATTAATTAGGGAATTATATTCAGCCAATATCAGATTTTCAAAATATACAATTCTTTATTTATTTATTTTCTAAATCTAACTTGAATTATGCAGAGAGATTTTCGGTTAAATCTGTTCATTGTTAATTTGTAAATATAAATAGGATTATACTTATTTTGTTCGACCTAACTTTCCACAAAAATTTATATACAAATTTGAAATGGCAAAGCTTTCTCCACAACAGGTGATTGGTCTAGTGGAAGGGACTAGTCACTACAAAGTAGCGGACTCAGGTTCGAATCCCTGTTGGGAGAGGTTCCCACATTATGTGTCCGACGCGCCTCGAAAGGGATTAAACCCTTGGGAAACCAAAAAAAAAAAGCTTTCTCCACGACAGGAACTTCTGCTTGTTTTGTTTACTCTAACAATAATAGGTACCAAATGTTATAAATTATAAATAGGAAGTTTATTGTCAGTTTTTTAATGTAAACAAGGGAGTTATTGTCAATTTTCAAAGTTAACAAAATGACTATTGTTAATTTTTTCAAGTGGGTAAGGATGTTTTTGCATAATTTGTGGAGGTATACTTGTCATTTTGACTTTTTTGTGCTAATATAAATCTAGTACATGGGTTTTTGGAAATAATTATAGCATTGGGTTTTTTTAAAATTAGGTAAATTATCGGGGGTATTTTTATATTTTAATCTTGTTTTTTTTACTTTATGCTTGGTCCATGGATGAAAATGTTGTTCCAGTGTGTGTTTTGGCCATCAAAATATTTCTAAAAAATTCGAGAATTTTTTAGAAATATTTTGGGAACAATAAATATAAAAATTTACTAAATTTAGATAAATATGAGAGCCATAGTGCAAACAAACAATTTCAGAATTACGTCTGATTTTTCTTTTCATTGGTTCAAAATTGAAATTTTTCAATGTTTTCAATTGAAACGATAAAATTTTTGATCATGTTGATTCTAATTTTCAAATGATATATCAAACTTGATCTTTGATATTTATTATTATTATTATTATTATTATTATTATTTTTTTGTGTGTGTAAATTAGGTTATTGGAATGTTGGAGAAGCAGACGTTTGCACCGAAGACCTATTTATTTATTGTAATAGAGGCATAGAAGGATGGTGTGACAACGTTTGTCGAAATGGCGTTTTTTTCCCACCACATGCATTCAACAGGAGTCGTTGTGGTTATACAAAAGTTGATGGCACTTTTGTTCATTTTTGTCTCTGTTTTTATAATTGTTGACTTGCTTAATTAGTTAAATATCAAATAATTCATAAATGCCGGTCCTCAGTTTGGTGGCCCTAAATTAACTCTAAAATTGTGGATTTTAAGTTTTCATTTGTAATTAAATTATGTTAATAATTAATACAAATTTTTTTTTTTTAAAACAACGTATTAAACTAAAAGTAAAACAAATAATTAGAAAATAAAAAACAATAATAATATGAATATAATATAATTTTGCTTTGTAAAAAATATCGATAATACGAGACATACTTCTATTTAATAAGAAAATGATTACATATGTGAATGGGACATAAACACATAAAATCTTAGTAAAATATTATTTAAATATTCTTCTACTAGTATTTTTTAAAGCAAAATCACTAATCACACTTGCATAACAAATATTTTTTAATCAACAATATGGCTAACCAATTCGATTTATTTTGTGACAATGGTTGATCAGAGATAAGACTTAATCAACTATAACTTCGAAAATGTTATCTCTACAGCTGCAACTTTAACGAGAATACTTAACAATATTATATAACCAATCCATCTATTTGAGAAACCAACATTATATAGTTTGCAAATATTTCAAGTTTTTGGTTCTTTTGGTAAAATACATCTCAAGACTCTCAGCTTAATAATTTATCCAATAATAATTTTATGTGTCTACTCTTAATATTGGCGAGTGAGTTATACTCTTCAGTTGAATGATGTAAATGGCTCCTTTAAATTTTAAAATCTTCAAGGGGGGTAAAATATGATTGATTCACATTTGGATTATTATTATGCATTTCTTTTGATTTTATCAGCTTTGAATTTGGTGGCATTTGAGTTAGCATCGAAAAAGTACGTGTATAAAATAAGATGTGTAGAGAGTAGAGAGGGGTGTGTGAAAATGTAAGGGAAAGCTTTGGATATGTCTCCTCTGGGTTTTCAAGTTCCAAATGTATATCCGTTTGGTATATATAATTTTTCTTGAGTGAAATGCTAAAATGCCCCTTGTGCTTTGCCTATTTATAAAAAAAATCTCCATATAGTATTTTTCTTAGCAAAACCCCACCTCTGCTTATTTTTTGTTAGAAAAGACTAGTTTCCAAGCCGAAAGGACAATAATACCCCCAAGTGATGCAAAAATATTCCTCTTAATCTAAAAAATTATTAAAAGCTGGCAATATTTGTGTCACTTAAAAGATTTACGAAAATATCCCTCTGGTTTACGAATGTAGAAGTACTCTTTTAATTTTTCTTAACTATTTTTCACCCCGATGGTCAGCTTTGTCGGAAAAAATTAGGGGTTTGAGTTTTTTTTTTTTAATTTGAGGGTCTTAAGTGTCAATTATGTGTTTCGGGGTGCAAAGTGTCCATTTATTGAGTTTTGGGGGTACAAGTTGCTAATTTATTCTTAATTCGAGGGTGATAAGTGCTAATTTTATTTTGGGAAGTGACAATTTCTCAAGCTTTGGGGGTGCAAACTGCCAAAGGTTTATAATTGAATTACCTATTTTGCCCTTGAGTTTTGCCTGAAAATAAAAGAGGGTGCAAAGTGCTGTATTTTTCATATTTTGAGGGTGCAAAGTGCTAAATCAAAGTTTTAAGGGTGAGAAGTTCCTATTTCCCATATTTTTGGGGTGCAAAGTGCAAAAAACCCTTTATTTTATTTTAATATTTTGTCAAAATCCAAACATATAAACTGGGCCCAAACTGTAAAAGTACTACGGGCCAGAAGCCAAGTTCTTTCTGGGCCATGTGCTACAAGGTTCAAGGTTGAAAATAAACGTGAGAATCTGAAATTAAAGTTCACATGAAATGAATATGGATAATCCAATTCGAGTAATTATAATTAAATTATATGATACTTAAACTAATTCAAGTAATATTGGATATTCATAATTAAATTATCAAATAGTTAAGATCTTGTGAATTTCATAGGATGCATAGAAATCCTAGAATCGAGTTACGTCGATATAAATAAATGATATCTCCAAGAGCTCACAATAAAATTTAATTGACCTGACTGGTCAACTATACCAAAAGATTATTTCATCAAAATCAAAAACATAAATTGGGCCCAAAGTAGGGGTGGGCGTTTGGGTCGGGTATTTTGGGACCCGTCCCGACCCGTTTGGGATAAAAAAAAAATGGGTATTTTGACATTTGGGTTCGGGTACCCGAACCCGAAATATATTTTCGGGTAGGGTATTGGGTATTAATTTTACACCCGAACGGGTATTCGGGTACCCGTTCGGGTATTTAAAAAAAAAAAATTTGGCCCAATTAAATAATTGACAGCCTAAAATATGCTCAATATTTATTTTAACAATTAGTTGGGCTAGAAAAGGAAAAAAAAACATAAACTGCCTATTCACAGTTTCACACTCTTCCCTATTCACACTCTCACAGCACTGGGTAGCCGACATTTGAACTCCCAAATCTGAAAATCAATTTTAGTATTACTACTGCTCAATCAATTATTCAATTTAGTATTCCGACTTGGAGTTTGATTTGATTGTAATTTATTGAATACTTGAATCTTGAAGACTTGAGACATTTGTATTGTTTTGTTTTGAAGTTATTGTGTACAATTAATATTTGAATTCATTTATTTATAATTTTACGTACATAGATGTTGAAAAAAAATTCTTGAAAAAAAAAGTGTGAAATTTCGGGTACCCAATACCCAATACCCGAAATACCCGAAAATTTTGGGTACCCGAAGTAATCGGGTAGGATTTCGGGTATGAAAATTCACTACCCACCAAGTCGGGTACCCGACCCGAAATACCCTACCCGCGCCCACCCCTAGCCCAAAGGCCCCAAACTTTAAAAGTACTACGGGCCAGAAGCGAAGCTCCGGGCCACGTGTAACAAGCTTAAACGTTGAAAATAAATGTGAGAATTTGAAATTATCAATTGTTACACTTATCCCCATCTATTATAGTTTTGTAAATTTTATTCCATAAATACCCCCGTCCCTTTTATAAATAATAATTCTTAATTAATTTACCAAAAAAATTCATCTATTTAGTAATTATGAATTCATTCACCCTCGAAACAACATCATGTTTTAATTTCTTCATTTATTGTTTTAACTTTTTTATTTCGATCTCAAACTTTTCCTTCATTTTTATCTCATTTTTTTAATAATTTAAGTGAACAAAAGAAATATAGAAATTGAAATATAATATTGTTTGTTGGATGAATGAATTCATAATTAATAGAAAAATTGATAAAAAAATGAAGAAATTAAAACATAATATTGTTTGGTGTCAAATTTGAATTTATCAAGAAAGAATTTTGAAGGAGAATTACTCAACATTTTAAACAATAATTCGTACAAAAAATAAACGAGACAATTATCATCAAATAAAAACTCAGAAAAATATAAAGAAAAAAATTGAGATAGAAATAAAAAAAATGAAACATAAAATAAAGAAAACAAATTGAAAAAGAAATTAAGAAAAAAATGAGATCAAAATAAAGAAAAAAATTGAGACCATAAAACCGAAGGAAACAAAAGAAATGAATAAATTGAAACATAATATTATTTGGTGGATCGATGAATTCATAATTAGTAAATATTTATGTTTTGATAAATCAATGAAGAAACAATTTATTTATTATAGAAGGGGCGAGAGTAGTTTTGGAATAAAATGTTCAAAACTATAACAGAGGGAGATAAGTGTTAAAATTGATATTTAGGGAGTAACTAATACCACCTCATACTTTAAGGGGGGAAACTGTATTTCACCCTTAAATTATATGATACTGAACTAATTCAAGTAATTCTGGATATTCATAATTAAACTGTAAAAAGTACTACGGGCCAGAAGCCAAGTTCTTCCTGGGCCACGTTCTACAAGGTACAAGGTTGAAAATAAACGTGTGAATCTGAAATTAAAGTTCACATGAAATGAATATGGATAATTCAATTTGAGTAATTATAATTAAATTATATGATACTTAACTAATTCAAGTAATTCTGGATATTCATTATTAAATTATCAAAATAGTTAAGATCTTGTGAATTTCATAGGATGCATCGAAATCCAAGATTCAGAGTGACGCCGATATAAATAAGTGATACCCCCAAGAGCTCACAACACAATTAATCTGCAGAAATTATAAATATTACAAATAATATTTGTTCATTAGTAATCCAATGGCCAACATTGCGCGACCTGTGACATTTTACCTTCTCCTCCTTGCTCTTACATCAGGTATATACGAGGTTGTACGATTTCAATTATTCAAATGATATTTTTGTGCTAATAGAAAAATGACACAGAGGTTTTTCTTCTAATAAAAAAGATTACAAGGGAATTATTTCTAATAAAAAATAACACATAGAGGTTTTGCCAATTAAGCAAAGCATATGGAGTATTTTTTAATTTAGGGTGAGTTTGGCCCAGTGAGAGCACTTATAGATCTTTATTGTTATTCTTTAAGTGTTTCACCCCAATTATAAAAATTATTTTTGGTCAATCATCATTTTCATGGTGTTTGGCCATCAATGTAATAATTACTTTTGGAATCTCCAGAAACTAAAAAATAACTAATTTTAGAAGCTCTTAAAGTGTTATTTTGCAAAAGCTATTGTACAAAAACAAGTATTCAATAATTAATTTTTATTTTTAGTAAAATTAGTTCTCCTAAAATTGCTTCTCGAACCTCAGGTCAAACTCACCTTTAGCTCCGTTCATGCATTTGATAAATTAAGAAGAAATTGACTCGAGTGTACATGTAGATTTCATGTGTAGCTGTCTGAGATTATATAATTGATTTGGATTTTTGATGTTAGGAATAATTACCTAAATAATCCCTTTCAGTTAGGTTGAATTACAAGTTGATAACGCTTCAACAATTACTAAAATTATTCTTATTTAGAAATGTAATCTTCATAATTGTGACTATATGTATTATTAGTGAAATAGTAAATGCAGTCATAGGGAATTATATTCAGCCAATATCAGATTTTCAAAATATACGATTCTTTATTTATTTATTTTCTAAATCTAACTTGAATTATGGATAGAGATTTTCGGTTAAACCTGTTCATAGTTAATTTGTAAATATAAATAGGATTATACATATTTTGTTCGACCTAACTTTCGACAAAAATATATATACAAATTTGAAATGGCAAAGCTTTCTCCACGACAGGATCAACTTCTGCTTGTTTTGTTTACTCTAACAATAATAGGTACCAAATGTTATAAATTATAAATAGGAAGTTTATTGTAAGTTTTTAATGTGAATAAGGGAGTTATTGTCAATTTTCAGAGTTAACAAGAGGGCTATTGTTAATTTTTTCAAGTGGGTAAGGATGTTTTTGCATAATTTGTGGAGGTATACTTGTCATTTTTACTTTTTTGTGCTAATATAAATCTAGCACATGGGTTTTTGGAAATAATTATAGCATTGGGTTTTTTTAAAATTAGGTAAATTATCGGGGGTATTTTTATATTTTAATCTTCTTTTTTTTACTTTATGCTTGGTCCATGGATGAAAATGTTGTTCCAGTGTATGTTTTGGCCATCAAAATATTTCTAAAAAATTCGAGAATATTTTAGAAATATTTTGGGAACAATAAATATAAAAATTCACTAAATTTAGATAAATATGAGAGCCACAGTGCAAACAAACAATTTCAGAATTACATCTGATTTTTCTTTTCATTGGTTCAAAATTGAAAATTTTCAATGTTTTCAATTGAATTTTGATCATGTTGATTCTAATTTTCAAATGATATATCAAACTTGATCTTTGATATTTATTATTATTATTATTTTCTTTTTTTTTGTGTGTGTAAATTAGGTTATTGGAATGTTGGAGAAGCAGCCGTTTGCAGCGAAGAGCTAGCTATTTATTGTAATAGAGGCATAGAAGGATGGTGTGACAACGTTTGTCGAAATGGCGTTTTTTTCCCACCACATTATTTCAACAGGAGTCGTTGTGGTTATACAAAAGTTGATGGCACTTTTGTTCAATTTTGTCTCTGTTTTTATAATAATTGTTGACTTGCTTAATTAGTTAAATATCAAATAATTCATAAATTCCGGTCCTCATTTTGGTGGCCCTAAATCAACTCTAAAATTGTGGATTTTAAGTTTTCATTTATAGTTAAATTATGTTAATAATTAATACAATTTTTTTTTAAAACAACGTATTAAACTAAAAGTAAAACAATTAATTAGAAAATAAAAAACAATAATAATATGAATATAATATAATTTCGCTTTGTAAAAAATATCGATAATACGAGACATACTTCTATTTAATAAGAAAATGATTACATATGTGAATGGGACATAAACACATAAAATCTTAGTAAAATATTATTTAAATATTCTTCTACTAGTATTTTTTAAAGCAAAATCACTAATCACACTTGCATAACAAATATTTTTTAATCAACAATATGGCTAACCAATTCAATTTATTTTGTGACAATGGTTGATCAGAGGTAAGACTTAATCAACTATAACTTCGAAAATGTTATCTCTACAACTGCGATTGTAACGAGAATACTTAACAATATTATATAACCAATCCATCTATTTGAGAAACCAACATTATATAGTTTTCAAATATTTCAAGTTTTTGGTTCTTTTGGTAAAATACATCTCAAGACTCTCAGCTTAATAATTTATCCAATAATAATTTTATGTGTCTACTCTTAATATTGACGAGTGAGTTATACTCTTCAGTTGAATGATGTAAATGGCTCCTTGAAAATCTTCAGGGGGATAAAATGCTCATTTTCAAATCACATGAGAATAAATTGAACATTATAAATATTATATGGGTAAAAATTGACATTAGCTCTACATTTGTTTTATCTTTACCAAATGAGATTAACTGCATCCCAGTACAACTCTTTCAGCAATGGTTTATTGGGTTGCATCTTAATTTTTCTCATTTTCGTCGTGTAACTAAAAGATAAAAATTGAAATAATATATGATAATATTATATACATCAATGACGAACTGTTTGTATTAATTCTTTAGAAGTGCATGATCAGTCAATATATAGTAACTGAATTTTGTTTTTATTGAGACTAATTGTCCCACATTGGTTGAAAACAATAGTTAAGTCCACCTTATAAGGCATTGGACAATCCTCACCTTACAAGCTAGCTTTTGAGGTTGAGTTAGGTCCAAGCCAAGTAAGTGGACTTAGCCCAATCCATGTGGTGAATTCTAATATGGTATCAGAGCCCCAGGTTGAAATGGGTCACCTCCTTCCGTGATGGGCTCTTTCTTGCGCGCATGATGGGATTTATTCTTTACCCACATGGTCTGGAAAATCCGCGTGTTGGGATCCACACGGTCTGGGCAAATCTGCGTGTTAGACTCTTACCCACATGTTAATAATTCGCAAATATTGGGCTTTAATATGTCACGTGTTGAGCTTGTTTCACCCACACATTCAGCCCGCCCACACGTGAAGGGGGAGTATTGAGACTAATTGTCTCACATTGGTTGAAAACAGTAGTTAAGTCCACCTTATAAGGCATTGTACAATCCTCAGCTTACAAGCTAGCTTTTGAGGCTGAGTAAGGCCCAAGCCAAGTAAGTGGACTTAGCCCAATCAATGTGGTGAATTCTAATAGTTTTTGCTCTTTAGTAATATAATATCAAGTGATAATGTTAATTTGTCACATTTAACATACCACATTAGTGATAAGAATAGTAAAAATTAAAAGTGTAATTTTTAGCATTTCTTGATATACCACATGTGACAAACAAACAAATTGTCACTAAATTATTGTAACAATACTATTAATAATAACAATTTAAGTTATCATACAAACATACAATTTGAAGTAACAGTTACTAGCTAGTGACAAATTGAATAAATAATGAAAAAAAAAATACTTTTGATATCAATTTTTTAGTCAAAAAACATATTTAATATCAAACATTTTGAAAAAAAAAAACACAATTCATCTCTCCGTTAACCGTCACATGCCACCGTTAAATTACAATTTTAAACTCTTATTTGCAATTTGAGTGAGAATACCTAGATATTGAAAGGGGGGAAACTAATTATATAGAAAGAAAGGGAAACATTGCACCTTCCGGATCATATGAGCCCCAATTAAGGATTATTTTTATTAAATAAAAAAAGGAAAATTTTGCACTTAGGTGATAACAAATTTAGTAAGGATTAATTTTATTAAATAAAAAAAGGAAAATTTTGCACTTAGGTGATAACAAATTTTGCACTCATACGTTCACAGGTTTTAAGACTTGTACCCAATGTCTTAACTTGGAAAAATACTCTTTGAGCTTGGGAATATGGTATGAAATCTTTAGAGAGAGGGATTGGGGTGACATAATTACCCCATTTTAATTTTTAGGTATTCTCAATCAAATTGCCAATATCCCATGAAGATGGAAATTTTGATTGAAAATATTGAAAATTTTCCATTTTTTAATCAAGCGAACGAAAACAAGATGTAATCCTAAAACTATTTGTTTTCCTTAATTAAACTCTGTTATTTTTCTAAATTTAGTAACTTTTTTTACAATTTTTCCTTGGTATTTCCGAGAAATCTCGAAAAATTTTCAATATTTGGCTGATCGAAACATACATTCGAAATAAAATTTTGATCTATGCATGACGGTTCCCATTAAAAATTTTACAGAGAAAGAAAATGTGTAAAATGGGGTGAAAATCATGGTATGAAATATATTTTCTGAAAATGTTGGTATCATGAAGCTGAAGGCCAACCATGACTTTGAAGCTTGACTTGTCTATTAAGCTTGACTAGATAGCTTTTAGTTTGCAGTTAAGGTAGAGGAGTCTTGAGTTTTTTCTAAAGCTCAATATTAGACTAGGAAATAAATTCATGTCAAATTTTGCCAGTTGATGACTGGTTGAGAAAAAATCGAGTTGTCATTATGTTAATTAAGAATGTAATTCGACTCTCAGACATGTATATTCTTGGTTTATTTTGTTGTGTTGATCATGCTTGTGCAACTATGATGTGAAATACTCTCAATGCATATATCATTTGTTCATTTTGTTGTGTTGATCATGGTTTTGAACCTATAATGCGAAATAGTTCTGCAAGCTTTGACTTATAAGGTTAAAATAACAAATTCATGACACCACGTTATTTGAACTAATGAGTAAAGGAATGTGAGATGAATACAATGTAATCAAAATCATATATTTCCCTATCTTGTATACATTTGAGTCTTTATTAAAGAACACAAGAGGTTCATGTATGAGTCTATAAACACAAAAAACACCAAAAGGTGACATATCAAAAAACTCCACCTTCATAGTTAATGCAGTCACACAATTATAACAGCCATCTTTATTGGCAGCCACTTGTATAACCTTGTAGTTTTCCTTTTTTTTTTTTTTTTTTTCTGACTAGGTTGATGCCCAAGCAGATTCAACGTACAATCTTCATAAACAGTCTAGAGAATTTTCTATTCTCCATTCACGAAATTAATCAAACACCTGAAGACGGGAAAACAAAATAAATCACCAAAATATTGACAGAATAAAGAACCGATTAAACAAAACAAAATATAGTTCATTCAAGATTTTATCAAACGCCTTGCAATCAAAGAACTCAATTTCTTATCTGCCCTCATACGCCATGACAGAGAATTAAGCTACTGCCCATTGTTTTTCAATGGAATTAATTAACAAAATAGAGATAGGAAGAAGGAACGAAAAGGTAAAAAGGAGATTATAATCCATGCAGGAAATGGAATCTGGCATTTAATTTAATGGAAATTGATTTTCCACGTGTCATAATATCATTAGCCGGCTTGGCCAAGCCTGGCTTGGGTAAGAATTTCCCTTTGATAGGAAATAGTTTTGAATCATAACTGTTATTTCCTCATAAATAAATAAAATTATCACTATTTCACTTACCACTTTTATTATTTTGAGATCACAAATTATCTTTTTCACTAGTACATGCTTAATTTAGTGACAATTTTAAATTATCACTTAATATTTTGTTATTAAATACATAATCTTTTGTAATGTGTCCTCTTTTAATAACTCTCTTTATATTCAAAAGGAATATATATTAGTTGTGGATTAAAACTATTATGAGTCTAATTTGTAGAAAACGCCCCAAATTAATTATTGATTTTGGATTTTCGTCCCAAAAATTTATTACCTCACCGAATTTCGTCGGCAAAATAGCAATTACGTCCATTAACTTTTCAGTTTTCAATTTAATTTTTAATTGTTTTCTTTTGATTCTCATTCCCTCAAGGCTTAAAGTTTTGGATTTTTTATTTGCTGTTTACTCTCTAGTAACTCCTATGACAATTATTAAAGATGATAGAAGCCAAACAAAGTAAATTTAAAAACGATCATTAAACTAGATTCCACAACAATTGTTTAATTACCAGTTAATTAAGTGCTAATATTGGTGGAGAGCTACAGTATTAATTGGTATGGTGACATATAGAGTGTGATTTCAAAAGAAAAAATTATGGTGATGAAGGAGAGGAAAGAGATCCAGATTTTTTTTTTAGCAGAAGATGCAATTGCTATGTTTAAAAAGATTAATTATATGTACACACTTAGTTAGGCACTATCATTTAAAATTTAGCAAACATAAATATTTAAGAACATTTAATGAGGACGGCATTTCTGGAAATATATTAATTTTGCTCCGGCAGCAACAATTGCTGCTCTGACATAGTCAATTTTTTTTACTATTGTTGTAGGCGTAGCAATAACAAATTCAAAGTCATTTTTAGAAGCAAATATACAAAAAGATACATAATACGCTCTTTTTATTTTATTTAACAAGATTACCAATTTCTTTGAATTTCAAGAATTCATCATCCAATTCATGTAAAAAATATAGTTAGAGTCACATTTTGGAGACTTTTATCATGTTTTAAAGTTATAATCCATTTTAGAGATAAGAATGTTACTAGTATTACAAAATTTAGAAATTTCACAAAAAGTTTAATTTTCTCATTTTCTACAGTGTTATTTTTTACTCTTAAACTTGTTTCATAACATTGACAATTCACAATTATTCTTTTTAATTTTTGGTGTCAAAGAAAATATTATTTATATATCATCTAATAAAATATGGACCCATTAGAGTGTCATCTCTAATTTTGTTATTACTATTCATTAGACAACTTTGTAAACTATGCATTTAAATTAAATTCACAAAGGCATAAATTGTCATTGGGGTCGTCATTGCACCCCAGTGAGTTCAACGTAGCTACGCCCGTGGTTTCAGTCCACAACTCGTTAAAAATTTTATAATTGTCAACTGGATAATTAATTTGGGGATTTGAATTAATATTAATGTTAAATAGTTGTAGGCAATTTGTTAAGTGATTGTCAAGTGGAATTTAATGTTCTTTAGTCAAAATGTGTCAAATATGAATTATTTTGCATAGTGCCTTATAAATAAGAACCTACCTAAGCCTAGCATAATGGATGTAAAGTTATAGGACATTCGAAAAATTTATTAGACTGAAATTGCGGGTATAGAAAACTTATAGGACGTATTTTGCTTGCCGAAAAATTAATTGCAAAATTCATGCAAAAATGGTAAATTACGGGACGGAATTTCCGCCAGTTGATATATTTTGGGACGAAAATCAAAATTAGTAATTAGTTTGGAATAATATTCCAAAAAAATATTAAATTACGAGACGAAACTCGGTGAGGTGATAAAGTTTGAGACGAAAATCCAAAATCATTGATTAGTTTAGGACGTTTTCTGCAATTTTGCCATGTTATGAAACTTAATCGAAAACACAAAAGGAAAATCATTTGAGTCAATTAATTAGATTCAGGCAATATCATTTTCAAAATATAGATGTTCAAAATTTAGTAACTGGAAATCTGGAATTAAAGGAGATTCAGGCAATATGATTTTCAAAATACACATTCAAAATATAGTAAATGGAATCAAAGGTATCTTGGATTATATATTAAGAATTTCAGTTAAATAATATTCTCATTTTTATTTTCTAAATATAAAAGGATAATAAATATACATCCCCAAGTGGTAACACACAACAAGTTATTGAAATGGAAAAGCTTTCTCCAAGATATCAACTTCTGCTTGTTTTGCTTGCTCTAACAATAACAGGTACAAAATATAATTTGATTCTAATTATCAAAATTTATATTAAATTTGATAAATTTTTTTTGTTTATTTTTTTGTTTATTAAGGTTATTGGACTGTTGGAGATGCATTAGTCGAGTGCAATATAAACCTAAATTTCTATTGTAATTACACACTAGAAAGAGGGTGTGACTTCCCATGTCAAAATGGCCTTTACTACGCGCCGCGTCAATTCAGGAGGAGTTTTTGTGCCCAAAAGAAAATTGATGAAACTATAGTTTTTTATTGTGTCTGTTATTATAAATGTTTTCCTTAATTCTTGGAATATCAAATAATAAAATATCTGGACCTTGTACTTTTACAAATACACAAATGATCGAAGCTTTAGCCTTATATATCATATTCATAGTTTTATTTTATCTTTACCAAATGTGATTATTGGGTTTTGCATCTTAAGTTTTTTTCATTTTCCTCATGTAATTACAATATATATATTGAAATAGGTTTTTTTTTTCCTTTTCTTTTTTTTTTTTTATTATTATCAGCAAAAACATAAATTAGCATTAGCATGAATTGAAACGGATTGAACGTACAAGTGGTGCCCATCACAAAAAATTGAAATTGGTTGATGACGATTTGTTTGCAATAAACGAGGAACAACTCTTTCCTTTCCACTGGTTCTTGAAAGCTATCAATCCCCGCGTCCTTGCACGGCTCGGGGTGGCAATATGGATCTGATCCAAATCCGATCCAAATCCAAAGGATCCGATCCATAAAGATTCATTAAATTTTCATTCGGATCGGATCTGGATCGGATCTTATAAAATCTGGATCCATATTGGATCCACATAGGGTGTATGGGATTAAAGTGGATTAGATTGTAGCCGAATTGAAAGCCATATTAAAAATATGTTTGGTAGATTTGATTGAGTCGTATTATATTAAACCAATCTACTGAAATATGTTTTGTAGAGTTATGAGTTTAGATATATATATTTATATATTTTCATAGATTTGAATAGAATTTATGATATTTAATGATATGTTGAAAAGGAAATATGTAAATTTGAGGTTATTAGTAACATTTTACCTAATCCATATTCACCCGGATTAGCTAATCCACCCATGCTTGGGTGGATTATAATCTAGTCTTAATACCGGGTAGTAAGGATTCAATCCATTTGACCCGGTATTAGAGCAATGCCACCAAACATTGTATTAGACCATATTAGCTCATATAATATGACTTAATACCCCCTATTAGGTCCTACCAAACGGCCCCATAATGGATTGTGATGGATCCTCTGGATCAACTATTGGATCCCAAAAAAAAAAAAAAAATTTTGGATGAATTCAAAAGTAAATGACTAAACGTTATTTTTTTCCAGTTCTTTCTTTTTCTCTCCCCCTCTTTCTTAATTCTTTTCTCCTCCTTCAAATATGTTGCCACCGCCGCTGCCGCCCGAGCCTCTGCCACCGCCGCCGCTGCCCGAGCCTCTGCCCATATTGATTTAATTCTTTAATTATCTATATTTCATGTTTTTATGTTAAGACATATTCAAAATAGAGTATATTAGTTTATTATCTCTCGGAAAAAGAAGTATATTAGTTTATTAGAAATGTTTAGATATTATATGATGAAGATAATTTTATTATAATTTTGTTATGCATCACTTCTTTGTAGGGGATAAATTGTTTATTTACCTCTCGTTAGTATATAGTAAAAGTTAAATTGCTCATTTTTCGTGAATTAATGACAGCAAAAAGCCCAATTATACTTAAGCCCATAAGCCCTTTTAATCTCTAGATTATTAGCCGTATATAGATAAAATTAAAATCCATTAAGTAAAGCTTAATATGCCTATAAAAAACACTCCATCTCATATTCACACGTGTATAGTGTATACAAAATATAATCAAGAAAAGGAGAAAATATAAAAAAAAAAAAAATGGCAGACAAAAGAGCTGAAAGACGTAGCATAAACAAATTGTTATTTGCCTTAGTTTTTAAATCTGTTTCTTGTAGAAGTTTTTTAAAACAATTTTAGTCTTTTTTTATGTCAAAGATAATTAAATTGGATTTTTGACGGTGTGCTTTATATTTTTTCATATTTTTAGTTGCGTTAGTACACTTTCAATCTTTTAGTAAGAATTTTTTTAATTTTCTCAATGGGATCCCTTGATCCACAACCATGGATTCATGATGGATCCACAATTTATAAGTTTTAATTTTCTTCACATCTTAGTTGCATTAGTACACTTTCACTCTGTCAATAAAAATTTTGATTCTATGGGATCCCTTGACACTACAACATTTAGTGTCTTTCCCGGCGCGCAAAAAGCGCCGGGAATAGCAAAAAAAGCGCCGGGAATACATTTCCGGCACTTTTCAAAGCGCCCCACAGCCGCCGGGTAAAAAGGGCGACGGGAATAAAAAAAGCGCCGGAAATACGTTTTCCCGACACTTTCCACGCGCCGGGAATAATATTCCCAACGCTTTATGCCCCTGTTCCCGGCGCTTAAAAAGCGCCGGGAATGAGCACCAATTTATTTTTTTTTAAATAATTTCGAATTGTTGATATATATCAAATGTTCTTATTTATTGTTGCATATAACCCAAATCGTAAAGTTAATAAACATTAAATAATTTTTGAACAAATACAATTATAACAAACATCTATTCCAAAATCATACAAAATAAACAATGCACTAACAATTTTCATCAACCAAATACAACTAATTAACAAACATATGTTTGATACCAAACTAGAACTTCAAATTTACATCAAACTAAAACTTTAAATATTCCGCGTTTTAACGCTCCAACCATTAGTTACACTTTCTTGTTTGCTAACAGTTTCCTGAAATATAAAAAAAAATTGTGTTAGAAATACTCTAAAAATGAATATAAAAACTACCCCAAATATTCATCATATTCTTGAAAGTTCAAATACAAAATCGAACAACAACTCTGAAAAAGAAAAAAAAACCAAAATTTTGATCTTTAATAATAAGGTGGAGAGATTAAACAGTTTAAAAGTCGAAGAATTAAGCAGATATAGAATAGGCTTAAACAGGTTCTTGATTCCTTAATTAAAGAACGTGAAGTAAGGCACACATATACCTGTTTGAGGTCAGCCATATTATGATCCAAACGATACAAGTTAAGATAATTCATCAAGTTCTTCTTCAAGCTTTTATTTGATCCATCATAGAGCAAAAGAAAGTACCTACAGAGGAACAAAAGCATGTATAAGCAGTATATTATCTTAATGGAATAATTTCAAAGGGATATGAAAATGAATGCCCAAAGTGGCATGACAACTAAAGTTCTTAATAATGAATTCTACAACAGAGGTGACAAAATGGCAAAGTAATTACCTAAATTTCTTGAAGCTAATGTAAGTTCCATGAAGACTTGTTTAGTTCAACGAAATATCTTACAATTATTGTACTTTGTTCTCCAACCAACCATTACCACCTTCAAAAGTCAAGAAATGAATGTGTGAGAAGTTTCATAATAATATTCATTAGATTATCTTTTGAAAAAAAAAAACCAGGGATACAATAGGCCAATTAATGATTAAAGAAAAGGAATCCTCACATCATTGGACCTTTGTCTTTAAGCTAGTCTTTTTAATTTGGGTTGTCTTGGATCTGGAATAAAAAATTACGAAGTAATTAATTTATATTCTAAAGTATCAACATAGGAAAAAAATTATAACCTCGTGTGAGGAAACACGTACCGCAACTATTTTCACAAATTGCTATCTATACCAATATGGAAACTAACAAGCGAAAGCAAATATATTGTGCATCCATTCATAATCATTCAAAATGTAGTAAATAACTAACCTGGTCACTATATATTGGCCACCATATTCTCTTCTACTACAGTTTCAGTTGGACAAGACCAAAATAATCTGCCAATGTTGCCATCTAAACAAGCTGAAAATGAATTCTATGTTAAGAACATATAAAGAAATTGTGAAATTGTGAACCCAAAAATGGGACAAATTAATTTTAGATAGCTCTGTCTCAACAACAGAGGAATTGAGGCTATGAATCACTTTACAAAGCAGAAATTATCCATATAACAAATTTCACAAAGTTCTGGAACCTTACAAAAATCTTTAAACTTACTACTTGATTGAAGCAGATATCCATTGGATACTAAGCAACACAACCTCCACAACACACAACACTCCTGCAGTTAAAGGGAAATGAAACAAAATTAAGACGGTATTTAAAAATAAACATATGATAATGTCATATACTGAAATATCACTTAGATACTTACGCAATCGAGCAACCACTACTCCTATGTCGTTTCTTCCTCGGCATTTCCTTCCTCCGAGGCGGTTGAAGCACAACCTTAATTGCAGTGTCAAATACAGCTTTCACATTTGTCAAATAATACATTAGCTTTGCAGTGATTTTTTTATCTAACCTTTTGACTTCTGATTATTATAGTAACAAAGTGAATGAGACTACTAAAAAGTAAACCTGTTGAGTCTTTGAGCTGCACTCTATATAAGCTGCTGCACCAATTTATTTCCTCAACTCTTCCCCATATATTCAAAGCCATTTTAGTTCTTAACAAAAATCAACAATCATTTGATGAAATAAAACGGCGAAGTAGAAGAATCGAAAAAGAATACACACTTGGGCAGTAGTAATGATGTTCGATCCCATATGATCACTTAGATATCCTCTGTCCTCCCGGATATCTATAATCGAAAATAAATGACAAGTTATATAATACCAAACTCCTTGATGGAAGCAGATACTCGAACAATTGAAGATGAGTTTAACCTAATAATACCAAAATATTTGATAGAAGCACATACTCGACCAACTCGACCAATTGAAGATGAATTTGACCTAATTAAACCCTAAATCATCCATCCACAACGATTAACTTCAAATTAAATGAAATTTTACCTGAAATAAGAAGTTGTACCAAATCAAGGTGTTGTACTAAGAGAAGCTTCAATCGATTGAGTTCCGAATGGAATTCTGATAGGAAAGTTGATGAAAAAATTGAGGGATTGAGAGAGAGAGATTTGGAGTTTCCGAAATTTCTGCTTGAACCCGTAAGAGAGAGAAAATGTTTATTTTTTATCTGATCTTTTCTCCCAATAAGAAATTATAAAAATTTAAAAAAAAAAAGGGAACCCACTTAAGAGTGTTGGGAACAATTACTGTGAGACTATACCCGGCGCTTTAAAGCTGCCAAGAATAGGACCAAAAGCGCCGGTATTGAGTATTATACCCGATGGTAGAAATGCGCCGGTAATAAAGTGACGGGAAAAGCACAAAATGTTGTAGTGTGATCTACAACTATAGATCCATGACGGATCCACGGACGGATCCACTGTGGATCCGTCATGGATCCACAATGGATCTATTCGGATCCATGATGCCATCTTAAATCCGAATTTTTTTCACCCGAACCCGGTTTGGATCGGATCCTAAATGGATCCATCATTATGGATACATTTTCCAATCCACAAGGATCCAATCCAGATACGATCTGAGTGATCCATTTGCCACCCCTTAAATATTTAGAAGTGCATAAGTCAATAGTCTCTGCAATAAAATACTTTTTAGTAAACAAATATCAAGTGGCAATGTTAAGCTTGTAACATTATATATATATATATATAAGTGAAAATAGCTTAAATATTATTGCTAAAATGATTTTCACAAATATATTAGTGACAAAAATCGTAATAAAAGTTTTCATTATATGCATTTTGCGATATACCAAAATGTGACCACAAATAACTAAAGAATCCGTATAGAATTTTAAATGAGACAATAAATATGTTTCAAAAGAATTTTGGAGAGAATTTACTAATTATAACAACCGCAATTGCCTGAATCTCGAGATGTTATTCGAACGAATCATGGTGACAACTTAAGTTACTAGCTTTTTTTTTCAAGTCGTACACATTAGTGGGAACCTCTTCGAACAAGAATTCGAAAATGAATTCACTACTTTGAAATGACTAGTCAGTTGACTTAGATCAATTACTTGTTGGTAAGTCACTAATTTACTTTACACTTTTAACTAATAGATATTAATGACAACTTATATAAAAGAAATTCTCATTAATGCGCGCACTAGCCATTATTATTATTGGAGTTTTTTTTTTCAAGGACTTGAACCCTTACGAGGTGTATCAAACACATTAAATAGAAACGTTTCCTAACAAGAATACGAACATGATTTTGCTATTAACCGTTTAACGTTCTTTGTATTGTAATTGAAGATAACCCTACCCATTGTTTGAGAGGTAGAATATGGGCCATGTTGATTCATAATCTTATTACATTATAGAAATCAACTTTTGACCCAATTTTAAATTTGTGTAAAATGTAATGGTCTGACATCATAAAAAACACAAAAATTATAAGAAATTAATTTTTATTTAAACTAAAAAAAATAACTCATAGTCTAATTGTCAACTCAAATTTTTTTACAAGGATCAAATATTAGTCTAATAATTGAACCTAAAACTTTATTATTCACAAATAAATCGATTCAAAAACTAAAATGTTGACAAATAAATTGAGAAAAAAATAGTATGAAAAAGGACTGAGACCACCACCCCCACCAAAGCCGGTATAGCCGGCCTCCCTGGACCCTGAGCATAAGTGCATAACAATAACAAAGAATAAAAATAAAAAAATAAAAATGAAGGAACTAGCTAAATGAACCATCAAATTATTCATGATCCGTCACGAAAACACTTCCCGAATCCACACTTTCACAGCTCTTAATACATTAAGAACTATCAAATCCATACAATGATGTTCAAATTAAAATAAACATCACATATATATAAAACATAATTAATACTAAAATATAATTACCACTTTATAATTAATTAATTTTGACATTATCACTTAATATTTTGTTACTAAATACATAATCTTTTGTAATGTGTCCTCTTTTAATAACTCTCATTATATTCAAAAGGAATATATATTAGCTGTGGATTAAAACTATTATGAGGCTAATTTGTAGAAAATGCTCCAAATTAATCACTGATTTTGGATTTTTTCCCCAAAATTTATTACCTCATCGAATTTCGTCGGCAAAATAGCAATTTACGTCCCTTAACTTTCACCAGTCCGCAGAATTAGGACATTTAATTTTTCAACAAGCAATTTGCATCCCTTAAATTCACTGGTCCGCAGAATCAGGACATTAAATTTTTCAGCAAGCATTTTATGTCCCTTAACTTTCATAGATTCGCAAAATCAGGACACTTAATTTTCCAGCAAGCATTTTACATTCTTTCACTTTCACTGGTCCGCGGAAGCAGGACACTTAAATTTTCATCAAGCATTTTACGTCACTTAATTTTCACTGGTCCGGGAAATCTATAACTTTTTTATACCCGCAATTTTAGTCCACTTGACTGCAGTTTCATTCAGTAGCGTAGCCAAAATTTTATTTCAGTGGGGTCATTATATAAAGAAAAGTCTATCCAATTTTTTTTCAAGTACAACTATAAGCTTGATAAAATTAATTTAAACTCAAAATTCAATACTTCGGGGACTATATATATAAAAAGTATCAGATACGTCATTACTTTTATACATACATATAACTATCGAAACCATCCAACTCATCAATCATCTCATAATAAGGCTAGCGATATTATTAGAACAGCAATTGTTGCTGCCAGAGCAAAATTATCATATTTCCAGAAATGCCCTAAATGTTCCTTAATTGCTATGTTTTAAATGACAATGCACTAATTAATTGATTGTTTTTATCAACACTGTTGCTTCTCCTTTCTCCTAAATACGTAATGGTCACCATCCCACCATTAGTGTACTAAATTCTTCCACCCATCTTAACACTTCACTCATCAAGCCAACTAGAAAAAAAAAAAAAAAAAAAAGCTACTTCTTTTTTAAATTTCATTTCATACTGTATTTGCTATATGTAGGGGTGTTAAATAAAACCGTCAAACCGCCCCAACCGATCGCCCCAACCCAAACCGACCGCAATTCGCGGGTTGAACGATAAATGAGTTGGTCTTGGGCTTCGTGGAAAAAAAACCGCAAATTATGATCGGGTTTGGGTTTATATTTTAAAAAACCGCATAAACCGCACCCAACCGCATGTATGTAAAATAACAAATTGTGTTTTATTATTTAATATAATTTAAGCACATACATACTTTTAATTTACCGCCCCAACCCTAAAACCTAATTTGTCGCCTAAAATTTCTCGACACAATTTATTAACACTGCAAATTAAATTCTATCAATTGACAACCACCAATATCAACTTTAATAATTAAAGTATTTTCAATTTTTGTTTATTGTTTGAAAAAGTCTTGTTCGGTTTTGTATTTGGGTAACAATTATTGATTTTTATATAGCGAATATTGACTTTAAATAGGTTAACAAATTAAAGCTAAAAATTATTAAAAAGTAGTATTGTTCATATGATTATGAAACATTCAAGAATTTTATTCTTAGATAAAAGTACAATAACGAAATAGTAAGTTATAATAAATTAAAGTAAAGTCTAAAAAAAAATCATTAAAATAGGAAAAGCTAAGACCGCAAAAACCGGCCCAACCCGCCCCAGCCCGAAGAGACCGCAAAGAGCAATCTCTAGACTTATTGGGTTGGGTTTGGTCTATAGTATTAAAAACCCGCAAATAATGGGTCGGGTTTGGGCGAGTATAAAACCGCAATAGACCGCACCGCGGACACCCCTAGCTATATGAGTACAAGAAATGGTTCAGCATCTCTTGAACGAAGGGGGTAGAAGGGGGAAAAATTGCTGTTAATTTAAGATTGGAAAAAATGTTCTTGAGTTCTTTAATGCTAAATAATTTAGAAAAAATTCTGAACTAAAGAATAAAATTAGTTTACAAAATATTGTGGAAAGGAGAAATTTTATATGATGAAGATTGAATCTTGATTTTACTAGAGTTCATAACTCTTCCGATAAAGACATTAAATCAAACTCAACTTAGTCAGTTATCATTGAATCTTAAATTATAGTTCAATTCCTTAATTATTCAACATGTAAAAGCTTTTCTTTTCCACAACATTTCTGGAAAACCCAAATCATACTTTTCAGTTTTCAATTTAATTTTTAATTCACTACAAGAAAACTGGGCTTCACCTACGGCAGATTCCGTTGGTGAAACCCTGATTTCCGTTGGTATTCATGCGTAGCGACGCTTTTTTTCCGTTGGTTGATTCGTAGGTGAAGGCCCCGTAGGTAAATGAAGCAACGGTTTTTTTTTTTCGTTGGTAAATGTTGCAACGGTTAGTTTTTGTTGGTATTTTTGTTGGAAAAAGCGTCGGATGAACGATCGGGCTCGATTATTTTTTCCGACAATTTTGTTGTTAGAAATGCGTAGGAAAGTTACTAACTGATTTCCAACGGCATAAATATGTCGGTATTTTGTCGCCAATCTGTTGGAATCATTCTGACGGATTTAGCATTGAAATGTTTCCGTTAATTTATTTTTGTCACTAATTTGAAGGAAATCAGTTGGAACCTAGTGACAACTTATTTGTTGCTGATTCCGTTACTAGCAATCGGGTCGGAGCAAAAAATTAAACCTCGACTTAGCATTGACTGAGTCGTTCCTGGGCGCGCCTGAGGCTGACCCAGGTGTCTAGGTCTCGCCTAAGCTTGACTGAGGCGCCTAGGCCAAGCTTGGTTATAGCCCAGGCGCCGGAGCCACTCATGGGGCTGCCTCGGGCGCCTCTGTATCGCCTGGGCTTGGCCTAGGCGCCAATGCCACTCATGGGACTGCCTAGAGCTCGCCTGGGCTTGGCCTAGGCGCCTAGGTCACGCACGGGTCTTGTCTGGGCCACTCATGGGGCTGCCTCGGGCGCCTCTGTATCGCCCGGGCTTGGCCTAGGCGCCAATGCCACTCATGGGACTGCCTAGAGCTCGCCTGGGCTTGGCCTAGGCGCCTAGGTCACGCACGGGTCTTGTCTGGGCCATTCATGGGGCTGCCTCGGATGCCTAGGTCTCGCCTGGGCTTGGCCTAGGCAATGTGCGCCCGGGCGACGCCTGGGCGACTAGGCAATGTAATTTTAATTAACTTGTTGGATGTGGGATTTGAACCCTTGACCTCATATATATACATATTAAAGGATCAAACCAGTTGAGCTGGACAACTTTATTGTATTTTCATTAGACAATTATATATATATGAGCCAACTAATAGTTTATTTCACCAAGTTGTCATCGATTTAAATCATTTTTAACCGTTGACCCATTTCCCACCGATTTAATCTATTTAATCATTAATTTCATCGATGGTAAAAATTTTTTATTGATTTAACCCGTTTTGTTCACAAATTTCAGCGATTTAAACTGTTTTGGACCAACTTAACTCATTTTTTTACCAATCTCATAAGTTTTTTTTTCGATTGAACCCATTTTTCATTGATTTCACCCATTTTTCCCCAAATTTATTGATTTAATTTTTTTTATCGATATAACTAGTTTTTCCCCTTAATTTCATCATTTAAATCGTTTTGACCAATTTAGCTAGTTTTTCCACCATTTTCATTCTCTTTTTACTAATTAATTTAATCAAATTTAATCGTATTCACCCATTTTTCATCGACTTCACTTATTTTAACTAAGTTAGCGGATTCAACATGTTTCAAAACAATTAAATTCTTTTTTTTTTTTACCGATTTCATTCATTTTTTTACGAATATCATCAAATTTACATGTTCCTGATAGGTTAAACTCATTTTAAATCGAATTCACCAATTTTTTTCTTCAATTTAACTGAAATCACCTGTTTTCAATGACTTTACCCATTTTCACCATTTCCCCACCAATTTACAGATTTACACATTTTTTCGCCGAGTAACTTGTTTTTTCACCAATTTTATCGAAGTGTAAAATCAATGAAAATATATAAAATCTATGAATCGATAAAAAATTGGTTAATCCATTGAAAAATGAATTTAATCAATGAAAATATATTTGGGAAACATATTTCTATCGTTGGTTTTGTCGCTATTCAGTTACACATTTGTTACGAGAGCTAAATAGCACGGAAAATTTCCGTTAGAACAATTTCATCGATGTGGATAACTTTTTCCTACAACTTAACAACCGAATTCCTATGAAATTTTTTTTTTCCAATTTTTCGTTGGTTATTATTGGTGGAACATATTTTTGTTGATGGTTCCGTCGCTGTTCAGTTACTAAAATCTAAATAGCGACGGATAATTTTCCGTTGGAATGATTTCGTCGCTATGGATAAATTTTTCCTACAAGTTAACAACTGAATTTTTACGAAAAATATTTTTTCCCAATTTTTTGTTTGTTATTATTCGTTATTATTGGCATAACATATTTTTGTTGACGGTTCCGTCGCTGTTCAGTTACTAAAATCTAAATAGCGACGGATAATTTTCCGTTGGAATCATTTCGTCGCTATGGATAAATTTTTCCTACAATTTAACAACTGAATTCCTACGAAAAATATTTTTTCCCAATTTTTTGTTGGTTATTTGTCGTTATTATTAGCGGAACATATTTTTGTTGATGGTTCCGTCGCTGTTCAGTTACTAAAATCTAAATAGCGACAGATAATTTTCCGTTGGAATGATTTCGTCGCTATAAATAATTTTTCCCTACAACTTAACAACCGAATTCCTACAAAAAATAATTTTGTCGACATTCCATCGGTAATTTGTCGCTATTATTGAAGGTAGATTTTCTAATTGAAATTATGTTGGTATTTGGTTACTAATCCGTCACTAAGAACGACAAATTTATTTTCGTTGGAATCAGGTCGTAGGTGAAGCCCCTTTTTATTGTAGTGATTGTTTTCTTTTTCTCCTTTTTCTTTTGATTCCCATTCCCTCAAGGCTTAAAGTTTTGGGTTTTTTATTTGCTGTTTACTCTCTAGTAACTCCTATGACAATTAAAGATGAAAGAAGCCAAACAAAGTAAATTTAAAAAGGATCCTTAAACTGGATTCCACAACAATTGTTTAATTACCAATTAATTAAGTGCTAATATTGGTGGAGAGCTACAGTTTGGTATGGTGACATATAGATATAGAGTGTGATTTCAAAAGAAAAAATTATAGTGAAGGAGAGGATCGAGATGCAGGTTTTTTTTAGAAGAAGATGCAATTGCTATGTTTTAAAAGATTAATTATAGGTACCCACTTAGTTAGGCTCTATCATTTAAAATTTAGCAAACATATATATTAAAGAACATTTAATGAGGAGGGCATTTCTAGAAATATATTAATTTTGCTCTAGCAGCAACAATTGTTGTTCTGATAATATCACTAGCCTTTTAATAAACCTCATAGTCAAAAAATTTCACTATTGTTGTAGCAATAACAAATTCAAAGTCATTTTTAGAAGCAAATATACAAAGAGATACATAATAAGCTCTTTTTATTTTATTAACACGATTACCAATTTCTTTGAATTTCAAGAATTCATCATCCAATTCATGTAAAAAAATGTAGTTAGAGTCGCATTTTGAAGACTTTTATCATGTTTTAAAGTTATAATCCATTTTAGAGATAAGAATATTACTAGTATTACAAAATTTTGAAACTTCACAAAGAGTTTAATTTTCTCATTTTCTACAATGTTATTTTTTACACTTAAACTTGCTTCATAACATTGACAATTCACAACTATTCTTTTTAATTCTTGGTGTCAAAGAAAATGTTATTTATATGGACCCATTAGAGTCGTCATCTTTAATTTTGTTTAGTGGGGTTCATTTTACGATAAAACAAATTAAATCTAGAAACTATTCATTAGGCAAGCTTTGTAATCTATGCATATAAATTAAATTCACAAAGGCATAAATTTTCAGTGTGGTCATTGCACCCCAGTGAGTTCAACGTAGCTACGCCCGTGGTTTCAATCCACAATTCACCAAAAATTTCATTATTGCCAACTAGATAATTAATTTGGGGATTTGAATTAATATTGATGTTGTTAAATAGTTGTAGACAATTTGTTAAGTGATTGTCAAGTGGGTGTTGTTTTGTCAAGTGGAATTTAATGTCATTTAGCCAAAATGTGTCAAATATGAATTATTTTGCATAGTGCTCTATAAATAAGAACTTACCCGAGCATAATGAATGTAAAGTTATAGGACGTCCGAAAAATTTATTAGACTGAAATTGCGGGTATAGAAAAATTATAGGACGTATTTTGCTTGCCGAAAATTAAGTGCAAAATTCATGCAAAATGGTAAATTACTCGACGAAATTTCGGCCAGTTGATATAGTTTGGGACAAAAATTAAAATTAGTAATTAGTTTGGGATAATATTCCAAAAAAATATCAAATTACGGGGCGAAACTCGGTGAGGTGATAAAGTTTGAGACGAAAATCCAAAATAATTGATTAGTTTAGGAAGTTTTCTGCAATTTTGCCATGTTATGAAACTTAATCGAAAACACAAAAGGAAAATCATTTGAGTCAATTAATTAGATTCAGGCAATATCATTTTCAAAATATAAATGTTCAAAATTTAGTAACTGGAATTCTGGAATTCTGGAATTAAAGGAGATTCAGGCAATATCATTTACAAAATACACATTCAAAATATAGTAATTGGAATCAAAGGTATCTTGGATTAATTATATACTAAAAAAGTTCAGCTAAATAATCTTCTCATTTTTATTTTCTAAATATAAAAGGATAATAAATATACATCCCCAAGTGGTAACACGCTACAAGTTATTGAAATGGCAAAGCTTTCTCCAAGATATCAACTTCTGCTTGTTTTGGTTGCTCTAACAATAGCAGGTACAAAATATAATTTGATTATACTTGGTTATAATTTGATTCTAATTATCAAAATATATATATATATATAAATTTGATATTTTTTTATTTTTTATTTTTTATTTTGTTTATTAAGGTTATTGGACTGTTGGAGATGCATTAGTCGGGTGCAGTATAAACTTATATTTCTATTGTAATTACACACTAGAAGGAGGGTGTGACTTCCCATGTCAAAATGGCCTTTACTACGCGCCGCGTGATTTCATCAGGAGTGTTTGTGCTTATAAAAAAATTGGTGAAACTATAGATCATTATTGTATCTGTTATTATAAATGTTGACTAATTCCTTTATTCTTGGAATATCAAATAATAAAATATCGTAGTTTTATTTATCTTTACCAAATGTGATTAATTGCAATTTAACTTTCTCGGCTATGGATTATTGGGTTTTGCATCTTAAGTTTTTTTTCATTTTCGTCATGTAATTACAATATATATATTGAAATAGGTTTTTTTTTCTTTTTCTTTTTTTTTTTATCGTTATCAACAAAAACATAAATTAGCATTAGCATGAATTGAAACGGGTCGAGCGTACAAGTGGTGGCCATCACAAAAAATTGAAATTGGTTGATGACGATTTGTTTGCAGTAAATCTTTAGAAGTGCATAAGTCAATAGTCACTGCAATAAAATATTTTTTAGTAAACAAATATCAAGTCGCAATGTTAAACTTGTAACATATTATATATATATATATATATATATATATATATATATATAAATGACAATAAATTAAATATTATCGCTAAAATGATTTTTATAAATATATTAGTGACAAAAAGCGTAATAAAAATTTTCATTATATGCATTTTGCGATATACCAAAATGCGACAACAAATAACTAAAGAATCCATATAGAATTTTAAACGAGACAATAAAAATTCAAAAGAATTTTGGAGAGAATTTACTAATTATAACGACCTCAATTACCTGAATCTCGAGACGTTATTCGAACGAATCATGGTGACAACTTAAGTTACCAACTTTTTTTTTTCAAGTCGTACACATTAGTGGGAACCTCTTCGAACAAGAATTCGAAAAATAAATTCACTACTTTGAAATGACTAGTCATTTGACTTAGATCAATTACTTGTTGGTAAGATACTAATTTACTTTACACTTTCAATTAATAGATATTAATGACAACTTATATAAAAAATTTATCATTAGTGCACTTGTCACTATTATTATTGAAGTTTTTTTTTTTTTTTTCAAGGATTTGAATCCTTACGAAGTGTATCAAACACATTAAATAGAAATATTTCCTAACAAGAATTCGAACATGATTTCGCTATTAACCGTTTAGTCTTAACGTTCTTGTATTGTAAATGAAGATAATCCTACCCATTGTTTGAGAGGATAGAAATAGAATATGGGCCATGTTGATTCATAATCTTATTACATTATAGAAATCAACTTTTGACCTAATTTTAATATTGTGTAAAATGTAATGGTCTGACATCATAAAGAACACAAAATTATAAGAAATTAATTTTTATTTAAACTAAAAAAATTAACTCATAGTCTAATTGTTAATTCAATTTTTTTACAAAGATCAAATTTTAGTCTAATAATTGAACCTAAAACTTTATTGTTCACAAATAAATCGATTCAAAAAATAAAATGTTCACAAATAAATTGAGAAAAAGAAATAGTATGAAAAAGGACTGAGACCACCACCCCCACCAAAGCCGGTATAGCCGGCCTCCCTGGACCCTGAGCATATATAACAATAACAAAGAATAAAAATAAAATAAAAAATAAAAATAAAAAAATGAAGGAACTAAATGAACCATCAAATTATTCATGATCCGTCACGTAAACACTTCCCGAATCCACACTTTCACAGCTCTTAATACATTAAGAACGTACTATCAAATCCATACACATAAAATGATGTTCAAATTAAAATAAACATCACATATATATAACATAATTAATACTAAAATATAATTACCACTTTATAATTAATTTGTCGTGCCATGCCCAACCATGGACAACACCACTTTCTTCACAGTACTCTTTATTGGATACGAATAACCCTTAGACCTCCTCGATGAACTTGGACCAAAACACAACGTTGAATTCGGAGAATTTGATTTTGTCCTAGGTTGATCCTCCTCGTACTCGTCAAAATCTAAACGAACTGAACTCGAACGAGTTTTATAACCTTTTTTGTTTAATGGTGAAGAAGGCAGTGAATATGAGGACGAATATGATGAAGAAGGCGAGAAAGAAGGCAAAGAGTTTATTTTCTTGGAAGGATTTCTTGGAAAAATGGAGTTAAAAAATTTGGAGTTTTTTGAATTATTTTTTTGTACGGAATTATTTTTTAGGTTGAATTTGTATGATGGCGGCGGCGTTAGTGGCGGAAGAGGGTTGTCATTGAATCGATGTTTAGGGGTACCCGGCTGAGACTCCCACGTGAACGGCACAGAACCGGCTGCGCCGCCGTAGTACAACACCCGGAAAGATGCATCACCTTGCTGCTTTGAAGTGTTGTACTTTTCCTTGGACAAAAGCCTTGCGAAAATCTTGTCATTTTGGTGGAGTACAACATTGTTTTGCATTCTTGAGCTTGATTTTGCCATTTAATTGATTCTCTAGGGGGTAAAAAATTGAAGAATGAATTCAGGATCTAGAATTGGAGTGGATTTGAAGGAAATTAATTGAGAGAAATCTAGCTGGGTATGTGTATTAATTTTTTTTAAATAATTTTAGTAAGTGTAGTGGATCGGAGTAAAATAGTAGTATATAATTATGTAGAGTTGCCTGGAGATCTACTGTGCTCACTTATTATTATTATTATTATTATTATTAATTCAAGCAAATGCATCATATATATATATATATATATATATATATGATGTTGACTTTAATTGGAATATAAATATTTTACAGACTTGTTTGGTTACCAACTTAAAATTTGTGTCTTAGCTAAGTGAGTTTAATGAGATGTTTTTGCTTTTCTTTAGTGTGAAATAATATGATTTAAATTTACTTTTATGAGATGTTTCGTTTGTGTTTTTGCATGAAAAAGAACAACATATACATAAATTTAAATACGAGAACAATGTCATGGCTTCAAGTCAAATGGGAGGAAGATATAAAATAAGAGTAAAGATTAATCGTGTCTGCTTTACATATTACATAGCTAGAAATTGATGTTTCAGGATTTATTAAGTGAAATATTATTATTTCAGTTCTTTTATTGGTTGAGATATTTGCGAAATCAGTAGAAAAGACTTACGTGAAAAATTTGTAAAATTATTGTTCCTTCAAGGGTATTTAAATTTTAAACTTGCCTCAATTCTTCTTGAGGTGTAATATTTTTTTTTACATGGTGAATAAATTGTTACATCAAACACTAATCGAATCAAAACTTTACAATGATATCAAAGTAAATTAATTACTAGTATTAAACTAGAAAAAACTAGAGAAAACATCCACATTCGTGGGAGTTGAACTCATGACCTCCTGGTCATGGTGTCTTATCATTAACCACTTGAAAATTTTTCTCAATAGAATTTGAAATTTTAATCGTTAGATTGTGGGAACTAATATCTTCTTTTAGATCAAACACTTGCCAGTATTATATATAAGAGGAAACAAACAAGGCCTAAAGTAAGACATAGAAAATGGAGTTGTATTTATGAACCTAATAATACAGTTATGTGCATGACCTCAGACCATTCATGAGGCCAGGGCCATATGCATTAATTCTGGCTTTTAAGCTTCTAATTAAATAAAGATTTGTCAATTTAATTTTGGCCGGTTGCTACTTTCGTTCATTTTTTTTTCTTCCTACCTGGCCTTTTTTTTTTTTTTTTGGAGTGGATGATTTTAATTTTAAACCATATAGTGCTTTGTGGACGTGGGAAGATCTCAACCGTCTAAGATTTTGTTGTGTGATCGAGAAAGAGTCATTAAGGAACTTTGGTTTTAGGTGAGGATGCATATAATATAATAAATGAGACTTCTTGTGGTCCAATACCATTTTTTCCGTATAAGGTTCAATATATGACGCAAAAAGTTCAATCACATTTTACTGTGTTTTTATGTTAAACTTATGCTTTAATTTAATTTATACTATTATATACATACACACATACATATACTATTATGTATCTGAAACTGAGCTTCTAATGCTAAAACACATATAAATATTACAAATTCGAATATTGCAGAATTTTTGCTATAATTCAAGTCAATATTAATTTGGTGGTTTTTTAATGATGTTATTGAGTATATGTTTCTCACATCTCAAAAACTAAAATTTGAACTTTGTGTATGCTTGGCCACTTTAAAATGAATTTTGTTGGTTGGGGTTGATGTTGTGTAAAATTAAACGTTTAGGTGCAAAGGCTAGATTCGTAATCGAATCCATTAATTTTAACCGATAACATACATCATATAATATAAGAATAAATTGTTATGCACTCACAATAATTATAGATCGAGAGAATTCATATTGCCCAAAATTGCACATATATACTAGAGGGTATTAATAAGTTGTTAAAATTAAAAATTAATATATAAATTATTGAGTGTTCAGTTATGTGGAGTGTGTATAGCCGTGTCCGTTTGTAACTAACATGTTTTTACAAATCTAATTAATTGTTGACCATGCATATTCTCAAGACTCTGAAATTAAAAATAAATAAAGAAGGTCGCATCTAAGAATTATTGCATTAATTAATGTGGTACGGTTAGACAAATTAAATACTCCTACTGACGTAACTTATCAACCATCTATTTAATTATTGATTTTATGCAACAAAACATGAACTAGCTAGCATGTAATTATATATACTCACGAAAACAAACTGCCGTGCACGCTATTTATATTTATATATATAAACCATTCATTTTATTTTTATAATGTATATGTACATGCAAGATATTTTTTTCTTATAAATCCTATATATATATATATGCTTCATTAATTGAGGATATAGCTTGGCAACCAAATAAGATTTATTCAATTCAATTTTTATATAATGCATAACAATATAATTATGGAGTAATTATTATGAAACGATCGAATTAGTATAAACTACTAATTAGTTGATCAGATGAATTATTAGTAAGTGATTTATGTTAGTTACATGGAGAAATGGGTCTCTCTAATTCCGGGTTCGAAGGCCGCAAACCATATTCTAAGTCATCCACATGCATTCCCAATTAACGCAACTGACTGACTTTTGCACATGTTTTTTGGGATCTCACTTATAAGTTATATCTACTCCCATCTCCAAGTATTGAATGATATTCCAATAGTTTTCAATATATCTTTTGACCAACTAATTATTTATATTTTATTAATTTACAAATTCAAATTAACAAAATGTTTATATTTATTCCCAAGTAAAGTTGTCTCATGAACTCCTATATATAATGTTTAGAAAGTTAACAAATCTATGATCTATCTACTAAGAAATTAGCTAGTTATTTTCATTATAACTTCATTTTCTTTGTTATGTATATCCAATTAATCTTTTTCATTTTGTCGATCATAGCTTGAAATGATCATATATAAATCACAGAACTTAATGATGAAAAAATATAATGTGGAGCTTAAAATACTATGTAGCTAATGGCCGAAGTATCACCCAATCAACACAAAGAAATTAATGTTGCCACCACAAGTTGTCAATTATATATAAAGTAGTACAAATTATATATAAATGAAAAGTCATCAAAATTACATATAGTTATACTTCCATGGTACATAGGCCATAATACTAGCGAAATAGTAATGTATAATCAAAAGCTTTGAATGCAATAAATTTGGAGAGATAATATATATAAGTGTAGGTATAGTTATCCTTAATTGATGAAACATATATATTTAAGAGGTACATGGACATGAATGTGTTACTATATATAGGTAGGTAACATGCATTCAAGATTTGTACTTTTAAGTTTTGAGTCTTTTGACATGAAAAACATGGCATTGAAATGACAATGAAGTTAATTATTATAAATTCTTGTCTAAAATGGAACATATATTTTAATTATATGTGGAGCATAAATTGGGTTTGTGGTGTATCATGAACCTATGATCAAAGACAAGTTAAAAAAAAAAAAAAAAATCAGTTCCCAGCTCCATTTAAATTACATTTTAGTCAAGTGGAACTAAAGTAGAAGTTGATCACAAAGTTAGATAATTTCCTTATGGTGCTCGTACGAAATTTATATAATATTATTTAATTAAATGTTACTTTAACTTTTCGCGAAGTCTCTATTTACAACTTTATAATTTGAGTAAATAATAATGCAAGTATATTTGTCCAAAGTCTAAAACAATCATGCAAAAACAATAATAAGTAATTGAAAAGTTGATGACATTACTTATGTTGCTGTTAATTTTACCCCATAACATTTCGAGCTGACAAAATAACTACACATTTTCAAATTGAATAGCTATTAATATAAGTCAATATTGTCGCCTAAATTTCAAAATTGGCTCGAATCAAGTGCAAACCAATTTAAAGATTTTAGTTATTATATTTACATATGTATTAAATTAATTTAATTATTACAATCTTTTTTTTTTTTTTTTGAAAAACCTAACCCTTACCCCCAACCCGTGCACCGCCTGGGTTCAACCTCGGCACGCACATTCATCCAAGAAATACCCAGAATCAGAATTTTCCATTTGAGCAATTTCATCAAGGCTCTACCTTTCAACTTCATATCCTCAATTTTCATTGTAGGAGTCTCATCTTCATTACAAAAGAAATATGACTATATATAATTTTGATTAGTTTCTAGAATATGGCTCATTTGACTTTGATCCCTTACTATGACAAAACATTCATTTTGACCCCAAAATTACAAAGTTAACTATTTGAGGGCCGCCACGTAGGTAGGGGTGTAAACGAGTCGAGTAGTATCGAACGACACGTTGTTCAAGCTTGGTTTGAATTTTATCGAGCTTGAAATTTTGTGTTTGAGCTTGGTTTGATTTCTTAACGAACCGAGCTCAAACGAGCTTTTATCGAACGAGCTCGAGCCGAGTATCGAGTAGCTTGATATTTTACATGTATTTTTTCAATTTTTAGCTTATCGAGTCGAGCTCGAGCCGAGCTTTAAAAGTTATCAAACGAGAAATCTTGTTCAAGCTTGTTTGATTTATTTGACGAACCGAGCTCAAACGAGCTTTTATCGAACGAACTCGAGCCGAGTATCGAGTAGCTTGGTTTGATTTTCAGCCCTACACGTAGGAGCGGAAGTTGCTTCATAATCGAATGAAATCATAAGTTGATTAAGTTCTTGGTCGGGTTAAAAGTTCTAATGAAATCATAATCGAATGATATCATAAATTGTTTAAAAAAAAATTCGTGTTTGGGAAACGCCGAACAAACATGTTTTTTATTTTCTGAAATAAATTTTTCATCTCTCAATTTTCTCAAACTATTCTCTCAAAACCCAAACAAACAATAATTTTCTTATCTCTAAACAAAACCTATACAAACTCTACTATGATTGACATAAAATATAAAATAACATATCTCTTACACAATTTATCTCACAACAAACATGATTTGACATAAAGTTTTACACATCTTAAACCTACAACCTAACTCTTCCAAAAAAAAAAAAACATAAACCTACTTTATTTCTCAAACGGAAAATTCTTGCCTAGATCCGGTATTTCATAGACCACACACAAAATCTTGCAAATATGTTTGGTGGATGCACTGATTTTGTTCATGGTCTATTAAAGATCTGGTCTAGGCAAGTATCACCCGCCACTCTCTCAAAATCCAAACAAACAACATTACGCAAATCGAGATTATTTCACAAACCTCCATTACTCTCCCAAACTACTTTTTCAAACACCAAAGAAACAGACCTTTGATTTTTGAGATTTTTTGGTTAAATTTGGCTTTGAAATGCCTTATTTCTTCTACTGCCTAAAGAAACACTTCATGTCAGAGGACGCCATTAAATTAACTGCTGGGCTTTCAGAATATTTTGAAATTTGAATTCTTGTTCCAAGTTCCAACTTCCACCTCTGAGACCAGTTGAGCTGTTCATGCGGATTTGAAATTTGAATTCTTACTTTATGCGAGCGACATTAGTGTCTGTAAGTTTGGCGTTTTCCAATTTTTTTTTGTATTTGAGAAATATCATATAAATATATTTTCTAATTTTAAACGATTTATACCCTAGTTTAAGGTTGGGAAAAACACATAATATCTTATTATTAGATATTTGTTATTAACTCTCGTTCAAATCGATAATTTATCAATCCTATATATTTATTCAACTTTTATTTATTATATTCTGTTATCGAATCATATACTTCTTCCGTCTCCTTTTTTTTTTTTTTTTTTTGTCTATTGGTACAGTTGACTGGTTAATTTGAATAAATTTATAAAAAGTATAATAAATAATTTAATTAATATATTTCACTAATAAATTAAAATTATCATATGGCACCATATATATTAATATTTCAAAGGTTTAATACACCACAATGTGAATAATTTAACATGATAAGTGAGTTAAAGTGATTGAAAAGTTTGACCGCGTACTGTAGCTAATGGAGTAAAAATAATGGGACGGAGGGAGTATTAAGTAACTAGATTTAAAATTTGATGACTTTTTAATTTCTTTTTCTTATGTCATACTCTCTCCGTTTCAAATTAATTGACACTTTTGGTCATTTCATACAAATTAATAAACTCAATAATTAATCATATTTTTGGATAAAATATCAAAAATATTTGGTTGATGATTGTTTTAATTAATATCAATGTTTATTGTGTAAACCTAAAAATAAAAATTAAAGAAAAAAATGCATCGAAAAAACAAATGTGAAATTTTACAAATATGTCAATAAATTTAGGGTGGAGTTCAATCCTGATTTGATAAGTTAAAGATTGTAAATTTTAATAAATTATATACGTACAAAATTAAATATAACTATATAAGTAATATTATCAACATTAATTTGATGATAGGATCTAAGCTATTGCTTCATTATGATTATACTTTTTCATACTCCAACTCCCACTCCTCTCTCGCTTTTTTTCTTTTAGACTAAAATAGTGATGAAATATGAAGATCCCATCTTTGTATTTTGAAATCCTTCTAAAATTCGAATGTTGTTTGACAATTTAATAACAAATAAGATAAAATAAATCTAAATCCAATTTAATAGTATCTAATGAATGAAATGAAATTAATATGGAGCCACTGAAGCCCAAACTCGGCCCATTTCCGTTCAATCTACGCCTCACCGAGTTATCTTGTATAAACGGATTGGGCGCCTTAGAAAGCTCAGTCCATTAGTCCGAACTAATTATTGATCTATAAGTTGACCCAGTTTTTATATAATTTGAAGAGTGTTGGGTTGGCCCAGTCTGGATTTATTTCGATAAACATAAACATAAAAATAAAATAAAATATATACATCTGCTCAATTAATATTTTTGAATATATATATATAAAATCTTAATTGGGTTATATGGTAGTAAGAAATCCTACAAACTCATCTATATTTAATATATAATTTATTACTCCAAAACTCTTAAACCGTGAAATTAGTGACCCATAATATATTTTAATACTTTGTGTTATGTAAGTATCCCGCATATATCTAGAAACTAGGGTTCGTCTAAAATGAGATTTCGAGGCATGGAGAGCACATAAGATAGCATTTATCTTGGTGACACATGTCCCCTTAAAATTTAAGTAAAATAATTTATTTTCTCAAAGACAAATTTACCCTTTTTTATGAGTAAATTTCAACGACACCCCTTGTGCTTTTTCTAATTAAAAAAACATATGTTATTTTTATTAGAAAAAGAACCCTGTACTTTTTATTTTTATTATTGGCAAAAATTATCCCTTTCAAGTCGAAATGACATTTTACCCCATCAAATGATGAAAAAGAAAAAACATCCCCTTAAATTAAAATATTATCAATAACCCCTGACAACATTAAATAGGGCTGGGTAAATGGGACCGGATTTCGGGTACCCGTCCCGTCCCGATCGGGTTTTCCCATTTGGGACGGAAGAAAATGGATTTTTTTCGGGTTTCGGACATCCCGAAACCCGATAAAAAAAACCGGGACGGGTTTCGGGTTTTGAGCCCATCCCGATCGGGAAACCCGTCCCGATTAACTGAAAATGATTCAAATAAGCCTACTTTCCTTCCTTGCACATAAATAGATTCTCTTTTTTTCAGCTATGTTCCCAATAATATACAGAGCCATCCCAGAAAAAGGCACATACAGCAGTGCAACACCTTCTCCAAGCAAATCCTACATGCCATATGCCCCTTTTCTCTTTCTACAGTATAAAACTCCCTCCTTTATTACAACTCCATATAAATTTCTCTCTTTTTCTCAATCACCGTGTCTGAGTTTTTTTCTTTCTTTTATTTTCTTTCTTTTAGAAAAAAAATGGTCAAGTACCAGAGAAAAAATCTGTATACCCATTTCAAGAAAAGCAAAGATTATATGGTTGATGAAGACGAAGAGTCAATTTTAGACCATTTTGGTTTAATCTGTGGATACTATGTTTTCAGCAACAAAAGATCCAAACCTAAGATTTTATATATTATCTTTCTTTGTCTCGTTTCTTGCAGCTTGATTTTAACACTGTAGCTTAATTCTCGGGACACCCGAACCCATCCCGAAATCCCGAAGTTAAATCGGGTACCCGAAACTCACGGGACCTTGGTTGAGCTACCGGGTTTTGGGACTTAAATTTGAGATCCCGAAACCCGAAATCCCGTCCTGAAATACCCGAATTCCTGAAAACCCGTTCCGATCCCACCCCTAAAATTAAATTTTTGCAATAAACCCCTGTTATTTAAAAAAAAAATTTGATAAAAACTTTCATATGATTTATGAAGTCCACTTTAAAAATTTGGCAAAAATCTTATCCCCCAAAGTTACATATTGTTGCTCTTTACCACCCATACGTACAAAATAATCACTTAATTACCGCCTAAAATAATTTTATTTAATTTTTGTTCGGCGGAAAATATTGTGCCCCTTTAGTCACTACACTTCTTACAAGTCCAAATACTTCGCTCATGTAAAAGAACCGGAAATCCGAAGTTAAGTAGAAAAATATTTTATTTGTAAAGAGAAAGTAAAAAATGCACGTCACGTTTTGACTAATTTTACCCTTAAAATACATGTGAGGCGCATATATGAGTTTTTCGGCGATCGAAATTGGCATAAAATCATTTAAGGGGGAAAAATGCAACAGATCTCATACGTACTTATTTTATACTTTAGGTGATAAAATTCAAAATATGTATAATACAAAAGATATTAAAATGATTTGATTTGTGTTAAAAATTAGAACTAATTGAGATTGCTAAAAAAAAAATCCTAATCATAAAATGAAAGTGGGGTTGTGTGGGTACGAGGAATTGGGGATGGGCGGTGTTGTGGTCTCGGAGGTGAATGAAGAGGAATTGGGCGGGGTTGCAATAATTGCAATTATCCCCTTCAAGATTTTAGGTATTTTGTGTTCAATTGTAAATGTTCCATTGAGAGATAAAAATGGTGAGTTAACGGATACATATTTGGCAAGTGATATTTTTCATCCAAAAACTAGCGGCCGAATGAAATATAAAAAAAAAGTTATCCAACTTTTGTACGAAATGTGTCTTTTTGAAAAGTTTGGTATGAAATATATAAAGTAGGCAGAAAGTTTGTATGAAAAGTGCAATTTTCTCGATTTTTGTTTTTGTTTTGGAAAGATATTTGATATTAATTAGAGATTAGGGAGATTTTTTTAAACATATTAATTAAAGGGTTAGTATGTAATTTAACATATGTTTATTTTTTCTAAATGTCCGATGCCACATCATCATTGGACATTTTGATCAAAATTTGTGGTTCAGATTTGTTGTTGACTTTTTTTAATGGGTGAGATGAGGTATCTCATATACACTTATGTTCTATAAAATCTTATTTTAGAAAGACCCTAGAAACTAATGTCATTTTTTCCCCTTCAGAGTTTGGCCCAAATATGCTTCAAGAAAATACAAAACTCTTAAACCGTGAAATTAGTGACCCATAAAAATTTGCTTTGAATAGTACTAACTAGTTTACTTTTATTATGGATATAATAAAATACATATTATAATGTGACTTTAACATTTCGTAAGTTTGTAAGGTTATTCAACATGTATCTGGCTGGCCAATAATTACATATACAACTTTCGGGCCCTAGGTGCCGGCCCATCCTAAATCCCTTGCGTTTTTAACCAGTTGCATACGTCATCCATCTCCTCAAGAATATTATTGTGACCAAACCTAAAGAATTAGGCCAAACAAACTTTAGTAAATTACTTAACATACATACATACTTTTGTTAGATAATTTTGGAATAAGAAGAAACGAAGCAATATTACGTACTCTTCATAGGTTTTGAATAATATCTGATGAAAACCCGCTTGGTTCAACGTGTCGTAAGCTTTCTCTGCAACTTCGTGCGGAACCTTTTGATCATCTGTTAAAATCGAACAATTTAAGTTCCAGAAAGATCTCAAGGTCCTCCTTCTAAAACCAAAAAACAAATGACTCTTTTGGCAGTGGATTCATACAAGTTTTAACATTAATTATAGTGATTTATATAACGTACATTTTCCATGTGAAAGTAACATGGGCAGAGATGAAGCACGTCTTCTAGCCTCATGTGATCCCTCAATCTTGCTTCTAACATAGCTACAATAAAAACAGTCAATTATAAGAGAATGTATAAAAGGGTAATTTTGCCAGTAAGTTCGGGTATAATTAATTTTAGAAGCACACCTAGAACCAGGTAGCCAAGCTCTTAAACCAAAAATGGTACTGAGGTTAACAGGGTAAGCGTTTCCATTTTCGTATTGGCCCCGAGCAAAGCAAGTTGCAGAATAAAGGGCTAGCGCAGCACCAATGCCGAACCCTCCAATACCAAGTTTAACTGCAATAGGTTATGGTAAATTGTCATTTAAAAAGCACTATTTTTAAAACAATAATTGATTGATGTTAGATATCATGCCCCAAAAAGAAAAAATGAAAACGGAAATACCGTCAGCAGGTTCCATGGTCAACAAATTTGCAACATGCGATGCCGAGGCATCTAAGCCTTCAAAGTCGTCCGGATCATCTTCAGTTAGTTCTCCCACGTCAAACCCTGAAAAGAAACATATATAATGATTATAGTTGCTCTAAAATTAGATTTCGTTTTATTAAAGTTTTTTTAGATATTTACTTACATGCAGTGCAATTAAATCCACCAACTATAGCCACCGGGCGAGTTGGAGCAGTAGGGCATATCCATTTTATCTGCATGTTAAAGCTCGAAAATTTAAATAGACTAAGATGTAAAAAAAATATTTTGCTTGAACATAGAGCAGGTAGAAATATATTAAAGATAACAATGCTTACATTTTGATGGGGGAGCTTTTTCAGAAATTTTTTAGCACTGCAAATAAAAAATATAATCTTTGATCATCTAAGATCGATTATAGTAAATATAAACCTCAATTTTTATTTTTTCATACAACGGATCAGATTCTTTCACCAATTTTAACATATTTCGACTCAATGGAAAATTTGGCAATTCTACATAGTTATTATAATTTTCAGAATCGTTTAAAGCAAGAGAGATTTTAATATTACGAGGAGCCATCGTGGCCAAGGCCATGCAGCCATACTATTGTAGCCTCATGTTTTCCTTTCGGCCTAACTACATCTATCCTCCCAAATTCACATGTGCTTCCACTTGTTCTGCTCCCTGAGAATATGTAAAGAATGACATTATAAATTCATTTAAAAAGCAAAATTGGTCACAAATCATCAATGAGAACATTTATCAAACAGAATGCATACATGGTGAAGAAATGCCAAAAGAAGACATAAATCTGAAACTAACCAGAGGCCATTGATGAAATTGAATCTAAAATCTAGAAGAGATTGAGGTTCCAAAAATCAGATAAAATTAAAGCCGAACTGAGAAGCAACAAGTATTTAATGAATTGAGATTTTATATGAAATGAAATGTAGATTGAGGTTACAGGGTATATATAAGAAGAGAATAATAAAATTAGGCTGAAGAGATTTTGAGTTATTGTTCGTTCTTTGCACCTAGACGAATAGAATTAGGCTGATGGAATTATTGTTCGTTGGATCTGATTATGATAAGAAGAATAAATAAATCACTTCCTTAAATTACAACTTCAAGAATATGTTCTGGAAAAACTTGAATGACTTGATGACCGATGGATGGATGCCCCCATTAACTTGAATTCCAATTTTGTGTTGTTCATTAAAAAAAAAAAAAAAGTTTGTAAAATTACCTGGAATTAATTAGGGCATCTCCAATGGTGGATGTATGCAAACTTCTTCTTCATCTAGCCAAAATGTCACTTCTTCTCCTAACCAAGACTTCTGGTTTTTAAGCAGACAAAATCGAAAAGAGGAGAGAAGAATACCAGAGAAGAATTGAGAGTAATAGGAAGAAGACGACTGCTCTGATTTCACTCAATTTTAGATTCGGTTTCGCCGATTCAACTGCTGCACTCAATTAATTTTCCTGTTATCAATCGCGTACCATTAATTATAAAACACAAATAAATAAATAAATTGAATAATAATGTGTGAGTTCGTGGAATTTACCTGTAGAGAGGAGGAGGAGCAGAGGACACCACCGGAGAATGCAAGGGAACAGGACTGAGAAGAAGTATTACTAATGCCAGGTGATGGGTACAAGTATTAAAGCAAAGAGTACAGATCTGTTTCAAACGTTCTAGCCTGGTAGTAGTGTTTTTGATGGGTGTGGATAAAGTGAGTAAAGATCCTATAAATTATAATATGACAAAATTACAAAAACAATCCTGTAGTTTTGGGATTCTGAATCATGTAACTATAATATCTATATATTTAGACCTTTAATTTTCATTCAAGCTCAATTTAAGTCCTATGCATAGTAGGATACACTTACATATTTCTTAACCGTGAATCACCAGCCCATCCTTTTTTATGGAAAAAATTGTATCTTTGGTACTAAACTTTATATCACTTATGGTATCAAGAAAAAACAGATTAAAATATTTTGTAAATTAATTTAACGAATTGTTCAATATTCAATATCGTCGAAAAAAAATGAAAATCACCATTTAGTTAGTGATATAGCCATTAAGTTAGTTTGTATTATTGAAAAGTTGATGACATTACTTATGTTGCTGCTAATTTTACTCCATAATATTTCGAGCTGATAAAATAACTACACAAACTCAAATTGAATAGCAATTTAAGTCAATATTGTCGCCCAAATTTCAAAATTGGCTCGAACCAAGTGCAAACCAATTTAAAGATTTTAGTTATTATATTTACATATGTATTAAACTAATTTATTTATTACAATCTATTTGTTTTTTTTTTTTTTAAAACCTAACCCTTACCCCCAACCCCGTGCACCGCCTGGGTTCGCACATTCATCCAAGAAATATCCAGAATCAAAATTTTCCATTTGAGCAATTTCATCAAGGCTCTACCTTTCAACTTCATATCCTCAATTTTCATTGTAGGAGTCTCATCTTCATTACAAAAGAAGAAATATGCCTATATATAATTTTGATTAGTTTCTAGAATATGGCTCATTTGAATTTGATCCCTTAATATGACAAAACATTCATTTTGACCCCAAAATAAAAAGTTAACTATGTGAGGGCCACCACGAAGGAGATCAATGCGTGGCATAAAAGGTAAAGGAAAATAGGTTACTTAGATCCTACACCGAGGTATGTAATTTTCCTGAAAAATAAACCCAGTTCCTTCACATTTTAGGGGGGGAGGGTATACAAAACGGAGTCGTTTAACATACATAGAATATAAAACGGTGTTGTTTTGCGTACACAACGTTTAAAATTAATAAACAAAAAATTGAATGCACTATTCACTCAGTGTTACACTCCTATATAATATAAAAATAATAATATAATAGAATAGAATATATGTATGTACATCCCAAAAAAATATATCAACTAATATTTTGAAATAAACCATGCCCAGTCCAAGTTAAAAAATGCTATGCTATTATAGATATAATCATTAATTACTCGAGCAATTACAAATTACTCATCTTCTAATTAATTAGAAGATGCCAATATGCATGATAATATATTACTAGCTAGCAACCACCCACATATCATTTAAAATTAAATTGTCACGCTAGCAAGAAAGAAAAAGTTTCAGGGAAAAAGCGAAAAGACATATATATATATATATATATATATATATATATATATATATATATATATATATATATATATATACTTGATTAAAACCATTAGGTTTGCATGGCATATTTCTTTTTCCACTGCCTCTTTTAGAAAGTAATCATTTTAGTCTCTAAAATCATAATGGTGTAGATTTGTAAATTACTTTCAAATTTAAAAACTACAAATTTGAGCTTTTTTTTAACTTTAGATGTGAATTAATTAGTTCATATGGTAAAGAATATGTGAATTCGTTTTGGTGAATATAACAAATTGTTAAGGGTGTTTTTCTTTCGACTCAGACCCTCCTGATCAGTCGATAAAGTCACTCTATAGAGCTTTGAGATTGAGGTAAAGAGAAAAATAATGTAATTTTAAACTAGAGATTCTTTCGATTCTACTAAGGTAATTATGTATAGTGTTTTTAATTAAGATATTGAATACACTTTTTCACTGTGAAATATATATATATACCAGAAATTAATAATCTTATACTTCTATATTGTATTTGTTTTAGTACGTACGTACAATTAACTTTGGTCAAACTTTTCTTAAGCAAATCATGAATATATATATATATATGCATGATAGGTTTTAAATTTTTAATCATTGAGCAGCATGACAGTTTTTGTGATTGACCCCATAAGTATAACTACATCCATCATTGCACAGAATTTATTAGTTCATCGTTTTCCTTATGTTCATGTAGGGGAGAAATGACAACGGGCCAATGTGGAACCCAATTCATAGGTGAAAACGAAGAAGAGAGAAGCTAGCTAGGTTATTTATTGTATGTTAATTTATACGTAAAATATGTATCAAATAAGAATTGTTATTTTGTTTTCACTTGTAAAAAATTACTTAGGCTATATATATATATATATATATATGTACAGTAATTAATAATTTGAATAATGTACAGCAAATGGAATAGAGTACGAGATAGTACCGATTACCGACACCCCAAACTCCGATGAGAGCAATGGAAGAAAAGAAAAGGTAATTACATCATGAATAAAGCAAAATAGAAGAAAAGTGAAATTAAAAGTGGAAAAGGAGGATAAAAGTACTTTAGACATTCCTTTTGGTTCTTATATTTTCCCTTTGGAAAGAATAAAATTGTTCTCACTTATGGTATATATGTTCTATTCATGCTCAACAATTATTTTTACCTAGCTAGTTCCACTAATTTTGGGAAAATTATACGAACTTGATGGAAAATTCTTACCCATATCGAGTTTGATCGAACCCAGGGTAGCTACCTGACAAATTCTTAATGTAATTTGTTTTTTAAAGAACCATTGCAAATTATTTTTTTATTGAAGAAGTCTAGGAATTTTTTATTGAAGAAGTTAGAAAATTAATTGCTCTGACTCATTGATCTTATTAAGAATGAGTGATTTGAGTGATTGCTCTTCTCCAATCTTTAATGTCCAACCCAAGTACCATATATAAGCTTAATATAGCTAGTGCATTCCATTTATTGAACACTCGTCTTGTACATTACTAAAAGCAAATCAAATTTGAGTAACTCAAACTTAGCTAGAAAATGTTATATATATATCCATCAAATTAATTAACTAAGCAATAGATAGCTAGAAGAATTAAAAGAGAGTATTAATTGATCGGGTTTGTTAAAATGAATCTACCCCTCTTAGCCATTGGATCCTGCAATTACGCAAAAGGTTTCGGGCCATCCATTTGTGTGCCTAATAATATTTCATGTTGATCTTACTTTTTGTCTCTGCTTTAACTTTAGTCAAAATCTCCTTGGTGGTTTTTAATTGTGAGGCCATGGTTCTTTTCCAAGCATATATATATATGATACGACATTACCTCCTTAAAGAGGGAAGCAATGGAAAAAATTTTGTGAACACCATGTCTTTTATAGATCATGAATAAAATTAATGACAATTATTAAATATATTTATAAGATTTTTTATATGATATATAAAATATTATGTCTATGCAAGAATTTTTTCCGTAGAAATGCCGACATAATTCCTGATTCCTTTGTGTATTAATTTGTTGCACATATGACATGATACAATATGCATGCCATGAGAATTTATTCAATTCAAATTTTGTATACTAGTAATACACAGTGTGGTGTGGTGTGTCCTCTGAGAATTGAAGCCAACTTTGTTATTCTCTTTAAACTGGCCGGCCCCACTGTATTAAATTAAACATCATGATTACTAGCTAATTATTATCATAACCACCCGGCCCCACCACATTTTGATTTCCAATCAGAACCAACCAACCCCTTTAAGGTAGGCATATATATATATATAGGCTTTCTATATATATATTTATGAAATTATTCAAAGTTAAATACTGGTCACGTAAACTGAAAACTTAGACGATCGACTAGTTTTATCTTTTATGGCGGAGGAAAAGGTTAATATTATTAACCCTAAAAGAGCGGAAATCGACACTTCGCCTCCATTCGAGTCCGTTAAGGAGGCCGTCCATCGCTTTGGGGGCAGTGGCCCCTGGATTCCACCTCATCACTTGCCACGTTTAGCCACTGCCAATGTGAGTAGCTCTACTTATTTTTTTGTTCTTTCACTACATTTGTTTGACGTTAACTCTAATCTCTTTTGGTAATTAAATTGATGTTTTATTAAGAAATGATTCTTTCTTAAAGTTAGTATCAAGTTCACATGACCTATAAACAATTAGACAAGAATTCTTAATGTATATATAAGTACGATTTTTTGCTACATCAGCGAGCGATTGTGTTTATATCTACACGTAATTATTCGCAAATATGTATTTCATTGCTTGCAGCATGATAGTGATCAGGACTTTGATATGGAGAAAATTGAGGAACAAACAAAGCAACTGAAGAGGGATTTGATTCAGGCGAAATCGAACCTCAATAAAACATCTACCGATCTTGCTATAATCCAACAATCTGTGGAGTTCATGAACAAGAAAATGAGAAAAGATAAGTTTTTGCAAAATGAAAAAAGGCCTAATATGCCAATACAAGATGTAGAATTGGTAAAAGAAACGAATTTTGAGGTCCAACAGTTTAAGAAAATGTCGGAAGCTTCTAGATATGAGGTAATGAAGGCGATGGCTGAAATAGAGCGAACGAAGAATAGTATTAAAATGGCTGAAATGAGAATAAATGCAGCCAAGAAAATGGAAGAAGCAGCTAAAGCAGTCGAAGCTATAGCTCTCGTTGAAAGATCAAAGGCTACATTGAATGAAGTAACTCTTTCGTTTGAAGAGTACCAAACTCTTACTCGTAAAGCACAACAAGCTGAAGATATATGCAATAAGACCAAATTTATTGATGAAGACGAACTTGTACGAACAAATGTATCTGCTAAGTTTAAGTTTAGGAACTCCGATCCTGGTCTTATAAGAAATCGAGATGTTCTAAATGTCACGGAAGAGAAGTCGAGAACTTTGATTGGGAATATACTAAGTAGGAAATTGATTTTGGAGAATAATCCTGATAGGGAAAGGGGAGATATTTCTTTGAGCCAAATGCTGAGGGAACAGAGTAGAGTTATTTTACATCCTAATAAAACGAGTGCGGATGGGAAAGTCGAAAAGCAATACAGGAAGAAGAAGTTCGGGTTTATACAAGTACCAATTCCTATGAAGCAAAGCAAGAAGAAAACTCAATCTTTAAGTAGATTAATTTGAGATTAATATATAGGTTTGTTTAATTATGTTATGTGTGTTTTTTTTATGAACTTATTATTTATTCAAGTATTGTGCGATCGATTGATTTTATGATTTATAATGGCCTGAAGCCACCAAAATAATTAATATGCTTCTCATTTGTATGAATTCTTAGCAATAAGTCCTCTTAGTAGTTTATATATATATGAAAACTGAAAGTATTATTTATAAGTTACAAGTACTTAGAACACATTTCTCACAAATAATTAGTTTGTGAAAAAATTGTTCATGGACCAGATTACAAGATAGGCCTGGTAATGGGCTGAGCCTTACCCAGACCCGATGAATAACTGTTCAAGGAGTTATTGTCGAACTTGGACCCAACCCAGACTCGGATCATGTGGCCGGGCAGATTTGGCTAGGTTGTGTCTGAATCTATAAAATTTTCCATCCTATATAAGTACGTACATCAGTACATGGGTTCCATGTTCTTTTATGGTGGCATTATCTTTACAAACAATAATAGTTAATTAAAGTCCAAAAGATAAGTAGGTTGAATTCATGTCCATTTTAAATTCAAATATGTAATCAGTATGCAGGGACGGATCCAGGATTGAAGAGTCGGGGAGTCGAGTTTAACTATCGATAAAACTAATTAACATTTATATTTAGTATATTTTATTTACATAAGAATATATCATAGATGAGAACCATATTGAATTAAAAAAAATGCTATAAAATTAAATAAAAAAAAATCAAAGTTCCACATGATATTCTTTCATATCATAATTTTCATATGTATAATAGAATCAATATATATCAAATTTCTCAAAAATAAAAAAAATTATCATTGTAAATAATCAATCAATCTGCATGGTATAGGTCTTTCATGTTTTTAAGTTTATTTTTCATCAATTTTATTATTGAAAGTGATCGTTCACTTTTTAAGGTCACAATATAAAGATATCAAGACAATCAAGTGAACAATTAAACATACATTTTATATTTTCTTGTATCCTTCAATTTTAAATATAACTCAAAATTATTGATAATTCTTCGAACTTCAAGTGGTGGGTCTATTTTTATTATTACGTACTAATAATAGTTAAGTCTATGTAGTGGCTTCATTTGGATTTAGAATAGCGCAACTGTTAATTTAGGATCGGAACTCGGAAGAGCCAAAATTTTTATAGTAATTTTCTTGGGCCAGTGAATATAAGAAGAAAAGGCTCTCTTGAGCTTGGAATTTCGTGTAGCTCAATTGTTGATATATGATAGTATATAATAGTACTAGCAAAAATATAATAAAATTCTTATATAATTGTTTGTACCTAAAAAATCGCCCTCGATAAATCGAAGTATAACGGCTCGATGACATGCCAAAAATGGCAACTAGGCCGAACTAAGTCGCCCCAAAAAGATCAGACCAAATCGGGTCCAACCTGGACCGAAAATAGGTCCAATCGAACCAATACGAGCCCAATCTCAAGACTCGACCCAATGTTCGTGATTAATTAATTTTGGGCCAAACATAAATTAATTAATTAATAAGGTTAATTAATTTATGGGCTAAGTTTAATTAATTGCAAGCTAAAGACCAAATTATGGTTAATTAGGCCCAATTGAACTCAATAAGTATTTTTGGACTAATTAATTAAGTTAATTAATTAATTGGGCCAAGATTAATTAAGTGGCCCACTTGATAAGTAAGGCCATTAATTAATTAATTGGGCAATTAGACAAATGGGCCGATTATAACTACAAATGAAGGCCAAAATGGCTCGACCCAGAGCCAGAATGGCCCGATCGGCCCGAACTCGAACTGGACCCAGCCCTAAAAATCGGCCAGCCCTCTTGTATTGTCTAAATCTGATTTTTGGTTAAAGATTAATATTAATTAGAGAAAATTAATAAAGGATAAGCCATATTAGTTGGTTTAAACAACAACTTCCTTAATTATCTCTAGTTAGTTATCATTAATTAAAATTCAAATTGAAAGACACGTTTCTTCTTCTCCAACTACCTTAATTTTCAGCAAAGACATAGAAGAAAACCACCATTAACATAGTGGAGGTAGTGGGCAAATAACAAAGTAGTGGGAGAAGTGGGATAGTGGCCATCAGCTCCTTGATTTTAGGCCATCAGGAGGTTACTTGACAGCCATCAGCTTTTTCCAGCAGCTATAAATACAGCAGGAGGCTGCCATACGCGGAACACACACAACTCAATCAACAAATCTCAGTCTAACACTGATCGGCTCAACGCCTCTCCGGAAGTCCAGCGCTCCGCTGCTTCTTTTTCAGCAAACACCCTGTAGAACCCCTGATATCAACCGTCACTCCTCAGCCACCAGCCACCCTCGACAGCCTGAAGTCTTGCCGCCGCCGCCGCCCAAGGTCCGCCGCCGCCGCCACTAAAAATAGTCTGCCGCCGCCGCCGACATTAAGCCGCCGCCGCCGCTGCTTCCGCTGTCCAGACGCTGTCTCGAGCGAAACCCCTTGATAGCAGGCAGTTAACAGCTGTTTTCTGTCAAGTTATCAGCCTGCCAACTCCTCGATATCAGTCTGTCCCTCCTCAGCCACCAGTGATCCCTGACAGCCTGAAGTCTTGCCGCCGCCGCCGCCGCCGCTCACAGTAAGCCGCCGCCGCCGCTCTCTTCCGCCGTCAGCTGACACTGTCTCGAGCGAAACCACTCATATCAGCAAGTAGCTCGCTGTTATCTGTCATGTAAGTGCCCACGTATTTATATGACAAACTCATCAAGTAGCCATCTGCCTGATGAGCTCGTCGTCAAGTAGCCATCTGCTTGACGGCTATCGGCTAAGTAGCCATCTGCTTCGTCGATGCCTTGGTCAGTGGCCACCCGCTGATCAGGAGCCCGATTGATGGCCATCCATCAAGGTTGGGCGAACCATTGACGGTGGGTCTCCCGTCGTCAATGTTACTTTCCGTCAACAAGTCGTTTTTCATGCATTATCAGCTCATCGGCGGGTTCACCTGCCGATCAAGGAGCCAATTTTCAGAACTTAAAAGGTTTATCAACTCATCTGGCAGATTATGCCGAAACAGGAGACTCGTCGTTTTGTATATTTTTGTAATGTTTGTACATCGGGGAACTTGCCAATATTCTTTTATTTTTAATGGAAGTCGTTTGGCTCGTACGTCTTGACTCTTTTACATAAATATACTTTACGTCAATTGATTTCCATTGATATGCTGTTTTCTGTCAAGATCATGTTTTCTGTCAAGGTGTTTATTTAAATTGATTGACTGTCAAGGCACTTGCTGATTTTCAAATCCGCTGATATGTTAAGCAGGCCATCGATTGGTCATAAGTTTTTGGCACTCAAAGAGAGATTTTCAGAAATTATTTAAGTCCTGCGGCCAGGCAGGCATAGAAAAGAACTAGGGGTAGTGTTTGCCTACTCTGTCGCAATCGTTTAGAAGTCAGCCTTATCAGGACAACTTATTTTGATATCAACGTGTCTCTGTCAGGACATTTACTTTATCAATTTACCGATATCAACATGTCTATTTTTCAAATCGTTATGTTTGCACGCACAAACATTGGCACGCCCGCATTATTTTATATCATATCGAGGCATTTCGCATCGAGCCATTGGCTCGTCGAGGGATTCACTGACAGGTTTACAACGAACAATATTTTGGCACACCTTGATGCCAATAACCCCTCGATGTCGACCCCTCGATGCCAAGCATCCCTTGATATCAGTTTTACCGCAAACAATATTTTTGGTACTTCTCGATGTCAACGGTCCCTCGATGTCGTCGAGGTGTTCCTCGATACTGAATTTATATGCAAATAATTCCTTGATGCCATGTATGGTATGATGCCAAACCCTCGATGACATCAAGGCATAACAGGGCCAAAATTATATGCAAACAATATTTTGGCACGCCCAGTGGGACCTGAAAATCTTTTTGAAAATTTTTCTGTTAAAAGCTCACCAGCCACACAATATGATGGCTCGGGGGGCATGAAAGTTTTTATAATTGATTTGCCAAAAAAACGATTTCAGCCAAGTTTGGCTAGCTGACTTTTGATTATCTCTTTGCCAAACAGTCAATCAATTGATACTAAGTGGTTATTGTCTTGTTGTCGTCAGATGACATCACAGGTACCACGAAGGACCCGATCAACCTTGACGAGAACACAGTCTGATTTAACGCATACCTTGGAAAATCTGTCAACGGTTCCACTAACTATGGAAGGAGCCGACAAGATCGAGGAGCTGACAACAGAGGTCCGTAACTTTACCAGGGACCTTGAGACCAAACAAGGAGAATGGTCCGATATTGTCAGCAAGTTTGAACATATGCTGGGCTCGGCCACTGCTGCTAGTCAGGCCAGTACAGAAGCCAGCCACACTGTAAATAATGCCTTGATACACTTGGAGGCAAAGTTGACGTCGCTCACTGAAAGCATCAACATGCTCGCCAATGGCATCCAAACGCAGGCCTGGACTGGGCCGCAGAGGACTGCCGTTGACAAGGGCAAGGGCCCTGCGATCCATATCGGAGGAAGCTCATCGAGGGAAGAGACGCCTTTCAAGCAAGGCAATGGACAATCTAATGTCCAGGATAAGAGAGGAAGCACATCTAAGGCAAGGAACGCCCGCCCAGACTCGGGGGGCAGGTTCGAGGAAGATAGATCAGAGGCCGTCGGGTACGGCCATGAAGTACATCAGGCCAATCT